>OW240914.1:53211247-53232695 GCA_933207985.1 Pelobates cultripes
TCTCTGTCCCAGAACCATCAATAGGGGCACTTTTTGGAGGAGTGGAGGGGGGACAGAGGAGGTGGCAAGGTATCCAGCGACACCAAGCACTTGAGGGATCTTCATGTACCGACCAAAAGTGCCATAATTTAACTTTACCCAGCTTCATTAAACTCTGCGCTAGATTGGAGACTAGCTGAAACTTTGACTTCCACCTAAATTGGGCTAGCCACATCCAAATTGGGCACTTTGACACAAGCTTCCTGGGGACACTGGTTGAGTGGGGAAGTGGGCACGGGAACCAAAGTTATTGTATGTTTTGTACCGCGGTGCCAAGGTGTCTGGCCGCTAATTAACTTACCAGCTCAGGTAGAGACGCCAAGGTGCCAGGGATGTCGGAATTCATTTGTACCAGGTATAATAGTGTGACAACAAACCAGTTCTTCTTCACCAAGTCTCGAGTAGTGTTTGGGTGAGACAGCGATATATAGCGACAGATAACTATAATCACTCTGAGCTATAAACACAAAAGGGAAAGGGGACTTGGCGGTGACAACCTATCTACTCGTGTCTGTGCTCGGAGAAAAGGGGAGGGTTTGAGAAAGCTGCAAACAAGATTTCATGGTATCACAAACTACATCAATAGCTTAGAAACAAAAAGAGAAAGTTTAGAATTTAATAGACTATGCTGATAGAGAAATTAAAAGGATATGGTGATAGAGACATGAAACAACCTGAGCATGCATGATAATGAAGGTAAAGAAACATTTGGAAAGCAATATTATATGTTTATGACCATATCTATTAAAAAATGGGGACCTGCTATTAAAGTTGGGAGCAGGTTCGCTTGTGGTTTGATTACACCTAACCAATTACAAGTCGGAAAATCTGAACTCAGGGCATACTATCAAGAAGACTATTATACAAGCTAAGTGACAGCACTGTCCAAACAGGGAAAACTACCAACCAGCCTCTAGGTATAGAAATGAGCAGGTACACAATGCCAATCAATCCAGACAACCCATATGTCTCAATATATGGCCATGGTGGTTGGTCTGTGTTTATATCCTCTCCACTTTCTATAGTCATCTTGGGACAGCAGTGTAGGGACGTATAGCCCCAGGTTGCCCATCACCTGGGGAATAGTAGAGGTTGTGGCTTCTTCTCATGAGTGACACTATAGGCTTTTGGCTGTTTCTGGCTTACATTGAGTAGTAAAGCCCTTACAGACGGTATACATGCCTGGGCTCCCTACTTGTTCCGGTCAGGTGGATGCACTGACCCTAGGGTCTTGTCGAATCTTTGTTTGTTCCAAAAATGTGGAGCATAGTACATTGAATGCATTTAGGAAACCTCTTCAAAGCTGTTTTGGCCCAGCCACCATCTTAAGTATATTTTGAGTGTGAAAAAAAAAATGAATAATAAACACTCTGACACAAGTTCCAACTGAGGAACATAAGCTTTATTAGCCAGGATAACCCTCACAGGCTGGGTGAAAAATTTACTTCTGTAGAAAATTGAGGTTCTAGACAAATTATTTTTTTTGTGTCAACTAATTTCGTAGTGCTCTGCAATATTACAAAAAGGGGTTGATGAGGACCCTGCTAAAACGAGCTTACAGACTAGAGATTCAAAACTCTGGCCACAGGCTAATTTACACAAATAAGACCATTACAAACCTTTTTCCCCCTCTCTTCCTCTCTGGACTCCAGCTTATTCCTCCCACCTCTCCATTTGCCCTTTTCCCATTAATGTACATATTTGTAAATACCCCTTACTACCCCAATATGTGCTGTTACTTTGCTTGGTTCACTTTTTTCACTACCATGTTTTGACATATATTGTAATTCAATAGCATTTTGACTCTGTATTAAAAAAAATAAAAAAAGTTTCCTTGCTCTGTTAACTCCTCTAAGTTAATAAAAAAAAAAATTTAAAAAAATTTAAAAAAGCAGTTAATGTGCTTGGATTTAATCCCAGCTACATAGTAGTGGCAGGTTGCATCTAGCCTGCGAACTGGCTTTGTCGACTGTTTATCCAGGTGAAAGAGATCACTAAGGAAATATTTCATTAGTGTTGCCATTTGTAGTCCGCTAAAATATGAGAGCAATCCACAATCAGAGTAAATAGTAATACACTTGCCTAGTTCAATTATTATACCTTTGGAACACAGCATTCCATATCATAGCAAGTAATGTATCCTCATTCCCCAATTGGAGTCTTCTGCTTGTATGTATTGTTAAACATAATTTCAAGCACGCAGAAAACTGAAAATCCTTCCTGTTGGTATAGTAAAAAAGAAACCTATATCATTAAGTCATGCAGAACATCTTGACATCTCAATAAAGTAACTCACCCACTGGAGGGAGGCCTAGAAAATAAATCCTTAAATATACACTGTAGGTACTTTAATCATTTTACTGGATTGGTTATGGTGCCTTGAGTCTCCTAGCACTGTCCCTCAATTCAGAGGTAAACCATTTCTGCATAATGTAACATTGAATAAGAGTCAATGATCCATCCACAGCCAGAACCCTAGTTGCGTTATGGCTAAGGCAAAGATTACACACTTCCTTCTAACCATACCAAGTCATACTAGCAATAGGCGCAATGAAAGTGGTCAGCTGATACAGAGCCAATCACAGCAGCACAGATGAAATTGGCTGCAATAAAAACATTACAAACTGTTTGATGTTGAATAGAAGTATGGAGCCACGGTATCCAAATACTATAACCACTTTAATGACATGCCACAATTACAGTGCCTAACTTGGAAGGTATGCAGAGAAAATCAATCATAGTCAATGCTGGAACTATTTAGTAAACACAATAATTTTTTGTATGTAAAATAAATAGTGCTTGGGGGGCGGAACCTAACCTGTCCTGGAGACAGACATGTGAGCCTTTAGCTCTCCTACCCCGGACGCAGAATCCGCATCCATCAGCGACTAAAACGGCGCATCTTGCCTTGCAACTATTTATTATCGTTGCATATCACCCTCTCTACTCCCCTCCAACATGGGATGCAACAAAACCGCAAGGTTATTACTCCGTCCGTGGCCATGATGTTTCGCACCAAAGAAACAGAGAAGCCATCTTTGTCCCAGGGCCTAACTCGGGCTCTGCATCCGGGGAGAGCAACACTATGGAAAGCCCGGGACCCACCCTTACCAAGGGAGACCTCTGAAAAATGCTCAGAGAAACATCCGATGACATAAAGGCCTATACTGCACTGGAAAAACAAGTAGCTGGCCTCAAGGAAGATATGGAAGCACTGGCCTCACGTACCAGCCAGACTGACAACAAACTCTCAGAAGTCCAAAACAAATCCAAGTCCCACGATCGAGACATTGATATATTGAAGGAAAAAATACTATTCCTGGAAGACGGTCTGGAAGACCTAAATAACAGATCCCGCAGGCAAAATATAAGGATCAGGGGACTGCTAGAGTCATTTACCCCAGACACCCTACTCCCTACCATTAGGGCAATTTTTCAGTCTCTACTCCCAGAGGCCTCCAACCAGGAGCTATACATTGAAAGGGCACACCGGGCCCTCCGTTCTCCAGCCTTCAACTCTAGCATACCCAGAGACATCATTATCAAACTCCTGCACTTCTCCATCAAGGAACAACTGATGAACACTGCAAGAGAGAACCTCCCAACTTACTAGGCACAAACATACACTTTTACCAGAACTTGGCACCATCGACACTGAGGAAACACAGGGAGCTTAAACCCTTCACCACCCCAGAACAAGGCTGGCGCTATATGTGGGGTCACCCCTTTAAACTTCTTGTTAAAAAAGTTGGCCAAACATACACCCTCCATCAAATCTCCGACATGAAGAACTTTGCCAAGCACTTGGGCATCGCATTGCAACACCCACCACCTGAAACCGCCTCCTCTGCACCCTTGGGCACCGGACGAAAGGGAGGAAACTTACCTCTTCCACCTCACCGCCACCCGCAGCTAAAGGACATTCCCAGAACATCACCTGAACCACAAGGCCCGATTTTCGGACGTCCTGCCAGGTTTTCCTTTCACCAATGTTGGTCTTAGACCGTTATATATATATATATATATATATATGTGTAAATAGTTATTATTTCTCCACAAAATGTTGATAGCGATATCTCCTATAACCACTGCAACCACCACACAGGCTTTCTATTCTACACCCGAACAGTCCTTACAGACCAGAATGGTTCCGGGATGTTAAAAGGGTATCCACCTCATTTCTAAATGCGTTAAACGCTATATTTCATTACCAATGCAACCAACTCAAGGGCCCATGCTGTAAGTCCCAAAATGTTTACCCCAGAATGTTCTTACCTATTGCAAGGCACAGATGGGTAAACTTAGATCGGTATATAAAACTGAACCAGCAGCACCACCCGGCCAGACTATGGTTCCCTGATCCAATCCCCCTGTACACGGCTCTACACTCAGAAGTCTGGGTCCAGATAACACTGGTACCATTCCCAGGGATCCCTACTACCATAACTGGCACCAATAACACAGAATACCTTACAAGGTTTCACACTCAGACAGAATGTATTTTTGCATAAGGTTTATTGTTCAAACATGTATAAAGTTCAGAAGTGCAGCTGGAGACTCTCTGAAGACAGAGGACTAAGCAAATTGAACCGGAGTCCTCCATGATACTGATGGACACCATCTTATTTTAACACCAGATCATGCTGTCATTACTAACCTGTGCCCCAGCGGTCATTTTATTTTATTAGTGAGCATTAAACATACGACTTCGTATCTCCAAACGCAAAGCTATCAGACCACCACTACACTACTAGTACATCTCGTTATTTACATACCTATAGCACATTCAGAGACACAAACACATAAGAGTCAAATATGCTGTCAACCTCAAATATAGCACATGTGTATTGTTACCTTCCGAAAAGCTATTATTTCACACTCTGTCCATTTATCACACATTGCTATACCGATCTAACCTTAATCTAAGTTATGTGTAATCTGCGTAGTTGATAGCTACGACGTACCGTTAACTGAAGTCTGCCTCACAAGCTTACTTATTAACCAAGATGATACAAACAAGCACCTCACACTGTTAAGCCATATATGTTAATTTTTAAAAGTTGAATTTTTCATTCTGAAGACCTACTCGTAATGCCAAGCTTGAATACATATATTAAAAATGTGCAAGGAACTCATGCCACTACCTACCCTGTATACATAAGTTAATATACGCCGTTGTGGCGTTGTGACACAGTTTTGTACCTACCTGCACAATAAAAATAAAGAATTTAAAAAAAAAAAAAAAAAAGTTCAGAAGTGCATAGTCAAGTTAAGGACCACAAGGCCACCACAACATATATCGCACAAGAGGGGATGCACCCTTCCCTCTCCCACGCCTATCCTAGGAAATTATATCCCAGCCCCCACGTGCTTGATAAATCCTGACTCCATCAATCCACACTCCTAGGGCCCTCCCCAGGCTTTGGAACACTTCTTTCTAGCAGCCCCAAAGGTCCTTCTACACTGAACCCCCATGGACTAACTGGCAGGGACCCGGGGGGAGGGAGGACACTTAGCTCTAAATAGCACGTAAGGGGACCTATTACATCTGCAGACCATGACTGAGCACCCTACCCACAATGGGTCCTATCTTACCACTGGTAACCCAAGATTACAGAAACATGGGGAAATGTATGTATATGTATAGGATTACCTGAAAAATGCATGTCTGCCCTATGTCGATACTCACATATATTTACCTTATAGGTCTTAATTACTACAAGTTTGGCTTAAAACTGTACATGTTTACCTTACGCCAGTTACGTAATACCCTAGTGCAGGGGTAGGCAACCTACGGCACTAGTGCCATGCACGGCACTCGAGGTGACTTCGCACGGCACTCAAGGCTGCTAGAGCAAAACAGGCTCTGTCCTATCAGGAGTCCCAGTAAAACTTCAGATATGTGCTAATACAAAGAGGTGGTGAAGGACAATCCTCAATTTATGCATTGCAGCATATAGAGGAAGTGATCTCAGAGCACTTCATTCCAGCACTTGTGAATGGGAATCCACACCTTAGTAGAGCAGCCTGCAGCTGCTGTTGCAGCTCCTATACTTGAGCTATACCTGGCCAGCCTGGTCCCCACAGGAACCTAGGGAAGCCACCCATGCTACTAGATAGACACAGAAATAACCCTCCCCTCGTACAAATAATACGAACAGCCCATACACAAACATACACACAATCCCCACAAACACAACACCACTAACTATCCACATACATGCACACAACCTCGCATGCAGCATCTCACATGCAATACCCCAAACAGCCCCCACACACTACCAAACACACTGCGACATTTCCATCCACACACAATTCCACAAGCAGCCCTCATACACAGCCCACATTCATAGGTATCACACACGATACCATAAACTACTAATGAACATTAAACAATATAATAGCTCCTATACGCACAAATACAACGATACAAAGCAATTACAGTAAAAATAACACAAGCAGAATATGGCAGCATACACACCTCAATTTAAAAAAATAGGATTGGCACGCTACGGGACATCACAATACTATATCGGCACTGTGCTGCTAAAAGGTTGCCTACCCCTGCCCTAGTGCATCCCTTCTACAACCAAACCATAACTGAGCACCATACTTAAAACCACGATGGGTCTTATCTAACCACTGGGAGACCCTGATTAAAGAAACATGGTGAAAAGGACATGTACCCTACAAATGCATGTCTACCTTATATGTTTACCTACATACGTTTACCTTATAATGTCTACCTGACAATATGTTTACCCTGAGAATGTAGATATTTACCTTATCTAGCTTGGAGGAAAGACGAGACAGGGGGAAAATGATAGAAACATTTATTATTATTATTATTGCCATTTATATAGCGCCAACAGATTCCGTAGCGCTTTACAATATTATGAGAGGGGGGATTTAACTATAAATAGGACAATTACAAGAAAAACTTACAGGAACGATAGGTTGAAGAGGACCCTGCTCAAACGAGCTTACAGCCTATACTACATAAAGGGAATCAACAGAGTAAAGGAGGAGACTATATTTAAAAGAAGGAGAACTACCACAATACGAGGACAGTCTTAAATTAGAGGGGCAAAGGTTTAAAAATAATTTCAAGAAGTATTACTTTACTGAGAGGGTAGTGGATGCATGGAATAGCCTTCCAGCTGAAGTGGTAGAGGTTAACACAGTGAGGGAGTTAAGGCATGCGTGGGATAGACATAAGGCTATCCTAGACTTAAGATAAGGCTAGGGACTAATGAAAGTATTTAGAAAATTGGGCAGACTAGGTGGGTTCTTATCTGCTGTCACATTCTATGTTTCTATCTCACCACTGGGAGCCCCAGATTAAAGAAACATGGTGCAAATAATTAATATGTATAGGTTTACCTTCAGCTGGTAACGTAATTACCTAGGGCACCCCTTCCGCATCCAACCTGTAAGCTCCTCACATACAACTCCCTCTTCGAAAATCAAGTAGAGTAGCACATCAGGGTGACTTTTACAACCGCAGACTAACTGGACACCCTACTTAAAACTCACAACGGGTGTCTTTTATATTAGCACTGGGAGCCCCTGATTAAAGAAACATGATGAAAAGAATATATATACACACACACACACACACACACACATATGTTTAACCTCTAGGTCTACCTGAATGTATTTTTGCCTTAAAAATTTACTTGTTCACCTTAAGCCGGTTACTTAATAACCTAATACACCCCTTCCGAAACCAACCATAACTGAGCACCATACTTGCAACCCACAATGGTTCTTGACATTAAATGTCAGTTGCCACAACTGTGCCAATGAGGGTGCCCTGCAATGGGTGCGCACCATAATAGCAATGCAAAAAAAAACAAAAAAGGTATACTACACATCAGGGGAGGGCTGGCAGCCTTAGGCCTGGGGGGCAAAACCAGTCAAGTCACCCATTGCATCACCAAATCAGTTCACCATCCATGCCCACCTTTTCCTGGTTTTATAACGGATATTGATGTTATGCTAATCAGTAGCTCTTTGCCATACCGGCTCCAGGCACTGCTTGTTGTGAGTGTGAGCCACTGTAAATTGGGGCAGAGGGCACTTGCACTGCGGTAAAGACGGGTCTGGGCAGGAGGAGAGTGCAGTGCAATCAGTGCACTCCCCTCCTGTGGGTCACCTGCCCAGTATTTTCTTCCGTTTAAGCCATTCTGTTGTTGATTTACTTCTATGCTTTGGGTCATTGTCCTGTTGCAACACCCACCTTCTGTTGAGCTTCAGCTGGTAGACAGATGGCCTTAAGTTCTCCTGCAAAATGTCTTGGGAATTTGGGAATTCATTTTTCCTTCGATGATAGCAATCCATCCAGGCCCTGACGCAGCAAAGCAGCCCCAAACCATGATGCCCCCACCACCATACTTCACAGTTGGGATGAGGTTTTGATGTTGGTGTGCTGTGCCTTTTTTTTCGCCACACATAGTGTTGTGTATTTCTTCCAAACAACTCAACTTTGGTTTCATCTGTCCACAGAATATTTTGCCAGTACTGCTGTGGAACATCCAGGTGCTCTTGTGCAAACTGTAAACGTGCAACAATGTTTTGTTTGGACAGCAGTGGCTTCCTCTGTGGTATCCTCCCATGAAATCCATTCTTGTTTAGTGGTTTACGTATTGTAGATTCGCTAACAGGGATGTTAGCATTTGCCAGTGACTTTTGTAAGTCTTTAGCTGACACTCTAAGATTCTTCTTCACCTCATTGAGCAGTCTGCGCTGTGCTCTTGCAGTCATCTTTACAGGACGGCCACTCCTAGGGAGAGTAGCAGCAGTGCTGAACTTTCTCCATTTATAGACAATTTGTCTTACCGCGGACTGATGAACAGCAAGGCTTTTGGAGATACCAAAATCAATGAAAAAATATTCAAATTTCACTTGAGGGGGGCTAACCCGTAGTCACGCCCACAAAGTTAGGTAGTGAATACCGCCTCTTGCGTGATAGATCTAACGAAAAAAACAGTTGATCAAACCTGACCTAACGAATATCTACCAAAATCAATAAAAAAAATTCAAATTTCACTTGAGGGGGGGCTAACCCGTAGTCACGCCCACAAAGTTAAGTAGTGAATACCGCCTCTTGCGTGATAGATCGAACGAAAAAAACAGTTGATCAAACCTGATCTAACGAATAGCTACCAAAATCAGTAACATTTTGTCCAAATTTCAGTTGAGGGGGGGCCAGCCCCCCCTAATTATATATGCAATATCTCAGTAATGAGACTAGATCTAACAAAACTTTTGCCTGATCAAACCTGATCTAACATAGAGCTATCATAATCAACAACATTTTCTACACATTTTTGTTGAGGGGGGGCTGGCTACGGGTTAGCCCCCCCTGACAATGATTGTTAATATCGCATATTTTAGAGTAGATCTAACGAAAAAAAATTGTTGATCAAACCTGATCTAACAAATGGAATAATCTTTTGTTAAAATTCTTGGGGGTGGGGGTGGTGAAATAGGGGCTTCTGGGAAGACAGGGGTTGAGGATTAAGGCTGCTGGTAATGTGAACTATGTGATGATGGGGCTGTACAGAATATGTTAGTTTGTGTGTGAGTATGGAGTGTATGTATGAGTCAGAGTTTGTGTTTGTAGATATGTGTATCAGTGATTGTGTCAGAATGACCGTGTGTGGGTCAGTGATTGTGTCAGAATGGCAGTGTGTGGGTCAGTGATTGTGTCAGAATGACTGTGTGTGAGTCAGTGATTGTGTCAGAATGACTGTGTGTGAGTCAGTAATTGTGCCAGAGTGACAGTGTGTGAGTCAGTGATTGTGTGGGTCAGTAATTGTGTCAGAATGACAGTGTGTGGGTCAGTGATTGTGAGGGTCAATGATTGTGTCAGAATGACAGTGTGTGGGTCAGTGATTGTGTGAGCCAGTGATTGTATCAGAATAACAATATGTGAGTCAAGGATTGTGCCAGAATGACAGTGTGTGGGTCAGTGATTGTGAGGGTCAGTAATTGTGTCAGAATAACAGTGTGTGGGTCAGTGATTGTGAGGGTCAAATGATTGTGTCAGAATAAGTGTGTGGGTCAGTGATTGTGTCAGAATGACAGTGTGTGGGGTCAGTGATTGTGAGGGTCAATGATTGTGTCAGAATGACAGTGTGTGGGTCAGTGATTGTGAGGGTCAATGATTGTGTCAGAATAAGTGTGTGTGGCTCAGTGATTGTGTCAGAATGACAGTCTGTGGGTCAGTGATTGTGTGTTGCAGTGTGCATGCAAACATTTCTGTGTGTAGATGAATAGGGAAAAGGTTTGATTAAATTAAACAATTTATACTTTCATTTTTGAGAGTATTATGCATATATACATATTCACATGTATATTAACTTGTGCATTTATTACACGCATTGTTTATATATATATATATATGTGTAATGGCACTCACCCTTTCCAGTACTATATGTCAATAGTATGCCCTGGTGCAATTCCACACTAGTAGTATATATTGTATTCAAGAAGGAGATGCACTCTGCGGTCTTTATTTAAAAAAATCACTTGGCATGTGCACATTCGTTATTCGGCATGTGCTTAACCTTTACTTAAATAACACTCGGACACCAATTTATTCTGTTGGAGTATAAAGTCCACAGCTTTATTAATTATTAAATATTTAAATTAACAATTTAGGGTCATGGATTGCGGGAATGAGGAAACACTGCACGATTGGTGAGTAGTCTCAACACTTCTTATATATATCCTGTTAATAAGTTTACAGATTGATCTTAAAGGAAGACCTGAAGAGGTTGAAACGTCGATCGGATTTACGTAAACATTTTGTTACATTAAATACCAGTGATTTTTTTTTCATAAGGACCGCAGAGTCTTCCATAATATATATATTTCACACTGGGTCCCGCACTCCTGCTCCCAGTCTTGTTTATTGCCTAGGTGCCACTCCGACCTCAAAATATAAAATACCTTGTTGGAAGTGCACTCACAGGACTCGATACTGTTGCCAAAAATGTGCCATTTATTCAAACTTCAAAAGTTGGCATTTGCCTTGGGCGGCATTTTCCAGGGTGCGGCAAAAAAAGCCGCCCCCAAATGCCCAGGGCAAATGTCTTGTTAGCCTTGTGGCTAACTAACAATCCGGTTGGTCGGGAGTCGCTGGCGAGGGAGCACTTTCCCCTGAGCACTCTGCTCAGCTCCCTCGCGCACCGCAGAGTGATGCCGGGAGCTGGAATATGACGCCCAGCAGCTCAACTAGACCCCAGGAAGGGGGAGAACCCCTCTTAAAAAATTTCACCCCTAGGGCAGCACAAAACCAGGATACACCACTGGCATACAGGCAGCACACACTATGCCAAAGGTGAAATGCTTTCCTATGGACTGTTAGAATGCGCGCGCGGCTCTTGCGGCGCATGCAGCGCATGTGCAGTCCGCTCGACTCGGGAGCTGATGTTGTCGGGGGAGGAAAGGTCACCAGCGCCGAGGGAGCCCGATGCTGGATTAAGGTAAGCCAAGGGAGGGGGTCCCTGAGGGTGGGGGGGACCTAAGGAGTATATAGTGTCAGGAAAACGAGTTTGTTTTCCTGACACTATAGTGATCCTTTAATATTTATTTAATGCACGTACACTTGGCCTTCAAAGGGCCTGCAATCAAATTTTGCCCGGGGGCCCTAAGGCTCTCAGTCCGTCCCTGCACAGGGGTACCAGAAATATATGTAAAATAATCCCACAAAACCCTCCAAATAATAGTGCAGCATTGTAAAGTATAATATGTGGCTGAGCCAGCTTCAGACCATCTAACAACTGATGTAGGACTCCATACCATTTCCCCCTCAAAAAAGCTAATCTACTAGGCAGTTGCTTTGACCAACATCCATGCGGAAACTGTGCCTGATGCCCTGATGTGGATTTTCTACCAAGTAGGATTCCCTCAAGAGATCATCTCGGATCAGGGCATCCAATTTACAGCTGAGGTCACCAACCAGCTCTGAAGGCTCTGCAGCATCAAGCCAATTTAGAGCTACCCTTATCACTGCCAGACCAACGGCTTGTGCGAGCGGTTCAATAGGATGCTGAAGCAAATGCTTCAGATGTTCACAACCACTTGCCAGAACTGGTAGCGGATATTGACACATCTCCTGGTCGCATATCGAGAGGTGCCACTTGAATCTACCAGATCTCTCTGTTACCATTCCTCAAGTTACTTTCCCTGCCACCGACCACCCCCCTGGCTCATTAAATTCAAAGAAACCACAGATATAAGTGCTCTCCCTGTGTGGTCGCCATTTGTATAACCAAATACATGCTGGGCGGCCATCTTGTCGCATGAAAGCAGGCAGCGTGACTTGGTCGTCGAGTGTCTGTAACTCTAAGTCGGACACTCGACCTCGCAAACACCTGTCAAACTTCACGAACGCCTGCTCTTTCCATGACAAGCCAGGAGAGCGCTGTTTGGTAGGTTTTTTTGCATGAACAACGTGAACAAACGCTACCTATGAGCTAGGGGAACCGTTCGTCTATGTGGTTGTTTTGGAACTCCCGAACTTGACCGACTGCTACCACCGAATCTCTGGAACTGATTTGGGCAGATGCCTCAGGTCAAAACTTTACTCCGGTAGCAATTCAGCTGTGTTCATGGGATATGAGTGCTATTTGGACAACTTGGGCATTCAGATCCAGGCTACCCGGGGATATATTATTTGTGCGGGTTACTCTATGTTTTAGATGTAATTTTAATACTTGTAATATTTTATGTTTTTATGCTGTGTCATGCTAACACAGAAATTCATGGCCGTGTTATGGGAGTGTTCTGGGCGTGTTTTACTGTATACCTGTTGTGTATAAAAGTGGGCTACATGGTCATAATAAAACATTTCTGTTGTACCCTTCATCAAGTCTCGACTGATGTTTGGGTATGTGACTGACGAAGGCTTGATTTACTCTTATGAACAACTTGGACTGCGGAAACGTACGAATCAGCGCTCCATGCGAATGGGCTATAATCACTAAGTCCCTAGCATTTCGGTAGCATACGAACAAACGTGTATACGAAATACCAGGTGTTTGTTACACTGCCCTATTCCCCTACTATGATCACCCTGGCTCTGTACCTTCCCTTCTACCGACACTCCAACCTAAAGCGTCTTCTTTCTGGCAGTCATCAATCAGCCGAATGACACTATAATTCTGTCACTCAACCCTCCAATGCCCGGTCACTTTTGCCCTGTTTTATCCCACTTCCTGGCCTGTCAGAAGAGCATTATTTGGAGGGAAGGTACTATAGACTAATGTGACAAATGGCTCCCTAAGAGCCAGGGGGAGCCCCTTTTCCTTTGCCTACAGGAGCTCCAGACAATTGACCGGATGCAAGGATATTTCTCATGGAACTATTTTCAGATCAATCTTTGGTAGCGGCCAGTCAAAAACTTTACCCTGGTGGCGATTTGGCTACACACCATAGATCCGGGCGCTATTTTGCCAGCTTGGGCGCTCGGATCCGAGCTATCCAGGTATATATAAATGTTGGGATTCCTGCTTGCTTTTACTGTATTTTGAGGTATTTTTTGTGTGACATCAGTGTAAAGGATCACCTGGCACCCCGACTGGGTACCTCCGTTGATGGATGCTCCTAGCGCTTCTTGAGGATTCCCAGCACTCTAGCCGACACCACAACCACCGCAGGCCGAACCTCTCTTCCTTCAGAGCGAAGCAGGAACGAGCTCTTAAAAGAGCTTAGAAGTGATTATAGCAAGGGAATGTGCAGAGCATAGCAATCCCTTGTAGCAGATTCCCCCAAAAAGAGAAGGCACTCCAAATTGAGGGTGAAGTAGAACTCACTGTACTGGCCCATACAGCCTCTTTTATTCACATAATACAAACATATTACTGCCCACAGGGTTTTGAAGAACAACCAATAAACACGTACAATACACTCAGACACTCCCACACAAAATCCTCCCCTCTGCATGTGATACCTTACACAATGGGTTAATATAATTATCACAGGCAGGAAAATACACAGTTTTACACAATATTCATAACTTTAAAAGTATGCATCACATTCACATAAACATCACATTCACTTTCAGAATCAGCATACTCCAAATACCAACATACATCAAAATCATCCAAATTGGTCCAGTGGGTTAAAAGTTAGATCAACGTCCTTTGTGACCAAATGAAGCATGGCTTTTCTGCCCAAAACCAGTTCCACATAGTCTTCTATCCTGGAGATAATTGGGAAGTAATCCAATTATCTCCAAGGACAGAGGCAAAACTCCATTAGCCACATGGTAGCAAAAGACAATAAAATACATAAAAATATATAACTGTGCAGCTATTGCATAAAACAGGTACATTCAACATATCCCCAGATAGCTTAGATCTGAGCGTACATTATTACTGAATGGCGCTCAGATCACATACATACAGTTCAATTGCCATGGAGCCAAAGTCTTGCACATAGTCTTTCGTTATACGGATGGGCTCCATGGCATAGCTATCTGGGATATCACTGCTCACAGAGGGAAAGTACCGAATGACCCGGCTTTTGGGTCTTTGCAGGGGAAAATCAAGCATTTCAACATGGGGCCATAGTCACAGGGGAGGAGGCTGGCAATCAGTCTTCTCCAATGCCCAGTGGCGAGGCTGGTTCCGCCACAATCGGTATCCGGGAGATAATTGGTTTAACCGCCATCTGGCTAAACCATCTCTCAGACACAGTGGCACCTGGGCGAGCTTACCTGTATGTGAATAGAGACCCCGTACTGGGGGGTCTCTGTATATAAGACCAAGCCTGTGGAATAAAATACAGAAAATGTTATCAAACTTACCGTAATTTTCTTTTCCTGGCTATTATTCATAACAGCATCACCTATCGGTAGCTCTTCCCCAATCAGGAACAATACAGGAAATTACTCCAATCAAAACAAGATTGGAGTGATAAAAGGTCCCTTCTCCTTCCACCCCACAGTCAAGTGACAAATCTCTAGAAAAAAAACAAAGGGAGGGTAGCTGATGCTGCCATGAATAAAAAACAGGAAAATATTATGATTATGGTAAGTATGATAACATTTTCTGTATTACTGGCTTACGGGTAATACCCAAGCTACCATATTTTAGGGATGGTAGATAAGAAACTATGAACCAGATTATGCTGCAACAAACTTTATCTGTGAGATACAATCGAAGATAGTACAGCTCTGCCAAAGGCCATAGAAGGAGATGCAATATCCATTTTATAATGCTTGATAAATGTCATTGGTGAAGACCACATGGCTGCCCTACAAATTTCCACGGAAGAAACCTCTGCCCAATTTGCCCATGAGGTTGCCAAAGCGCTTGTGGAGTGAGTCCTTATTTTTCTAGAAGCAGAAACTCCTTTTAGATTATATGATTTTAAAATAGTGTTAGAAGTCCAACATCTTAGAGTAGATGTTCTGGTTCCTGTCGGAAGCACGAATAAATGCTGTGATTTTTTAAAATTGTTGAAACACTTCAAGATACCTTAACAAGCATTCTCTGACATCCAGCTGATAAAGTCTGAAGAAATATTATCAATTCTTGGACGCTTGGAAGAAACTAATTTATCAGTGGTTAACGTAAAACCTTCTGATATAGTATCCAAGATCCATTTTTAAAAATCTTCTTGGGGAGAATGTCTTCTCTCTATTTCTTTGTCCAAACTTAGAAATGTTGCATCATGAATTTTAGTACAGATTCTAATATGGACTTGACTCAGTTAGTCCTGCCCATGCAGGCTGGTTACTGATTCCTTCAGATGAAGAGAGGCTGAAGTTCATCTGGTATGCCCATGGTACACATGGGAAGGTGGCCCAAAATAAAAATAGTATAGTAATAACTACCTGTTTGTCCTGGGAGGATCGGGGGGAAAAAAGACTGTGGGGGGAGGGACCGTTTATCCCTACAGTCTTGTTTTCATTAGAGGAATTTCCTGTCCTGTTCCTGGTTGGGGGAGGAGCTAGCCATAAGTGATGCTTCCATGATAAACCAGGAAAGTTGTTGAACTTCCAGAACTATGTGTCGTCTATTTACTGGGGGGAAATAGAGTTATTAACTAAGAGCGCTTATCATAGCTTCGAGAGGATTCGGCAGAAATACCTATGCCAGGTATTGCAGCTCTACTAAACTCTACCTTTGAATTACTATACGGGCGGCTGCTGAGGGAGCCTCTAGATCTGATAAGGCAGTGGTTACCAACCTTCTTTCACTTGAGTACCCCTTGGCAGCCCATTTCCATAAATTGTACCCCTCTCATTAATAAAATGTTTGTAATTAATATATTTGCTTCTATTTCAAATGTATATGTTTTTCTCTGTCCCATCTCCTTTTTCTCTTCCCAAGGCTCTCCCTGCTACTCCTCTGCCCCAGGCTCACAAACTGTCACACATAAACAAACACTGACACACATATAGATACAGATACAAACACATACCTGTAGATACACACACAGATGCAAACACTGACATATGCAGATACACACACTGACATACAAACATACATAGAGGTAAAGATGTACAGACACACAGATACAATGATACACAAACAAACAGATAAAAACACTGACATACATACACAAACACACAAAAACATACATACAGATACACAGACACAAACACTCACACACATACATATACAGGCAGAATAAAACCCTGACACTCATGCAGATACACAGACACACATACAGATACACAGATACATAACATGACACAAAGATACATACACTGAAACATATGCAGACACAGTGAAACACAGATACATACACTGACACACAGATATGCACCTTGACACACAGATACAAACCTTGACACACAGATACATACACTGACACACAGATACATACACTGACACATAGATACAGACACTGACACATAGATACATATACAGACACATATACATACACATGCCCTGACACACAGACACATGCACACACAATGACACATGCACACACAATGACACATGCACACACAGATACATACATTGATACACATACCCAGATGTCCACACTGACACATAGACATACAGATACCGACACTGACACATGCAGATAAAGATATACTGAGACAGACATTGACACACAGACATGTACATACCCTGACACACAGATACACACACGCAGATACACAGACACATAGATACATACTGTGACACACAGATATATACCCTGACACACATGCAGATACAGAGACTCACAGATACAGACACATACAATGACACACCGATACATACACTGACACATACCCAGATGCTCACACTGACACACAGACATACAGAACATACAATGACACATACAGATACAGACACCGACACACATACAGATATACACACACCAACACATAGATACACACCCAGACACACATGAAGATCCACGGACACACAGATACATACACTGACACACATACAGATACATACCCTGACACAGATACACACACTGACAAACTGATACACACTCTGACACACATGCAGATGCACAGAGATACATACACTGACAGACAGACATACAAACACATATCCTGACACACAGATATACACCTTGACACACACCCTGATACACAGATACATACCCTGACACACATGCAGATACACAGACACAGATACACAGGGCCGCCATCAGGGCATGACAACCATAACGGTTGTCATGGGCCCGGCGGTACTGGGGGGCACGGATTGCTCAGGTCGTCCAGGCCCCACATTCAGTGGTGTACATACCGGGTCGCAGGGGGCCCTGTGACCCCGGTATGTACCCACTGGGCCAGCCTCTTCTCCTGGAGGGCCCAGAAGCCGGTCACCTCAGGGCCCCCCAGAGGCTGGCCCTGCTGACACCCGGCAGGCGGGCGCGCGAGGAGCACTCTCCCTGGCTGAGTGCTTCCTCTTCAGCTCCCTCGCGCACCGCACTGATGCCGGAAGATGACCGCCGGGTGACACCACTGGACCCCAGGGAATCCCCTCAGCACTCCTACAGGTAGGGAGGCTTGGGGGGATGGGAAAAAAAAAGTATGTGGAAGGAAATTTGAGGGGGGGGGAGAGGAAGGAAATTTGAGGGAGGGGAGGTAGATGAAGGAAATTTGAGGGGGGGAGAAGAAGGAAATTTGAGGGAGGGGGGAGAGGAAGGAAATTGGAGAGGGGGAGAAGAAGGAAATTGAGGGGGGGCAGAAGAAGGAAATTGGAAGGAGAGGGGGAAAAGAAGGAAATTGGAGAGGGGGAAAAGAAGGAAATTGGAGAGAGGGGGGAGAAGAAGGAAATTGGAGGGAGAGGGAGGGGGAGAAGAAGGAAATTGGAGAGGGATGGGGAGAATGAAATTGGAAGGGGGGAGAAGGTAATTGGAGAGGGGGGAGAAGGAAATTGACGGGGGGAGAGATTGACATCCATCACACACACACAATGCACCCCTTGCACACAGAAAAACACACAATGCATTACACACAGACACACATACACAAGCACTGCATCCCTTACACACAGCAACACACAATGCACCCCTTACACACACTCAATGCATCCCTTACAGACGCACACACTGCATCCCATACATACACAAACTCACCTTGCAGCCCTTACACATACAAACACAGATTCACACAATGCATTCCTTACACACATCAGGACATCCCCCACACACACACTCCACACCCTGTGAACAAACTCATTGGTGGAACATGAAGGTTCCCAGACCTTGAGCTGTGTAAAGGGCCCTCAAAAAAATGGAACTGCTTCCCGTTCTCCCACACTGATTTTTGTGACCACAGTTACAAACCGCCTCCAGGGAGCCTGTTCTACACCAGATCAGTGAAGCCAGATGGCAGCTAGAGCCCATCATCATCCTCATCTGGTTGTAAGTAGGCAATCTAGTATATTATTCGTGGCACTAATCTCTAATTTACCTCACATTAAAGGGACACTATAGTCCCCAGAACCACTGCAACTTAATGTAGTGGTTCTGGTGTCTAGCCTGTCCCTGCAGGCCTTTTAATGTAAACACGGCGGCACTGCAGCACTGGCGTTAGTTAACATGGCAGATCATATGGGTGGGGCATTGTGATGTCACATGGGTGGGCGGCAAACTTTACTTTTGCCTAGGGCGGCAAAAATCCTTGCACCGGCCCTGCAGACATTGCATCCCTGTGGACGGACTGGGGGGGGGGGAGGGGGCAGCACTTTGGGTGAAATCAGGTGCAGGCACTGGGGGCCCAGACCTTGAGCTGTGTCAGGGGCCCCAAAATTTCTGATGGCAGCCCTGCAGATACATACACTGATACATGACCTGACACATATTGACACACATGTGCATACCCTGACACACAGATACATACAGTGACATATATACAGACACACTGACACATACACACAGACATACAGGTATATATACTGACACATACACTGACTCACAGACATACAGATACATACACATACATACACACACACACACACAAACGCTACACACACATACAAATACACAAAAACACATACATGTCAGTTTCCTAACTTTTGGCTCGCTGGGTCTGGTGGGAGTTGGGGGCCTGCTGCTCTCCTGGTCTGGACCACCCCGCCCCCTTCTCTCCCGTGCAGCTTGTTCAGTGTGAGAGCTGGGAGGACGTAGTTGCAAGCTGTTACTTCTTCCCAGCTCTGGCTGCACTAGCACAGTGGTCCGGTCGCCCGATTAAAGCACCGCAGGGTGCGACCAGGCCCCTGAAGGCACATGTGTATCAGTGCATGGGCCACCCGATACACCAGGTGCATGGGCCACTCGATACACCAGGTGCAGACTGGGGGAAAAAATTTAGCCCAGTGGGAAGGGGGTAAGGCCAGAGGAGGAGGGGTGGCTGTTGTGTCATCACCAATGACCTAGAGCGGACCACGGGTAACCCGACTGGTTACCTCCGCTAATGCCTTCCTTCAGCCACTCTGGAACTATTAAAACAAACAGACGAAACATAGTCCTGGGAGTCAACTGAACTGAACTCTTTAATGGGACATGGTACAGCCAATATATCCACAGAACCCCAGCAAGGGGTCTCCATACAATTACACAAAACTTTCACCAATGGGAATACAGAATAGGTCACAGAGAAATAACAGAAACAAAGTGATTCCTTACACTAATTACCACGTCCCCCTGTGCCAACACACCATGACAAAAAAAGATAATCTTGGTTGGACCCCCTGTCCCTTCAGAGCAATCTCTGGTTACATCAACACAGCCCTTTGCTGTAGTTGATAGACTTGCTGGCTCCCACAGCAGGTGGTCACTCACAGTGTAGCATTTAAGTTGATTAACACACAGAATACATTTCACCCCCCCTTTGTTGACCCATAGCTGCATATACAGAAACACACACTGCTCTATGTAGAATACAGGCACACAACACAGCGACATCTAGTCACATGGAAAACAGTCAGAAAAATGGCGCCGCAAGCTTGTGGCCTGCGCCAAACACCACATATCTCCCCCCGTAGAATTAGACAGACTTGTAGCCAGACCCACAACAAGTCTCTTGGACCCCCCTGAGTCCACAGTCCAAGTCCTTGGGGGTCCAATGTGACTGGACAAGTGGGTGGGCACATGTGGGCATGGTACTCAGTGATGACGTTCCGTCACATATGGGCCACCCGATACACCAGGGCCTGACTGGGGAAAAAATTTGGCCCAGTGGGAAGGGGGTGAGGCCAGAGGAGGAGTGGTGGCTGTTGTGTCATCACCAATGACCAGCACGTTCCCCTCAGAGTGACTATTAGTTCAATGCTCCTCCAGGGCAGCCAATGCGCAGAGCACGGGTGAAGAGCTCTTGCATGAGAGAAGACCCTGTATTTGTTCTGAGCAGTGCAAGTGGGTTTAATGACACGTTTGCACTGCATTTGCTTGTGACTTGTCTCTGGTGTCTCCATAAGTAGGATACCAGAGGACAAATGGGCCAGGAAAGAGTATTGTGCATATGTTTCAAAGCTTGTTGTGGAATTGTGTATATATAGAGAGAACGGATTGTAAAGTTGTGTTTGGTGTAAATAGGTTACTTTCGATTGTGTTGTGTTTGTGGTGTAATGTGTGTGGCTAGGGGCTGTAGAGAGTGTGTGCATATAGGTGCTGTAATGTGTGTGCATAGGGGCTGTAGTGTGTGTGTGTTTATAGGTGTGTAGTGTGTGTAGTGTGTTTAAGGGGCTGTAGATTGTGTTTAGGGAACGTAGTACGTGTTTTCCGTACAGGGGATCTAGTGTGTACATAGGGAATGAAGAGTGTGAGTATATGGAATGTACTGAGTGGAGGTGTGCAGTGTATATCATGGGTGCAATGTGTATGAGGGGTGAAGTATGTGTGAGAGGTTCAGTGTGTGTGTGTGAGGGGTGTAGTGATTATTAGGGGTGCTCTGTGTGTGTGTATGAGAGGGGTGGTGTGTGTGAGAGAGGGG
>OW240914.1:53232795-53245078 GCA_933207985.1 Pelobates cultripes
TGCTCTGTGTGTGTGTGTGTGTTAGGGTTGCTGTATTTGTGAGGGGTGCAGTGTTTGTGTGTGAGGGGTGCTCTGTCTGAGGGGTGCTGTGCGTGTGGGGTGCTCTGTGTAAGGGGTGCAATATGTTTGTGAAGGGTGCTGTGTGTGTGTGTGTGTGTGTGTGTGTGAGGGCTGTAGTGTGTGACTGTGTGGGCCTACCTATGGGTGGGGGTCAGGAGTAAAAAACATATTTTTTTAAAATTATTATTAAAAAAAAACCTAATAATAATAATACTACATAAATAAGCTTTCTGTCCTCTCTCCCCTCTGCTTTCCTTTTCCCCAGGGAGTGGGACATTGCCCTGGTGGTCTAGTGGAGGTGAGCAGCTCTATCCTGCCTGCAGCTCCTCTGGCTGAAGGCAGAGTTCAGTCCTCCCGTGAGATCCTCAGAGCATTGTGGCAACGCTCCGAATTGCTGAGCTCGCGGGAGGAACCTTCCGCCTCCCGGCTCCTCCCTCTCCTGCACGCCGCCTGTCAGTGCCTTTGGGCCGGTGAGGGAGATCTTTGATATCCCCACTGACCCATGAATGCACACAC
Source organism: Pelobates cultripes (assembly GCA_933207985.1). NCBI lineage: Eukaryota > Metazoa > Chordata > Amphibia > Anura > Pelobatidae > Pelobates > Pelobates cultripes. The sequence goes on from OW240914.1 coordinate 53,233,372, forward strand.
AGCGGGGCCGGCGCTCATATAGTGCTGGCCCAACCCGTGCGCCTGCCATTAGCAAATAAATGTAGTTTATCCCCTGAGGCACTGAATTGTACCCTTGGGGTACGCATACCACGGGTTGGGAATCCCTGTGATAAGGGAATATTGGGGAGGTCAGCCAAAATTGGACCCATATAATACCATATGTGCTGGAACTATAAGACCGCATGTAGGATATGACCAGGGCTCTGCGGGAGAACCTCCAGGCTGCTCAGCATCGCCAATGTGTACAATATAATGGAGGAGCCAGGGACCACAGCTTTCAAGAAGGGCAGAAGGTCCTGTACTTAAACTGGTTCACCATGACAAGCTGCAAGCTACCTGGCAGGGCTCCTATAAGGCGCCGGAAAAAAAATGTGACACCACTTATGTAGTGACTAAGTGCTTTGATGAAAAGGGATCAACACATGTTCCATGTGAACAGGCTAAAACCCTAAATTGAATGGAAGGAGGCGGTGGCAGTCATCTGTGCCCATGTTTCCGATGATTTAGAAAATCTTCCCCTTTCTGAATTCCTAGCAGAGGAAATTGGATCCTTTGACAAGAGAATCTAGGGGAAAATCTAGGACCACGAGAGAGAGACAGAATTAGACAGAAACTAGAGACCAAACAAGCTGTGTTTTCCAATAAGCCTGGGTATGCATTGTAATTTTAAGCCCTTCTAAAGCCTGCTTCTATTTGTTGTCTACTTCTGAAACCACAGCTGGTTCCCTTGACATGTGCACAGTCGTTATTCGGCATGTGCTAAAACCTTAAAATAACTCTGACATCATTTCTGTTGGAGTATAAAGTCCACAGCTTTATTGAAAATTTTAATTCAACAATTTAGGGTCATTGTCACAAGTATTAATTATGTCCAACCTTCTTGCCCAATACCCCCGACAATGACCCTACCAAATAACATTAATAAAACATTCCAATAATACATAACGTTTAACCCATGGCCTACCAAAGAGGCCCCATAACCATATGTTTAACTGTAGGGGTGTACCCAGACACCCCTACACCCCCAGATTCGTAGCCACCAACGAGCTAGAACCTACAAACCATTTTCCACTCCGGCATAGTCCAGCCTAGACCTTGGCCTGCCCATGACTTGACCCCCTCAAGAACATGAGCGACCCCCACCACACAAAAACAGGGCCTGTGCAATACCATCCTGAAAACCCAAATTAAGTAAATCCGATCCCACGTCGGATAGATGAACCCCATCCTTCCTAAAATACCCGGGCAGCATACACTCCAACTCCTTGTGACGCACAACTACGCCTCCCATCCGCCTCACGAAAACCGCCATGGTCTTATTGACCTTACCCCTACTTCTCGCTATCGCAGCCGAATCCCTGGCGTGTCTCCAATTAAAGCGAGGCACCATTTCGGACCAGACCACTACCACGCCAGGAACCAGCTTACGTAGCCGATCCAGATACCTCTTCATCCTCCTCAACAGTTCCCGCTGCGGGATCAAGCCTAAGTCGTTCCCCCCACCATGAACCAGAATTACGTTAGGGACGGACCCCCATGCCAGCCTATTGAACAGTTCCTTACTAATGCTCTGCCAACCGAAACCCCGGAAACCCAACCAAGTGAGAACCACCGTCTCCACCGGGAAGCCCAGTTGTGCTCCATCTCTTCTCATCGCGGTCCTCCTCCGCGCCCAATAAACGTAGGAATGTCCGATCAGCCATACCAAACGACCTAAAAGAAATAGAACAGTGAACAGCAGAGCCCTTAACAATCAACGCCCCAATCCCCTGTTACACCAACTTGTCCGGCCTAACGTATGAGCGGAACCGAATGGACTCCCATCTTCCTATCCGTTTGATCCGCTCGTCCCCCAGACCTAACCAAGCCGCCTCTGTTGCACCCCAATTCTAAACGAATGCGTCCCGAAATGCATGGGTTCCAAGCCCAGCTTACCCAATCCTGCACAAAATATCCTAACGAACTGAAAACGGGACAAAGCCTTACCGTCAGCATGGATGAAGAAACAGCCTTCCTTCTCGGGGCGGACTTCCAAGAATTAGGCACCACAAGCCACTGGGCAAACCCCTATATGCTTATTAACCCTTAATAGGGAACACATGGGATGGGCGGCAGCATTGTAAAAGGCTGTGTGATACAAAGTAAATACAAAAAGAGAAGTCCTGCGCTCACTCCCATCACTACTGGGCCGGCAGTAATGACTACAATACACATCAGCCCCAATATATAGTAAAAACCAAAGAAAATAAAAAAGTTACCTGCGCTCCCCCCTTAATCCATATGTATATTTAGACAAATGGAGGTCATTTAGTTGCTCAAATGGCCAACTAAATGACACATATTTATACCTTAGGTGTCTTCATTTTAGGGTTACCATAGTTCATATATGAAAAAGTAACACTTCTTTTACTTTATTCATTTTAGGATCTCCCTTAACTTGGAAAAAATAGAAGGCCATAACTAAAACGTAAGGGTGCACACATCATGGAAAATTCCCTGACTTAGGACAAGATGGCATCTTAAAGTCTGAACATCTTTATCTATTTAGGGTTACCACAGTATACAGGGCCGGTGCAAGGATTTTTGCCGCCCCCCCATGTCACATCACAATGCCCCACCCATATGATCTGCCATGTTAACTAACGCCAGTGCTGCAGTGCCGCCGTGTTTACATTAAAAGACCTGCAGGGACAGGCTATAGACACCAGAACAGTTCCTTACTGTGATACTTATTTTTTAATTGGAACACAACTGCAGAGTTTCCTAATTGAAGTATTTGCTAGATTCACCTCTTTTTATATTGAAAAAGGAGTAATTACTATTACCTTAATTACACATGTAGCTTAGAATTTGTGTGTAACTAAAAGAATCTGTTAATTTTCAGATGTCACTTAAATTCCCTTCTGTAGAATCAATAGTAATAAATGAAGCAGGAGAAGTTGTAATAATAATTGAGTTGATTATTGGAGGGTGAATTATTGTTATAAGTAGATCAATTAGAATAAGAAACTTAATTAGAGAGAATGACACAGTGGATTAATTGGAACAGAAATACTTAACTTAATAAGGCAAGTTCTGGAACTTAAGGGTTATTTTCACCCGATGGAATGAGAAGATAGTCCATTAAGCAAGCTGTGGTCTAGGAGTGGAGAGAGGAGAAGTCCGTTTAGCAATCCGTGGTCTAGGAGTGGAGAGAGGAGAAGTCCGTTTAGCAATCCGTGGTTTTAGGAGTGGAGAGAGTGGAAGTCCGTTTAGCAATCCGTGGTCTAGGAGTGGAGAGAGTGGAAGTCCGTTTAGCAATCCGTGGTCTTGGAGTGAAGAGAGTGGAAGTCCGTTTAGCAATCCGTGGTTTAGGAGTGGAGAGAGTGGAAGTCCGTTTAGCAATCCGTGGTTTGATACAGGCAGGATGGAGTAAAACAGCTGATCACTTTTCAGGTACCTGTGTAATAATCCAGCGTTTTGAATCTGGCGCGGTCTCCCTAAGTATCGTGGAGGGACCGCGTCAGAGAAAGGGGAGGAGCTAAGCGCCGTGAACCCGGAAGTGGGTTCTTACGGCGAATGTATTTTAAGTTATACCTGACAGTACCCCCTTCTCATGGGGCATCCTCTGGGTGCACTTATCTCGGTTTGGAGGGATAACGTTTGTGAAATGCAGCAACTAACCTCTTAGCATGTACATTAGATGAATCTTCCCAAGTGTCTTCATCAATACCATAACCCTTCCATCTAATAAGGTATTGTAAGGAGCCACGGTGGATACGTGAATCCAAAATTCTATGTATTTCATATTCTTCTTCACCTTGGAAGATGATAGGATCAGGAGTTGTTACTAAATCCCTATTGAAAGGATCAGGGAGGTGAGGTTTAAGCAAAGAGACATGGAATACAGGATGAAGTTTAAAACTTGGAGGGAGGTCCAGTTTAACAACGTTATCATTAATAATCGTATTTACTTTAAAAGGACCAAGAAAAAGAGAGCTTAATTTCTTTGAAGGACGGTTTGTGGTAATATTCCTAGAGGAAAGCCAGACCAGATCCCCTACATTATAAGGAGGGGGAATTCTTCTTTTATTGTCAAAATATCTTTTCTGGTTATTTTGGGCAAGTTGAAGATTTTCCCGTAATTTGAGGAATAGTGAGGACATAAATTCGTTTTTTGATGTAACAGTAGGATTGGATGAAATATTATTTTGGATGGAAAATGAAGATGGATGGAATCCATAGTTCGAGAAGAAAGGAGTCATTTTTGTACTAGAATGAATAGTATTGTTGTAAGAGAATTCGGCCATAGGTAACCATGTGGTCCAGTCATCCTGTAGGTATGAACAATAACATCGAAGATACTGTTCCAGACATTGATTAACTCTCTCTGTTTGTCCATTAGTTTGAGGATGGTAGGCGGATGAGAGTTTGCGTTGAATTTGAAGGGAGAGACACATCTCTTTCCAGAATTTGGAGGTAAACTGTGTCCCTCTATCAGAAATAATTTCTTCAGGAAGACCATGAAGTTTTACAATATTATCTATGAAGACTTTGGATAATTCTACGGAGGAGGGTAATTTCTTTAAAGGAATAAAATGGGCCATTTTTGTGAAGCGGTCCACAACGACAAGAATAGTGGTGGAATGCTGAGATGGTGGAAGATCCACAAGAAAATCCATAGAAATGGATTGCCAAGGTTTTTCTGGAATAGGTAAGTTAAGTAGTAACCCAAAAGGTTGATTATGTTCAGTTTTGGACCTTTGACAGATAGGGCAAGTTTTGACATATAATTCAATGGTTTTATTTTGGCGAGGCCACCAATAATATCGTGAAGTTAGTTCAAGAGTTTTTTTTAATCCCAGGATGTCCGGCTAGTGGTGAGTCATGAACCATTTTAAGTAATTTATTTCTAAAAATAGGAGGGATATAAATTTTATTTTTAAAGTAAAATATACCATCCTTTTTTGTTAATATAGGTGTTTTGGGAAGTTCAAGATCTTTTTGATTCAAATTCTTTAAGTCATCTTGAAGAGAGGAAAGGATTCCAATTATTTTGTTAGAAGGATAATCATCAATAGAAGTTTTATAAGAAATTCGAGAGAGGGCGTCAGCTTTTTGATTTCTAGTTCCAGGTCTGTATACTAATTGGAAGTTAAAGCGGTTAAAAAAGAGGTTCCATCTAACTTGTCTAGCTGTAAGGGTTTTGTTAGTATACAGATATTCGAGATTTTTATGATCAGTATAAACAACTATAGGTTGTTTTGTATCTTCAAGAAGATGACGCCAATTTTCAAGGGCAGCTTTAACGCTTAACAATTCTTTTTCACCAATAGGATAATTTTTCTCAGCAGAACTCAAGGATCTTGAAAAGAAGGCAACTGGATGAAGTGGATCTTGAGGTGTCTTTTGTTGAGAAAGAACTGCTCCGATAGCTGAATCTGATGCATCTACTTCAAGAACATATAAGAATGTTGGATTAGGTAGTTGCAGAATAGGTGCGGTTGTAAATCTTTTTTTTAATTCAGTAAAGGCTTTTTGGGCTTCTTTATTCCAATTAAAAGGACGTTTACTACTGTTAAGAAGATTAAGTGGACGTGATACATCTGAGTAGTTTCTAATAAATTTCCTATAGAAATTTGCAAATCCAAGAAATCGCTGTAATTCTTTAGTAGTAGCAGGAACGGGCCAGTTAATAATACATTCAATTTTTGAGTTATCCATTTTTAAGGAATGAGGTGAAATAATATATCCTAGGAAAGATAATTCGGTAACCTCAAAAAGGCATTTCTCAGGTTTAGCGTATAATTTGTGAGTTCTCAATCTAGATAGAACCCATCTTACATGCTTCCTATGTTCATCCAGATTGTTAGAATATATTAAGATATCATCTAAATAGATAATAACACATATATCCAGGAGATCTCTAAAGATATCATTTATGAAATGTTGGAATGTAGCAGGGGCATTACAAAGCCCAAAAGGCATTACAAGATATTCGTATAGACCATATCTTGTTCGGAAAGCGGTCTTCCATTCATCATCCTGTTTTATTCTAATGAGGTTATAAGCGCCCCGAAGGTCGAGTTTAGTGAATATAGTTGCAGTTCTTAATCTTTCAATTAATTCATTTATTAGCGGAAGAGGATAACGGTTTTTTATTGTTATTTTATTTAAGGCTCTGTAATCTATAATGGGACGGATGGTTTGATCTTTATTTCTCACGAAGAATATACTAGAAGCAGCCGGGGATGTCGAGGGTCTGATGAACCCTTTACGTAAATTTTCATTAAGATATTCCTTTAAGATTTCTAATTCCTTTTCAGAAAGTGGGTAGATGTGACCATAAGGAATGGGAACTCCAGGTATTAGATCAATTGGGCAATCATATACCCGATGAGGTGGAAGTGTTTCTGCTTCTTTTTTACAGAAGACATCTGAAAAATCGGAGTAGAATGTAGGTATAACTGGTTCTTTAGTAATTTGGAGAATAGGAATATGTTGAAAACACGTTTTTTTACAGAAATCAGAGGAGAAAGAGATGGTAAAAGGAGACCATTCAATTAGAGGATTATGGGTTTTTAACCAATTAATTCCTAAAATGACCGGATAAAGTGGAGATTTAATAACATCAAATGTAAGGAATTCGGTATAAACGTTGTTGGTAGTTACTTTTAGAGGAATTGTCTCATCTTTTATGGGTCCAGAGGATCTAAATGAACCATCAATAACTCTGATTGGAACAAAGTGAGTTTTTCGAACACAAGGAATTTTATTTTTTATAACAAAAGAAAAATCAAGAAAGGTTCCATTGGCACCAGAATCAATTATAGCCTCAGTCACGATTCTTTTTGTATCCCACTGTAATATGAGAGATATAGAAAAATAAGTAGATGTTTTTCTTTTTTGTAGTATGTTCAATATTGAAGTAGATGAATGATGCTTACCACTTTTTGAATGTTTCAGTAGAGGACAATCGGGAATTATATGTTCTTTCGAGGCACAATACATACATAAGTTTAATTGTCTCCTTCTTATTCTTTCTTCAGAAGTAAGAGGACTTCTTATTATACCTACTTCCATAGGTTCGGTTTGAGTAGAGAATTTTTCAGTAATTTTAGGAGAAGTGATAGGTTTTCTCCAGGTAGAATTAGTAAGAACTTTTTCAGCTCTTCTTTCTCTTAGACGTCTATCAATACTAATGGAAAGTTGAATCAATGCATTTAAGGTGGGAGGAAGTTCAGTACGAGAGAGTTCATCCTTCACAGCTTCTGATAATCCGAGACGGAATTGATTGCGTAAAGAAATGTCATTCCATTGGGTTTCTGTAGCCCATCTTTTGAATTCTGCAATATAGTCTTCAACAGGTCTATTCTTTTGGTGGAGAGTTCTGATGGTTAAATCAGCAGTAGCCTGTTTATAAGGGTCTTCATAAAGTAAAGACATAGCTTCAAAGAACTCATCCAATGAATCTAATATGGGATCATCATTCTCTAAAAAGGAATGGGCCCATGCCATAGGTTCACCTCTTAAAAAAGAGATCACTGAACAAACTTTGGATCTTTTGGTGAGATAAGATCTAGGTTTTAAGGCTATTAGGAGTTTGCAAGAATTCAAAAACTCTCTGTACTTTGTTCTATCTCCATAAAATTTTTCAGGATTACAGACAGCAGGATCGGCAGCCGATTGAAGAGCGGCATGAGGAAGGTGACCTTGCATGTCTCTAACATAAGTTAATATTCTCTCATTTGTAATTTGCAGTTCCTGTAAACCCTGAGCAATCGTATCCACTCTATTGGTTAGGGCAGAAACTTGAGCGTTAATATCTGCTGGTTCCATTGTAAAAGGCTGGATTATTCTGTGATACTTATTTTTTAATTGGAACACAACTGCAGAGTTTCCTAATTGAAGTATTTGCTAGATTCACCTCTTTTTATATTGAAAAAGGAGTAATTACTATTACCTTAATTACACATGTAGCTTAGAATTTGTGTGTAACTAAAAGAATCTGTTAATTTTCAGATGTCACTTAAATTCCCTTCTGTAGAATCAATAGTAATAAATGAAGCAGGAGAAGTTGTAATAATAATTGAGTTGATTATTGGAGGGTGAATTATTGTTATAAGTAGATCAATTAGAATAAGAAACTTAATTAGAGAGAATGACACAGTGGATTAATTGGAACAGAAATACTTAACTTAATAAGGCAAGTTCTGGAACTTAAGGGTTATTTTCACCCGATGGAATGAGAAGATAGTCCATTAAGCAAGCCGTGGTCTAGGAGTGGAGAGAGGAGAAGTCCGTTTAGCAATCCGTGGTCTAGGAGTGGAGAGAGGAGAAGTCCGTTTAGCAATCCGTGGTTTTAGGAGTGGAGAGAGTTGAAGTCCGTTTAGCAATCCGTGGTCTAGGAGTGGAGAGAGTGGAAGTCCGTTTAGCAATCCATGGTCTTGGAGTGAAGAGAGTGGAAGTCCGTTTAGCAATCCGTGGTTTAGGAGTGGAGAGAGTGGAAGTCCGTTTAGCAATCCGTGGTTTGATACAAGCAGGATGGAGTAAAACAGCTGATCACTTTTCAGGTACCTGTGTAATAATCCAGCGTTTTGAATCTGGCGCGGTCTCCCTAAGTATCGTGGAGGGACCGCGTCAGAGAAAGGGGAGGAGCTAAGCGCCGTGAACCCGGAAGTGGGTTCTTACGGCGAATGTATTTTAAGTTATACCTGACACTTACTAATGCTCTGCCAACCGAAACCCCGGAAACCCAACCAAGTGAGAACCACCGTCTCCACCGGGAAGCCCAGTTGTGCTCCATCTCTTCTCATCGCGGCCCTCCTCCGCGCCCAATAAATGTAGGAATGTCCGATCAGCCATACCAAACGACCTAAAAGAAATAGACCAGTGAACAGCAGAGCCCTTAACAATCAACGCCCCAATCCCCTGTTACACCAACTTGTCCGGCCTAACGTATGAGCGGAACCGAATGGACTCCCATCTTCCTATCCGTTTGATCCGCTCGTCCCCCAGACCTAACCGAGCCGCTTCTGTTGCACCCCAATTCTAAACAAATGCGTCCCGAAATGCATGGGTTCCAAGCCCAGCTTACCCAATCCTGCACAAAATATCCTAACGAACTGAAAACGGGACAAAGCCTTACCATCAGCATGGATGAAGAAACAGCCTTCCTTCTCGGGGCGGACTTCCAAGAATTCGGCACCACAAGCCACTGGGCAAACCCTAGACACTGGCAATTTGAACAATGTTACCAAACTTCCTTTGCCGAATATGTCCATCTTTGAGCGGCACAACTTAATCTGTACCTTATCTTCACCAATGGTCACGTCCCCCCACCGAATCCCACCAACCCCTGCTTTGTTGGTGCTAAGCAGCTCCCCAATATGGAATGCCCCGAAGAATGCCCAGACAAATGCCCCGGAAAACAACACAACTTCATATTTGGAGTAACATAATGCCGGTAGAGCCTCCACTAGTCCTTGCAGCACCGCGAATGACACTGGCCTCCTCGTATCCACCGATTTCTTACCCCTCCGAAAACCTCTTATGGCTTGCCTGACCAAGAAATGTTTCGTTATATCCTCCCATCCATTAAACTTAAAAAGGAAGGCCAATGCCGACATGTGCCTGTCAACCATAGCTGGTGAAGCCTTCCTGGAAAAAAGTCGACACAGCACCCATAACAGTATATCTAACCAACGTTCCTCTGAACAGTCCCCTCCCACTTGTGCCACCGACTCTTCCCATTCGTGCCAAACCTTCACATATGCCGCCCAGGTGCCCGGTGCCAGGGAACTCTTTATGAACTCCCCAAGCATGATGTCATGAGCTGCCACATTTCCGCCGGACATGCCAATCCTTCCTCTTGTGCCTCCGGTGCTGCTTTCCGAAAACGTTCCCACTGTGAACGAGACAGCGCGTCAGCCACTATATTCAAGAAACCTGTAACATGCCTTTCCCTGAACACTATATTGCTAGACATACATAGAAGTACCAAGTGCCTTAATAACTGTATCACTGCAGGAGATGATGCCGACAACCCATTGATAGCCTGGACCACTGCCATGTTATCTGAGTAAAATACTACTTTTTTGTTTGCGAGCTGTTTTCCCCATAACGCCACCGCTACCACCACCGGGAAAAATTCTAGGAACGCGAGGTTCCTTATCAGCAAGCTCGTCTTCCACTCCGCCAGCCACTCCTCGACGCACCATTGTCCCACTAAATAAGCCCCAAACCCCACGCTCCCGGAGGCGTCTGTAAACAAGCCTATGTCCTTGGAGGATACTCCCGGCTCCCGAAAAAACACTCTACCGTTAAATTCCCTTAGAAACCTTTTCCAAACCCCCAGGTCCGCTCTCATATCCGCCAAAACTTTCACGTAATGATTCGGTAACCGCACACCGCTCATTGCCTGGGCCAGCCGTCGACAAAAAACTCTGCCCATCGGAATCACTCTGCATGCAAAATTAAGACTCCCCAATAGCGACTGCAGCCCTCACAAAGTCACTTTTCTCGCATGCCACGCCGTGTCCACTAGCTGACAAAGCTTAAGTAGCTTGTCCGCGGGCAGTCTGCATTCCCCTTTTACAGAGTCAATCTCCAGGCCGAGGAAACTAAGGCATGAGGTGGGGCCAACCGTCTTATCCCCTGCCAAAGTAACCCCAAAAGAGTGTGCTATCCATTGAAACACCCTCAATATCTGGCCACACCGCTCAGATCCTTCCGGCCCTACACACAAGAAATCATCGAGGTAATGCACGATTGATCCCCCAGCCGACTCCCGTCGTACCACCCATTCCAAAAAGGTGCTAAACTTTTCGAAATAGGAACACGAGATGGAACAGCCCATCGGTAAACACAGTTCTACGAAGAAACCCCCTTCGAAGAAGCACCCCAAAAGGTGGTGACAACCCGGATGAATGGGGAGCAGCGAAATGTTGCTTCCACGTCCACCTTTGCCATCAGTGCACCGTGTCCCGCTCTCCGAACCAACTCAACCGCATGATCGAATGAGGCATAGGATACGGAACACAGCGCCGCGTCGATATAATCATTTACCGATGACCCCCGTGGGTGCGATAAGTGATGTATCAGGCGAAATTTCCCTTCCTCCTTTTTAGGGACCACCCCCAGCGGAGACACCCTTAAATCTTCTATCGGCAGGGACGGAAACGGCCCCGCCATCCTCCCCATCTGGACTTCCTTCATTAATTTTTCCCGCACTACCCCCGGGTAGTCCCGGACTGATTTAAGGTTTGCACACATGGTTCCCGGACCTTTGACCTTGAATGGGATAACAAAACCCTCTGTAAACCCCCGCCATAAGAACCTCGCCTCCTCCTGGTTACCGTACTGCCTTAACCACGGCAGCATCGCGCCGACTTTCATCGGCTACGTTCCCAGTCGCCACTGCCGTGGCTGTTGTCCCTGCTGCACCCCCAAAGTTAGATTTTCCTTTCTTAAAGCACCTGTTGACTCCATGATTTCCCCCGCATCCGGAACATTCATGTTTAAATCTACACAATGCCCCCCATTTGCACTGCCCTTCATTGTACAGCCAACATGTCCGGACGATACAGCGCTTCCCATGGCCGTACCTGCCATCCCTTGAAAGGAGCGCATTTTTCTGGGCCATCATTATTCTCATCCATAAAGGCAGGTCCATCTGATCCCACCTCATACTAAGATTCGCTGCCAA
>OW240914.1:53245178-53326423 GCA_933207985.1 Pelobates cultripes
CAGTGATACAAAGCAATTACAGTAAAAATAACACAAGCAGAATATGGCAGCAAGCACACTTCAATTTAAAAAAAATTGGACCGGCACGCTACGGGACATCACAATCCTATATCGGCACAGTGCTGCTATCCCTGGCCTAAACTTTTTCTCAACAATTCCAACTTAAAAGCTTGATCAATTCATATTATGGGGAATGCCTTATACCACTCAACATTGGGAAATATGAAATCACGATTGTCATGCCAAGTGTCAAGCTTTTAAGTGGTATTCTTTTTCCATCTTTCGATTTTTCTAACTATGTGACTATATCCACTACATTTAGTGTTAGCAAGCATATAACACACAGGCAACTTGATAGAGTAGCTTGCAACGTTCCATGTCAATTTTACTGCGCCGTGGCCGCCATAAGCATATATATTTGTGTTTCTATTAAGAATAAGTTAAACTATAAGTTTGATCACCTTAAGCTAAATTGGAGTTTTTTGTTGTTGTGTTTTTTAGTTTTTTTTAAATTTCATTATTAGCCCATGGCATCTCGCAATTTACAAATCAAAATGTCTTAAAGTCTTTTTAACCCATTGGTTTTACTGGGCAAGCAAAAAGAATATTTGGTGAGCATCAATTAATGCATGCATTTTAGAGAGTCTTATTTAATGGACCTATGAATGTCACAATAAAAATGACTAGTTTAATACAAAGTATCTGCTCAGTGTCTTGATGGCGAATACATGTTAGCAGGATAAAATCACTATATGCAGGGGCGTACCTAGAGCATTTGGCACCCAGGGCGGATCCTGTGCTTGGCACCAAAAAATTTGTAAAGACTCCTGTCCCAATACAAACCCCCGCCCCCTTCTACAAAATCCCTGCAGCCCCACACACACATTTACAGGCAGACAGTCACACACTCAGTTACAGACAGACAGTCACACACTCAGTTACAGGCAGACAGTCACACACAGTCACAGGCAGACAGTCACACATACACATTTCCTCCGTGCGGCCAGTTTATCAGCTGTTTGCTTGTGTGAGCTGTACTGGCCGCACGGCACCCTAACTACCATGGGACACTGTGCGGCCACAGCTCACACAGCCCCCTCCAGCCAGGGCCAGTGCAAGGATTTTTGCCGACATCACAATGCCCCACCCATATGATTTGCCATAAAGCATCCAACGCCCAGTTGCAGTGCCGCGGTGTTTACATTAAAAGACCTGCAGGGACAGGCTATAGACACCAGAACCACTACATTAAGCTGCAGTGGTTCTGGGGACTATAGTGTTTCTTTAATGTGTGGTAAATTAGAGATTAGTGCCACGAATAATATACTAGATTGCCTACTTACAACCAGATGAGGATGATGATGGGCTCTAGCTGCAGTCTGGGTCCACTGGTCTGGTGTAGAACAGGTTCTCTGGAGGCGGTTTGTAACTGTGGTCACAAAAATCAATGTTCTGGGAGAACGGGAAGCAGCTCCATTTTTTGGGGGCCCTTTACACAGCTCAAGGTCTGTCCCAGGGTCCACCTTCATGTTCTACCAATGATAATACAAAGTGATATATACACAATGTGGGGACAAGAGAATATTATAGCTCAGAAAACACCTATAAAGTGGTATCCCCTACACCACTTAGAAACACATAACAATACATACATATAATTGGTGGAGCTCTTAAATTCCGGACTTGGACTTTTTGTTGGACCATCAAGCTTACCCAGAAATATCTGGTACAAATATATTATTTTTTTCTTATTGTATTTTAATTCATTGAAGAAATAAAACTACCATTAAAGGATTCCTTCTACATCTGGCATTCTTTGGGTTACCTACTAAGAGATACAAGTAGCAGCACCAAGAATCCTGAAAAAGAAGGGTCCGGACAACCCCCAATGGTCCAAGGGAGCATACTACTTGAGTCATATGATGGTATGACTCTAGTCTTGTGAGTTGAACCACTCTTTTACTGTATTGCATATAGTGTTTTAAAGACATACTGCACTATTTGTTTGTACTTATTTTATTTTGCAGAAAATTCGCAGAATTTAAGAGCTCCACCTATTATATGTATGTATTGTTATGTTCCACCAATGGGTTTGTTCACAGGGGGTGGAGTGTGTAGGGGATGTCCTGATGTGTGTAAGGAATGCATTGTGTGAATCTGTGTTTGTATGTGTAAGGGCTGCAAGGTGTGTTTGTGTATGTATGGGATGCAGAGTGTGCGTCTGTAAAGGATGCATTGAGTGTGTGTAAGGGGTGCATTGAATGTGTGTAATGAATGCATTGTGTGTTTCTGTGTGTGTAAGGGATACATTGCTTGTGTATGTGTGTCTGTGTGTGTAATTGTCACGTATTCACCCGCTTACAAAAATGTGGTTAATGACATTTACTGTCCACACAGGAAAAGTTGTGCCGAGCAACAACCAAATCCACAGAAGGGTTAATGCTGAGCAGCAATTATGCAAATGAGATCTGGTACTGCCTTTGGAGTCAAAGGCCGGTTACAGCCTATCAGACCTGGAGGAGGGGTATTTAGGCCCAGTTCTCATCCTGCTCAGTGCCCTGTCGTGGTTTCCCTTGTGGTTGTCCGAGAGCGTGTTATTGATTCTGGTTATTCTGGTTATTTGACTTTGGCATTGTTTTTGACTTCCTGTTTTCTGGCATCCCTGACTCCTGGCTTTTCCTTATCGTTGTGTCTCTTTCTGTTTCCCTTGACCTCGGCTATTCCTGACTATTCTTTGGTACGTTAGTCCAGCCATTCTAAGGTCCGGTATACGTTACCTATCAGTCCTCTGTTACACAGTTCTACGTGCTGGATCATTCTGTAATCCTGACAGTAATGCATTGTGTATTTTTCTGTGTGCAAGGGGTGCATTGTGTGTAATGGATGTCAATCTCCCCCCCCCCCATCAATTTCCTTCTCCCCCCCCCCTTCCCCCTTCAATTTCCTTCTCCCCTCTCAATTTCCTTCTTCTCCCCCTCAATTTCCATCTTCCCCTCTCCAATTTCTTCTTCCCCCCCTCAATTTCATTTCTTCTCCCCCCTCCAATTTCCTTCTCCCCCCCTCTCCAATTTCCTTCTTCTCCCCCTCAATTTCCTTCTTCTCCCTCCCCCCTCTCAATTTATTTTCCCCCTCTCAAATTTCTTTCTCCTCCAATTTCCTTCCCCCCCTCAATTTCCTCCCCTCTCAATTTCCTCCCCCCCCTCAATTTCCTTCTTCTCCCCCCCCTCTCAGTTTCCTTGTCCCCCCCCCTCACCACTGTTGTAGCGTGGCCGAGCTCTGTATGGTCCGCGGGTACAGGGAGCTTTTGTTTCCTGTACCCGGCCGGACTAAAAGGAAGTGCACACTCAGATGCTCCATGTACCTGCAGACTATACAGAGGTCGGCCACGCTACAGTGAAGGAGTGACAGGAGGGAGCGCTGAGCGCTGAGCACTTCCCTCCTGTCAGCCCCTCTTCTCATGCTGCGCCCGGGCGGTGCGCCCTCATGGACACACTAGCGCGGGCAAAGCTGCAGCCACTTGAGGCTCTCTACAGAGCAGCATGAGGGGGGCCGGCGCTCCTGGCGGCTGCCTAGTCCACCTAACAGGTAGCGCCAGCCCTGACAGTATATTATGTGCTGAAAAAAATCGTAGCATAGCCTTGAAGCTTGTTTATGCATTATTGTCATTGTATTTTGTCTGGGACAAAATGGCGCAAACATATTATGCACTGAAAGTAGGTAAAAGGTTATTGCTTAAAGAAACATGTATGAAAAACAATATGTTCCATTTCTAACACCTTGTCAGTTTGCAATATCTCTTAAAGACAAAGTACACAGTTTGAGAAATACAATATTTACATTTGCCCATAACACTTCCTGTCCATCTGCCTTTTCTCCCCCTTTTTATGAGGAATATACAGTTGTATTCAAAATTATTAAATCCCCATTGAAAATCAGGTTTATTGTAAAATGTACAGACTTTCAGCTGTTTGAAATGAGCTTAACACAATGAATGCTTTAAATGGTTTACCCAAATTCAATTGAAAATGCAACTTATAATGACTTCTCCAGTCTCAAAATTACAACTGTAAATATAGGATAAATTACATTAATTGCTGCATAAAAAATTTGAGTACAAATGGAATCATTGTTGTGTCCTTGGCAGGGCCGGACTGGCCCACCGGGATACCGGGAAATTTCCCGGTGGGCCGCGGCACTTGGGGGCTGCGCATATAGGTGTCACTGGGTGGCCGGTCCGGTGGCACACTCAGAGGGTGCCGGCCGCGTTCCAGGCTGGAGCCGTGCTACTTCGCGGTTCCTGTGCTGGGAATTGTGGGAACCGCGAGGGAGCATGATAGACATACTCCTCCTCCTTCAGCCATCAGCATCGTCAGTGACAGGAGTGCCGCTGGACCGGCGAAGCTGCCACCCGGCCCGGCGGCTCCAGCCTGGAACGCGGCCGGCCCCCCTGACTTCTCTAGGTAAAGGGGTGAGGGGAATAAAACAGAGAGGGGAATAAAGAGATGGTGGAGGGAGAGACACAGGGGAAAAGAGATTTGGAGGAGGGAGAGACACAGGGAAAGGGGGGAGGAAAAGAGATTTGGAGGAGGGAGAGACACAAGGAAAGGGGGAGGAAGAGAGATGTGGAGGAGGGAGAGACACAGGAAAAGGGGGAGGAAGAGAGATGTGGAGGAGGGAGAGACACAGGAAAAGGGGGGAGGAAGAGAGATGTGGAGGAGGGAGAGACACAGGGAAAGGGGGAGGAAGAGAGATGTGGAGGAGGGAGAGACACAGGGAAAGGGGGAGGAAGAGAGATGTGGAGGAGGGAGAGACACAGGGAAAGGGGGGAGGAAGAGAGAGGGGGGAAGAGAGAGACAAAGAGGGAGAAATGAGAGAGACACACAAGGGGAGGGGGAGAAAGAGGCAGAGGGGGGAAGAGAGACTGGGAAGGAGAGGGGAGACATTGACACAGAAGAGCAGTGAGGGGGAGAAAGAAACATACAGAGTGATTGGGGGAGACAAAAAGACACACAGAGGGGCTGGAGATAAAGAGACACACATAGGGGCAGTATATATCACTGGTGGATGGGGGGGCAACGGGGCAATTCCCCCCCACGAGGCTTTCCCCTGCCGGCCGTTCTCCCTCCCCGTTCCGCAGGCACCGTGCAGGCAGCCGGCAGGGGAGGAAGAGAGGACCCCGGGCAATGCTGCGGCTCTCACGTGGGTGAACTCTAGCCCTGGAGCTACGGGCTAGAGTTCACTCTCACCACTTCCTGGTGGTCGCAGTAGTGAGAGTGAACTCTAGCCCCATATACACATTCACACACTGCTCCCACACACACCATACACATTCACACACTGCCCCCCCACACCCACACACTGACCCTTTCACACACATTGCACCACTGCTCTTATACCTTACTACAGCCCCATATCCCAGCAGACGGTTTGACTACTTATTCTGCGAGGGGGTCCCGACACCCCTGGCCCCATAACCACTACACAGAGGAGTAGTGGTTATTGTGCATGGAATATTTCTTTAAATAATCTACAAGTGCCCCTCCTGGGCTCAGTCTCTAGATCCGCCACTGGTATATGACATGTATATTAATGTGTGTATTAGATATATATATATATATATATATATATATATAATTATGCCTATTATATTTACACATATTAATGTACATTTATATATGCATAATACACAGAGAAATGTCATTAATATGTACCATATGTAATGAGCAGATATTGGCCCAGTCTTGTTGCTAGGTGCATACTCCAGCACAATAACATATTTAAAGTGAAGAGCACACCCACAGGACTTCAAAATAAACATTTTTTACAGTTGTGCCCTACATACATTCACCATTTCAGTCCCATTAACAAGCTTTCCTTAATATGTCAAGGTAGTTGGACTGAAACATTGATTACATGCAAAGGCACGTCTGCTTAAAATAAATCTGCACTTTTGTTTATTTTGAAGCCTATGAGTGCGCTTTTTACGTTGAAGTACTTTTTAATTTTAAGTTATCTGTTCTAACTCTATATCTGCACACTATGCTGGCGCGACGCATTATGGGGCTGGTAAATATTTTTTTTCCAGGGGTGCTTTTAATTCCCAGTCCGGCCCTGGTCCTTGGGCACTCACGAATTTTACAAAATATTAAAATACCAACCGAAAAATATTTACATTAACATGGCTACATGTTTTTGCCCATAAAAACACCCGATAAAATATTGTGGTATTCTTTAAAATATATAGATGTTTTATTGCATATAGTTTCCATCAATATTGCATCACAAATCCTAACATTTGCATTAGTGTTCATGGGGCATCACAATTCTTTAATTGTTACTAAGACTTGCATAATCGATCACTGTATTGTGCTGTTCTTCGAAGGGTGTGATACCCATAAAGTGCATTATGTTTAAAGAGTTTGCGAGGGTGTTTTGCTACAATGTGGATATAATATTATGGGGAAGATGCGGACCATTTACATCTTACTGCGCTGTCCTTAAAGGAACACTATAGTCACCTAAATTACTTTAGCTAAATAAAGCAGTTTTAGTGTATAAATCATTCCCCTGCAATTTCACTGCTCAATTCACTGTCATTTAGGAGTTAAATCACTTTGTTTCTATTTATGCAGCCCTAGCCACACCTCCCCTGGCTATGATTGACAAAGCCTGCATGAAAAAAAAAAAACTGGTTTCACTTTCAAACAGATGTAATTTACCTTAAATAATTGTATCTCAATCTCTAAATTGAACTTTAAATCACATACAGGAGGCTCTTGCAGGGTCTAGCAAGCTATTAACATAGCAGGGGAGAAGAAAATCTTAATTAAACAGAACTTGCAATAAAGAAAGCCTAAATAGGGCTCTCTTTACAGGAAGTGTTTATGGAAGGTTGTGAAAGTCACATGCAGGGAGGTGTGACTAGGGTTCATAAACAAAGGGATTTAACTCCTAAATGGCAGAGGATTGAGTAGTGAGGCTGCAGGGGCATGTTCTATACACCAAAACTGCTTCATTAAGCTAAAGTTGTTCAGGTGACTATAGTGTCCCTTTAAGAACATTTTGTGCTTGTAGGTCATTCAAAAATACTGATCTAGTACACATTGCTCTTCTGTGTGCTCCTCACTTGATTGTAGCAAAAACCTACCATGTTAGACCTTATTTCTCAACCACTACTCTTTATATTACATATCCAAAGACCAGAGCCCTCTCATCTTAAAAAGCAGCCTTCTATACCCTCTTATTCATATATGTATTTTGTAATGTTAACCCCCTTAATAATTATTTATTTACTTGTGTTATTATTTCATTCCTGATGTATGTGACAAAAGTGGTTAAAAGAAAGAAAGAAAGCACTACTTGGAAGTAAAGTAGTTAATAATGTATATATTACCAACTATAGAAATTTTACTCGACTACAATTCATAGTAATGTCAGAACATAAAAAAATGAAATATGTAGAAAAACATGTTAGCAGAAACCCTAATAAGGTCAGGTCTCCTTGTTGGTTGTTTGTGGTATTTTTTTTAAGTGGTGGGAAATGCTGAAACACCTGTCTTCTCTTTCTTATTAGTTTCACAGACATAAGCAAAGTGTAACCACAGCCTCCTGTTTTGATCTACATTAGCAGTTTTTATCTCTCAACATGTATGAGACAGGTATGAGACAGGTATGAGATAGGGACGGGTGAGAAGTCCCAGGGGGGGAGGGGAGGGATGTATTGCCAGTGATGCGATTTCTATGGGATTGCAGTGAATGCAGACAGTTTGAAATACCTTGTGAGCAGGAGAAACATCCTCAAGGTAGTTTTTCTGCCTACCTTCAATGCAACTACAGAGCATGCACTGCAAAACCTAGCAATGTACTGTAGTTGGGATGTACAACCAATGCCTGAAGCCCTCTCTCATCTACTGGCAAAGTATCAAGCTGCTAGTATTTACATGTGAGCTCCACTATTATAATAAAAAAAAAAATGTAAAGCCATTGGGCACAGAAACTCGAGAAATCATGTTTCCGCAACGATCCCAGAGTTCTCAGCTTAACGTGCACATGAGCAGAAACAGGCATTGTGCTTTAGGTTTCACCCTGCATTTCTACATATACCCTTAGCAATGAACCAGGTGCTTGATCTTTTTTTTTTGTATTGTAACCCATGTAACCTGTGACGGTGCTCCCTGTACTCGGGCTGGGTACCTAAACCAAGCTCTTTTCCTAGCTGGAACCCAGGCACCTGAAACGCTTCTGCCCCTGTCACCGCAGCTTGACTGGGGTCCTTCTGGAGCTTTTCCACCTAACCAGGTTGTAGCTCTCCTTCCAGGCAGTTATCATCCCCTCTGCCCATTCCAATTCCGCTGCAGCCCTTTTTCCAGGCAGGTATTGCCCCTCTGCCTATTCCTCTGCAGTTTTCTTTACATTCTATTGCCTTTACAAAGGCACTTCCAGATCTCAGGTCTAGTTCTCTTGATTTATCCCAGGGCTAGAGGGATCGTGCAGTCAGTCAACAGGTCCGAAGATCCCTTAAAATCCACACAGGAGGGGATAACTGCCGAGCTAACCGGATGCATCTCAATAGAGCCCCGGGAAAACCAATTTTCATACATTTAGCGATCAAAATCAACCATCCAGCATTTACAGTACTCACATCAACCGTGGGAGCTCTAACTTTTCTTGCTCGAGGCGGTTTTGCTTTCTTTCAGCGGTTCCAGGCACAGACAGAGTTGTGGCCGATCCCTCTGCCCTTGGACTCTCTGCTTGTTGCAGTAACCTTTGGAGCATACCTCCCCCCACCCCAGTGAGGGTCATCCTGGCACCTACATCTCTGGTGCTGTCGAGCTTGGAGGCAAGCTTGCCCACTTCAGCAACAAGACAGGCCCTCCCAATAAGATGGTGGACGGTCCCTGCCTCCTCGATGGTGGTGACCAACAGTCACAAGTACTGTCTGGGCTGGACTGGATATTTGCCGAATTTTGGGCTGAGATCTGTTGCTGGTGATTAACTCTCACACCACAACAGCAAAAGCCTACCCCTACTACACCACCTGAGACAGAGGCTTACTCTAAGCATGCCAGGAGGCCTACCAGTACAAGCTGAACCACGCCATTACAACTACCCGAGATCACAGAGGGCAGACGGATCCTTGGAGCTCCAGCAGTTGTCGCAGCAGCGAGCACACCACTCCTGCTACTTTTGTCTGACCACACAATTCACTATATACCTGCCGGTCCATTTTGGCCCTCTACTATTGACCGGGACTGTACACTGCCTCTGATGGGAATTGGCTAGATAGTTTTTCCATCCCTATCCTCCATACTCATGCACCAGTAACCAGACCACCTAGTCTAGCTTGTTGTAATCAACAATTTCTGCTGACCAAACCACCAGTGCAATTGTTATGCATCATTATTTTCTTTTTATGTTTGTACCTTTGTTGCATCTTGTTTTATTTATTTAATCTTGTTTTATTTTAAAAAAAAAAAAAAAAAAATCCACACAGGCCACATAGTTCTAAGTGGAACGAACATGCACAGCTTTATTTTTGACTTGGGCCTAGCCCATATGCCTATTATATACAGCTTGCTGTGACAAACATAATAAAATACAAATAACCAAAACATGTCAGAAAATATACAGGGAATTATAATAAACATGAGAACATATTTAAAAAGGGGTAAGGAAGACAATATTTAACACAAACTATGTCTCCTGCCGGGAGAATTAGCAATATGCAAATCTACCTGAATATGCATATTACCAAGCCTTGATATTCAGGTAGTGGATATTGCTGTTGCTACCAACAGAGGGTGCTATATCTGCTCCATAGCCAAATCCACTTAGCTGGTAACAAGCATCAGCAGGACAGGAGAGCACACAAAACAATTAACAAACACATTATAAACACCCTGCACCTATAATGGACACAGAGTGACTAAGACATAGGAGCCATTTAGGAACCTTTGTAAAGTGTCCTTCTTCTCCCAGTGACGGTGACTACCATGATAGTTGCCCTTAAGATAATTAAGGCAAAATAGATTACTAAAAAGCTGAACCTGGCATGACAGATTCCATTTAAAATTACAATATTCCACTCCTAGCACCAAAATGCTTCTATTAAATAAAGACCCATTGTACACAATCTGTATGCTTGCATTTTGTTTAAATTTTTTTCTAAATTTACTTATAAATGGATACTTCAGATTGGAAATAAGCCCATTTTTTAATTCTCTGTATATAAAATAGGTTAAAATAAATAAATCCCCAGGCTTTACAACACTGTCAGTGAGCAAAGCCCAGAAGAGGAAGTACTTCAATGATTCGGCACGCTCCTGTTATCCAGTGGAACGTTTAAGTAGTTAAAGTTCATCAAATTATTTACTGTAGCTCCCTGTGGGATCTACCGTTTGCCCAGAAATTGCCATAGTGAATCTACTGAAAGAGTATTTTTATATATTCCCACCACACTCTTCGTCTTTAGTGCAGTGAGTTTATAATATCTCCTGCCTGTCAGAACTTGCTGTTCTAAACAAAACTTTTTAAGTTTTAGTTCAGATTGTGATGGAGCCAGCTCAAATCACGCTTCAACTTGTGCAGGACTAAAAGTCTATCTTCCCCTAATAAGAACACAATCATTCTCCCTGGCTCTTTCCCCATTCCCTCCATCCACAATGCAGCAGATCACTCTATTTTACATTTAGCTCTGTTCTATGGGACTGGGGTAGCCGCAACTTCTTCAGCAGGATTGCCGCTAATTTACCCAGATCCCCAGGAGAGCACTTATTGAAGGGGAGATGGGGACTATAAAGAAAAATCAAAGCATACCATGAACCAGGGAAGCCGTCTACTTCAGAGTCAGGACGACTAATTTTCTGGGACTGGAACTATGCACCGGATCTGGGGGCTTTTAGGAGAATTTGCTTGTGGGCATTCGTTTTGTTCAGGGATGTATAAGTTGTCGATATACTTCTGTAGAAAGTTATGTTTGGGGGTTACTGTTCTAAGGCGTCCTGTTGACTGGAAGTCAATCAAATCATTCCCAGATAATTGAGTTATCACCCCAACACCATGGAAGTCTGTTGTCACCTTTGATTACCCTCCATTGTGATTGTCCCTATAGATATGTGCCTGTATTAAAAAATATATATTGATGTTTTACCCCTTCTCCAAGTGTGGTCTGCTGTTTTTAGGGGAAGGACCATAGTCACTTCAGTGCTTTCTTTTGCAGTGACGGAAGTACTCAGACAGAGTACTGGAGCTTTGTCACACAGTTATATTCTGTATTTTTTTTATAATCTATACATAAATGTCCTCAATTATGCATTTCTTTCCAATATACATTAACTAAGATACAATTGGCATTCTTGCTGAGCAGGTCCTGGAAATAAGTGTGTATAACTACTACCAGGCTTGTGATTTTGAAATCTGTCAGAACGATTGTAGGTTTAATTTCATGATTTTAGGGTCCATTAGCACATGCACACACAAGTGAGTAATCTCACTTATGAAAACAATCATACAAGGAATAATAGTCTTAACTTTATATAGATATTGCTGTACAATGTTTGGTACAGTCTGTAAGCCAGTGTTCACAACTTTCCTACCTGGGCGCTTTTTGGACATTTTGCTCAGGGGAATTGGCCCTGGCCAGAAATGTATAACTTATCAATATACTGTTGCAAAAAGTTGTGTTTTGAGCTTAACGTTGTAAGGTGCACTGTTGTCTGGAAGTTATTTAAATCATTCCCAGTTAATGAAGTCATCCCAGAGACACAAGGGGGCCAGGGAAGGAACATTTTGTCACTGTTAATGACCCCTTGTTGTGATTGTCCCTATAAATATGTGCCTGGGTCCCAGTAAAGTCTCATTGTTTTACCCTTCACCAAGTGTCATCTGGTGTTTGGGGAAAAGACTATAGTCATTTCAGCAATTTCTTTTCAAACGAGAGGGAATTTTTGATGGAGGTACTTAGCCAGAGTACGGGAGCTTCATCAAACTGGAAATTATTCAATCCCCTGAAATTAGTAATGCACTATTAGGAAGTGCACTGTTTGTCTCAACATTACTAATCATTTGAAAAGTTTTCTGGTAACATGGAAGCATATCTTGAGGCACCATAAAGTTTTATATGCGAATGGGTAGGATTCGGACCTACTCTATTGAAATTCCTGCGGTAAAGGCAACTATGTCCCTAGTCTCCTGGAATTACAAAGCTTTCCTTATAGTGTTACTCCAACCACCATGACCACTTCTCTTTCAAG
The DNA here is from genome assembly GCA_933207985.1 of Pelobates cultripes. Classification (NCBI taxonomy): domain Eukaryota; kingdom Metazoa; phylum Chordata; class Amphibia; order Anura; family Pelobatidae; genus Pelobates; species Pelobates cultripes. Next base: position 53,257,430 of record OW240914.1, read on the forward strand.
TGCTTATGGTGGTAGGAGTCTGGATGTGCATAGTTTCAGCTTGAAACACTACATATCTAGTGTTATTGGCAATTGTGTGTCGGGGCTAGTTGCACCCTCAGCACACGTGACTTAGGCAGCCCAGAACTTTGTTCCAGACTGCCTACTGTCAATTCTGTGCATATTTTACATCTGTCGTCAGTACATACCGCATGCTGACAGATGTAACTGATTCTCCCTTGCAAGCAGAGCCTTAAGGGGAAACTTTTGCCTTCCCTGTCTCACTCTCTCTCTTCCACACTAATAGCATCTCTCCCTTCTCCCCAACCCTTCCTATCCCATCCGATCTCTGTCCTACTTCTCTCTCTCCATCCCTCTCTTTCACCCCTCTTTGCTGGCTCAGGAAATTGCTCTGAGCCTGTTAAATGGTCCATGTGATTGGTCCCCCAGTGCCCTGACTGAGCACACTGGTCCGAACAGCTACTTCTCGCCAGCCAAACCACAGATGTCAGCCCGTTCAGTCAGCTAACACCTCTCCCCCAAGAACAGCAGACACACACTGCTTGAGGGTAGAACAGGAACTAATTTTTATTACACACCCAGGTATTTGTATACAAGTAAACTCATTAGTAAACACAGAAAGGTTTGGAACAGCAACCAATCAAACTTGGCCTAAACAAACAGCCAATCACACTAAGCCCATTAATAACCAATAGGACACACCATCACAGAACACCTACTTTGCATACACATGAAAACACATTATGCATTAGGTAAAGGGACTAACATACAGTCAACAATAGGTGCCTCAGCTCCCTGAGTCACAAAGGCAAAAGTCACAAACCCCACCCATGTGGTGACACAGTCTCTGGTTCACCGCCATCTTGTCTCTCCATGTTGTGGCTAGGTCTAAGTCTGTGCGGTCTAAATGGCCGCTCCCCGCCAGAGCCCACCCAAACAAAGGAGCCTTTGATACCCAAGTGACGGCGTACCAATGTTCTGTCACAGTCCAGTAAAAGGCTTCTCTATGAGAAGCATGATCACACTGATAACACTCCCTCTCTTCTTAAGGTGAAGAGATCTTCCAACTGCACACGTGTAAATATGTCGGCATGCGCAATGCTCTTCTCCAGCATTCCTAGAAAAAGGACATTGATTGGATAGATCAGTCTCCCCCCGAAGTAACTATGGAAAGCAAGATAAAGAAGAAGGTAGTAAAGATAAAACAAACGTACAAACAAATAAACAAACAGATTTACCTGCTTTTATCAGCCTACAGAGGGAGGCATCTGCCATCTCATAAAGAATATGAAAATAATTATTCTAATTTATTTAACCTCTTAATGATGTTAGGGTGTTCCATGTCGTCATAACAATAGTGGGCTTCTAATGCTATTTAGTGTTGTATTTTGGTGTGAGCAGGGTAAAACGCAGACTGGCTAATGATGCTGTCAGAAGTGGAGTTACACCTCCGGCAACCAAGGGGTTAAACTGGACATGTGCAGTGTTTCATAGTGAAACTCTGCACATACAAGTAGACTCCAGGCACCTTGACCACTTCAAATCACTGAAGTGGTCACGGCACTTGGAGTAACCCCTTAAAATCTGCAGAGGAATCAAATATGCACTTTTTACATACTTCATTTAATGGTGATCACCTCACATGCAAGTTTGTACATCATTAATTGCTCTATAAGTGTATGTCCTTTATAATATTGAATTTTTTTTCATACTTTTAATTTATTTGTATTTTTTTGTTTATTTTCTACGTGGGAATCAACATCTTAGATCTTTGAGATTTTTTTTACCAGAACATGATTGGGCACAGGGCTATGTTAGCCAACTAGCCAATAACTTGTGAAAAAAAGATATGGAAGGGCTGCGCCAAATAAGGGTAGATAGTCCAGTAAAGTATTGCTAGGGTGCCAATAGATGGTCTAGGATACTTGATAGAGTTCCTCTGTGGATGCGTCTAGTGTAGACCGTTCCGTATATATGTAAATACAAGAGAGAGGTAGAGGCGACTAATGGTATAGTATGAAAGTTCAGGGTGTGATAGGTAACAAAAAGTAAAGAACTCATATATATATAAGTATAATCCCCGCTTATGGGATATGTAGGGAGGAGGTCTCCGTCAACACCGTCTGGTAGTCCAGAACTCGGAAAAGAAAGACAGAAAGCAACAATAGTGCTCTCAATTTTGATGTGGTTCAATGTGCAGATAAGAAGAGGTAAAAAACTCACATTTGAGGGAGCTATGGCCAGCTCTGGTGTGGATAGCGTACAGCGGTATAATCCCCGCTTATAGGATATGTAGCGGCGATACGTCCGTCAGCACCGTCTGGTGATCCAAGGCTCCAATATAGAAGAATAAAAAGCAGCAATAGTGCTCTCAATTGTGATAGGTTAAGAGAGTAGTAGAGAAAATAAAATAATACTCACAAAGATAGAGCAGAGGTACTGCTCTATGGATAGGCGCCGGTGGTATGATCCCCACCTAGGATTTCTTGGAGTACTGGAACTTTAAAATTGCCAGTGGAAGTAAAAGTAACCAGGAAAGGTTAAAATGCCAGGAATAGGTAAAAAAAGTTGTTTAAAGTGCATAAAGAGTGCAATAAAAAGAGGATTGGTACAATAAAGTAGCCAAAAAACTTTTATTGATCTAAAATACACAGTAAAATACAGAATTAATAACCATAAACGTGTTTCACCTTAAGTGGCTTCTTCAGAATGGGATCACACTTATGGTGAAACGCGTTTATGGTTATTAATTCTGTATTTTACTGTGTATTTTAGATGCTGAGCGCTACCTCTACCGGCCACAAAACAGTTCCAGAAGCCCAGGACAGCTGCAATAACTCCAGTGGGACAAGGCAAAAATTGTATGGAACTCTAAGTCGACCTGGTCCAGTGCAGCTGCTTATAGGAACTAATGGCTGTTCCTTATTAAGATCTAGAAGAGGGTCCAAGCAACAATCATTACCTAAGAGTCAAGTGGAGCCCTCCTTTTCCAGTAAGAAAACTGACTATTTAAGTGACTGGCACTTAGCCACGAACAGCCTGGAACACAGCGCCAGATTGGGATGGGATCAAACTTCAGTCGACAGTTTCTCGGGCTGGACAGATCCGATCCAAGCAGATCCTTTTTGGACACTTTGCTTGGGGCAACAAGACCTATCCAGGGATTTATATGTCTAGCGTATGTTTAAGTTAGTATTTTACACTTTTATCATTTGGCCGCCCTGGAGACTGAAGACTTAATAAAATTCACAAATTACTTTATCTCCCAGACTCAGAGTCTCCAAGATAGTAACCCATTGTTCTTCTGTTTCATAGTGAAACTCTGCACATACAAGTAGACTCCAGGCACCTTGACCATCTCAAACCACTGAAGTGGTCTGTATGACCTCCTGATGATATTGTGCCTATATTAAAGGGACACTATAGGCACCCAGAACACTTCAGCTCAGGTTTTAACCCTTCACATGTAAACAGAGAAACTGCTATGTTTACATTGCAGGGTTAATACAGCCTCTAGTAGCTGTCTTCCTGACAGCCGCTAGAGGCGCTTCTGCGACGCTGGATGCAAAATTTGCAATCAGCGTGCAGAATGTCCATAGGAAAGCATTGAGAAATGCCTTCCTATGGACTGTTTGAATGCGTGCGCGGCACTTGGGAGCTGACGTCGCCGGGGGAGGAGAGGTCACCAGCGCCGAGGGAGCCCGGCGCTGGATTAAGGTAAGTGGCTGAAGGGGTTTTAACCCCTTCAGCCCAGCTGGAGGGGGACTCTAAGGGTGGGGGTCTCCCAAGGATTATATAGTGTCAGGAAAACAAGTTTGTTTTCCTGACACTATAGTGATCCTTTAACTGCGGTTTGTGAAAATAAAGCCAATTCTTGTCCCTAGCACTATGTGTCAGCTAGTGTCTGTGGGAAGCTATTATCACTGAAGCCAAGACATTCTCCTGAAAGAAAAAGACTATAGACGGAGGTACTCACCCTGGGCTCCGTCACAGGTAACTCCCCGCATTGGGAGTAGGACAACTCCTCACACACCTGCTGCTCTTGAAAACCTTAGTTACAAAGTGAGTTTTGCTACAGAATACTTATACTGCTAAGCAATTATACATACACTTTTGCCTACTAACCCTTCTATTACCAGACAAGTTTATCCAATATATCAATTAGATTATACTGGTTTGCAGGTTTGCATTTTAGCTTTACATAAGTATATGGAGATACATATGTCTTCTCATTATGGCTCTTAACATCTTAACATGAAATTCGCCACAGCCTGTCCTGTAATATGTGCCTTGTTAGTGCTGTATCCACAAGTCATATTCAATGTGCATTTGTTCCTGCATGTTAACAGTGATTAAATTGAACAGCAGTGTCAAGATGTGTCTTTCACGCACACCAAAGCTATTTAGACTGTGTGGGAAATGTGTTTTTTTTTAAACACTGCCTGTTAAATTTTGTTAACAATCACGTCATTTCAAATTAAGTTTTGCATATTTCCTGTTAAACGCATTCTCCCTGTCTCTACACATACATACACATGCAGGCACGCACACACGCTTTCTCTCGTTCGTTCGTTCGTTCGTTTGTTGTTTTTTTTAAGCCAAGCAGCATGTAGGGTGATTTCATTGTTCAAAGTTTCACTGAAATTATGATGCTCACCCTTGGGGCTGGCTTCTTAGTGTTTAAATGTCAGAGAGTCAAACCATGCTTTACTTAGTCCTCTTAGAGTTAATGCTTCAATTGTAGTATGTCACTTGGGTGGCATGATACAGACTGGCCCGGCTCAGTGTGAGTTACACTCACCCTGCGTGACATGGACACCGCATGCAGACAATTTGTTAGGGCTGACTCATAGCAAAGGGGCCGCTAACAAGGCAAATACTTAGAAGATTGGAAAACATCTAAGTAAAACAGCTGAGAAGAAGAAGAACTCTTCATAGGATTGGTACAGTGAATTAGAAAGACACTCAGATTTGTGAATGGACAGTTGAGCAAATTACAGAAACTGCAGAGCCAAACCAGAAGAAGTAATTCATGTTGTACACACTTCATTCTGAGTGCAGACGGATAGAGTAGGTAGAGGTAGATTGATGGAAGGACCTATTCTGTATGGAGGCCTGGGTACAGATGGACAGGGAATATTAGAGAAAGACTTGTGGGAAGAGACTGGTAGAAGAAGACAAAAGGACTGTGCACAGATATATTAAGCAGATTAGGGGAAGGACCTTTGTAGAGACTAGAGGAAGAACAAGAAGACAAGAAGAACCCAGTTGTGTAGGTACTCTGAATAAATGTGGGTTCAGACGTTCAGACTGCTGAAGCAGAATATAGGAAAACATGTAGGTACAGACTAATAAAGTAGATTGGAGGAACAGATTTATGTGCAGACTAAAACAGAAGATTAGATGGGCAGTCTGCGTACAGACTGATTGTGGCCAATATAGATCTTGCTTTACATCCTTTGAAAATCAGTAAAACAATTAGTTGTGCCTACAGTCTCTTATCAGATCTCACAAATCAGATCTCACAATTTCCTTTGTAAAGACCTGCTAACTACTGATACTAAAAGTGTTTATGCTGGTAAAACTCTATGGGGTTCTAAACCCATTTTTGTTAAATCATTTTGGAGCTGTTTGACAAAAAACTAGCGTCTCTTCAGTACTCATAGCTCACTTCCTCATCAGCCACATTGATAATGCGGAAATATTTTCCAACAAGTACATGTCAACCTTGGATGTCAATGAAATACTGAGCATATTGTGCTAGCCCACATCCTCCAACAGTCAAGATTTCGGTCCTGTCTCTCCACTCTGTTTTAGTTCCCAGGTGTTCCGCATCTAGCGACACATCAGGGAACGGTCCTCAGGCAGCACACTGCAAATGCATCATTACCTCTCCGGCCTGCCCACCACGTCCTGATACCTCCCAATGGGATGTGAATTTCCCCTGTCTTGTCTATTCCCAAGCTATACTTATTAAGATCCTTTAACTGTTCCTTGTAAGTTTTATCCTGCAATCCATGAACCAGTTTAGTAGCCCTTCTCTGAACTCTCTCTAAAGTATCAATATCCTTCTGGAGATACGGTCTCCAGTACTGCGTACAATAAGAGCGGATTGACTATAAAACAAAACAAGAAGATGGTACTCATAGAGGTATAGCATAATTACCTCTGTAATGAGCTGTAGTGGTTATAGTGCTTAGAATATCCCTTTAAACCCTGGGTAACCAAAAACTACTTCCAATACCGCAGCAATGGTGATTCAGTGAAGGCCTGCAAACATGAATTATGTCCCATTGATACACAATATACTTGTTATACTCTCTCCATCCTCCTCCTAACTATTGAACCATACCATACTTTAATTATTTAGAATCCTTCTAAAATCTCGCAAGGGCTGTCGAGGGGGGACGAAAGTTCCATTGACTAGATCAGAAATCAGACGTTTAACTTTGTTACCTCAAAATTAACTCACACTGCCAGAGAAAAATCAGATAGAAGTGTTTCTTTTTTATACAAATACAATCAACATACCAGAATTTGTCAAACACTGGGCCAAGCAATATTAACTCAGATAGTAATTGTGTTACATTAATACAGAATTTCCATTTGGACTATTTTAGACCAGATCTTGCAATTCCCTTCCCAGTTCTCCACCATTTCTGGTGACAGTTACATTATAATCCCAAATGGCTGCAAGAGACTGACCTCATTACCATCGTTGCCAAAAATGGATGAAGCAATAAGCTAAACACGTCCAGTACACACAATCTAGCTGCAGGGGCAGTCAATCCACTGCCAAGTTCCAGGAACTATGGCAACAGAGCTATAACTAAAATAAATTAATACATGGACATAATCTTAGTGACGTGACAGAAGGACTCACTGGATGGGAGGATATAGTTAAAGTAACAGTAATAATTTAAATGCCTGTATCCCCAAACTAATGCCATCCCCGTAAAACTCTCTTCTGAGCACCCACTCTGTCCAAAAAGCGATCAATCGTAGGTGCATAGCTGAGTTAGCTGGAGGTGAAGTTTTCACTGGGCCACGACAATCCTCAGATACGGCGCAGAGTTCCAAAGCACTGGGTAGAAATCCCAGGCACCTAATATGATGGCACTTTCTGTCAGTGCATGGAGTTCCCTTAAGTCTATGCTGTCAATTGATGCCTCATCACCTCCTCTGTCACCCCTCCAAATAGCGCTGTGAGAAAGGTGCCTCTGTACTAAAGGTGCTCTTGAGACAAAGTTTTACCGGACCGTGGCAACTCTGCAACCCGATCAAGAGTTCCAGAGAGTTTATGGGTTGCTCCCGATCAAGCATGATGTTCCTTTGTGGTTTCCCGGCTGGCTTGTGGTGACTTCTTGGCTGCGAAAAAGGGCTGTGAGGCATGGGCTAGAGGGGTAACCATAGGCGTGCGGAGCCTATTGTATAAGGGTGTGCACCCTAAAGCAGAAACACACATGCCGCGTATATATATATATATATATATATATATATATATACATATATATATATATATATACACACATACATACACACACACACTGCTGTGTGTGAGGGTGCTGTGTGTAGGTGCTGTGTGTGTGTGTGTAGGTGCTGTGTGTGAAGGCACTGTGTGTGTGTGCGGGCGCTGTGTGTGTGCGGGCTGTGTGTGTGGGCGCACTGTGTGTATGAAGGAGCTGTGTGTGAAGGTGCTGTGTGTGTGTGAAGGTGCTGTGTGTGTGTGAAGGTGCTGTGTGTAAGGGTGCTGTTAGTGTGTGCTGTGTGTGTATGTGTAAAGGTGTTGTTAGTGTGTGTGTGAAGGTGCTGTTAGTGTGTGCTTTGTGTGTGTGTGTAAGGGTGCTGTTAGTGTGTGCTGTGTGTGTGTGAGGGTGATGTGTGTAAGGGTGCTGTTAGTGTGTGTATGTATAAGGGTGCTGTGTGTGTAAGGGTGCTGTTAGTGTGTGTGTAAGGGTGCTGTTAGTGTATGTGTAAGGGTGCTGTGTGTGTAAGGGTGCTGTTAGTGTCTGTGTGTGTGTATGTGTGTGCTGTGTCTGTGAGGGTGTTGTTAGTGTGAGGGTGCTGTTAGTGTGTGTGTGTGTGTAAGGGTGTTAGTGTGAGGGTGCTGTTAGTGTGTGTGTGTAAGGGTGTTGTTAGTGTGAGGGTGCTGTGTGTGTAAGGGTGTTAGTGTGAGGGTGCTGTTAGTGTGCGTGTGTGTGTGCTGTGTGTGTAAGGGTGATGTTTGTGTGTAATGTGTGGGGGCAGTTTAGTTAATATCCCCCCTCCCTTATTACCTTATGTAGGGCGGGGGGACTATGCTGCTGCCTTCCCTGGTGGTCCAGTGGAGAGTGAACTCTAGCCTCCTGTGGGGCTAGAGTTCACTCTCGCAAGATCTTACCACGGCAACGCTCCGACCGCGTGAGAAGAACTCGGCGGAGCTGCTGACAAGAACTCCCCGGGTCCTCTCCTGCCTCCCTCCCTGCCTGTGGGTCAGTGAGGGAGATCTTTGATCTTTGATCTCCCTCACCTGCCCATGGAGGGAGGCACATAGTGATTGCCGCAGGGATTAGGGTGTGCCTAGGCACACCCCATGCGCACGCCTATGGTAACTGTGATTATAATGCTTTTTGGATGCAGGTGGTGGTTGGGAGACATGTACCAGTCCTAGTGACCAGGTGTGATCTTTCACACAGTGTAAAGAGGGAGACTTGTAAATATAAAAAGTTTACTAAGGCATTATTCACTCCAATCAAATAGTGTAACATTTCTACCCTAGGTAGTATTATATATAAATATAAAAGATAAAAAATAGGAGGAGCAGATAAATGATTAATCCACCACTTGTTACTATTTTGTTCTTCCTCCCTGACCCCCGGACACTCACCTGCAAGATTTGTCACTGGCTGCCCTGCTTAGGGAATTCCTTCCCATGCCACATTTGACACTACCCATCTCTGCAATTCTTACAAATCATAAAAAACACATTCATAACTTTTTAGAAAAGCCTATCTGCTCAGCCACATAACTGCTCAACTCCTAAAACCATCCTCTGCGGTCTCCCATGTACTGTGATTCCTCCTCCCAAACATCTATGCCATGCTTTTAGGCATAGCCAGATCATTTGACTTCCTCACCTCACTATGTGTAATTGGCCCTTACCCTTTTATAGTGTAAGCCCAATTGTACGGCTCTGCAGAATATGTTGGCACTACATAAAAATTTGTAATAGGGTAAAAAAAACAATACTGGTCCTTCATGTTTAAACATGTTTTTCTTCTACTGCACAGTGTGCTGGGATACATGGCGTCATACCCCAGCGGTCTTCAGATCTGTAAAAAAGGATGAAGAGTTCATGGCTGCCACAGACCCTTTTCAGTCCACTAAACCTGCCACCCCCCACCCAACATGCATGTCCACCATGTGCACAATTTTACTTTTTTTTTTTCCGCTGCAGAATATGCCTTCAGCCCTAATATACACCAGCCCATCAGGAAATGTCCCTTCATCCTGATAGGCCAGTTCAACCCTGAATGTGATTAATTAAGAGTGCATAAGCAACTACAATAGACCATATCAACAAATTTAATTATTAAGAACTCAATTAATTATATAATTATACTTTTCATTTGTCAACGGCTTATATTTTACCAGCAATATTTTTAGCAAAGAATTTTGTGATAAACTAAATTCCAAGTAAAATACATAATTGTGGTTACAAAAATATTATACACTATTACAAAAGTAAAAAAATTGTGAAGAAAAAAAATAAATAACATTTTTCTTAAAATAAATATACAAATAAATAAATAAGTAAAAAAAAAAAATTCAAATCAGCAATAGAAGTAAACCATATAACAATCTATGTTAGATTTCCTATAAATGCGTATGCGATTATCTATTATCGAACAATGTAGCCATAGAAGTAGAGGAACACTGATTTCCATGCATTTAAAATAATTTCAGAAGAAAAAAAAATTATAAAATTTGAGATAGATCAAATTCACTATTCATTCTTCAGAGTTTGTGGCTTTCTAATAATGGTATAATGGTCATGCCAAAGGTTGAGTTACACCTCTGGCAATAAAGTGCATTTTCTCTGTATGTGCAGTGGTTTGTGAAATGATGCAAATACAGATGTGATGTAGCTCCTGTATGCTGACTGAGTATCTCCGCCAATGTCTCCCTAACACTGGGAAGGAATCGACAAAGTAACTATAGCCCACCCCCAAACATGAGTCAAGACTTAGTGAAGGGGTAACACAACAATGTTTATTGTCACAAATCACACATATTTATCCCAATGTTCTCAATAGGGGGTACTCAACAGGAACAATGCAATCCCAACCCTGTGTCCTGGACATAACTCAATCAAAGACAAGATAATTGAATTAACTCCCAGACACTCGGGTGCCTTACAATATTATTCCCACAAGTAACATTGACAAGTTTTACATCCCTGAGTAGGGCTAACTCCCATGAGAAAACTTGCCAAACAGAACTTGGATGGCCTACTTATATAGCAGGCTCACCCAAACACTAGCCGAGACTTAGTGAAGGGTGAATAAGAACTGTTTTATTGGAAGACACTCTATTATACTTGGGACCCCAACAGGAGGTCACCAGGTAAACAATGGGTATTACACAACATCTGGCACCTAGATGTTTGTACCTGACCAGGTTATTCTATTAACGACCAGACACCTAGGCGCAGAATAACATTTATATATATATATATATATATATATATAGTCAGGTCCATAAATATTGGGACATCGACACAATTCTAATCTTTTTGGCTCTATACACCAACACAATGGATTTGAAATGAAATGAACAAGATGTGCTTTAACTGGAGGCTTTCAGCTTTAATTTGAGGGTATTTACATCCAAATCAGGTGAATGTAGGAATTACAACAGTTTGTATATGTGCCTCCCACTTTTCAAGGGACCAAAAGTAATGGGACAATTGGCTGCTCAGCTGTTCCATGGCCAAGTGTGTGTTATTCCCTCATTATCCCATTTACAAGGAGCAGATAAAAGGTCCAGAGTTCATTTCAAGTGTGCTATTTGCATTTGGAATCTGTTGCTGTCAACTCTCAGTATGACATCCAAAGATCCAAAGAGCTGTCACTATCAGTGAAGCAAGCCATCATTAGGCTGAAAAAACAAAACAAACCCATCAGAGAGATAGCAAAAACATTAGGTGTGGCCAAATCAACTGTTTGGAACATCCTTAAAAAGAAAGAACGCACCAATGAGCTCAGCAACACCAAAAGACCCAGAAGACCACGGAAAACAACTGTGGTGGATGACCGAAGAATTCTTTCCCTGGTGAAGAAAACACCCTTCACAACAGTTGGCCAGTTCAAGAACACTCTCCAGGAGGTTGGTGTATGTATGTCAAAGTCAACAATCAAGAGAAGACTTCACCAGAGTGAATACAGAGGGTTCACCACAAGATGTAAACCATTGGTGAGCCTCAAAAACAGGAAGGCCAGATTAGAGTTTGCCAAACAACATCTAAAAAAAGCCTTCACAGTTCTGGAACAACATCCAATGGATAGATGAGACCAAGATCAACTTGTACCAGGGTGATGGGAAGAGAAGAGTATGGAGAAGGAATGGAACTGCTCATGATCCAAAGCATACCACCTCATCAGTGAAGCGTGGTGGTGGTAGTTTCATGGCGTGGGCATGTATGGCTGCCAATGGAACTGGTTCTATTGTATTTATTGATGATGTGACTGCTGACAAAAGCAGCAGGATGAATTCTGAAGTGTTTCGGGCAATATTATCTGCTCATATTCAGCCAAATGCTTGGACGGCGCTTCACAGTGCAGATGGACAATGACCCGAAGCATACTGCAAAAGCAACCAACAAGTTTTTTAAGGGAAAGAAGTGGAATGTTATGCAATGGCCAAGTCAATCACCTGACCTGAATCCGATTGAGCATGCATTTCACTTGATGAAGACAAAACTGAAGGGAAAATGCACCAAGAACAAGCAGGAACTGAAGACAGTTGCAGTAGAGGCCTGGCAGAGCACCACCAGGGATGAAACCCAGAGTCTGGTGATGTCTATGCGTTCCAGACTTCAGGTTGTAATTGACTGCAAAGGATTTGCAACCAAGTATTAAAAAGTGAAAGTTTGATTTATGACTGTTAATCTGTCCCATTACTTTTGGTCCCTTAAAAAGTGGGAGGCACATATACAAACTGTTGTAATTCCTACACCGTTCACCTGATTTGGATGTAAATACCCTCAAATTAAAGCTGAACGTCTGCAGTTAAAGCACATCCTGTTTGTTTCATTTCAAACCCATTGTGTTGGTGTATAGAGCCAAAAAGATTAGAATTGTGTCGATGTCCCAATATTTATGTATATATATTAAAAAAACTGGGTTGTCTTGCCTGCATCCCAAAACTTGTTCCCTCACCTGGTAGCTCTCCCTGGAGCACCCATTCTGTTTCCCTCCTCCCCAAAAAAATCGCTTGGATCGGAGGTATCTAGCATGAATGGTCTGGATGGTAAGTTTTGGCAGCGAGCATCGACCAATCTGGCACAGTGTTCCAGATCGCTGGGTAAAAAGTCCCGGTCACTTTAAATGATGGTGCTTTCTGTTTGTACATCAAGCTTCCTCAAGTCCTTGGTACTGTTTGATGCTTCATCACCTCCCCCTCATTACCTCATCACCTCCCCTCCAAATAGCTTTCTATTTGGTGGTCCTGGGACCGAGAGTGCCCTCTGAGAACTTTTTACCAGATCACGACAACTATGTGATCAAATTTGAAATTCAAGTCGATTTCTAGGTTGCTAACGGTCAGGTGCGCAGTACCTCTGCAATTTCACTCAGGGGCGCTGACATGCCTGGAATTACAGGATGGTGTGTTGAGCAGTGAGCTGGGAGGCACAATCAGGAGGGGTACAAGAGTTAATGAATCCAGATGTGTTCGGGCAGTCTGTCACATGGAGTATACTTCCAGCGGGAATAAGTGCTGGTCACAAAAGAGGGGTCTCTCAAGCTTGTGGAAGGAGTCTCCCACTACTTTATCTTGGTCTTCCTGAGTGAACTTGTCTAGGAACAGTGTGCAGTGGAACTTGTACAAGGTAGCTGACAGACCTTTGGCCGAGTGAGAGCTCCAGACAGTTGGCATGTATGCTTGCTGGTGTAATCAGGGCCATCTTGGTTAACATAAACGGGTGCCCAAGGATGCTCTGCTGTCTGAATGGTAGATGGCCATAGAGGGGTGGAGGCAAGAGTGTGAGGTGGCTCTTTTGAGGGGAGTTGTATAGAGTCTTGCATCAGTTGTTTGTGCAATCAGAGCAGGCTCTGCCTCAACATAATCCAATTACCATGACCACTTCAAATCACTTAAGTAGTCATGGTGCATGGAGTAAACCTTTAAAAACTTCTCAATAGTATTGTGTGATTATCTTTAAATACTGTGTTATCATTTGTATGGATAATTGCTTTATTGTAACTGTATCCTTATTTCAGGTAAATGTTCATCTTAGATATCCTTTTATTTTACAATTCTACAAAGAATAGTTCAAATTGTGTAATATTTAGGTATATTTAGTGATGCACTTTACTTAGCGCTTCGTTTATAATAAAATTCTTTGCTAAAAAATAAGTTGCTGGTAAATAATAACATTTAAGCACTTTACAGTTGAACGGTATAAGGAAATAATTAATTGGATACTTGTCATAACTATTTATACATACTGTGTATAGTTGCTAAGCAACAAAGTGCTTGTAGTAGATTTATATGGGTTACTCCTTAATTAATCACGTCTGTCTTTTGTTCTTATATACCACTTGTTGCACTATGACATGTTAAAGGGACACTTCGGGCAAAAGTGCTAATGCATTTGATAGATTTTGGTCTCACAAATATGCTATTTTTTGCATACTCAAATCTTTATAGTTTTGGAATAAATTAAATAAATGTTGAGAGTACTTAATGAGCTGAACTACAAAGCAACCTATATTACAATGAGAGGACAAATGGGAGTAAGGATATCACTACCTGTTTGTAGTTTATCTGACTGTCTGCAGCCTGGTTGGGAATTAAAAGCAGCTCACTCTGTGCTTTTGGGGTTGAGACTCTGTGCATGCATTTGATAAGGAAGTCTTTCTGGGATGAGGGGCGTGGCTAAGGAGGCAGGCTTATGGTGCAGAATTCTACAAAATGTATTTATTTTTGTGCAAAAACTATAAAGATTTGAGCATACAAGAAAATACAGCATATTAACGAGGCTTAAATCTATCAGTTGCATTGAAGTTGCACTGGTGCCCAGCGTGTCCCTTTAAGTTTGACAAATCTTTACAAATACACTTTGTTATAAACTGAAACTGTTTGTACTGTAGGACCTCCATAAATTTCCCATACTTTAACATACAATGGGGTGCTGTCATATTTTTGTATCAATATAATGATAAGTCATGTCAAGATCCATACATCAACACCATTTATCATATGGTGGAAGTGTATAAGACCATTTTAAAGTCCTTGCATTGATGTTTCGAGTCACTATCTCAATGAAGAATGAAAGATTGCAATCAGGAATTCTGTTGGAAAGTGATTTGCCACTAAGAATGCTCTGGTGGCATCATCTGGCACTCACAGTCAATCAATGCCATTCAAATGTGGATGAAATTGACTTTGCTGATGTAAAAGTGTAACTTCCTTCTTAGTAATACAGACCAGGCCACAGCTGCCTGAATCCTCGGTTTGTGCCAAACTAGTTGAAAACACATTGGGGGATGGCGTCTGCAGCCTCGTAGCCCCATAATCACTACAAAAGGCTGTAATGGTTATGGTACTTAGGGTGTCCACCAGTCAACATATTGTAGTGGTTATGGTGATAAGAGGCTATTTTTTTTTAATCAAACTTGATAGTTGTATGATGCCCATATTAAGCAGTAATTGATGGTGAGAGAGACTATATTTGGGGTAGCAGGTAATAGAGAAATAAACATACAAAAAAAAACAAAAGAAAAGAAAAAAAAAGAAGAAAATTCCTAAAGATACACAGGGTCCAGACCTTTACTCTCTCTCTCTCTCTCTCTCTCTCTCTCTCTCTCTCTCTCTCTCTCTCTCTCTCTCTCTCTCTCTCTCTCTCTCTCTCTCTATATATATATATAAATAATGTGATTTATAGGGTTATGACACAACATATATTTGTCTTGGATGATACAAAGTATTTATATGACTTCAGATGTTTGTGATGTTCTCAATGTGTCCCTCATTCTACTTGCCAGGCAGGAGAATTGAATAAGACTTGAATTTAGTCATTTTTTTTTTTATATTAGTAGCTGGGACACATAAACCTAGGTTTCCTGTAAATGCATGTTAAAGCAGCTCTGTCAGTTCTTAATCTTTATGAAATAGTAATGCTGACTGCATTGGAATTTCATTGAAATTCCAAAACAATCCAAAGATTTCATAAGACAAGGTAAGGACTACTTTAGTTTATGGACAAGCCTGGAGCTCCACTGTCAACATTTGTCCAGTCCTAGCAGCCATCACTGGGATTGAGGCATCATCTCACTCATCGCAAGGCGTAACCTATGGAGGCTCCTGTGATCTCCTTGTTTGTTTGTTTGTTTTTCTATGTTGGCTATGGTGCAGTAATTTGTTTTTGCTATTTTTTCCCCCATCTATAACATTTTCATATTTTAGTATGAAATATACTTTTGGCTCTGAGGCCCAAGTGATTCAGCTCTCAGCACACAGATCCAAAGACTATATTACCATGCCCAAGATAGTATCCAACAACCCAACATTCAACGTATAGAGGGTTATTCATTAAAGTGAGAATTCTAGATGAATTCAAAGTGAATTTCACATTTAAAGGGACACTCTGGTCACCATGACAACTTCATCTAAATGCACTCTTATGTTAAGTGGTCAAACCATTCTTGAACGCTTTAACCTTAAATGTGCCTCCAGCGACGATCTGCAGGTCCCATAGGTGGAATCAGGCTTCTGAATCTCAGTTTCAGGAAGCGTGGAGTGACACCAGGCAGGTGTGCCACTGTTTGGCTTAGAGCAGTCAGCTGATCAGTGACTTTGCATTCAAAAAACTGGCTTGAAAAAAAGGTATGTTTCTTTTCAAGCCAGTGTTATGAAGATAGAATGTAAATATGAAGAAATTAGAAAATATATGATATAGGGTAATCTCTGCCTCACCAACTTTGCAATAAAGCAAGATTGTGATGGTACTTAAAGTGACCCGTTAAGGTTTTGTGAGGGTATCTTAGACTGGGATCAATATATGTTAGAAAGAAGTTCAGTAAAAATTGTCATTTTCTCGTTTGCTTTCTTTCCACTGATATGTTTCATTGTGTCTTCAAATGGATTACTTTAATCTAATTAGAACTTTCTTGTATATATAAAACAACCACAATGAGAAGACACAAGGGTGAGTCAATAAAAACATGTTTATGAATCAGAAGCAGTAAACATTTTTTATTGTGTGGCTTGTATATATGATATTTATGCACACTCAATGGAGAATGAGCCAGTGAACCCATGACATGTACACATTAAAGTTACTCTCCAAGCAGCAGAACCATTACTGTGTGCTGTAGTGGCTATGGTGCCAGAAGTGCCCTGGAACTCTCCCATTGGAAGGAGTCAAAACCACTCGGCACTGTTCTCCACCTACATTAGTGCTCAATGAGAGCTCGAAGACCTTTCCACTAAGCTAATTAGCTCAACGTAATTAGATGAAACCCTCAGACAATGATCTAGCTCTATACAGGGATTAGATCAGCGGAGCTAACGGAAGCTCATGAGAAAGATCTTCGAGCTCTCAATGAACAGTATGAACAGAGTTCTAAAACAGTTTGACTACTTACAATGGATTGTGCTGGAGTGGTTATGGTGCTTGGAGTGTTCCTTTTAGTGTCTTGCCCCCACACCGAGTTGATGTGTGACAAGAAGTCCCAAAGTCTGACCCTCAATAATAAAACATATGTTTTTCTTGATGACACATCCAAATCTGGTCTATTGTGAGAAAAATGGTGACAGAGCGCCCTAAAGGTCAGAAGAGCAATCAGGACATCCACAAGCAATCCAACAATTTACATGATAAGAGAGTTCATCAGGCACTAACCCGCTGTATTGTGCAGGGTCAGAGTAAAAATCTTTATGTTGCACTTTCCACCCTGCTCCTCTTTGTAATGATGTAGAGGGTGTTGCTGAGCCAGTAATATAATGCCAGCGTATATAATAATAACAAAGTATTTAACTGTGTGTTTCCTGCTTTTTAACGCAAATTAGCACTTTACTATGCTAATTAGCTACCTGGACCCGTGAAATTGCTGAATCCTGTACCTGATTGCCACTTTAGAGTCAGGAAGGATTGTTTTCTCTTACTGTGTCACACTTTAGAAGTAGCTTCGAGACATCTTTTTAATCAATAGCTGACACAGGGATTTTTGAAAGGCTGAACTTGATGGTCTTTTGTCTCTACCTAAATTACTGTGTTACTATACAACGATTGTTTACTTGGGTATTTTTCCAACTTTTCTTGAATTCTTCTAATTCCATCTACTGCCTTGTGTCTCCCCTTTGGAACACTCCATAGGCTAACTAGGATACAGTGATATTTTACACCTATTATACCCAAATATAAAACGGATGACTTACTTTATATAATGAGAGTTATAGTCCTAAGACTGCTTATGCTAGCTCACAAAAAATCCACAAATGTTCCAAATTCTGCAAACAATTGTGATGATTCACTCAACTATTTCTTTATTTGATATAAAAACACATAAAATATATTTGATTATATTTGTAGCCATCTGTAAATGGAAATAATTGCAATTACATACAGTCCCCCCTTTAATCCTTAAATAACTCCAGCACACTACGCTAAACATAAACCACTACACAACCCTAACCATTAAGCTCTGCACTACCTTAATACACACGCACTAACTGTAACCTAAATATAATATATCGCGTAATCTAAGGACATTTACACAAATCATCGAGTATAAACAAATCTGGAACCATTCCTTATGGAATTGCTCTGTCAGGCAGTTGGGTGAAATCAGTTAAATCTACAAGAAATTCCGAGGAATTCCCTCTGTGTAAACACATTTTTATCTTGACCCAGACAGACTCCATGGTACATAGCTTTGGATGGATTTATGGCAAGCATACCGATCCATACTGTGCAACAGCTAATCCTACTTCGTGTAAATCTACAGAGAGCAAACTATGTTTTTTCCTGTCTCTGATTTGCATCAGAAATAGACATTATTTGGCAAATAAATAAAAACAATGTTACCAGATGGCACACTTGTTATTGCTAATAGTGACTCTTACCAGGGATCACGACTCCACAGTGAACAATGTCCGTAATAAATCTGCCCAATACTCTTCAAATTTACTGAATTTCATGTCATCTTGTTCTTAACCACCCAACTGTATTTTCAAATTTGCTGTTAAAGTTCTTAAATAGTCCCCCTGTCTAGGGTGTTTATCAATATCCAGTTCTTTGAAATAATCTACCTGTCTAGCACTCTTCCCTTCACAGTAAGAAGTGCTTAAGAACTCTGCAAATGAAGTAAATTCAGTGATTTAAAGTGGTCATGGTGCCTGGAGTCTGCATGTGCAGTGATGCATCGAGGGAGTTCAGTTCCGAGACTTGAAGTGGTCATGGTTCCTTGAGTCTGCATGTGCAGTAATGCATTGAGGGAGCTCAGTTCAGAGATTTGAAGTGGTCATCGTGCCTGGAGTCTGTATGTGCAGTAATGCATTGAGGGAGCTCAGTTCAGAGATTTGAGGTGGTCATGGTTCCTGGAGTCTGTATGTGCAGTAATGCATTGAGGGAGCTCAGTTTAGAGATTTGAAGTGGTCATGGTGCCTGGAGTCTGTATGTGCAGTGCTGCATTGAGGGAGCTCAGTTTTGTGATTAAAGTGGTTAAGGTGCCTAGAGTCTGTACGTGCAGTGTTTTGCTATGCTAACGCTGTGCATATGGAGTTTAGCCTCTTTACTGCCAATGTGTAATCCACCTCCAGCATGGTCACTGGGGAGCCAAAACCAAGAATTCCGTGCTGCCTAATGTCAATTCTGTGCTTATTAATATGTATTCATTGGCTGAGAATAATAAATTGATGCTTTCGGTCAACGAACATGCGCAGGATTGGCATTTGGCTTCTGCAGCTCTGAAGAAGCCAGATGTCGTAAGCCTGAATGCACAGGACATCCAGTGCCAGGCGGTACAGGTTAAGACAGCAAATAGTTTGCTCCATTACAGGTGAATTGGACCTGGGTACTCCTGGCATTGTAACCCCTGCAGTGGGTTGTAGTAGTTATGGTGCTTGGAGTAACTCTATAATCACACCTCAACAACTGACCAATGTTAATTCCGACATTGCAACCCTGCATTCCTCTGTGCAATATAAAACCTCTTAGTACCCAACAAGCTGAGCCCCTATTTGTCATTTGGGTTCTGGGAAAATAACAAATAACTGAATCTGAATTGGCTGTGGGGAGCAGGGTAATTTTTGTATATCTATTGTGAATGTTTTGGATGACTTGCATTAGTGGATATGTTAGGTGATATTAGTTTGTGACCTATAGTTTCATGTTTTTTTTGTTTTTTTAATACAAGGTCTATTTGATACACAGCTACACACACACCAAAAATTGGGACACTAGGAGAGTGTAACAGAGGGTATGGGTCACTAAAATGGACTGAGACATAACGCTCCCATCTGTAGGGTAAAAAGCACGAATAGTATTATTTGTTATAAAGAAACAAATAGGCATGTGACCCAAATTAATAACTTCAGCCCCCTCCCCCTCTTCCTCCGGGTACCTGGCACCCTAAGGACTGTCACATAAAGGAGGGGGTAGGGCAGGAGTTTAGTGTTTGCTGTGTGTCTTTGTTATTTGAGTCCGAGATCGAAATCCTTAATTTGCCCCCTCCTGTGTTTGCCCCACCCGCCTCTCTCCACCATCCGACAAGATACACATTCAGCTCAAAAAAGAGATCCAGGCAGGAGCAGAGCCATCCAAAGCAGCCGTATTCACACTGCAGGTTTACGCTGGATTTACTAATATACGAACCTACATACAAACATAGATACGCAAGTCAACACATGATATATTGCCAATCTCACTCTCTATACACTTTGTATACACTAACACAGATACTCTATACAGCAATTCTTCTCCCACCCCTGCACACACTATATACTAACATACTACATACAGCACTCATCTCCAACTCCTGCACACACTATATACTAACATACTACATACATCACTCATCTCCCACCCCTGCACACACTATAAACTAACATACTACATACACAGCCGATCGCCCACCCCTGCAAACACTATATACTAACATACTACATACACAGCTGATCGCCCACGCCTGCACACACTATATACTAACATACTAAATACAGCACTCATCTCCCACCCCTGCACACACTATATACTAACATACTACATACACAGCTGATCGCCCACCCCTGCAAACACTATATACTAACATACTACATACAGCACTCATCTCCCACCCCTGCACACACTATATACTAACATACTACATACACAGCTGATCGCCCACGCCTGCACACACCATATACTAACATACTACATACACAGCTGATCGCCCACGCCTGCACACACCATATACTAACATACTACATACACAGCTGATCGCCCACGCCTGCACACACATACATTGTAACATAAACTAACACAACGTTCCACTTCCATACATCGTTTTTACAGGGGGCGTTTAGCTCCTGGATGTAAATTAAATTCTCTCCAGTCAGACAGATACACAAGGGTGATATCTCACAGACAGAGGACGCACTAAGCATATGAGTGGCACATAAAGTGGATGCAGATGGCATACTTGTTTGGTAAGTAATATAAATTCAAAATATGTTGGTTTTTTTTCTGAATATGAACTGTGTGCTGGGATTATACAGGGTTAACCTCTCTTCTCTCATTCTCCCTCTCTCTCAAATATTTTTCGTATGTCGCAATTTCTTATCTTTCTCCTCTTTGTTTTCTGATTTAATGTTCTAACAAAGATGTGTGTATATATTACATAGCATTCACTAAACACCTCTTGGTGAGCTGCTAACCAAATTGTAACATTCGAGCTCAGTTAGTCAAGCTGGCAGTATAGCTAAGCTTGGAAATTTCCCCAATCAGCTATTTTGGGCTAACTTTTGCAATGGTTTTTTTTTTTAAATTCACTGTAATGATCAGTAAACTTCACACAAAACTCAGCATCTTTTTATTTTATTTTTTTGTTCTTTTTTTAATTCGGAGGAAAAAAGCTGTAATGCATGTTTGCTGACCCCATTCACCAATGCAATGTATAATATTAATATTTTGGGGGTAACCAGTTTATTCAATGCATTGTTCTCTGTTCTTATTGTGTTGCAATGACTGTGTGATTGGTGAACAATGCATCTCTTTCAAAAAAGGGATAAGAGTCTGCACAAGGCATATTTAAATTGTTTACACTGATTTATGTGCTATCTTTTTACAAAATAACTCACTAGAGCAAGCCAGGATGTTTTTTTCTGTGGTGTCAAATTATGTTGCTAAAGTATGTGCATTTTTGTGCAGTACTCCCCCTCCCCCACTCCATTATGTATTAAACTCAGAATTCTATCATTGCTGTTATGGTTGAATGGCTAAGCTTTATCCCGAAGGTTATTATTAATATTATTATTATTTTATTATTTATGTTCAGGCATTAACATTGTTTGCCCCATCCCCCAATTATTACCCTCAAATCCTTTTATCTTATCTATGTGATAAACTAACATTCTGGCAGAAGTGGTCTTGGTTGTCTTAGAAAATATATATAAAACAGTAGTGGAGTTTAGTAAATAAATTGGGATTTGTGGAGAACTGAAAAGGAAAGGATATTGTAATTATACAACTATTTGTCCATCTTGGCTTTTATGACCCAGGGTTTATCTTGTCAATTAATCCACAAATCGTAGTTTACTGAATAAACATCACCTTTCAACACAAATATTACCAGTTAACCAATAACACTTGGCATTAAATCAGACTTTTACATTTTGGAACTTAGTATCTGTGATTTAGTTTATCGATTATTAGCAATTGGTAATTTATGTTGAATAATCAAAATTTATGTTCAATTGTACGACATTCACATTTTCTAATTTGAAATTGTAGGCCATATTAGAAAATTAGTCCTGTTTCCAGCTAACGTATTTTGTCATAAAATGTGAAACTTTCTTTCATATTTAGTTCTCACCAATGGTAAAGTTGAGTGATTTATATTGTGGGTACGTTTTGGCAGGGCTTTCTTCACCTGCTGTTCTCGTATGCCATATATGTTTTTTAGTTTTGTTAGAATTATAGATCTGTCTTGTTTCCGATTGTACAGAGCTGCGGAATAAGTTGGTGCTATGTAAATAACTGTAATTGTAAATATGCAGCGAGCAACCACCAAACCAGGAAGTGACTGAAAACCACTTCAATGATATGTACAATGTTCTCATAGAAATCCGTGGTAGCTCCTTGATCTAACATTTCTGTGTGAGCATTGTACATGTACATTAAAGTCTTGCACAGTTTTATTATATGACATTTGTAATTCAATGGTCTGCATTCTAGGTTCGGCTGTTACAATATAAGTTTCATGCAGGGAATCCATAAATCAGACTATTTCATAATAATACAGTTAGAACTGGTGATGTCGTGTACAGCTGGCCATTAAAATGGAACTGTCACTTCACTGGAAATTACACTATTGAATAGAAAATTGAAAATCACCTATACCTTGCAATAACCTGTTTTTCATGAGATTCTCTTGTTTTCTTTTAAATTTGTTTTAAAGAATTGGAAAAATATGTCGCAGTCCAGGCATAGTCAGGGCATACATTATAAATAACAGTAAGAAATAGAGACATCGTTCAATGTCTCCTTTTATCTGTATGCTCTCTCCATACTGCCAGATGGAGGCGTGCAGCTGCTGGAAAAAGACGTGTGAATTTTAAAAATTCTATTTTACACCTGAATTATTACAAACAAATTATTAAAAATCACAGTAAGTGAGGTTTCACTGTTAATATTAAAATTCTTGGTAGATGTATATATTTTTTAAAACCAAGTTAAAACTTTACTAATTTAAAGTTAAAGCCGGAGCCCAGCCTGATAACCGATTTGATTGTAGCGATAAAACTGTCTGTGCACAGTGCTAGACAAATTGCTAGAAACTATGTACATTAATAGACAATTTTTTTAGATGTGATTTATATATGTTTAACATGCTCAATAAATTCAAATAAAAGAATAACAATACGTTTTTCTGCTGTCTCGTTAGAATGAAAAACAATCCTATCATTAAATATCTTGCCAGAAAAAAACAATAGCTTGCATTTGTTAACAAAGAAATGTTTATTTTAGGACAGAAATAAAAAAAGTTTCACAAACTAGTTTCTGTATCAAGTGATAGACTAATTGCAACATTGGATCTCTATGCAGATGGAGTAAGTTCATTTTCTAAACCTGTATTTCATTTATTTGTCCCATGAATTAAATGATTAGCTATATATATATAGCTTTTAAAAATTAGGGAATCTGTCGGTAATGTCTTTTAATGCTGCAAGAAGCCCGTGGTAGATGCAGATCCCATTCACAAGACAGACTTTTTTACCCACTAAAACCACATTACAGCAGCTGTTCCTGCTCAGGAGTACCAGATTCAACAGTTGATGTGTTTCAGTGTAGGCCCTTAATCCACCTCCTAGCAGCTGGTGAGTTTCAGCTTTAGCACCACTTATACATATAGGCAATTTAGCATATTCTATTGATTAATGTAAAATTCCTATTGGTTGATGTAGCTTAACTTTCAGGATCAATATTTTATAATTATTTTTTTTATTCGTCTGGCTTAGGTCTTTATGGAGAATATGTCACTGCTTTACTGGAGCCAAAAGAACTGTTTATATTTTTAAGTTGATTTTGTGGTGTGTAGCCTGCACTAGGCTTATTAGAGATAGTCATTGCCATCAGGGTTCAAGTGTCATTATTCTGTGGCAGTTTTGTCTAATTTTCAGCAGTGCTTCTGCTATGATCCTTTAGCTTTCTATCAAAAATTGCTGCTGTTATGAAACATGGCAGAACTAACACAGAGAGGGCCCCTGTGCAAGAATGTTTTTTGGGCCCCCTGCTATCGCAAGGGTGGCCAAAAGGTAGACCCCCATAGACTCACACGTCCCACAATGCTTTACCAGCTGGGAATCTGCCACTTGCCTATCCATGCAGGGTTGTGTTTAACACTGAGCAGTGTTTGTGTGTTTGAATTTAAGCTTATTTTTGTATAGAGTATATATGTGTGAATGCAGGTGAGAATTTGTGTGTAGTGTTGTTGTTGTTTTTTAATGCAGGGGTTTGTTTATATATAATGTAGGTGTTTTACTACAGAGGTGTTTTTGTATGATGTTTCAAGGCAGAGATGTATTTGTGTGTAGTGTTGGCGTTTAAATGCTGATTTATATGCAAATATACACATACACTGTCACACCCACATTGATACACATATACATACACTGACATACATACAGACATATACTTACAAACACTGACATACATACAGATTGATAGACATACAAACACACCCTGACACACATGCAAATACACAGACACACAGATGCATGTACTGATACAGATACATAGACATACATATACTCATAACACATACAGATACAAACACTGACACACATGCAGATACATAGATGCAAACAGTGACACAAATAAAGATACACAGAAGCACATACTGACACACATACAGATACACAGAAACAGATGACACACATACAGTTACACAGAAACACACAGTGACACACATGCAGATACAGATACACATCCATACAGATGATTTCACTGACAAACATACAGATATACAGACACCTACAATGACAAACATACAGACACACATGCTGGTCATATTTTACCCAAACTTCTGTTTTCTACCTTTTTGGTGTAGTAGGGTGGCTTCTGGTGACCCCCTCCTCCTCTTCATTTCCCTCCCGCACAGCTCAATGTATGTTATCAGGGAGAAAGTGACATGTATTCACTTCCTCCCATGCTGGCTGCCGATATTAAAGGGGCCTTGTCGTGCTGTTTAAGGAACATGCCCATCTGATGGCTCAAGGTGCATGGGCCCCTTAGCATGCCATGGGCCATGTGCAATCGCTGGTAGTTCTGCCACTGCTGATAGACTAATACCATGTCAGTAACTCCAGACTCGCTGTCAGCGCTTAGCATGCAGTGTGCATATGGCTAAAGCATCAACATACTTATAAACTCCTTACTACCTTTGTAGCTGCCAATATAATTAATCTGCAGTGGTAATAAGGAGCCAAGAAGTAGCTGACATGTTTAATATAATCAACCATCATAACAGATCTCAGTCCTCGTAGTCACAGCCGCAGTCATGCAGTTTGAAGCTTCACAACTTTTCAACTAGCCACAGCATGAGTGTCTCAGGTCTCTCATGAGTAACTGAATACTTTAAAGAAGTTGGTGGGTATGTGCAGTAGGTGGTGTTACAATTGTCAATGACAGGTAGCACAGTGTTCTCTGTCAGAAATGCCCCCCTCCCCTCCCCCCTTGTTACCCTTGCTTTATATATATATATATATATATATATATATTTATTTATTTTTTCCAATTATATATTTCCTTGCCTAATCAGCCCTCAGGCAGTCACTGGTGCTATTGAGGGAGAGCAAAAGATAATATTATACACTTACATTCGGCTGGGGCCAGAAGCTACTGGCTTCTTTCTTCTCTCTCCTATTTTGATATTTGATATTAGCCAATGATGGCCCCTGAAAAAAGCGGCCAATAGCATATCTCCACTGATGGGCAGCTGGCTCTGCTGCCTGAATGTCAACTCAATGGAAATTCCTGAATGCTCTTCTTAAAGGAGCTTAGGCATGTGCAAAATCTGCTGAAACAGGGCAGATTTCAAACCAGCCCCAATTCTTTGACATGGCTAGATGCTTCCAAGCAATATTTTCTAAACAGTTAAAAATTGGTGAGGCCCTGCCCCAAGTGCCCCTATGGACGAGCCAACGCTGCTAGCACTGTAAACGTGGAAGGGAGTATCAGTAGCTCCACATTAATGTCCTTAGTGGTCCTTACATTAGCAAGGTTAATTGATTGACCTGGGGGTTCCTTGCAGAGCATCTTCAGCATATCAGTGCATTCCTGGTTGGATAAGCTTAAAGGACCACTAAAGGCACCCAGACCACTTCAGCTTAATGAAGTGGTCTGTGTGCCTGGTCCAGCTAGGGTTAACCCTTTTTTTTTATAAACATAGCAGTTTCAGAGAAACTGCATGTTTATAAATAGGTCAATCCAGCCTCTAGTGGCTGTCTCTTGACAGCTGCTAGAGGCGCTTGCATGCTTCTCACTGTGAAAATCACAGTGAGAAGACGCAAGCGTCCATAGGAAAGCATTATGAATGCTTTCCTATGAGACTGGCTGAATGCGCGCTCAGCTCCTGCCGCGCATTCAGCCGAAGAGGAGGAGGCGGAGAGGAGAGCACCCCGCCCGGCGCTGGAGAAAGAGGTAAGTTTAACCCCTTCCTCTCCCCAGAGCCCGGCAGGAGGGGGTCCCTGAGGGTGGGGGCACCCTCAGGGCACTATAGTGCCAGGAAAACGAGTATGTTTTCCTGGAACTATAGTGGTCCTTTAAGACTGATAATGCACAGTAGGGACTCCAACAGAACACCCTGGACGCCACACTGGGTAGTAGTGCTTGTGGTGCACTAATTTATAGTTAAGCTGAGGAAATAAGCATCCCACTCCCAGTGGTGTATCCACTGGGGTGCACCAAGGCAAATTTATGTTTGGCTGGCAACAATGGCTAACTGATGTGTTAACCCCAGTCTACTCCCAAATGTATGCATACAAACTGTAAATAAAAAATGCCAGGGTTCCCTCTCATTTAATTGATTTGTTAGGCAGGGCATCAGGGTAAGTGTCATTGCGGAATTGGCATACTTAAATGAGTGCGGATACATCACTATGAATATTTGTAAATTTGTGTTTCCATATTTGTGTAAATATATGTGTCCAACTAATTTGTCACAAATCACGCAGCGCCTGTCCCGAGCTTGGGCTCTGAATCCTCCACTGCCCATTGCTGGAAACTTATGTCACTGGTGCCCATGTTTATTCAAATTCAAGTCCAAAATAAAAAATGTCCAAGTCAGCCTTGCCTCCATTTCAGCTATTTTGGCATTAAACGTGAAATACACTTTGCATTCACTTTGAATTCTTGGCTATAACTCTGATAAATTTCTCCCACATTTCCTTTTTCTCCTCCTCATTTGCAAAGTGTGTTCTAGTTGAGTCTGGACTGAACTGAATTGTCCAGTCTCAACCTGTAATCTACACGTAGAAGAAAATGGCGCATCACATGAAAACGGTTAACTCGTGTTCAATGTAATTTCCACAGTTTTATTGACTGGTATTTTTCAGAAAAGTGACACTTCGGTTCCAGAGTCAGACTGTAGAGGCAGTTTGTGCATATAGGCCATGTATATAAATCTGTGGTTATGTTTTTTGCCCATTAGTTTGTTAATGTGACTAGAAGGAAGGATGTGCTTAAAGGACACATAGCTAAGCATATTTTAATGCTAAAGTAATGTTAAGATGATTAAATTAGTGCAGCATTGTGGGTGTAGGAAGTAAGAGGGGGTGGATAGACAGATACCGCCAGTCTTCTCCATCTTTAGAATTAATACATTTCAAGAAGATGCTAAAATATCACTAAAAAAAAAAAAAGTGTAGAACATGTTTTTTTTTTTTTTTTAAATGTATTTGTTTTGCTTGAAATTTCATGTTTACATACATTTAAGAAAGAGGTCAAGTAGGTTAAAAGAACACTTCAAGCACCATAACAACAACAGCCCGTTGAGTGGTTTTGATGACAGTTGTGCCATGCTACCATCCCAGGACAAGTAGTCAAAGTAAGAACGCTTTGATTATGTACCTGGGGTCTCCTCCTCCAATGAAGCAGGAAGCTCCTGGAAGGAGCTGATGTTAGTTCCACTGAACTAAGCCCTCCTCTACAGGGCTGGGTCATTGGCTGAGCAGAGGCATTATAAGGTGACGTTCCATAGAGTAATAGGCGTAATTATATTATATATTATTGTTATATGGAGTGATAGGAGGGGTTATAGCGAGAGATTAAATTGAGTAATAGGAGGCATTAAATGGAGTAATAAAAGCAGTTTGTGAAAGAATTGCAGTTTTTCCACTATTGAAGAGTCATTTTTTCCTACTTTAAAGTTGTACTCACACTCCGCAACCTTTCACCAGGCTCATCCACACTTTCCAACCCACCCCGCGAACGAGCTTCTGAAGGGAAGACGCCAGCCTCAAAGCGGTCACTCTAAATCTTTAATCAGGTGGCTATTCAACACCATGAGTGCAACCAGAACGCTCTTTTGATCGAAGGAGGCGGAGGGAGAGAACTGACGTCTGAGGGATAATTAACTTAGCGGTTGCTGATCTTGTTATCTCCCAGACTCAGAGGTGCTAGGGTGGGATTTTCATTGTTCAAATCATGGACCCCCTGTTGAGGTTGTATGTATAAAAGCAGTTGTTATTCACCCTTCACTAAGTCCTGACTAGTGTTTGGGTGAGACAGCTATAACAGCTATAATTACTCCAGGTATTCAGGGCTGAATGAGAGGGACCCTTGACGGACACACTCAAGCTGAGCTCCATTAACCCCTTAAGGACCAAACTTCTGGAATAAAAGGGAATCATGACATGTCACACATGTCATGTGTCCTTTAGGGGTTAAACAGTTATAGCTAGAAGCAGTGCTGTCTTTACAGCAGGGCAAAAGGGACAACTGTCCTGAGCCCTATAATTTACAGGGGCCCACAGCAGCTGTCCTTTGGCAAAGACGGGTACACTTGTATTCCTCGTCAGCCTTTTCCTCATTGTTCGTCCAACTTCCTATTCCTCATTGTCCGCCCGCCTTTGTCACTCACTCACCTGGCTGCCTAGCTTGGCTGATCTGTTTGCTGGAGCTTCACTGTGGAAACTGACACCATCCCCAAAACAGCTCAGAGTCCACTCCCATGCCTTCACTATTTACAAACTTGCCAACAGTCCAGTGCTTGGAACTTGTGCTGCAGGCTCAGACTTTACATGGTCCCCTGCCAGCTGGCCATTCCCCTGCGCGGCCTCAGTGCTGTTTGCAAGTAATTACATTTCCTTTCACATCCTCCTGACGCACAGAGAGCCAAACGAGGATAGGGAGACAGGAGAAGGAGGAGTTGATGGAGCCTGGACGAGTGGCGGCCCACTCCCATCAGCTACAGCCAGCCCCAACCTAGTCTTACCTGCTGCTCTCCAGTCTCACTGGACCCCATGAAAGCCTCCCTACTGCACCCAAAAGGTAGAAAATTGGAAGGTTGCTAAATATATGCAATGCATATGTATATTTGAATGTTTGTGTGTGTATTTAGTCGAGTAAATCTGTGCGTATGTCTGTATGTGTATCTGCCTGTGTTTCTGTACAGGTGTATATGTGTGTCATTTTGTGTATGTGTGTAATTGTGTCAGGCCCCTGCTTCTCAACCTCCTTATATCACTCTTCCTCGCCGCATCTCCCTCTTTCTTCACTGAGGCTGTATTTGTATCTGTGTGACACTGTGTGTATCTATCGGAGTGTTTCTAAGGCAGGGTATGTGCGTGTGCATCTGTCTCTGAGTGTTTGTATCTGTGTGTCATTGTGTGTGTATCTGTGTGTGTTTAACTGAATATACCCCTGTAATCATATGCCAACACTACACAAAAATACACAATTGAAATTGCATACAGAACTATAAAAAGATACCTACAATAAAATACACAGACACTACACACTCCCACATACAAATGCCAACATTACACACAAAACACACCTGCATTAAAATATGAACACTACACATAAATACACCCTTGCATACACACAAAACTCCTATCTTCAAACAATTAGTTGTGCCACATAAGAAAATGAAGTACATTGAAAAATGACATGACACAATAGATTAAAAAGAAAATTTGATGAAAATTAGATGTAAAATAGTTTTGATAAATCTCCCCCCAAAGTGTCCATGGACATTTTTGAAATGTTTGAAACAGTGGTAATGCAGCATTTTGTTTATCACATACTAATTCCTCCATTGTGAAATCAAATCACATACATTTAATATTATAATAACACATAGGATGTTCGTGTCATTTATATTTGTTATGCAATCCAAAATAAAGTGATATGAATATCTCATATGCACTCTGTACTGTTAAAGTAATGTGCAGTGGAGGGGGGGGGGGAGGGGGGTGGCAGATGAGCAGACGTCTGCCCAGGGCCCAATTAATATTAAGGATGGCCCTGGTTTAAGGTTATATAAAGAGGTGACATATTGGGACATTTTGTTTTACAACTGGAGGGTGATACAAAACAGTGTTTTGTATAGAGCAGTGGGAGTATCTGTAAAACGATATATGGAGCACAAACAATAACTCAGTGCAGTATAGACTGGTGTCATGTATTGAATGTATAACTTGGCTTTAGCCCTGGAGAGAATTAATCACAGACACTGCACAGAACCTTATTAGAATGCAGTCATGGAAACAGCGCTTAGAACGTTATCAGTGAATACATGTATAGGTGCACCCCTCCCCGGTAGGTTTATGGCACTTTAAAAAGTAAGAATGGCGGATCGGGCCGTGCAGTGAAGGGGTTAATAGTAACCTGAGTAGGCGGCTCCTTCCCAGCTCTGTCACACCTTGGAAGGGCCTGGTGTATGCTTACAGGAGCTGGGCCGTACCGCTGGCACGCTGCGGCTTGTCCCGACATTGTGCAGTAACCGAAAGCTGGAGGGGGGAAAGGGATGCTGATCGCCCCCCACATGGACGGACTGACTGAGGCTGCAGGGTGATACTGCGAGGAGTAAGCACAGGTATGGGATAACTCCTAGTGAAGTTAAATCAGTGTATGGTAGATGGAAGGTGATGACAAAATCAAACATTGGGGAAAGAGACAGTGTGTGTGTGTTGAGCGTACTGGATTTGGGAAGTCAGGAGTGTGTGCACCGATTCAAAGTAACCTTTAACGAGAACACAAATGTCATTACTAGTATTAACACCAAGGGAAGACATGGGGCGGGTGGGGACTCATTAGTAGGAACATTCTTGGTTTAAGGAGGTGCATGGAACAGGAAGGAGGAGTAGGGGGGGGAATGCATGAGTTGGAAAATTATTGCATTCTTAAGACTTGTAAATATAAATTTATGTATGTCCTTGCCTTTCAGAAGGGTTGGTACTCCTTTTTTTTTTGGTTTGTTTGTTTGTTGAATAAATGCTTAATTGTATTAAATTTAAAACGAATTGACACATTTTGTCAAAAAGAGATTAATTGGACAGAAAAAAATAAATCTAAATTTAACTTATAAATGTAATACTAACACATAAGAGTTAGGGTTTTGGTGAGAGAGCTGGCACTCTTTTACTAGTAGTACCTCTAAAGATCTTTGAGGATTGAGTCCCAGCACTGCATTTTTCAAATGTGAAATTTAATTTATAGTCACAGTTTGGCTGGTTCTAGCCTTATTGTGCTAATTGTTTTCCTGTCACTGAGCTGCATTTGCTATTCACTAAGTGTACTTTTCTTGTCAAATTGTACTTTAAACGTTTAGGGCAAACTAAATAAAGTGAAAACAGAGCTACCTTTTCTTCAACTCGGCCATTTTTGGCTAAAATTGCAAAAGGTCACAAAGAGTTAGGTTATATAGCTTGACCATGTCAAACTATAGTGTGGCCCCCAACAGTGTCTGAGGAACAGTGAACTGGCACCTTGTTTAAAAAGTTTGAGGACCCCTGGTTTAGTTTGTAGACAGTGAGAACTGGTTTAGTTTGTAGACAAGAATCCTAGCTATCCTTGTTCAGATAGCTGTGGTAGGAAACCTGAGACTGTTTATGTCAACCTCTAAAAGCCGATAGTGATCAGACTCTCAAAACAGGCATTGGCTTCATTTGGTAGTTTAAATGGTTACTCCAAGCACTATGACCACTTCAGTGTTTTGAAGTGGTAATGGTGCCTGGAATCTGTATGAAATGTTGCACAGACAGTTTAACCTTTGCTGCTGGAGGTGTAACTCCACTTACTGCAGCGTCATTTGTGCTTTATCATAAGGCCCAGAAAAAGCATTCTGGGCTGGCAAATCTATACACATTTTCATGCACAATGTTCCATTCCTGGGCCCAGAGGGGTCAGCTGTCCCTCTCAGCCAATAAATGGCGACTGGATGTTCATCCAGTTTCTTCACCTCTGCAGAAGACTGGAAGTGTACCAGAGGGGAAAGGAGCCTCGTCAACCAGATGGTAAGAGGGCACACACTGTTGCTAAATTGCTTGTCATAGGCTAACGTACTCCTGGCATTACAATGGGTTGTAGTAGTTATGATGTTTGGAGTAACCTTTTAAAGGAAAATGTTGCTTTTCCTTTTTCCATATACTA
Source organism: Pelobates cultripes (assembly GCA_933207985.1). Classification (NCBI taxonomy): domain Eukaryota; kingdom Metazoa; phylum Chordata; class Amphibia; order Anura; family Pelobatidae; genus Pelobates; species Pelobates cultripes. The sequence goes on from OW240914.1 coordinate 53,289,990, forward strand.
TATAAGAGACTCATGTGCATTGTTAACAAGACCGTTGGCACCTAATGGTTGTGGTGGACGGAGTATCCAGATGCCTCTTTACCTGGTCCTGCCAGGTCTGCTCCGTAGACCACTTTACGACATCTGGCTTCTGCAGAGCTGTAAAAGCCGTCTGTCGATCCCATCGCTCATTCATTGCCTGAGAGCGTAAGCTGACCAATGAATTAGTGTCTGTGCATCAAAGTTTGCACAGAACTGACATTAGCCCCGTGATGCTAACAGAGGTGGAGATACACTTTCGGGAGCAAAGGGGTTAAAATCTGTATGTGCAATGTTTCATACTGGAATGCTGCATGTACAGACTCCAGGCACCATAATCACTTCAAATCAGTGAAGTGCGCATGGTGCTTGGAGTACCCCTTTGAGAACTAAAATATAAATTGTCAGGAAGTCAGAACCACAAGATTCCACAAAACAAGTGAGTATTTATTTACTAAACTTTAAATTGTAGCAAACGGAATCTAAAGGTCAACATATAATTGAATACAGGATGTGACGAACAGTATGTACCCAGAGTGGTATGTTCGTCTGAAGATCTCTCGAACTCCTGCAAGACTCAAGACTCACACAAGTGAATATAGCGCTCTCTCTATCACATACCCAAACATCAGTTGAGACTTGATGAAGGGTACAAAGACTGATTTATTAAGGCCAAGTCGCCTGTTTATATACATGACCCTCAGCATGGGGTCCCTTTTCATACAGCAATAAACCGTCCCAGGCGTCTGTGTCTGGGAGATAATTAGTTTAAGCAAAAGCAAATTCACTTATCTACCAGGCACTCAAGGTACAAAACATAAAACACCCCTAAATACATATAAAACAGATTGGAACCCCCACAGGTATTATATCTGAGCGCACGTGGTCAAATAGCGCACAGATCCATCCAGTGTAATGGAATTGCCATCAGTGTAAAGTTTGGACTGGCCGCCCACGTGGATGTTTCCAAGAGGAAAGAGTTATCAGCCGGTCAACTTTTGGGAGTTTCTCTGCGACCATAAATGAAGGCATCCCCTGGCTCTTAGGGAGCGAATGTTCCCTACAGTCAGGAGTGTCTTTCCCCGAAAAGCGCTCTACTGGCTTGTCTGTGAGTGGAGCAGGCAGTGGTACAGTTTACCCAGGCTTAGTGAGGTAGAGTATCTGAATACAGTTCCATCCTATAGACTGTAAGCTCGTTTGAGCAGGCTCCTCTTCAACCTATAGTTCCTGTAAGTTTTCTTGTAATTGTCCTATTTATAGTTAAATCCCCCCTCTCATAATATTGTAAAGCATTACTGAATCTCTTGGCGCTATTTAAATGAAAATAAAACACTCGACGAGCAGGAACTGCTGCCTACGTTCGGGAGACAAAATGGCCGCTATCGATTAGAGCTTGTGTTTTCGGTTATACAGCCACAGATTTTGTTTTTGGTCAAGTCGAAAATGGTTTTAAGTAAACAAAATATAAAATTATATTTGTCCCCCTCAAAAGATACCTCACATTGTTTATAGAATCTCCTAACTCTCTCACAAGTGTGCTGTTCCTCTACAAATAATAAGACAAAAAGCTGGACTTAATTAACTTGCTGTCAAATCCCCACTATCTTCAATAACATGTAATGATAGCATAGCCTAATCTAGTTTGATAACATATGGCCTTTTTTATGGAGATCCCTTCACAGTAAGCATTGTTTCTAAAAGGGATTAGAACTCCAGAATAGTAGATATGGAGACCAGGGTTGTGAAATCAGTACACAAAACCTTGGACTCCGTTTATATACCTGCATTATTCTATACTATTACAATTTACTATATAAATAATAATATAAACATTATTTTGGAAACTGACTTATGTGGCGAATACAGGCCTATACCTATATTATACCTCGAATTTTTGAGTTTATAGGCCAGCATATAATTGTTTTCAACTCCACAGCACTGGCGGAGACAGGCAGAAATCTTTATTCCTTTTTTATTTTCTTAAAATAGACTTGGTAATATGACTTTTCTTTTCAGTGTAAAGTGCCTGTATGCTTTCTGAGTAGCTGCACGACATTGTCTAAGCTAGGGGATCCAACTTTGTGTGTGAATGATTGGCCTGTATAAATTGTGTGAAACCTTTGTGAAGACTTCTCAATGATGGCAGTGTTCTTCTCAATGTTACAGCTCTCATCACCTCTCAGTCAGGCCAAGCACCCAGGCTACCACAGGTGAGGATGTCTGTTAGGGCCAACTCCATAGACCATTGACCATATGAAGATGATAATCTCTTGATGAGCAATTCTGACCTGTGGGACTGTGGATAATGGGAGTTCTATGTGAATTATAACTGGGCAGGAAATATGAAAGAAGCACGTTTGCTGAATAGCACCTGCAATATTTTAATTTGATCAGTTAGACTAAACGAAAAGAAAACTGTGTGGGAATGGGTTTGTAAATTGGCCGATTATGACATAGTTCAGAGACTGGCTGTGCATCATTGACTACATAGGAGCTGGAATGCCAAAGCCGTTGGCTATCAATGACAAAAATGATTTTATCTGCTACATGCACGCTCACTTTGTGTTTTCCAAGGTATGTAAACACGTTGGAGTAATTTGTCACAAATATGCAGGATTCTTTGATCTTGACATTTGCTCTTCCATTGTATCCTCAAAGGACAAGGCAAAATCATAATCCATTCTAAATTGGAACTAACAGAATTCATCTGTGCTCTCATCATTGTTCGGCAACACATGTGGATCAAAATCTTTCATTACATGGGTCGTAAGAGTTTACACAATGAGTCTGTTTCACTTGTTTTGTTTTTTTCTACCATAAGTGAGAGCAAAGGGAATGGTTTTAACTTAGTTGGCGATAGATTTTTGGGTAATGTTAGGAAAACACTTCTTTACATTAAGTCTAGTAGATACCTGAATCGGGGAAATAAGCCAAGGAGCTAGGAGACACAAACAGGCTCGCTATAAAAAATATTTTGAAATCTTCCCTACCCGAAAGTGGCGCCAGCAGCTACCTGTAAGCCTCACCGTCGATTTCACACACACAGTGAGGGTGAGGAGATAGAAATGAGTTTCCATGTGTTAATGTGCGGCTTCCGCTCCAGAAGACTGGGCAGGAGAGACCGAGCCGTAGAAGGACTGGGCAGGGGGGACCCAAATAGAAGAAGGACTCTGCAAGGACTGAGCAGGACAAACTGTCAGCTTTCACGGTACTGCCCCCTCCGACTAACTGTCAGTAACTGAATCAGCAATGTACAAAACAGTAATTATTAGTATTTATAAAGTGCCAACAAGTTCCGTAGTGTATATCTGAATGCAGGAGTGTATATGTATGTGTGCACCGTATAAGCACGTATAATTAAGAGTTGTATCAGACATCTGTCAGTGTGTGTGTGTGAATTAGATTAGTATTTGAAGCCTGTCTTCAAACAAGAGGTGTATTTGTGAATGAGGAGTTAATTTGAAATCAGTGTCAGCATGTGTGTAATGAGGTATATTTATATTCTGCAAGTGTTTTGTTTTTGTTTTGACTGCCCAAGCTCCTTTCGACTTTGTCTCTCTCAATATTTACCAATCAGTATGTGTCTTCCAATTATTTCCCTCTTTTATCAGTCACCCCTTGTCTCCCCTTTCTCTAACACTACTTGTCACCCATCTGATCTGCTTATGTCCCTTTCACCCCCACTCAGCTGTTTCTCTGCTTCACTTCACACTTCTATTTTCCAACACCCTACTTGTGTCTTAGCTGACCCCCACATTTGTATTCCATCTCACTCAATTCTTTAACCCACCCCATTAATTTGTCTCCCCATCTACCCCACATGTCTCTAACAAAATGTGATGTAATTTCCTGTCCCGCCTCCCATCCTCGCACTGCAGGGAGTAAGAAAGGAGACCTGGGAGTGAGAGCAGGTATGCTGCCAGGTCTCATACTCAATGGGGGGATTTATTTGCAGTGTGATGGGCTGCAGGGGCCCTTCGAGTCATTATGGGCCCCCTGCAACCTTTCTATGCATAACTTCCTTCTGGCTGATGAGAAGCATGGCTGTGCTGCTGGGCCCCCTGACTGACTCGGGCCCTAGGTCCATGACCAATATGCCAAAGTGGTTATCTGCCCCAGGTACCTTTTACTGCTCAAAACCAGAGTTGGACCATCCAGGTGTCACTACTCTAACAACCAAATTTTCTATCTCTTCACTGAGAGTGGAGGTTTGGATTAGAGTCTGCAAACCGTGATGGCATTGCAATGTATTGTTATATGGTCACAGTCATTCTTTCATACACCGGTGATGGCAAAGAAGAAAGAAAGAAGTACGTTCTTTTACAGGCTGATGTAAAAGTGCCTCTCTTTCGTGTTACATCTCTGTTCATTTCTATATTTCCTGTTTTGATGATATTACTGTTCCTCTTCTAGTCTAAAAACCACAGTCTGGTATATCATTGTTTTAGTTAAGCAAGTTGTTGGCTGGTTATACATTTAAAGAGGTAGATTTCTGAATGTAGAAGAACGATTTTTATATTTTTTTTTTTATTTAGAGAAGTTACTTTAATTGATTCTCAATATGTTTTTGCAGTATTTGTTCTTTCACAGTAATTACTAATGTTGACTAATCTCTCTGTCTAGGAATAAAGGACCCTCTCAAGATGAAGCAGTGTTTTTATAACGAGAGCATTGGATTCTTCTATAACAATAGTGGCAAAGATTTAACAAAGGAATGGAGAACTAAAGACTCTGTGCTTGTAGGCCTTGGACTTACAGTATGTGTGTTTGTGCTCTTGTTAAACCTTCTGGTCATCACAGCTATTATAATCAATCGGCGGTTCCACTACCCCATCTACTACCTTTTGGGAAACTTGGCGGCTGCTGATCTGTTTGCTGGGGTTGCCTACACATATCTCATGTTCCACACTGGACCAAGGACAGCTAGTCTCACAGCAAAAACCTGGCTACTTCGACAAAGCCTTTTGGATACCAGTCTCACAGCCTCCGTTGCCAACCTACTGGCCATAGCAGTAGAAAGACATCAAACAATCTTCACCATGCAACTCCACACAACAATGTCAAACCAGCGTGTATGTATCCTTATTGCTTGCATTTGGATTACAGCTTTATTGTTGGGTCTAATACCATCATTTGGTTGGCATTGTATGTGTGACATCGGCAGTTGTTCAAGGATGGCTCCACTATACAGTCGGAGTTACCTAATATTTTGGGCAGTATCCAACTTAGTGGCCTTTATCATCATGATGGTGGTTTATATGCACATCTTCATCTACGTCAAGAGAAAGATGACAAGAATGTCTCAACACACCTCATTTCATCCCAAGTATCGGGAAACCATGATAAACTTGATGAAAACGGTGTTCATCATTTTGAGTAAGTACCATTTATTTGCTAACATAAAGAAACACTCCTGTCTCTGGATATGGTGTCAAGAGGACCCTGGGTTCTCTCTTATCTTAAGTGGTTTCCAAACCAATCCTCAAGACACGCCTACCAGTCCAGGATTTAGGAATTACCAAGTCGTGTCCAAGTTGTTTTTAGAAAGGGAATAAGAACAAAAAAAAAAAAAACACCATGACACAACTGGGTAATCCCTGAATCCTGAACTAATAGGTGTGTTTTGAGGACTGGTTTGGAAACCACTAAGTTAAACTGTTCTTGAACAGTATAACCCTAAATGCTGCCTCCAGCACTGATCTCAGAGTTTGAAAATGATTTACATGAAGCGCCGAGTGCCTCTGGGTCGGTGCGCCGCAGATTGGCGCTTAGCTGACTCTAAGCCAATCAGTACCTCCCCATTCATAAAAAAGGTATGTAGAACTGTTGTATATTATTATTATGTTATTATTTATATAGCGCAAACAAATTCCGCAGCGCTTTACAGTGGACGGTGGACGAACAAACGTAGTTGTAATCTGACAAGTTGGACACACAGGAACAGAGGGGTTGAGGGCACTGCTCAATGAGCTTACATGCTAGAGGGAATGAGGTAAAGTGACACAAAAGGTAAGGATAGTATTAGACTAATGACAGTTGGAAGAGAGGAATCATCCAGGAGCTATTTACAGTTTAATACGCTTTTATGAAGAAGTGGGTTGTTAACCATTTTTTTTTAAGGAGTGGAGACTGGGTGAGCATCTAACGGAGGAGGGAAGTGAGTTCCACAGGAATGGTGCAGCCCTTGAGAAGTCTTGAAGGCGAGCATCATGTATACATACACGTGTGTGTGTGTGTATATATATATATATTATACGCTCTCCCGGCGCAAATCGACACCAGCCCCTCACACAGAAGGTGGGTGAGAAACTAATTTGGGGTCCCATATATAAGTGGTGGTTTGGTATTGTATTTGTCCATGTTTAAACTGAAACGTCGATGATTTGAATAACCGTGGAGTGCGGATAACCGTGTGTGTGTGTGTGTGTGTATATACACACACACACGGTTATCCACACTCCACGGTTATTCAAATCATGTCAAATCATCAACGTTTCAGTTTAAACATATACAAATACAATACCAAACCACCACTTATATATAGGACCACAAATTAGTTACTCACCCACCTTCTGTGTGAGGGGCTGGTGTCCACTGGCGCCGGGAGAGCATGTGCCTACGGACGCCAGCCACTCACATAGAAGGGTGGTACTACATATAGGTGGTGGTTTGGTATTTGTGTTTGTCCTGAGGAAAGTTTGTTTGAACTAAAAACGTGGATGATTTGACACGATTTGAATTAAAGAAGATGATTTTTGAAAAAAAATCTGGAGTGCTGATAACCTTTTCTATTTGTATTCAATTGTGTGCTATTGAGCACTGGGTAACCTAACTAACTGTAAGTAGGAAGCAGGGCTACCTTGTGGTGTGTGTGTGTGTGTATATGTATGTATGTATGTATGTATGTATATATATGTATGTATATGTGTGTGTGTGTGTGTGTATATATATATATATATATATATATATATATATATATATATATATATATATATATATATATATATTCTATCCAGAATCCTTTGCAATAGAAACATCACTGCAAATTTAGGATTTCTGTAGGAAAAGAAAGTCTTATGGCTTGACTGGTGTGCAGATTTTTGTTTAACATTGTATTTTTTATATATATATATATATATATATATATATATATATATATATATATATATATATATATATATATATATATATATATATATATATATATATATTTTCTCAATTCATTTCCATCAAATGGACTGAATTCCATCATGGTTCCTTCCTGTTTAAAGCTTCTATTTGGCTTCCTATTAAAATTAATTACCGTATATACTCAAGTATAAGCCAAGTTTTTCGTCACTTTTTTTTGTGCTGAAAGAGCCCCACTCGTTTTATACTCGAGTCAGTACTTGAGTCAGTGTCTGTATTATGGCAACTTACATTGCCATAATACAGACCAGGACCGCCGGGCTCAGAGCAAGCTGTTGGGGGCCAGAGCAAGCTGTTACTTCCCTTTACAGCAGCTCCGGTCACCTCCGTTCAGCTCCCCCGTTAAGATCATAGTGTAAATTTCGCGGTCTGCGTGCCCGTGGGTCTTTAAGCAATCTATCTGTCCAATCAGCTCACACCCTCCTAGTGGGCTGTGAGCTGAGCGGGAAAAAATGAGCGGCAACATTTTTTTTTCTTTTCACTACCGCCCCTTTAACATATCCGCCGACGGCGGGGGCCGCGCATGCGCGCACGGCGTGTACTCACGCGGTGTTGCGGCTGGGGAAACCCCTGAAAAAAGAAACCAGGCTCTTCCCAGGGGGTTCTCCACGCTGTGCGACCCGGAGGGGTGGGTAATAAACTACCCGGTTAATGACAGCGGGGGGTCCCTCAGGGGTTGCAACAGAAAAATAAAAGGCGTGCTGTGAAGCAAAGAAAGAGGAAGAGGAGGAGGATACATGAAATGATATTAGAGAAGGACTGTTCCTATTGGCTAAAGGATAGTGATGTAAGGTTAACCCTGTGACGGGAGTTATGCATGTATCTTTTTTTTTTTTCTACAAATAAACACCTTAGCTTTCTTTGCTGCTGAGGAAATAAAAGAAAGAGATAAGCCTCCGTGTCCTTTTAATAAAATTAGGTTCCTCGGCTTATATTCGGGTCGACTTATACTCGAGTATATACGATAATTGTTTCAGTCTGTACATAAATTCTACTTGCAACAGAGCCACATTTCTCATGTGCTGTCTTGTCAACAGCTAGTATGTGAGGAATAGTCCTGTTGCATGGCTGAGAATACTGAGAGTTGTATTCCCACAATTCTCAGATTGTTTTATTTCACAGCCGTACAACAAAATGTGTAGGGCAGATTTTAGAAATGTTGAGTAACCAATCTGAACAGACAATTATTAATTCTAAGTCTTCTACCAAAACATGATAATAAAATGATAAATTTTAAGGTAATCATCACTTCTATAAGAAAGTACTATTATTATTATTATTTATTATTATTATTATTATTTTTTTTATTTTTTTTATTTAGTGTGAGCATCAGACCCAGTTTGTTTTGAGGCTCTGTGTCACAGAGTTTGCTTGACATGGACACCTAACCTATTAATGACTAAGCCATTTTCACAGATCCACCGTGCTTAATGACACACAAACCTATAATTACCCTAGGAACCTGCCCTGTTTGAGGCGGGTGGTGTTTAAGGTTTGAAGCAGGAAAGAACTGTTTTAATGGATTAAAGGTGATCAGTCATTGTTTGGAATTTAAAGTTTCACATAATCTGGATAGACTTTACAGGAGAATCGTCATTAAAAAAAACATGTGATATGCTATAGTATGAATTAATAAATGCTTTTAACATGCTTCACTTAACTGCCACCAAATATGGGTGAAACGGATATTACTAATGCATTGGTAGCACTTTCAATAGGCATGCTGGGGGCCCTGGCCACAGGGTCTATTTATTAGTGTTTCAGTGGTCAAACAGTTTGACCCGGGACTGGGAAAAGCACCCACAGCCTAATGGCACGTTAGCGTGTAATAGTTATAGTACTTATACTGACTCCTGAAGATTTGAAATTAACCCAAAAAAATCTGTTTGGTATTGTTTCAGTAAATGTTGCTATGAGATATAAATTCATTGTCACAGTTTTAAACCATCTTTTTAGTGTGACTTTTTTTTTTTTGCATTTAAAATATATCTTTTCAGATAACTGATTAAAAGAATTATCAAGGCTGCAGAGAATATCTGGTCAGGGAACAGACATTTTCTTTATATTTAATAATGATATTCTGCCTAAAATGTCCTGTGTTTAGATCCCTAAATTCAGAACATGACGAAAGTTCAGCTCAGACTGTAATATTGACTATACTTAATTGAGAGGGCAGGTGGCGTCTTAAAGGGACACTGTAGTCACCAGAACCACTACAGCTTAATGTAATTGTTCTTGTGTCTATAGCTTGTCCATGCACACTTTTCAATGTAAACACTGCCTTTTCAGTGAAAATAGCTCCTGGATGATTACTCTCTTCCAACTGTCATTAATCTAATACTATCCTTACCTTTTGTGTCAGTGAAAATGCAGTATTTACATTGCTGCCTAGTAACACTTCTAGTGACTGTCACTAAGACGGCCGCAAGAGATGCATCCTGGGTCAGTTCTGCACAGTGTGCAGCACCTATGCTTAGCGTCTCCACGCTCTGCATGTGGGTGCTGAAAGTTCCCTATAGAGATGCATTGATGAGATGTTGTTTTGGCGCAGTGTGGCATTTTGCCACACAAGCGCAATAGCCTCCCAATGCTTTTCTATGGGAAAGCATTGGATTGGCTGAGATCATCCAGATTAACCCCTTAAGGACACATGACGGAAATATTCTGTCATGATTCCCTTTTATTCCAGAAGTTGTGTCCTTAAGGGATTAATGATCGCAGTCATGGAGGCAGGGCCAGCTGCGGTGAGACCAGCACAGCGTGGGGGGACAAAGGCGAGCAAAAACACACACACAGACACACACACATACATACTCCTCACTGTGACTGCAACAGTTCGGCTTTCCCTGTGGTCCAGTGGGGCTTCAGTCATCTCTTTACTCTGCTCCCTAGAGTGCTGTTTAGTGATGCCTGAATTACGTCATATTCCAGCTCCCGGCATCACTGGAGGACGCGTGACAGAGCAGGGAGGTTACAGCTCTCTCGCATGCCTACTCGTCTGCCTAAATACTCCAGGAGCCTCGAGCCAGCACAAACTGAACTTTCCAACCGCACTCCTGCCCATTCTCTTCCTGAGCTGACCAGCTGACCGCATGCACATCCGCCCATGCTCTTCCTGAGCTGACCGACCGACTGCTCACATGCCCATGCTCTTTATGAGCCGGCTGCCTGCCTTCATTCAGAGGCAGCCTACAACCTCGGGGGCTGAATGGGTCAACAAATCACGTCGAGCCCTGGGTTAATCTCATAAGAGCGGGCATTAGGTTGCTAGAGTAGGACCTACCAAATATGCGATTCATTGCATTGTGGCAGGATTATGCAATGCATGATCATAAACTGTAACTAAATCTCCAATATTTTGAGTGTTGATTTGGGAGTGGGTGGGTTAGTCTATATGTATGTATGTGTATAGAGGTTACCGCTTTGGGTCTTGTCTCACTGATGTATTTACATAGACCAGTAAACTACTGATAGACAGCGAATGGGAACTTCATAAAGCCCCTACAGGCTGCCCCTCAGTCAGCCAATCTGTAATGCAGAATGTTGCAGTGGCTGCACCTGGAATTAAGCCAGGAGAAGCTTTCCTCCTGGAAGCATTACCGATGACTGGGAAAGGAGACAAAATGGTAACTATCTATGGGGGTGTGAGAAGAGTGAAAAGGGCCCAAATATGTTTTGGGAGGGGAGGAGGGGAATATAGTTATATCTACTTGGAATGACTACAGACAATGAACACAGACCGCTACAATATGTAAGATCACCTTTGCATTCTCTCTCTCACACACTGACTCTCTGGACACCCTACATTCAAGCATATTGACGCTCCGAAAATATATACACCTCTGCATTTATGCACACTGACCCTCTACACACGTACGCCTCTTGATTCATACTCTGTGATCCTCCTTACATATGCTGCTGTATTCATGCAGACTGACTCTCCATACATACACACCTGTGTTCACACACACATAATACACACGCATGAAGACACTGAATAGAAACATGTCCCTGCTTAACAAAACATTGAAACTGTGAACATACATGAATTAAGAAAAGAAAAAAACTAATGCACAGTGCAACATTTTGAGACCTCTATACCTGTATTCACACACCATCGCTCCACTGCAAATTGGTCTTTTAGCCAAATGACTAATACTAAGTAAAGATTACTTAGTATTAGTAAATATTCTGCCTACTCGCTATACCGCCTGTAGCTGCTCACTGTTAAACACACAAAAAAGTGTCCCCGCGCTAGTGGAGGCTATGAAACTGAACGGGGGACCAATTGCCTCCCCGGGCCCTTACCCCTGAGTGGCGGGTAGGGGCCCTAAATGAAAATGGGGGGGGGACCTATTGTCCTCCACCCCAGTCCCCACCCCTCAGTGGCAAGTGGGGGCCCTAAATTATAATAAGGGGGGCCCTAAATGAAAAGGTGGGGGGGGGGACCTATTGTCCTCCCCCACCCATGAGCGGCGGGTGGGGAACCTAAATGAAATGAAAAGGGCTGCTCACTGTTTAATAGACATGCCCCTACTCGCAGTATAGCGAGTAGGGGCAGATTATTTACAAATACTAAGTAATCTTTACTTAGTATTAGTAAATTTGTCTGAAAGACCAATTTAGGTCTTTCAGCCTTTTGGTAGATAGCTCCTTAATACCGTGGGAATTAGGGAGCTATCTACAAAGCGGCTGCAAGATGCAGCCGCGACACAAATAGGATCGGAGTTTCATTCATTAGAATGAAATTCCAATCCAAACAAAGTCCTGATTTGCGTCCTAACACGAATGAAGAAACTGTTCTCATTCTGTTAGGACGCAATTCGTTAGTTTCGCTGGCAATCTCTAAAATGACAGGACGTTTGGGAAAAGTGAAAGGACGTTTCGTGGGAAAACTGAGGAAAGATGAGAATTGTGGGAAAATTGCTCTGACCACCGAAAATGAAGCACACTTTGCTCCTCCGCTGGTCATAGCTGCTCAGGCATAGGAAACCTCCATAAGACAAATAGTCCCTACTTTGTCTTATGATTTTAAAGAAAACTAGAGTAGACAGGAAGAAATGAAGAACAGATCCTGGCAGAGGGAGAGAAGAGGAATCGATTGAAGAAAGGTAAGTTCGGTATGAAAGTGCAGCTTTAATTCTGAATTTGTTTCTCAAATCCAAATGGAAATACTGAGACTAGTTGTTAAAGGGACACCATAGTCACCAAAACAACTTTAGCTTAATGAAGCAGTTTTGGTGTATAGATAATATCCCTATCTGCCATTTAGGAGTTAAATCACTTTGTTTATGAACCCTAGTGACACCTCCCTGCATGTGACTTGCACAGCCTTCCTAAACACTTCCTGTAAAGAGTCATCTAAAGTTTATCCTTCCTTTATTGCAAGTTCTGTTTAATTTAGGTTTCCTTATCCCCTGCTGTGTTAATAGCTTGCTAGACCCTGCAAGAGACTCCTGTATGTGATTAAAGTTCAATTTACGGAGAAGGAGATACAATTGTTTTTAAGGTAAATTACAACTGATGGAAAGTGAAACCAGTTTTTTTCATGCAGGCTGTGTCACTCACAGTCAGGGGAGGTGTGACAAGGGCTACATAAACAGAAACAGAGTGATTTAACTCCTAAAGGGCAGTGAAACCTGAGAAGCATGATCTATACACTAAAACTGCTTAATTAAGCTAAAGTTGTTTAGCTGACTATAGTGTTCCTTTAAGGTGCCCAAAGTGTTCTTTGAACAATTACCGTATAAGTAGAGTTTTTCGGCAGATTTTTTTTTGTGCAGAAAAACCCCCACTCGACTTATACTCGAGTCAATGTCTGTATTATGGCAACTTACATTGCCATAATACAGACCAGGACCGCCGGGCTCATTACAAGCCCGGCGGTCCTGTTGGGGGCCGGAAGGAAGCTGTTACTTACCTTTCCTGCAGCTCCTGTCAGCTCCCTTCTCCTCCACTGTAAGTCTCGCGAGAGCCGCGGGGTCAGAGCGTTGCCACGGGTTACCGTGGCAACGCTCCCCGTGGCAGTCTAACCGCGAGACTTGCAGTGGAGGAGAAGGGATCTGACCAGAACGGAGGTGAAGGGAGCTGACAGGAGCTGCAGGAAAGGTACGTTACAGCTTCCTGCCGGCCCCCCTCCTACACAGCCCATCCACTGGACCACCAGGGAATGAGAGCCCCCCTCCCTGGCCAGCTAACAAGCAGGGAGGGGGGATGAATAAAAATAAATAAATTAAATAATAAAATAAAAAAAATTAATAATAAAATATTAAAATAATTAAAATGCCCACCCTCCACCAAGGCTCTGCATCACATACACGCACTGCATTTATACACACACACACACTGCATTCATACACGCATACACACACACACACACACACACACTGCATTCATACAAACACACTGCATTATATAAGACATAATAGAAAAAGGTTGCGCCAAAGCTGGCTATGGTACGACTAAAATAAACAAAGTCCAGAGAATAAGTAGTTCCAAAGCAAATTGTCAAGTTGGGCCTGATGGGGCACCGACGGCTTTTGTGGAGGAATATTCTCTCTATGGGTCAAATGAAAACGTTTTTCAGGATCTGTATGTAAAGAGTTAAAGAGATAATAGTGCAAATACGTCTGATACAAAGTGTTCAATTGATGGAAGAAGAGATCTATAGTAATCCTACTCGCGTGTAGTAGGGCTAAACTAGCTCTAGTGTGGATGGCATACAGCGGTACAATCCCCGCTTGTAGGATACGTAGGGAGGTATTGGTTTTTAAATCCGTATGTGGGAAAAAAGACAGATGATAGGGCAATACGTCTGGTAAAGGTGGTATATACGACAACAGAGTCTGCTATAGTCCTACTCACGTGAAGTAGAGCTCAAACACAGCATTATATACACACACACACTGTAAATAAATATTCAATTAATATAATTTTTTGGGGGCTCTAATTTTATTTAGAAATTTACCAGTAGCTGCTGCATTTCCCACCCTAGTCTTATACTCGAGTCAATAAGTTTTCTCAGTATTCGGGTTGACTTATACTCGAGTATATACGGTAATTGCAAAACTTAGTTTGAATATTCTTTAACTCTACAATTAGTTGCATTTAGGTAAATAAATCCAATACATAAATACATTTTACAAATGCACTACGAAGATGCATATAACCGTTCTGGTGACAGAATTTTAGACACTAGGCTATGAAAGAATAAAAGGGTTTTAATACTAGTGATTGATTGTGTACTTCACCTGCCATTGTGGACAGAGTATATGTTTTTAAATGTGAAAGTGCTGATCTGTTACCATCAGTAGGACGTACAAGGTATGGAATGCTATACGAGTGTATTTACATGCTGCAGCTTTCATTGGAGACCATTAAGGTGTGTTCAGCTGTGACACATAGTTTCAAGGCTTTGTTGGTGTATATTTTAACCCCTTAAGGACCAAACTTCTGGAATAAAAGGGAATCATGACATGTCACACGTCATGTGTCCTTAAGGGGGTTAAAGGACCACTATAGGCACTCAGACCACTTCAGCTTAATGAAGTGGTCTGGGTGCCAGGTCCAGCTAGGTTTAACCCTTTTTTCTATAAACATAATTTCAGAGAAACTGGGACCCTGTGAGAAACTGGGAGTGGGACCCTGAGTATGTTTTCCTGTCACTATAGTGGTCCTTTAAGGCTATAAGGAAACCAAATGCCTATAATTTCAGTTACTGCCTCCCGCGTCCAAAATAATAATGGATTAGTTTGCAAAGTGCACAGAAATAATAATATACTTAAATTCCCCCATACCTTGGATTGCATTTATACATTTAAACCTACATTTCAAGCAGTCACCAAGTGATGCTAATGCTATACTGCAGCACTTTTCGTAAGACTTGCCCTTTATCAGTATAGCTCATTGGATCAAACCATGTTGAGGTCGGCATTGCTCTTGAAACACAACTAAGCCATGATTTGAGTATATTCTTAAAGGGACACTTTTAAGTACCACTGTCTCTACAATTTATTGTACTGGTTATGGTTTTCTGTCAAATGATCATAAATTGTTTTAACTGGAATATGGGGACTTCCTGATACCCCATGTCCTCCCCCTCAGCCTTCACATAATGAGGAATTTCACTTAGATTTTTTTCAAATTATTGGAATTGAAACTATGGGCTCGCCGTCCACATTAGCAGTAGGCGACTTGGCTACGGGTGCCTATCAGCCACCCAGTTTTGGTCAAACTTGCAACCTAATAGCACCACATGCTGATGTAGTAGTTATGGTGCCCATCAAATCAAGGTAGAATACCAGCTAATTTAAATACCGTATATACTCGTGTATAAGTCGATCTCATGTATAAGTCGAGTGCAGTTTTGTGACCAACAATTGTGAAATATGCTATGCCTCGTGGATAAGTCGAGGGTAAAACTTGGGGCTATGAAATTCTGTGATTTTTATAATTATATACACACACACTCATACAAACACACACTCTGCATTATATACACACACACTCATACAAACACACACTCTGCATTATATACACACACACACTCATACAAACACACACTCTGCATTATATACACACACACACTCATACAAACACACACTCTGCATTATATACACACACACACTCATACAAACACACACTCTGCATTATATACACAGACACACACACTACACAAACACACACACTCTGCATTATATACACAGACACACACTCATACAAACACACACTCTGCATTATATACACACACACTCATACAAACACACACTCTGCATTATATACACACACACTCATACAAACACACACTCTGCATTATATATATACACACACACACACATACAAACACACACTCTGCATTATATATACACACACACACACACTCATACAAACACACACTGCATTATATACACACACACTCATACAAACACACACTCTGCATTATATACACACACACTCATACAAACACACACACACTCTGCATTATATACACACACTCTGTGTATATAATGCAGAGTGTGTATATAATGCAGTGTGTGTGTTTGTGTAATGTGTGTGAACTGGGTGGGGGGAGGGCATTTTTATTATTGTAAAAAAATTTTATTTTAATATTATTATTTTTTTATTTTAATTTTTTTTTTGTCCCCCCTCCCTGCTTGTTAACTGGTCAGGGAGGGGGGCTATCTTAATCCCTGGTGGTCCAGTGGCATGGGCTGTGAAGTGGGGGGGCTGACAGGAAGCATTTACTTACCTTTCCTGCAGCTCCTGTCAGCTCCCTTCTCCTCCGTTCCGGTCAGCTCCACTGTAAGTCTCGCGGTCTGGTTGCCGCGCGGATCGTTGCCATGGCTCTGACGGCCGCGGCTCTCTAAGTTGCCATAATACAGACAGTGACTCGAGTATAAGTCGAGTGGGGGTTTTTAAGCACAAAAAATGTGCTGAAAAACTAGACTTGTACTCGAGTATATACTGTAGTTGATTTCTCCCCCTCGGCTGCAAAATGCTGCATACTAATGTTGCAGTGTAAGCATGCAGAAGCCAAACACAGAAATATTGGACACAGGTCTTCAGG
This sequence comes from Pelobates cultripes, assembly GCA_933207985.1. Taxonomy (NCBI): domain Eukaryota; kingdom Metazoa; phylum Chordata; class Amphibia; order Anura; family Pelobatidae; genus Pelobates; species Pelobates cultripes. The sequence continues at coordinate 53,306,761 of OW240914.1, forward strand.
AAGTAACAGGCCTTTATTCACATTACCGATCGGGTCTCAGATGAACTCCTGTTCCAAAAGATCTGAGAGACCAACACATAGTGTACATTCCTTATATAGCACTATAACTCCTCCCATTAATAGCTACACCCACATACACCTTTAACCAATCAATGAGCAGAATATAGACTTGTACATCTAGTCAAACCACATGGCTCATCCAAGACAAAGGAAATAAGTGCAATTTCAGTTCCTGCATTCCTGCACATGCTCAGTACACTGATGACAGTATCCTAGCTACATGTAGCTAACCAACTGACACAACATACACATATGCCACATGGAGATTTTGGCCTACTAAATTTTAACCATGCTGGAATCCCATCACATTCCCCCCTTTGATGCCTCTGATATAACATTATTCCAGATGCATCACCAATCACAGTTTTACCTACATCTCTCAAGTAGCCATTGAACCAGAGTAGACCTTGTAAGCATCTTAAAAACTCCTTCAACATTCTTCATCCTGAATATATTCTCTTCGGGCTAGGGGATCATATCTTCCAGACAGCCATTACATGAGCCGCTGTCTTTCTCTCTATAGTACTCTCTATAATACTACGTAGGGACCTTACCACTAGTGGAATTAGACAGGGCAGGAGGAGGCACAAAAAAATATAATAAATTCTACTCCTCCTACTAATGTCTTAATTCCTCCAAGCTGCTCATACCAACTACTTAGGTTATACCCATTCCAGACCTGAGTAGGTACATGCTCAAATTTAACCATGTGGCTTGTAAGTTCAGCCACTGCCTGCCCTTCATCATCTATGTGCAGACAACAGTTACTTAGATTAAACTTTCCGCATACACCTCCTTCTACTGCTAGTAAGTAATCAAGGGCTAGCCTATTCTGGTATATGGCTGATCACATCTTGGTATTTTGCTTAGCTAGAAGATTAAGCACTTGAGCTGTCTCATTAGTAATAATCTCAACTACCGCCTGTAGTCTAATAATGCGGTTGAGCATATATAATCGGAGTTCTATATCCATAAGTGCCATCTTCTGCCCAAGTAGCAGGTCCATAATAATTAATAATACGTTGAGGGGGCCACTCATTATCTTCCCAGCTACCTATATTCAAGGATGCTCTCTCCCTTTTATGATTTACATCGTAAACCTTAACTCCCAAGGTCTCTCCTGTTTCGATTGGCAACAAGAAGAAGGATGGCTTTGGCATACCTAATACACATGCCCCTTCCCAATCTTGTGGTAACTCCGAATAAGTTTTCTTATAAATTTGCTGGGGCTTTCCAACTAGATGTAGCCGATAAGTCAAACCATACCTCCTTTAAATGAGTGTAATTGGCAAACGGATTAGTAGGTTCCGAGACATTTGAAGCTGACCACCAAGTAGTATTTTTAGTATTAACATTATAGGCTTTTTGTCCCAAGCAAGTTAGCTCACCTACAGACGTGTTATACATTGTCCCTTTCCTGGCTATACAAACATGACCTATAATGGAGGTTTTCAACCACCATTCCAATTTACTTCTAGTACTTACTTGATGATCAGACTGGAAAGGTATCTGTTGTTCATATGTCTCAGAGCCAGGGTACCATATTTCCTTTGCCTCCCATGGCCACTGGTCTCCCATATTAGTACCTCCACACACATAGCAATTAGTTACATTAAGACTACCTGCAATACCCTCAGCCAAATCAATATATAGGTTGTTAACATTATGGGGAATTTTATCCTCAATACTCATCTCCTCATAGAAGGAATGAGAAACCTGATGAGTTTGAGTTGCCACTGTCTCAGTTTCAAGACCTACATATATTATTGTTCCTGAATCTACTCCTGTGCCATATATTTGGAACCCAAACAGACCTCCAAACCTGTCAATAAAGTACTGCAGATTGGAAATGGTCATGTGAACGGGGTTACACACATAGTTTTACAGTATGGTGTGGTAGGCAACCTTTGGATAATCATATCTTGATCCACTGTTTTTCCCAGGTTGCCCAACCTACACATGACAAATAGGGGCAGAAGTTAGTCTCTATTTGGGCAATCAGGATCAGTAGATCTTTTACTGGGACATAAGTATTTATCATTAAACCCATAAGTTCGTTCCCATTTAAGATTACCACATACATTCCAAAGTCTTCCACTACCCGAAATCGCCTTACATGCATCAAATAGTAGAATACCCGTGGAATGTATGGTGCTTATCACAGTCCTATTTATTAATGTCCCCTGGGAGTTACTATTCCGAATTACCAACCAAATTGTACGGGGTTGGAAATGGGGATCAAAACATTTAGACTCTCCTGATATTGGCTTGCACACACTATAATCAATATCCAAATATCTACATTTAGATACAGATCCCTTACATTCATACTGTGAGTGCCAGATGAGAGTTTGGGATATTTGGTTACCTGTTTTAGTAGTCTTAATGCAACTATCGCAATTCGGTATGTCTGTACTCCTACCTTCCTGAAAAATCATAAAAATACTAAGACACAATAAAACACATTATTCCTGAAATCCTCATTTTTCTTCGACCGTGCGATGGCCTCTCAGCTTCCCGATTGTGAGGGCTGCAAGGATGTTGTTCTTCTGATCCTCACTTTCCTTCACAGAGATCCCTTCAAGATACTCTGGCTATGACACGTAGGCAGGTGGTCAGGCTTTATTATGGCCGTCAAAACACCTACTTGATGATCTTTGTAGACTTTTAACTAGAATGTCTCGATATCCCCTCGTCACTCCGACTGAGTTGCACGCTTCAACCGGGTCCTGCAAGGATTCTCAGGATCTGGAGTAGCTTGCCAAGAGTCTGCCGCTGGTTTAACCTTAGAATGATGAATCCAAGGAGTCACTTCCGCCACCTTTACAGCTATTGGGGTAGATAAAAGAACAACATACAAAGGCTAACAGGATACACCCCGAGCTTTAACTCAATATGTATTGGTGGGATATTACGAGCAAGTCCTGGAGGATTATTTTCTTCCCATACTCCTGGAATGTCAAGTAAGGATTCATCACTCTTAGGGTTAACACTTGTCACTATGGAATAGAAGCGTCATTCTTCTTCCCTTGGCACCGATATCGCCATTATGCCTGGTAATCCCTTAAACTTCAGAGATGTTAATCCATTAGGTAAAAGGTTATCTGAGCTTAAAGCTTCGATAATAGATCTCGTCCTAAAAGTTGAATCGGACACTCTGGCATATATAGGAACTAATGCTTCACCACATGGCCTCCCAGAATACAAGTGCGACTCTTAAGAACCGGTCTAGCTGCACTTCTCCCAGTAGCTCCTATCACAGTTATAGTCTTCCCCGAAGGCGGAGCCACCATCTTAGTCACCACAGAATGTTCAGCACCTGTGTCGATCATGAAAGAACTTCTCTTTCCCCCTATTGCTACATCGACCATAGGCTCCGCTCGACCAAGTGGGATGGAGCCCGGTCGGTATCAATAGTCTTCCATGATAGTGTCAGCCAGACCCACAAAATCTCTATCCTCTCTTTCTCTAGGTCTCTGCGTGGGTGGATAGTATCTGTCTCCTTGAACACTTCCTCTACTATTCCCACCATTCCCTCTAAAACTTCCTCTTCCTCTATAACTACCACTATAACCTCCTCGTACCCTTCTCTCTCCTTGTCTATCACCTTCATACTGCTCTCTCTGTGGACACTCACTCTTCCAATGTCCCTCCTTTCTACAATACGCACATTAATTCCTACTTAAAGTCCCTTGCTCAGCCTATTCTCGTCTCCTCTATTCACTTCCCTGTCTTTCTACACTTAAGATAGCTACCGCTAGCATATCTGCCTTATTCCTCATTTTACGTTCTTCCTCCATCTCCCTATTCATATATACTGTATTTGCAATCTCCATTAGCTGTATTATGGACATCCCTACAAATCCCTCTAATTTCTGTAATTTCCTTTTAATATCACCTTGGGCCTGGCTGACAAATGCTGAGTCTATCATTCGGAAGTTTTCAGGGGCTTCAGGATTGAAAGGAGTGTACAATCTATTTGACTCAAGCAGTATGTAATATGGGACTTCGACAAGGCTGCTCAATAATAGGTTCCAGTCTAGGAGTAGTAAGATAGGTGTAAGGGGGTGAGCTAATTTTATTAGTCGGCATTTGGTGGATGAAAAAACTTTTTTGTTTAAAGTGTTAAACCAAAAACCTACCAGTAGGTGTCACCAGAGGGTAATTGTATCAAAATAATCTTTATGGGTCTAATAAGAAAACTCAACTTTTAATATATTTATACATAAAATAAAACCTTATAGCAATAAACATATTAAAATAGGGTAAGCAATCCTACTTCTATCTGTTATAAACAATGTATTATCAATGTAACTCCCAAAGATGGCCCGTAGGTGGCTTAGAGTGCCTCCCTAAAGTCAAATGAAACAAATAGACTTTAATTAATTATGTCCTATTTTATTATTACTTATTTTAATCAATGTCCACCCTGATAGCTAGGCTTGATTAAATCTTTAGTTCTAAGGTAAATTAAACATTTCAGTTTGTAGTTTAGTAAAAGGGGACATTTTGGACAAAGCTGGGAGGGGCCCATCCAGTAACTAAAAAAAACCAATATACCATCTGATACCATTGATCATTGATTAGGGGGAGGGGTAGTACAGAAATACAAGAGTTTGAAACACAGGAACAGATAGGTATGTGGGTAGGCGGGGACAGTAGAGCAGGGGGAGTGCAAATACTGACTATATACCAGTTTTTAGCTTGGGAAGAAGAATAGGGGCGTGGCTAATCTGGCTCTGGAGGATGTTTGGGGGGTTGGTAATCAGATGCCAGGGGGGGAGGGGATGTCCAAAGCAGTTGTAATTAAGTCCTTAGTTCTGACCACCATATGGCTACATTGTTTCTCATATGACACAGTTTAACTCACCAAGGCAGTTTTTCAACAATCAGTTTCCAACAGTCAATGTATAGAAACTGATCATAGAATTCCAGCCTACTAGCTACAGCCACATGTACACCCTGCACTAAATTTAAGTGAAGACTGCTACATGGAGGCCATGCGGCCACCAGGACAGGCTACTCCCTACTTTTTTTTTTTTTGAAAACATACAAGACAAAAGACTAACAGCCTAGTGAATCAGATTATTTCAACAGAACGTCTGATTCAAAAAGCTGTACAAATATACACACAGTTTCAACAGTCACACCAATCTCCTTATCACCAGCAACACATTGCGCAGTCACTAGGCCCAAACACACACACAGGATCCTCACATGCTCAACAATATCACGACGTCGCACACACGAAATTAAATTAAAAAAAACCCACCAAAGACTATACACTTATCAATGTAACTATTATTCAAACCATACAACTATCCACGCTATTAATCCATATAAACTAACCGATCACATAACATTTCAACAATTTCATCTCTACAATTATCCGTACTATAAATCAACTTTTGACTAACCAACTATATCACATTCTAGTAACCTCATCTTTACAGTCAGTGGTTATGGTACAATTAGTAAGTGGTTATAATACAGTATTAAAGTCACAGATCAGTTAGTAACAGTTATGGTATTATACATATAACATAAAACAGCAATTGTTAGTAATTTTTACACAATGTCAGTGGTTATGGTACATATCAGTAGTTATGGTACCGTGCGCTATTTTACAGTTATACACACAATTTACACTCCCACTAGACAGCAGAGCTCTAACTTTCTAGTAGGACATACAAGTTAACCAATTCACCAACTACAATATATTTAACAACATTTACAATAATCCCAACTATTCTAACTGGCCAGCACCTCGAGAGCTTTCGATCTATTTATACACCAGAGATTCGATAAGTTCTTCGCTGCCCAGACACCACGTATAGCGAACTAGAGGGCAGAATTTACACAGTACCCAGCTAGTCTATTAAACTATCAATAAGCTAGTGGCTGGATTTACAACAGAGCACACTTAGTTAAGATAGGGTGAAATCTAGCAAACTATAATATACAACAGAGTATGCTAGTCTCCCGGTCCCCCCGACCTAGCGAACAAAATTTACACCCTAGATACGCTAGTCAAGACAGGACACCGGTGTCCGACATGAGCTATTTACACCAGAACTCAGTCTGACCCAAACCACCTATATTAGACGGGCTGACTACAGAGCGTCTAATTTCCAGATAAGTGTTGCGCTTTTCACTTCTTCCATCCATAAGGACAGGGCAGATTCCAATAACCGGTTCCAAATATAAAACCCCTTGTGGGTCTACCGCTCTAACGGTATCAATCTTACCTGTTAATTTCTGGACCTGGGTTCACTCATAGACGGAACAATCCGGGACTCACTGCGCAGAAGCCGATGATCTCCTGGACAAAAGGCCAGTGGCGCCGAGACGAAAGGAGGTCCACGCAGTAGAAGTCCAGGATTGTAGCGTAGAAGGTTTGGTAAAAGTTTACCGTCTCAAATCTCTGCGCTAGCTTCCATGCAAATGAGGTTCCCACTGCCAATGCACCAGAAATGTTGCAGTGTAAGCATGCAGAAGCCAAACACAGAAATATTGGACACAGGTCTTCAGGAAGTAACAGGCCTTTATTCACATTACCGATCGGGTCTCAGATGAACTCCTGTTCCAAAAGATCTGAGAGACCAACACATAGTGTACATTCCTTATATAGCACTATAACTCCTCCCATTAATAGCTACACCCACATACACCTTTAACCAATCAATGAGCAGAATATAGACTTGTACATCTAGTCAAACCACATGGCTCATCCAAGACAAAGGAAATAAGTGCAATTTCAGTTCCTGCATTCCTGCACATGCTCAGTACACTGATGACAGTATCCTAGCTACATGTAGCTAACCAACTGACACAACATACACATATGCCACATGGAGATTTTGGCCTACTAAATTTTAACCATGCTGGAATCCCATCACACTAACAGCAGATATTGCTGGGTTTGGTAAATTTACCAGCATCGTTTTGTAATTTTGATCATTTTTATGTAGGATAGGGGTTTTCTTTTTGTCTGGGATAATTGTGCAATGCGGACTTTAACATAAAATAGTTCTGGAAAAAAGATTCCCCTGGCAATTGACATTTGATATTACCCTGTGAGTGTTTGGAATTTGACAGGCTCTTTCCACGACCCAGTAACAAAACAAGCACTCTCAGTGTGACCCCCTCAAGGTTCAAGGGCAGTCTGACGGATTGATATGCATTTTTGTTATGGAGGGCTGATTCCTACAGTACAAGATACTAAGGCACCCTCCACCCTCCTCAAAAAAAGCTAAATACAAAATCGCTGATTCTGAATAAATGTTGCAAATGTCTTTTGCCTCGCCTCCCTACTGCACCTAGAACATTTCCGTAAACAATATTTTCACAAACTAACCAGTTGCAGAATAAAAAAGAAAGTATGTCTACAAAGCTCTGCAAACAATATTCATATCCCGTGTTTCAGTCTCTTGTTGTCTTACTAGACATACACCAGACCAGCTATAAATGAAACCGTCCCACTAAGAGTACAGAGTACTTATCTGGACGCAGTAGGAACCATACCTCCCAAGTGTCCCTATTAATGAGGGAAAGTACCTATTTTGTGCCCAAATCCCTTGGACTTTCTTTTCTACCCTAATGTCCTTAGTGTGTCTGAATGTATAACAAAGCATTACATCAAGAGTACTTGTATTACAGTGTCTTTCAACTACAATAAATGTGGTTAGAAATCAGGCTGTGTAAATAAGAAACTGCTCTTGTTCGCAATTATTATTATTATTATTATTATTATTATTATTGGCATTTATAAAGTGCCAACATATTCCGCAGTGCTGTACAATTGGGGAAAAATACAAACACAATAACAACAGACCTCTACAACAGGTAGAGGACAATTACATTTTATTTGCATAAATTATTAGTAAATCACCTAAAAATTCTCAGAACAATCCTGCCTCTGGCTAAAGCCCAAAAACTAAAGTGTCCCTCTTTGTCCATTTGAAATTGTGGGAAGTATGAGGACAAAAATCCAAGACACACCTCCTGTTTATTTTTACATTTTATCAGGCAGTTTTTAGCAACACATTTACTTGCAGCCTTATTACCGTAGCATGCAATGTGTATAGCAGTCATCTAGCCGTGTTCTTTTTTCATTTTTTGTTTTAATTGTCAGTAATGACAATTTTATTGCCAACAGTTATTAAAAAATGCAAAGACTACATTCACCCGGAGGCTGTCCACCAGGATATCACCGCCAAAGATTCTCTTTCCCGTGGTGTTTATAGCTCTCAAAGTAGCTTCAGTGATTATAGCTTGTAGAATAGATCCTTTTCCTCCCTATATATTAGAAGAGTCTTAATGCCGGGAGTAGAACTGATTTATTGGCACATGGCACCTGTTATACCTTGGGTCTCAACAGGAGGTCCCCAGGAAGAACAAAAAAATTGCAACATTCCCGGAGCCCTGGTGTCTGTGCCTGAGCAGCTAATTTAATTAGAGGCCTGACTCCTTCGCACTGGGGTAACAAAACACAACTTGCTTTTCCTTGCCCACATCCCTACACAATGGTGTCCCCAGGAAGCTTGTGTCAGAGCGCACACTTTGTCCAAAAAGCACCCGGATTGGATATGGCTAGCAGAAGTTAGATGAAAGTCAATGTCTCAGCGGGTCGCGCCTAGCCCCTGATCCACCACAGAGTTCCATGGCACAGGGTGGAAAGTCCCGGTCACCAAAACAGCAGCGCTTTCTGTAAGTTCTTGTAGCTCCTTCAAGTCCAACGTATCGTTGGATGTCTCACCCCCTCCTCTATCTTCGCTCCAAAAAGTGCAACATTAGGTGATGTTGCGACTGAGAGAACTATAATTTAATGTTTTATTGGACCGTAGCTGAGCTAGAGTTTCAGGGCAATTGGAGGTTGCTCCCGGTCAGGTGCGCCGTACATCTGGAGCCTTTCTGCGGTTGCACGATGGGAAGGCTGGGAAGTAATGGTGAGCATGGCTCTTTCGGGGTGAGGTGGAGGACTACAGCCGAGGACAATCTATAGGTGACTGGGTTCATTTTTTTTTTTTTTCTAAGTATACCTTTGCAGTGCCTTGCAGCACATATTGAAAAATGTGCTTTATGGTACTGGGTTATGACTATAAGCCTGCTGTGGAGTGCTCTAGAAACATAAAAAAAAGTATTTTCACATATTTTCTTATGACGTGTCCTTTTTATAGGCCAAGGGGAGTGGTAATTCACCTTTAACCTTGGCATTACACCAGGACCTCCTTACTTCTAGCCGTCATAGACAGTCAAGTTACTAAACACAAATTGTATTGAAATTCAGGTTCCCTGTTAATCATACAGTCTTTTATTATCCTATGATTCAACAAGGGAGGGTGTGGTACTAGGAGGAAATATTCAAGAAATATTTGAATGAAAATATGTTTAAAAAGGAGCGAGACAAGAACAGATTATAATCAAAGGGTAATCTAGGGGCACATAAAGGAAAATATCAAAGTGTAAATTATGGTGAGACAGACTCACAGGGCATGAATTTATCAGATCAAAGAAGTACGGCATCATGTGGAGGAAGTTTGTGTTCTACCAGTAACTGCATGGTAGCATTCTTTCACTTTACCGCAGGCATTCTATGTTGTGACATTTGCTCACTTGAAGGAGTACCCTACGTAACTGAATAGTTTAGGTTGCTTAATGTCCCCTGGTTTATTATTGAATCATCTATGAACTGATGTATAGATGTTGTAGAATTTACATGTCTGCATTGTTGGTGTTTATAATTTGCAAATTATGCAAAGAAGCAGGACGTTGACAGACACTTTAACATTAGTTCTACACCATAAATGTCAAACTTCAGCTAATGGCAGAGAATTATGGGAACGGTACTTCAAAAAGACTAAGCTAAACTTGCACCCACTGACTTGAACCTACCTCTTTTTGTAGGTCCATGTTCATATAATAAACCTTTTACATAGTTACACAGCTGAAAAGAGACTTGCGTCCATCAAGTTCAGCCTGCCTCACATATGTTTTTGCTGTTGATCCAAAAGGAAAAACAAAATCAGATTGCAGTACAGTTTAATTCCTATAATTTTCTGTGAAGAAATGTGAGGTTGTCTTCTCTCCATGTGGCAGACACTTTTTTATTATTTTTATAAAGCATTAATATTGTCCCCAGCGTTGTACAGTGGGTAGGTTAATAAAAGGCACGGATTGGAGACACTTTTCCAACCTCTGTTACACAGGCTGGTGCAAATGGAAATCGGAAGCCCTTTTCTATACAGTTGTTATGCAAATGTGCAATGTAATGGAGATAATGTGGAGTGAGGCATAAAATAGGGATTGCAGCAAATCCAGAGCTTAAACCCAGAGCTTAAAGGAACACTATAGTTACCTAAATTACTTTAGCTAAATAAAGCAGTTTTAGTGTATAGATCATTCCCCTGCAATTTCACTGCTCAATTCACTGTCATTTAGGAGTTAACCCCTTAAGGACTGGACTGTTTTTGCGATGTTGTACATTTGCGACCAGGAATATTTTTACACTTTTGTGGTGTTTGTGTTTGGCTGTAATTTTCCGCTTTCTCATTTACTGTTCCCATACAAATTATATATTGTTTTTTTCAGGACAAAAGGGGCTTTCTTTACATACCATTATTTATATAATCTCATGTATTTTAATTTAAAAAAAATAAAAAAATCTGATGAAAAATTGAAAAAATACATGTTTTTTGACTTTTACTTGAAAAATCTTTTACTCATCTACAAAAGCGAATGAAAAAAACTGCTAAATAGATTCAAAATTTTGTCCTGAGTTTAAAAATACCTAATGTTTACGTGCTTTTTTGCTTTTTTTTTGCATGTTATAGGGCTATAGGTACAAGTAGGATATTGCGGTTTCAAAACATACATTTTAAAATTTATCAATAGTGACATTGTAACACTATTATCTGTCATAAATCTCTGAATAACACCCCACATGTACATATTTTTTTTAAAGTAGACAACCCAGGGTATTCAATATGGGGTATGTCCAGTCTTTTTTAGTAGCCACTTAGTCGAAAACACTGGCCAAAGTAAGCATTCATATTTGTTTGTGTGTGAAAAAAGTAAAAAAACTAAATTGAACGCTAATTTTGGCCAGTGTTTGTGACCAAGTGGTTACTAAAAAGACTGGACATACCCCATTTGCAATACCTTGGGTTGTCTTCTTTTGCAAATGGTATGCCATCATGGGGGTAATTCTCATTCCTGGGCTACCATACGCTCTCAAAGGCAACGTAACCAACCTGGCCATTTTCAATGTAAAAATATTTGACCCATATATTTGACCTTGTAACTTTCAAAAATGCTATAAAACCTGTACATGGGGGGTACTGTTTTACTCGGGAGACATCGCTGAACACAACATTAGTGTTTAAAAACTGGAAAACGTATCACAACAATTATATCATCAGTAAAAGTGCTGTTTGTGTGTGAAAAATGCAAAAAAAGTAACTTTCACTGACAATATCATCGCTGTGATATGTTTTACTGTTTTGAATCACTAATATTTGTGTTCAGCGAAGTCTCCCGAGTAAAACAGTACCCCCCATGTACAGGTTTTAGGGTGTCGTAGAACGTTACAGGGTAAAATACAGTGCTAGCAAATTAAATTCTCTGGAATTTCGGCCTGGGTTGGCAGGCAGGTCCCTCAAATTGCAATCAATAAAATTACTGAATTATGTAAAAATATTACATAAATACGCACGTAGAATTTAAATATATATGCATATTTATATATTTGAAGTCTACGTGTATATTTATATAATTATTTATGTAATTTTGTATATGGACGTATGTATATTTCTTATTATTTTATTTATTTTTATATACATAGATATATATACAAATTCATTCTAAGTGTATTTTGATATAAATATATATATATAATTTTAAAATACAGTTAGAATAAAATTTCATATAGCTATATAATTTTTTAAAATTTTTTTATTATTATTTAAAAATTTTTTATTTAATTTAAATTACTTATTATTTATATTTTATAATAATATATATATACAATATATATAGTTATTATATATATTATATATATACGTGTGTAATTTAATTATAAGTGTATTTTTATATTAATATAAGTACATATTAATATAAAAATACACTTAGTATGACATTATATATATATATATGATATATAGACATAATATATGTCTATATATCATATATACACATATAAAATTATTTTTATTTTTTTTAATTAACACTAACTTTATTTTTATTTTTTCTGATTTTACACAAGCAGGGAGACTGCCTGTCGGCACATGACCATGTGATCGCTGTGTTAAGCGATCACATGGCCACAGGGGTCCTAATCTGCCGTGGGGAGACTGTCTGGGCTGCAGCCAGTCTCCCCACAACCGGAGGAACACTGATCGCCGCCGGGGGAACGACGGCGATCAGGTAAGTACCCCCAGACCGTTAGGACGGTTCAGGACCGTCATCGGTCGGCAAGGCAAAAATGCCGATGACGGTCCTGAACCGTCCTCGGTCCTTAAGGGGTTAAATCACTTTGTTTCTGTTTATGCAGCCCTAGTCACACCTCACCTGGCTATGATTGACAGAGCCTGCATGAAAAAAAAAAAACTGGTTTCACTTTCAAACACATGTAATTTACCTTAAATAATTGGATCTCAATCTCTAAATTGAACTTTAATCACATACAGGAGACTCTTGCAGGGTCTAGCAAGCGATTAACATAGCAGGGGATAAGAAAATCTTAATTAAACAGAACTTGCAATAAAGAAAGCCTAAATAGGAAGTGTTTATGGAAGGCTGTGCAAGTCACATGCAGGAAGGTGTGACTAGGGTTCATAAACAAAGGGATTTAACTCCTAAATGGCAGAGGATTGAGCAGTGAGGCTGCAGGGGCATGTTCTATACACCAAAACTGCTTCATTAAGCTAAAGTTGTTCAGGTGACTATAGTGTCCCTTTAAAGGGCAGGACAGACACAAAATTCCAGTGATTCCCCATGGTGAGATTCTGTGCAATAGCAGAAACTATCACAAACCTCTTTGTGATGCTATCTCTAAAGTATTAAAGGAGAACAATTTTAAATGAACACTCCAAGTACGAAAACCACTACAGCTTGCCAGGACCGCGGTATACAGGAAGTGCTCACTGAGAGAGCACTTCCTGTCAGTCCGCTCTGCTCAGCCATGCTACAAGAGAGGTAATAAGGCACACCGGGACGGACACACACACACACACACACACACACACACACACACACACACACACACACTAAAGGACAGGGAGAGAGAGAGACACTAAAGGTGTGTGGGGGGCGGGGAACCACTAAGGGACCGGGGTAGCGAGAGGTACACTAAGGGACAGGGAGGGGAAGGGAGGGAAGATGAACACAAATGGACAGGGAGGGGAGAGGTACACTAAGGGTGAGGGAGAGTTACACTAAGGGACAGAGAGGCGAGGGAAGGGAAAGGAACACTAAATATTCTTGAAAAAATAAAAATCTGACTGGCATGTATATTTTGTACATTTATCACTTAATAAAAAAATTTGCAAATGGTAAATGTACAGAGAGTATCGGTAAGTTATCGGCTGTCTGCATGAAAGTTCACGGATTATCGGTATCTGCTCTAAAAAAATCAATATCGGTCGATCCTTAATGTGAACACTGCCTTTTTTTCTAAAATTTACATTAAACATTAGTTACATTAGTTTACATTAAAAAGCATGCAGGGACAAGCAATAGACACCAGAACACTAAGCTGTAGTCATCAGAACATTAAGCTGTAGTTGTTCTGGTGACTATAGTGTTCCTTTTAAAATGAAGGCAATCCTGCTAATTTGCCTTATAGGACAGAAATGTTTACTTGCTGTGGAGCCTAAGGAAGCAATAGGGAATATGTTTAACCCCTTAAGGACACATGACGGAAATATTCCGTCATGATTCCCTTTTATTCCAGAAGTTCTGTCTTTAAGGGGTTAATCCTTTCAGATGATTAGGATGCTTCAGAAAGAGGGAAATGCTGCTAGGAGTGTATGACTGCAGACAAAGGAGAGACCTCTTTGAAAATAAATAATTCACACGCCAAGCTGCTTTGCCTTGCACCATTGTGAAGCATTTACCCCCCTCTCATGGTTCTTTAGACCACAGAAAGGAGGTTTTCATTGCAATCTCTCGTGATAAGGAAAGAATTTAACAATAAGGGAAAGTTCACTGTTCGTGAAGTACATAAAGAAGTGTCCTTGTATTAAGCTGAAAACAATATTACAACTTCCCCTTGGACAATGAGACACAGACCATTTCAAAGGTTTTGTTAAAGCAGAATTGTCACGAGAGACAGAGAAGACCGATAAATAGATTTATATATACGCATACGTACCCACACATACACGCAATTTGCATTGTAATTATATTTACAAACGCATAACACATACAGTTTCCTAAATGTATTTCCTGGCCTGCAGACCAGCAGCTGCCTATATCAATTTGAGTTATTTTTCCAAAAAACAAATACCATGGGAGGTGTGGGGGTGGGAAGACAGACAGGGCTATTCTCTCTCCGGGTATATGACTGAAAGAAGATTGGAAGAATTAAACTCATCAGAAACAAATGGCATCTGCTGCCTTGGACTGAAATGAACACTTAGTCATATACCAGGAGAGTAGCTGCGGAGAGAGACTTGCCCTGTCTCACTCTCCACCCCTCCCCTAGTATTTGTTTTCTGGAAAAATCAATTAATTGATATAGGCAAATGCCACTAATCTTGGGAAGGCCAGCAAATAATACTCGGCAATGTATCTTTAAAGGGACAGTATAGTCTCAATGACCACTTCACTTCAGCCCATTGAAGTGGTCTGGGTGCAGTGTCCCTATTGCACTTAGTGCTGCAATGTTTACATTGCCTCACTAAGTCTGCCCCCAGTATCTGTCTCCCAGACAACCACTGGTGGCGCTTCCTGGATCCTAAAGGACATTTGGTCAAGTAACTGACGCTGGACATTCTCAAGCTCTGCATGAGGACATCTAGCGTCAGATGCAGAGGTCTAATGCGCGCTGCGCATACTCGCTAGTGGCCCGCTTGTCGCGGGATGCCGGAAGATCCGGTAAGTAAGCCTTTACCCCTTTATTGACTGCAGTGGGGAGGAGAGGGGGGCAAGGGAAATCAGTCTGTGTAAATAAGATACATTCTTGTTGTGCTAAATTACGTTTTAATTGCATTCATGTTTATTCGTAAGTCACCTAAAATTTCTCAGAACAGCTCTGCCCATGGCCACACTCACCCCTAAAATTAAATTGTCCCTCTTTGCTTATTTAAAATGTTGAAAGGTATAGATTATGTATATCAAATATGTTAATACTTTTGATCTACTGTATATACTAATAGGACTAAACACTGAATTATATTAAATTGGAATCCAATTTAGACTAAAATAGCAAAGTTGTGACTACAGTGTAATGGGCCGTTAAGCACACTAGGGGTTAAACAGCCGTTAAGAGGATATTCCCTTCCAGATACACAGGCAGCTACTGCAAGCACCAATCTCCCGAAC
Organism: Pelobates cultripes; assembly: GCA_933207985.1. Lineage (NCBI taxonomy): Eukaryota > Metazoa > Chordata > Amphibia > Anura > Pelobatidae > Pelobates > Pelobates cultripes. The sequence continues at coordinate 53,322,364 of OW240914.1, forward strand.
AGGAAACACACAAATTCTCCAACTCCCGAACCGGATGCTGTAAACAGCCAAACAGGAAAAAACCATACGAACAGTTTACACTCCTAGCAGTTGAACTGTAACAGCATACAATCAAATCCCCAAGAACGGTACAACACTTCGTTTTGAGGGTCAAGCAGTGATCTCTTTTACTGGGGCTACCTGCCCGGTATTTATGCAGGTCTTCCACCAGGTGGACACTACCCTAGGGGACCTGGTGGAAAACTGGGATACATATTGGACATTAACCAATTACAGACATACACCTTTAAACACTCCCACAATTACATCACAACTCCTCCTCTCTATCCTGGATATAATTGGGAAGTAATCCAAGGACAGAAGCAAAACTCCATTAGCCACATGTTAGCAAAAAGACATAAAATTACTCAATGTTGCAAATATTACATAAAACATATACATTCAACATATCCCCAGATAGCTTAGATCTGAGCGCACATTATTAACGAATGGCACTCAGATCACATACATATAGTTCAATCGCCATGGAGCCAAAGTCTTTTGTTACACGAATGGGCTCCATGGCATAGCTATCTGAGGTAACACCGCTCACATAGGGAAAGTACCGAACGGACAGCGTCCGTATGAATTGCAGGAGAAGGGAGGTCGGCGGCTGAGCGGTGTTCGTGAGTTTAAATGTCCTTTGAGTTCCACAGTTCTGGAGCTGAACACCGCTGGCTGTTCGGGAGTTTAAGATGGCCGCTGCCACGTGTTCGATTATACGAACAGCGGCCACCCAGCGTTCACCGATTTAAGCTGCGGTTAACTTCTGGGAGGTAAATCACTGGCACACTCCTTGCCCAGGTGGTCCCCCCATTCGTGCGTTGGTTCGGTAGATTCAATCTACCGAACGCCCAGGCAGAAAGGCACGAACAAGCCTTTCAGCAGGGGAAAAGAACAGCGTTTAACATGGGACCATAGTCCAGAAGGAGCAGGCGAGCAACCAGGCTTCTCCAGTACTTCGTGACGAGGTTGGTTCCACCACATACAGCTGATTTAGACAGTGGCACTGGACAAAGCTCTGTTTAATGCATATTTGGTGGCAATAAAAGCAAATACCACAGTGATCATTTCAGGAGTGTTGGGTAGTAATAAACAAAGACATCTGGATGTACACATTAGAATTACATTGCTGAAATGTTTGTACAGCTGGAAACAGACCTTTCTGTAAAAGTGACTTTGTCACAGCATGATGACATACATGGGCAGGCCAGAGAAGGCTGTTTGCTATTACATAGCTAAGCATTTTGTATGAAAAATGTAATTGACCTTAAAAATTCATTTATGTCATTTTGTCTGCATATATTTTTATATTGGTGACACAACCAGGATTACTACATTTAATCTATAATTATCATAATCCTCTACTGTAAGTGAGAAGTGTCCTCATCAACCTATTTTTCCAAATAACAATTTGTCATTGTCTCATTTATTGTTAAAGGGATTCTCAAGTGCCAGAAAAACAGAGCCAGTTTTCCTGCCACTGGAGAATCCTGGAGTGCCCCCCATCCATATGTAATCTACCTATGACGTTAACCCTCTCTAACTTTAAACTCCCCCTTTATAACTATATTTAAAAAAACGGCAACGGTAGGCTGGCCTGCATGATTGTAACAGCAGGTTGAACTGCCTTTTCAAGCAGACCTGCCTCTTTTTCAGGCAAATCTGCCCACTTTGCAGTTTCACATTGCTGACCCTTGACCTCCACCATTATGATCTATGGTTTCTGTAATGATGGATATGTTAAACCAAACACTGCAAGTGCATATTGGTCCAGACGGACCAAGGAGCTGTGACATCACCAGCAAGAGAGAAATCTTTTAGAATGAGAATGGTCGGACAGAGCAGTCAAGGTTAACTAGAAAGCTGCAAAACGTCATTTTCTCCCCCCCACCCCCCCCCCAAGCACTATATAAAACTGAGTGTGTGTTTTAAAAAAATAATAATGCAGCTAATTATTTAGGCAAAAATATTTTTAAATTGTCCTCTGCATATTAATTACACTAGTATAAACACTTTCCCATTTCTGTCCAGTGAGTTACTTGTCTTGAACTATTGACATAGTGGTCCAGCAAATACACCTTACCTGCTTCTTTGGCGATGCAGCAAGACGTCAAAGTCTGACTATATCACAGCTAGTTGTGGAAGTTGGGAATAAATTAAATATATAACCTCTTTTATATCTGTTTCCGCAGGTGCCTTTGTGATTTGTTGGACCCCTGGTCAAGTTGTCCTCCTCTTGGATGGTCTTGGATGCACCCAGTGTAATGTCCTGGCTGTTGAGAAATATTTCCTTCTCCTTGCTGAGATAAACTCTGTCATTAATCCTATTGTATACTCCTATCGAGACAATGAGATGAGGATTACCTTCAAGCGCATCCTATGCTTCTGCTGCAACAGGGGGTCAAAATACTCGCCTTCAGTTAAGTCAACAAATACGGAGAGGAGAATATTGGCTGACAATGGGCATTTGGTACGAGACTCTTCCATTTAGAGTAATATTCGCACCTGACTTTTCAGAGCAAGAAGATTGCACATGGGGCACTTTCCAAAGATACCACAAACGATACGTAAAAGCCTGTTGAACACGGGATGAGTGGAATTTTGTCTGGACTCTACTATGGAGATCTGTAGCTCCATTTGTTATACACCATCAAGAAGAAAATGAGTTGCAGAGTTTAGTCATGGGACTAAACCATGATCTTGTTTGGAAATGTGCACCAGCATGAACAAATTTGCAGTTATAGAGTGGACGTAATTATTCACCTAGTATATGGAATTTACGTGACTATTCATATCAGCTGTTACTACTTACAACTGTTGATGCAACTTTACTTTTGACTTAGATTTTTGTCTTCGATACAAACAAATTAGAAGTTTTTACCCGTAAAGGTTAAAGAGTTAGCGGCATAATTAATATCTCCCATTGCAAATAGTTTATTACATTGCATAACAGTAGAAAATATTTTTTTACAAAGGGCAAACGGAAATTAAATACGGAGCTGCAGGATGCAAAAGGGAATGTTTACAGCTATGTCATGTTAATATTTTAGTATTTCATTTCTGATTGGCTGTCAAACACTGAATCAAAACGTACGGAAGTTCTGTTTCTTTTTCTCTTGCATCAAGTATACCCATTATATGAACTACTTCTCACTGCCTTCTTAGAAAGCTCTTTCACCAGGTCATTCTAAACTATCCAACTCTTTGGTAAATCTTTTTGTTTTGAACACTAAGCAATATCAGTAGATTGCTAAAAGCCATGGTGCAACAAATAATAAACAAGAGGATGTAAAACAGTGGGAGTTGCTAAGTCATTGTATGTCACAATACAGCTATTTCAAAATACAGAGGGAACAGGAAGACGTAAAATGATTAAAGAGGAGAAAGTGTTAGGAAATGTGACAGGGGTTTGGTAAACCTGGGAGCTTTGTGGCAAAACGAGGCATTCCCTGCCACCTCTCCCCACCCTCCAAAAAAAATGTTAAATCTCCAAAGCCTAATATTATGACAATCGTGGGACCTACTTACCACACTGTCTGGGACTGTCTCCTTCCTGCTCTCAAATGGGCAAGTAATTGGGGGTGGGGATCACAAAGGATCCCAGGTTAACTTGTAGAGAAGAGCTGTTCTGAAGCAACAGTAATGAATAAAAAGGTATATGTGGTAAAATAAAATTAGAACATATAAGTATGTTTTAGGATGGCCTATGGAAAGTAGTTGGATGGTTTATACATGACAACATTTTTGGAATGTTATATGGAACAAGAAATGTCATTTTGTACAAATGGAGACAAATTTTAAAGAGGAAATATCTCTTACTTCGTGAAAGTGGAGACAAATTTAAAAGAGGAAATATCTTACTTTGTGAAAGTGGTTTGGCCAGGCTTCAAAGGGTTTGATATTTTTCTAGCGGGATATTATGGCAGAAACAAAGCCTCTGAAACCCAATTCTGGCATTTTATACCTGCTACTTAGGCAGCCTTGTATAAAGATGTGAACGGTTTCTCCTGTAAGCAAA
>OW240914.1:53332709-53345209 GCA_933207985.1 Pelobates cultripes
CACTACCACCACCATGCTTCACTGATGAGGTGGTATGCTTTGGATCATGAGCAGTTTCTTTCCTTCTCCATACTCTTCTCTTCCCATCATTCTGGTACAAGTTGATCTTGGTCTCATCTGTCCATAGGATGTTGTTCCAGAACTGTGAAGGCTTTTTAGATGTTGTTTGGCAAACTCTAATCTGGCCTTCCTGTTTTTGAGGCTCACCAATGGTTTACATCTTGTGGTGAACCCTCTGTATTCACTCTGGTGAAGTCTTCTCTTTATTGTTGACTTTGACACACATACACCTACCTCCTGGAGAGTGTTCTTGATCTGGCCAACTGTTATGAAGGGTGTTTTCTTCACCAGGGAAAGAATTCTTCAGTCATCCACCACAGTTGTTTTCCGTGGTCTTCCGGGTCTTTTGGTGTTGCTGAGCTGAGCTCGGTGCGTTCTTTCTTTTTAAGGATGTTCCAAGCAGTTGATTTGGCCACACCTAATGTTTTTGCTATCTCTCTGATGGGTTTGTTTTGTTTTTTCAGCCTAATGATGGCTTGCTTCACTGATAGTGACAGCTCTTTGGATCTCATATTGAGAGTTGACAGCAACAGATTCCAAATGCAAATAGCACACTTGAAATGAACTCTGGACCTTTTATCTGCTCCTTGTAAATGGGATAATGAGGGAATAACACACACCTGGCCATGGAACAGCTGAGCAGCCAATTGTCCCATTACTTCTGGTCCCTTGAAAAGTGGGAGGCACATATACAAACTGTTGTTCCAATATTTATGGACCTGACTGTATATAAGTAACATTTTCAAACACACTAAAAAGTAGGTACGGAAGGTGACATCTTTGAAATGAGTTTCATAACAATATAATATTACTTATTTGGTTGCCCTCATTTGCAAAATGATGTAAATGTACACATTTATCTTGAGGCAGCAGAGGGCACTGCATGGTCCTCAATTAACAAAGCATATATAGTTACATATAGAAAACACGGACACCCGTGAAAAAAGTGTGAAAAACACACAAAAAACAACAAAATGAAAACTTAGCTGATAGGTACACTGCTTCCCAAGGTTATCTCCCAGCTGATAACCATATAGCAGAACTGTGTGATAGATAGGATATTTTGGGATACTGCTAGTATACCTATAATAGAGAACAAAACATAGTGCAAATATTGCTAAATATTATAAAACTTCCAATGATTGAAATGCACTCACATATTCCAAAAAAGATAAGCGTATTATGGGTGCCTCCCCTCGATGGAAATGGGGGGGTTGACTCCTATTAATTTCTCCTCCTCAAGTGATAGCCAATGGAGTATCCAAGTCAGCCAAAACGATCCACAAACAGCAACCACAGGAATACTTCAAGGCGATTTATTCACTTACAAAATTAAGAAGGTGTACAGATAAAACATAAAAACAATATAAAAGTGAGATATTGGTCCTACGCGTTTCGTCCTTATACAGAAAGGACTTCCTCTCTTTTTAGGATGCAGTTTACTCTGTACATTTGTTAATTGATATTTGATATTTTATTTGAAATAGATGGTCCCTGAGGAAGTCCTTTCTGTATAAGGACGAAACGCGTAGGACCAATATCTCACTTTTATATTGTTTTTATGTTTTATCTGTACACCGTCTTAATTTTGTAAGTGAATAAATCGCCTTGAAGTATTCCTGTGGTTGCTGTTTGTGGATCGTTTTGGCTGACTTGGATACTCCATTGGCTATCACTTGAGGAGGAGAAATTAATAGGAGTCAACCCCCCCATTTCCATCGAGGGGAGGCACCCATAATACGCTTATCTTTTTTGGAATATGTGAGTGCATTTCAATCATTGGAAGTTTTATAATATTTAGCAATATTTGCACTATGTTTTGTTCTCTATTATAGGTATACTAGCAGTATCCCAAAATATCCTATCTATCACATATATAGTTACATAGCTGAAAAGAGACATGCGTCCATCAAGTTCAGCCTTTCCCACATTTGATTTTTGCTGAAGGCAAATGACCCAATCTGAAGCACTTCCAATTATGCAACAAAACTAGGGAAAAATTCCTTCTCAACCCCGGAATGGCAGTCAGATATCTCCTTGGATCAAGAAGCTATTACCCCACTAATTAAAATGTATATCCCTGTATATTATGATTTTGCAAGTATTTATCAAACTGCTGTTTAAACATCTGTATAGACTCTGCCTATTCAGGCAGAGAATTACACACCCTTATTGTTCTTACTGTTGAAAAAAACTTTCTTTTGACTTAAGACTAAATCTCCTTTCTTCCAGTCTAAATGAGTGACTTCTTCTCTTATGTATAGCCCTGTTTATGAATAGATTTCCAGATTTCATATCCCATTTGAGGGGCCAAAACTCGAAATCTCTAAAGAGATTTAAATTTGTTAACTTCTCTTCATAACTAAAACGCTCCATTCCTTTTATCAAATTTGTAGCCCACCCCTGCCCCTTTTCTAGTGCTATAATATCGTTCTTTCGAACAGGTGCCCAAAATTGCACAGCATTTTCAAGGTGTGGTCTTACCAGTGATTTATAAGGAGGCAAAATTACATTCCACCAAAAGTTTTTAAAATAAAATGGCCGCAGGCGGCGAGGGAGCAGTGATCTCCCTGCTCAGCTCCCTCGCGCGCACAGCAGTGATGCTGGAGTTGGAATATGGCGTCACTCAGGCTTCGGCATCACTAAGAGGCGCACGAGGGAGCTGAGCAGGGAGATCACTGCTCCCTTGCCGCCCGCACGCCAGCCGCTCAGAAGCCCCACTGGACCCCAGGGACTCCATGCCAGAACTCCTAAAGGAAGGCTGGGTGGATGAAAAATGTCAAAAATAAATAAATTGTCTGTGTGTCTGTTAGTGTGTTTGTGGGTCTGTCAAAGAGTATATGTGTGTTTGTCAGTGAGAGTGAATGTGTGTTTGTCAGTGAGCATGTATGTGTTCTTGTCAGTGAGAGTGTATATGTGTGTCTGTAAAAGAGTATGTGTGTTTGTCAGTGAGAGTGTATGTGTGTCAGACAAAGAGTATCTGTCTGCGTGTGTATCTTAAGTGTGTGTGTGCCAGTGTGTATCAGTGTGTTTTTTATGTGCCTGTGTGTGTGTATGGCAGTGTGTGTGTATCTGAGTGTGTCAGTGTGTGTACGTGCAGGCCTGTCTCCCTGCAGCCTGCATAGAGCAGGAGCAGGACGGTGAAGTCAGCAGTCCTCCTCTGATGATGTCAGAAGGGGGCAAGACTTCAACTGCTCCCAAACTCCCCAGCGGTCCTGACTCTCTTTGCAGCTCCAGCCTCCAGTGCAGCCTGTCCCACCCGACCACCATGGATAAGGTTCTCCCCTCCCTGGTCCTAGGTAAGCCTCTGGGAGGAGGGAAGACCTTTTAGTATGCTTTTATTTTTTTAAATCAAAACTTTTTTTTTTTACATCACCTCTCTACAGCCATTTTATTAACCTCTACAGCCCCTACCCCCTCTCAACTGCCCTTCTATTTCCCTCTAAGCCCCTGCCCCCACCATACTGCCCCTGTGCCCCCTCTGCAGCCCCCCACCATACTGCCCTGTGCCCCATCTACAGCCCCCACCACATACTGCCCTGTGCCCCATCTACAGCCCCCAACAAACTGCCCTGTGCCCCATCTACAGCCCCCCACCAAACTGCCCCTGTGCCCCATCTACAGCCCCCCACCATACTGCCCCTGTGCCCCATCTACAGACCCTCTATTTCGCTATACTGCTTCTGACCCCGCTCTACAGCCCCTCTATTTCCCTCTACAGCCCCTTCCCCCCCTTTACTGTCCCCCTCTATTACCCATTTAACCCCACCATACTGTCCCTGTGACACCACTATATTGCCTCAGTGTCCTCCTCTACAGCCCCTGTCCCCCCACTACAGCTCCTATTCACCCCCCCCTACAGCCCCTAATTCCCCTACATCACATTCCTTCCACTGCAGCCTCTAGTTCCCCATGTGCAGCCCCTAACCCGCTTTTACACACCGTAACTCCACTACAGTCCCTAACCCCCTTTTACACCCCATAAATATGTTTCTGTATGCCTTGTTATATATGTCCCTGTATGTCTGTATGACTATATCCATATGTCTCTGTATGCCTTGTTCTGTATATCTTTGTGTGACTGTCTGTGTATATATGTCCTTGCATGATTGTGTATGCATGTCTCTGCATGCCTGTATGTATCTGTATGCCTTGTTCTGTATGTCTCTGTATGACTGTATGTCTGTGTTTGCATATCTCTGTATGACTGTGCCTTTTTTTCTCTATATGACAGTGTCTGCATGCCTCTGTGTGTGTCTGTATGACTGTATATGTGTTGATTGTATGACTGTGTGCCTGTATGACTGTGTTTGTTTGATTGTGTACCTGCATATTTCTGTGACTGTGTGTCTGTATGTGTGTGTTGCTATATATCTGTGCCTATATGTGTTAGAAGGGAAAAGTTACACAAAAGACCCTGAGGGGAAGAGGAACACACAAAAATCAGGCTGAGGGTAGAGACCCCACAGAAAAGGGATGTGGGAAAGAAAGAGACAAAAAAGGGGCTAGGTGGGAAGAGATACACAAGGGGCTGAGGGGAAAAATAGATACACAAGAGGGGTTGTAAAAGACATACAAGGGGTGTAAGACACACTAAAGTGGGTACAATACACTAAATGGGGTAAGAATTTCAAAACGGTGGATACAAGACTATGCTGAAGATGCATTTTATTTGTTGGGGGGGCGGGGGGGGATTGGAGGGTGTGGGGGGTGAAGTAGCCAAAAATCCTTGCACTGGCCCTGTGTATGTTCCAGTGTGTATCTGTGGGTGCATGTGTGTATATGTCACTGTGTGTATCTGAGTGTGTGTGTATTTGTGAGTCAAGATGTGTGGATCTGTGTGTCAAGGTATGTGTATCTGTGTGTCAGTGTGTATATGTATGCCACTATGTGCCAGTGGGTGTGTGTGTGTGTATCTGTGTGTCAGATACATATACACACAGATACACACTGACACAGTGATACACACACTGACACTTATAAACACAGATATACACACCTTGACACACACTGGCGCATATAAACACCTATACTCACACCTTGACACACAGATACATACACACTGTGTGTCAAGGTGTGACTATAGGTGTTAATAAGCTCCAGTGTGTGTATCTCTGTGTCAGTGTGTATCTGTGTGTATATGTATCTGACATACAGTGTTTGTATCTGTGTGCCACTATCTGCCAGTGTGTGTGTATCTGTGTGTCAGATTCATACACACTGGCACGTACAAACACAGATACACACACCTTGATACACACACATACAAACACAGATACACACACTTTGACACAAATACACAAACCTTGACACACAGATACATACACACACACACACACACAGATACAAACTGTGTGTATCTATGTGCCAGTGTGTGTGTGTGTGTGTATCTGTGTGTCAGATATACACACACTGGCACATACAAGCACAGATATACAAACCTTGACATAGAAAAAAAATGTGTTGATACACAATGTCAAAGGGTTCCACAGGAAAAATTAATTGTGAACCCCTGGTCTAAGCCATTATTCTGAAAAGATGAAAGGTAAAAGCGCACACACAATACCACAATACCAGAATATCCTACTTTGCACAGACAACAACACCAGGATAGGTAACCTGTTGGTGTCTGTGCATTTCGGAGGGTACATGGAACGGCCGTGTTGAATCCGTAACGTCACTTCCAGTGACGTGTTATTTAGTCCGTCGTGTCACTTCCGGTTTTGCCGAATCATTACAGGATGTACCATTCCAGCTTCCTTACTTGTAGTAGTCCGTGTATCATAGTCTTTTTACTCCAGTAGAGGCAAAAGATGCCATTTTTAAAAGTGATAGATTATATATACCGCCATATACGTCCTGTTCAAGTATATACCAAGGTCATCTACTATTGGTTATCATAATTGTATATTACAGGTAACCTTATTCTGGTATTGTGTGTGCGCTTTTACCTTTCATCTTTTCACTATATCTTGGTTTTTAAGTATATGTGGTGACAATTTACTTTGGTATTTTAGCTGCACCTATTATTTTCATTTAAGCACCACCTATATTATTTGTATTATAAGCCATTATTCTACCCAAGAACAATAATGTTCCTGTAGACCAATTTCTTTTAGTTTGAACACCAACCTATTATGTGAAACTGTAGCCTTGGCAAAATCCAAGTAGATCACATCCACTGCAAGTTGCAACACCATGATCTAAACTTCAGCACAAGCCCCTTTAAGAAGCTTTTTTATCAAGTCCGAAGTCTATGGGCAAGGTCCATGGCATGGGAGCTTCAGTCACAATGCCTATATAATAAATTATGCAAATTATCATGGAAGTATTTTTTTCCATGAAAGGTTGGCAATTCTCCCAGTGTTTCCGTGCAGGTGTCTGACAGGGAATGGTCTAATAAAGTTATATTGTGAGTACTCTGGCAAGGAACAGGTTAATAGAATTACATAACACAGGACTCTAATTGAGTGACATGCTGGTCTCTGGCAAGGAACATTTTAATAGAATTACATAACACAGGACTCTGGCAGGGAACAGGTTGATTGAGTGATATCATGCTGGTCTCTGGCAGGGAACACGTTAATGGAGTTATATAGTGCTGGCCTCTGGGAGGGAACAGGTTAATGAAGTGATATCTTACTGGCCTCTGGCTGGGAACAGGTTAAAGGAGTGATATCGTACTGGCCTCTGGGAGGGAACAGGTTAATGAAGTACTGGCCTCTTGCTGGGAACAGGAGTGATATCATTCTGGCCTCTGGCTGGGAACAGGTTAAAGGAGTGATATCGTACTGGCCTCTGGGAGGGAACAGGTTAATGAAGTACTGGCCTCTTGCTGGGAACAGGAGTGATATCATTCTGGCCTCTGGCTGGGAACAGGTTAAAGGAGTGATATCATTCTGGCCACTGGGAGGGAACAGGTTAATGAAGTGATATCGTACTGGCCTCTGGCTGGGAACAGGTTAAAGGAGTGATATCATACTGGCCTCTGGGAGGGAACAGGTTAATGAAGTACTGGCCTCTTGCTGGGAACAGGAGTGATATAATTCTGGCCTCTGGCTGGGAACAGGTTAAAGGAGTGATATCATTCTGGCCACTGGGAGGGAACAGGTTAATGAAGTGATATCGTACTGGCCTCTGGCTGGGAACAGGTTAAAGGAGTGATATCGTACTGGCCTCTTGGAGGGAACAGGTTAAAGGAGTGATATCATGCTGGTCTCTGGCAGGGAACACGTTAATGGCGTTATATAGTGCTGGCCTCTGGGAGGGAACAGGTTAATGAAGTGATATTGTACTGGCCTCTGGCTGGGAACAGGTTAAAGGAGTGATATCGTACTGGCCTCTGGGAGGTAACAGGTTAATGAAGTGATATCATACTGGCCTCTGGGAGGGAACAGGTTAAAGGAGTGATATTGTGCTGGTCTCTGGCAGAGGTGTTGTTAATACAGAGATGCATTGCGAGTTTACCTACTTTATCCTGCAGAGCAGGTTATTTGCAATTAGTGTAATAATTAAAATCTCAGCACACACCTTTCTCAGAAATTTAACCCCATATAAATGCTAGAAAACATATGTATATATAGTAATAAATCATCCGCATATTCTAGTATCCATTCACCCACCCACCAATCCATCCCCCTATCCACCCCTCCATCCATCAGCTATCATGAAAATTACATTTCCCCTGAAGTAGTTCCATATCCACACCTGACTGCAGATATCCAGCTTTTAGTTCATATATTTTCTTGTCATTTATTTCTCTCACTGCCTCAGCAGCTCTCTCTGGACATACATTCCTGCTATCTGTCACATTTGTACGCCATCATTTTCTCCCCTGGCCCTTACCTATGTATGCCCTCCACAACCCCCTTCATCTCTCAAATATATCCACGTCTTGTTCTCTGTCATCCTTTCACAGACAGCATAGATAGGGTTATTAGGGTGTCACCTCTTCTCACCCACGTTGGTTTGATTTGCTCAGCATCCTAGTCCTGAGTCTGAATGCAAGAGACCAAGTATCCCTTCTACAGAGAAAGAGAACTTTATAGACACCTGGATGAGCTATATAGAAGAAACATGTGCTAGCTTTATAGCCAAGACAAATAAGGAGACAGAGAACGACAGAGTCAGATTAGATTTACACAAACATAGCTCAAATTCTATGGCCAGTGAGTCAAACTGGAGATACTCTCTCTTTTATATCTCTCCCTCTTAGTCTTATTCTTCATTCAGAATCTATGAAAAAAAATGGAATAAATAGAATGTTAACTCTGTAGCCCAGATTGTTTAGACAGTGAGTTAAATGACACAGATGATGAAAGAACAGAGGTACCCTGAGAAAAGCAAGTGAGCTCAGCATCCCATCTGAGACACAGTGACCTGCACGATTGGTTAGTGACATCTCTCTGATGCCCCCAGGTCATGACTTCTACTGGAGAGACTGGGACTGCTTCATACTGCCATGTAGGTGAGTGCTTCCTCACTGCGCTCTGCCACTCAGCAGGTATGGTGACTGCTGGTCCCCCAGTGAGCGCTCCTGAATTATTCCAACTGTGCTCTCGGATCAAGAGGGTAGAACAAAAGCTGCGAGAGATGAGAGACATCTTCCAAGGGTCAGGTGAGCGGTAACAGGTCATGGGGTCATGTTAACACACTTACAAGCTTTGTACAGAAAATACATTTGGAGCAAATTAATAATGAATGGTTGTAATTTCTCCAAAAATAGAGACCAAAGTAAAGAATATGTCTACTATCACTATTTAAATTGCCCCTTAATCTGTATATTGTATAAATTCTAGTCAGCACCATTGATGAGAATTGAATGTTTCGGGTGTGCCCCCAATTCCCTTCTATGTCAACATTATTTTGTTTGCCAGTTGTTAAATATGCCCACTGAATAATCGTAAAGAGCTGAGGATATTATTACAGCGCTATATGGATGCCATTAATAATAATAAGAATCTCTGTGGAATCCGCATTGTAACATGTGGCACATACATTTACCTGAAATAGGAAACTTAAAGTAATATTGCTGTTCACTATCTGTATTTTGGTAACCGGTTAATGTACCTTAAATCTAATTTATATATAGTTTATATTTACTATATACCTCATTCCTGATGAAATGGACTAACACATGTCAAACATGCCAGAGCTGAGATTAGGAAAAACAAACATGGAAAACATTATTATCAGAATTATTCCAAGTTGGGACTGTGCCTATTCGTGCTCCTCTGTTCCATCTTCCATTATTTTGCCTTCTGACTCTATCTCTTTATTTGTCTTATTATTTGTGTACATTCACACCACCCCTCCCTACAATCCCTTGCCACCCCTCCTTGTATTTTTCCTCCACCCTGTCTCCACCTTTCATTCACATATGGTTCTTTAAAATGTTCCCATCCCATTATGCTATCTCAATCATCACTCAGGTTTCCCAACACCAAGTGAGGCAGAAAAGAAGCTGTCGGAGTTAATCCAGTCTGTCGTTTTCCTTCTCTTGAAATATCCAGCTCTCAAATCCCGTTGTGTTCGAGAGGCTGTCACCACTCTTATACACAGAGTAAAAGGTATGCATCCCGTACACTGCTCTGTATATAACAGCCATTTTACGTTTCATTCAAAAAAATTAAACTCAATAACTTTATATAATCTTTTCTGATCTTCTGGTGATAACTTTTTTTCTAAATTGAACTACAAGCTACCTAAAGGAGCACAGGCGAAAATGGTAACGGGGCCATTTTTATGTAATAAATTATTATTTTGGGGCAGATAACATGTATTCAAAAGTAATTAGGAACAATATTCCTAATGTTATAATTAGTTAGAACATTGATATATTTAAGAGAATCGATACAGCATCATATATGTTCCATAAATTGCATTAACGTCTAAAAGGCAATACTGATCCCATCAAGTGTTGCACACACGCCACAAAAACTAATTGTTATTCCAGTGAAGCTACTAACTACTAAATTTCTAATAGAACTGCAGTTTCTATATTTGCTCCTACAACACTTGTAAACTAGCAACTTGTGCAAACTGCCCTTCTGCCCATCGTGCCTGCCCTTCCCAGACTGTGCATAAATTAGATCTATTACACCTGAATGCGAAAGTTATCTACATGATTTGTGGATATTCAATCACAAGATCTAGCAGATATCACAGTTATAATTAAATTGGCATTCCACTGTCCTAATACAAAATATAAATCACTGTTTAGTAGATATGCCCAAATAATATAACTTACATGCATTTATTTGTGTAGTTTTAATTGGAATTATATCTAAAAACAGCTTGCAAAACCTGCAGTTCTCTTGTCTGCCGCCTTAGCAAGCTCTTCTCTTCTAACCCCGCCCAGACTTTCTGTGGCTGTCCAATCACAGACTTCCCAATGCATCTCAATGAGAAGTCTTTGCAAGACAGGTGCTCTGGGCAATTGCTGTCTCTTGAGTTTAGATACACTAAGCTAACCAAAATAGGAAGTAACATTAACTGCTGTCTGCTTGAAAGCTAAGAGGGTGTAACCATTTTAATTTATAAAAGTGTCAAATTCTGTTGAAATCTGCAGTTTTTGCACATATTTGTAATAAGCGATGTCTCATGAGTACAACAGTACCCCCCATTAACAGGTTTTATGGTGTTTTGGAAAGTTCCAGGGTCAAATATAGAACTTTGCCAGATTAGTAATGTTACCTTTGAGATGGTGTTGTAGCCCAGGAATGAGAATTACCCCCATAATGGCATACCATTTGAAAAAGTAGACAACCCAAGGTATTGAAAGTGGGGTATGTTTAGTCTTTTTTAGTAGCCACTTAGTCACAAACACTGGCCAAAGTTAGCGTTCATATTTGTTTTTGTGTGAAAAAAGCAAAAAACTAATATTTGGCCAGTGTTTGTGACTAAGTGGCTACTAGAAATGACTGGACATACCCCATTTGCAATACCTTGGGTTGTCTACTTGTGCAAATGTTATGCCATCATGGGGGTAATTCTCATTCCTGGGCTAAAACACGCTCTCAAAGGCAACATAACCAATCTGGCAAATTTCAATGTCAAAAAATGAAATGCAAGCCTTATATGTGACTCTCTAACTTTCCAAAACACCATAAAACCTGTACATGGGGGGTACTGTTATTCTCGGGAGACTTCACTAAACACAAATATTAGTGTTTTAAAACAGTAAAACATATTACAACAATAATATAGTCCATAAAAGTGCCGTTCATTTGTAAAAAATGCAAAAACTTCACTTTTACTTAAAATATCATCGTTGTAATACAATTTACCAGTTTGAAACACTAATATTTGAGTTCAGCGAAGTCTCCCAAGTAAAACAGTACCCCCTATGTACAGGTTTTATGGTGTCTTGGAGAGTTACAGGGTCAAATATAGTGCTTGCGAATTAAATTCTCTGCACTTTCTCCCTGTGTTGTCCAGCATGTCAATCAAATTTTAATTAATCAAGTCACATAATTATGTTAAAAGATGACTTAAATATACACGTAGAATTTTAATATATATGCATTTATAGGTATTTAAATTCTACGTGTATACTAATGTAATCTTTTATGTAATTCTATGTATTTATATATATATATATATATATATATATATATATATAAAATATAAATTAATGGTTGCACTCACGGTTTTTCCAAGGGAAGTCCAAAGTTTATTGTCAATTCATAAAAACTGCGATCAACGTTTCAGTCCCACCAAGAGGACTTTCATCAGGATCATAAAAACAATAATTTGCAAATAAAACACAATTTATATAAGACAGAGTTAATTAAAATAAGTGATTTAAGGTGAGTGAGCTTACCCCCAGTGCATGTTACCGTCTACCCGGCGTCCCAGCAGCCCGTGTGCGCATGTGCAAACGTGCTCCGCCCCGCGTAATGACGTCATATTACGCCGGCGTCACTGACCGTTTCCATGGTGACGCGGATACAAGCAAGCGTCACTATGGAGAAATAAGGCAAAACGGACAGTAATATGTGTTAAAACCATTGCGATCAGGGTGATCAGTGAATTAAATTTCTAACCACATATAGAAAGGAAAGAGTTAGTCCATTAAGAATATAGATATAGTGTATAATAGTGACCTGGCTAAGTGCCATTGCATACAAAAGTGCAGTGTGCATTAAAGTGCCATTGATTACTGAGGTTAATCTGCCAGATAATACCTCATATAATGTGCAATATATAAATAAATCCATGAATGGAGGGTGGTTGAAAGAGTGTAAAGTGACAACATGTATAAAGTGCAAACGAGTGCTAAAAGTGTTGCAGTGCTAAAACATACTAAATATATATTGCACAAAAAGATTATACACACTGTGTAATATAAATACATAAAAGCTAATATTCTAAAGAGAACATATTCAAAAAAATCTTTACCTAATGTACACTAGGATATTGCCAATATCAAATATAGT
>OW240914.1:53346330-53374178 GCA_933207985.1 Pelobates cultripes
TTGGGCCCCCTGACTACGTCTAGATACACACAAATACACTACCTGACACACATGCAGATACACACTGACCACATATAGATACACACAAGAACATACAGATACACACAGACTACATATAGATACACTGACACACACAGACACACACATAGATACAAACACTGACATACATGCAGATACAAAGGTACACACACTGACTACTTATAGATACACTGACACACACACTGACAGACACACAGATACACAACCTGACGCACATGCAGATATACAGATACAAACACTGACACATACAGATACACACACAAATACAAATGGACAACATACAGATACAGAGACACATTCTGACAGACATACTGACACAGACTCACACACAGAAAACCATACTGAAACACACATACACAAAGACATACTGAACCACACAGACACTGATGGACTCTCACACACACAGACATACAGATACACTGACAGACATACTGGCACATATACACACAGACAGACGGACATACTGAAACACACATACACACAGACATTGACAGACATATTGACAAACACAGACATACGGAACCACACTGACAGACACACACATAGACATACTGACAGACATACACACATTCTGGCACACACACAGACAGACTGAAACACACATAGACACAGACACTGACAGATATACACACATACAGACATTTTGAAACTCACAGACAGCCATACTGAAACACACGGACACTGACAGACTCACAGACACAGACATACTGACACACTGACATACATACTGGCACACAGACAGACATTCTGGCACACAGACAGACAGACAGACAGACATGCTGAAACACACATACACACATACAGACAGACAGACATGCTGAAACACACATACACTGACAGACAAACACACATCCAGACATTTTGACATTTTACCATACTGAAACACACATACCCACTGAACCACACAGACACTGACAGACTCACACACAGACATACTGACAGACATACACACATACAGACATACTGAACCACACAGACACTGACAGACTCTCACACACACAGACATACAGATACACTGACAGACTTGCACTCAAGCAAAATTTGATAACCACCCTCCAGTTTCTTACCTTTTCCTGGAGGGTGGCTTCCCTGGGGTCCAGTGGGCTGGCTGGGGTGGCTGGGAGTTAAGCTCCCGGCCTGGCCCCCTCCGGAACAGCTGGTCCGCCTTCCTCCCGCGCGGCTCCTGTTTCTGTGGGAGGAAGTGACGCACGGCTGTCACTTCCTCCCAGTGCTGCCGAAAAGCAAGGGCCCGGTCGCGCTGTTAAAGCGCCACAGCGCCCGACCGGGCCCCTGCTGACACAGGCCCACCGGGTGGCCCTAAGTGCATGGGCCACCCGATGGGCCCCCATAGTTTGTGGGCAGAGGGCAAACAGGGTAGTAACCTCGGGCCCCCCAGCAGGGACAGGGCCCGGGGCAGCTGCCCCGTTTGCCCTGCATTAAAGACGGCCCTGCCTTCATGCCATACATCCCCGGAAAGATCTCTCTGAAATGCCAAATCTGACTGGGTATCATGGGCTGGAAGAAAGAGCTGTTATGTGTTATAGCCTGTATTCCCCCCATACAACAGACAACACGTGATGTTGGGACAATGATAAAGTTTAATGGGACAAGCTGGTCTTTTATACACAGAACTAGAGTTGAGCAGACACTTGGATGTTCGGGTTCGGCTGAACTTCGAAAAAAAGTCCGGGTTCGGTCTCAAACTTGACCCTGAACCCCATTGAAGTCAATGGGGACCTGAACTTTTGCCCACAAAAATGCCTCTAAAAAAACTCCTGGAAAGGGCTAGAGAGTTGCAAAAGGAAGTACAATGGGGTAAGAGTAGGACAAGTGCTCTGCAAACAAATGTGGATAGGGAAATCACTTAAAATAACATAAAAATTAAAAATACAGCTGAGCCATAAAATAGCACTTGATGGAATCTTTGAATTTAGCTTTGAAGAACATAAATCAAAATCTAATGCATGGCTGTCAGGAGGATCAACAAAATTATCCATTTGAGAGAGGGTTGGAGTGCAGGGTATTCTCTTTCATTGTTCAAACTGAGCTCAACTCCTGATGCATGGAGAAGAGGCATTCACAAGCCTCTGCTAATGTGTATAGGTTGAGGAGACAGTGACCGTGGCGGTGGAGGAGGAAGCAGCGGTGGAGGAGGAGGATGAGGTAGCCAACACTGTATTTTATGTTTTTTTTTTTTTTAATTGTGGTAGCCCACAAAATATTGGGATATACAAATAAAGAAACATTTGCGGCCTGCGGGTACATTTCTTGTAGTCCTGATGCACGGAGAAAAGGCCTTCACAAGCCTCTGCTAATGTGTACCTAGTTTATACTAAGTGACTATATTGGGACATACAAATAAAGAAACATTTGCGGCCACCCTCTGGCTTTTTTAACTTCAAAAGAAACACTTAACTCAAGTACTCTCTCTGGGTGACCGCAATTCATAAACTGAACGCACCTACTACAGCGAATGGCGGCCATTTTGTCTCCCGAATGCCGGCAGCGGTACTTGGTCGTTGAGTGTGTGGACAGATACCTCGCAAACCCTGGGAACACTGTACCGCTGCCCGCTTCTCTTACAGACAAGCCAGGAGAGCACTGTTCGGGGAAAAAAAAAACCAATGAAAAAGGGCAATATTCGCTACCTACGAGTCAGGGAGACTCTTTGTTTGAATTCGTATAGGAACTCCCAAAGATTTTTTTTTTTGTTAATATGATTTTTATTGTCGTTGTTGCAAGAAAAATCCATCATTCCAATCTTATTTGTAACATGTAGATTCGCAGGTCTAAGATATATATTCATAGAACGATCAGGCCCGGACTGGCCATCGGGCACACCGGGCATTTGCCCGGTGGGCCGCGCCATCCGGGCCAACACTAATTATGTGTAATTTTAAAAAAAAGTTTTGGCCGTCTTTCACTTTTGAAAGACGGCCATCTCGCTATTCGTAGTCCTGGGGGGCCGGCATTGCTTACCGCATCATGCTCCGCCTACTGGGTGGGCTGAGCGGCGATATCGCGCAAGAGGCCGCGTGATCTCGCGGCTCTCTGTTTGATGAGGCAGACAGGAAGCAGGCTGCCTCAGGAGGACGGAGAGAAGAGGAAGGGAGAGCCGGACAGACTCTTCTGCAATTAAAAGGTGTGGGGCTGGGCCAGCAAAGTCCCACTGGGGCCCAGGGAAGGGAAGGGGAGAGGAGGGGGCCACTTAAAAGTCCCACTGGGGCCCAGGGGAGAGGAGGGGGCCACTTAAAAGTCCCACTGGGGCCCAGGGAAGGGAAGGGGAGAGGAGGGGGCCACTTAAAAGTCCCATTGGGGCCCAGGGAAGGGAAGGGGAGAGGAGGGGGCCACTTAAAAGTCCCACAAAGTCCCACTGGGGCCCAGGGAAGGGAAGGGGAGAGGAAGGGGCCACTTAAAAGTCCCACAAAGGTCCAAGGGGGCCACAGTGAGATGCCCAAAGGGGGGGGGGAGAGCACACTTCAAAGGGGCCACAGTGAGATGCCCAAAGGGAGGGAGGGGGAGAGCACACTTCAAAGGGGCCACTTCAAAGGTCCAATGGGGGCCACAGATGAGATGCCCAAAGGGGGGGGGGGCGAGAGCACATTTCAAAAGGGCCACTTCAAAGGTCCAAGGGGGGCCACACATGCCTAAGGGGGGGCACTCTTGAAAGGGGCCACACATGAGAGGCCTAAGGGGGGCACACATCAAAGGGGCCACTTCAAATGTCCAAAGGGGCCCCTTCAAATGTCCAGGGGGGCCACACATGAGGCCTAAGGGGGGGCACACACCAAAGGGGCCACTTCAAAGGCCCAAGGGGGGCCACACATGAGAGGCCTAAGGGGGGGGACACTTTAAAGGGGCCACTTCAAAGGTCCAAGGGGGGGCCACACATGAGAGGCCTAAGGGGGGCACACATCAAAGGGGCCCCTACAAATGTCCAAGGGGGGCACACATGAGATGCCCAAGGGGGAGCCACACATGAGGCCTAAGGGGGGGGCAGACACCAAAGGGGCCACTTCAAAGGCCCAAGGGGGCCACACAGTAGATGCCCAAGGGGCCACACATGAGAGGCCCAAGGGGGCCACACCTCAAAGGTCCAAGGGGCACACATGAGAGGCCCAAGGGCCACTCTAAAGGTCCAAGGGGGCACACAGATGAGAGGTCCAAGGGGGGCCACACTTCAAAGGGGCCACACATGAGAGGCCTAAGGGGGGCACACATCAAAGGGGCCACTTCAAAGGTCCAAAGGGGCCACTTAAAATGTCCAGGGGGGGGGGCACACATGAGAGGCCTAAGGGGGGCCACTTCAAATGTCCAAGGGGGCCACACATGAGATGCCCAAGGGGGAGCCACAGCCGCTTTCCTATGGACGCTGGCGTCTTCTCACTGTGATTTTCACAGTGAGAAGCACGCAAGCGCCTTTAGCGGCTGTCAATGAGACAGCCACTAGAGGATTTGGAGGCTGGATTAACCCATTTATAAACATAGCAGCTTCTCTGAAACTGCTATGTTTATAAAAAAAAAAAAAAGGGGGTTAATCCTAGAGGGACCTGGCACCCAGACCACTTCATTAAGCTGAAGTGTTCTGGGTGCCTAGAGTGGTCCTTTAACTGTATATACTGGTTATCATTATATTTTATACCACTTTATTTTTCACAAAGATTCTTCTTCTAACCATTTGTCAAATAAACTGTGTTTGATTTTATCCCGCTTGAAGTAATTTTTGTAAAGGCATTACTGCAATACCAAGCTGTGGATTCTCAACACCATTTTATTTCTGATAACAATACAAGAAATATAGTTATTAAATTTGGTTAATGCATATTCACCACTGCGGAGGTGGATAAAGACTATACAGTAAATTAATATACTGTCGCATTCTCACATTTTTTATAAACATTAAGGGTAAGACTTTTTGAAGTGCTGACACTTTATAATGCTTGTTTTTAAAGGTCCTTTTATATTTGTTCATGCGATTAATTTAAGAGCGTTTATATTTACTTGTACTATATGAAACATGATTGCATTACATTCCTTATTTCATTGAAGCTTCATTGGTGGTGTATTGGGGAGCCTAACTGCCCTGCAAGATGTTGAGCAGGGTTCCATTTCTGCCCCTGTTACATTTTATATACCGGTATATATATATATATATTTATTTATTTATTTTAGAATGAGTAATCTCATCCAATCTGAGAAACCTGCTGCCTTAACACTGTAAATTCTGATAACCATTATCCTTCCGTGGCTCCCTAAGAAATCCTACATTTATGGAAGCTACAAATCTAATGGGGGGACTGAATGTGTATGAAGTTTACAGAGAAGAGACAAGTAGCTGACCATCTGAGATTAAACAAATTAGCATATACAATCATAAGACAAAAAAATAAATCTGTCCAAGGTGAAAAGCTCAAGAGATTGATAAAAAGAGAGATAAGGAGTGATGTTTAATTCGAAAGAAGCAATGGCTAACCAAAAAATAATCATTGTTAAATAGTAACACTTTGGTTTGGGGCTTATTACTGGCCTCCTTATAATAAAAGGCAAGAGACAGATTGTTGCTGTCTGTCCTCTTTCAGCTACACTGCTCCCTGTTACTCATTTTATATCACTGGGTTGAAACCATTCAAACAATCAAATGTATTACAACTGATGAACACGATTAATGTTATTTAATAGACATACAAATGTAATTGATTATTCACAACTGGAACAGACAACTAAATAAGTATGAAGGTAGTAGGAGATAGCACCAGCAAGAATCACTGCTGCCTGTGTTAACTGTGTGAAAGAGTAAGAGAAACACATTATCCTGCTCTGGTCTTCTTAACACTTTAATCCTCATATTACATCCTCAGGGGGGCCTTCTTTATCTTGCATGACATTGAGCTGTAAAACATTTACCGTATTGTATTTTAAATGTATATAAAGTCAGAGGTCTGAAATGAATCGAGCTGACTCCATTTGGTTTCTACAAACTTTCACTGAGTGAATTGTGTTCTCTTAGCAGGCAGCAGCCAAGCAATTCCTATGGAAGGTCAAATGAGGTGTCTTCGTGCATTTCAGGGGAGAATGCGCCGATTTTAGTGGCCACATTTAACATAAAACATAAGTTTTACAGAGCAGGAAACACAGAGCCAGAGCAGAGAGCGACGTGAAGCAGGAGATGGGAGAGAGTGCGGGGAGCTGCGCCTGTCAGTTTGAGCCAATCAGAAATGGTGCTGAACAGCCAATCGGGTGTCAGCTTGAGCTATATAAGAGAGACTGGCACAGGCCAAGGATTATTTTTTATTACCGTCTGATCTCAGAGAAAAAGCGAAATGGCTGAAACTGCTCCCGCTGCCGCACCTGCGGTTGAAATCGATTCCAAGAAGAAGCAGCCTAAGAAGACATCCAGCGCCAAGAAAGCCGCCAAGCCGGCCGGTCCCAGCGTGTCCGAGCTCATTGTTAAAGCTGTGTCCGCCTCTAAAGAGCGCAGCGGTGTTTCCCTGGCAGCCCTGAAGAAGTCTTTGACCGCCGCTGGTTACGATGTGGAGAAGAATAACAGCCGCCTCAAGCTGGCTCTCAAGGGCTTGGTGACTAAAGAGACTCTCGTCCAGGTCAAAGGGAGCGGAGCCTCTGGCTCTTTCAAGCTCAACAAGAAGCAGGCGGAGAGCAAGGACAAGGCTGCTAAGCCCAAGAAGGCACCGGCTAAAGTCAAGAAGCCCGCCCCAAAGAAAGCCACCAAGTCTCCGGCTAAAGCTAAGAAGGTGGCCGCAAAGAGCCCGAAGAAGGCCAAGAAGCCGACAGCCCCCGCTAAAAAAGCCACAAAGAGCCCCAAGAAAGTCAAAGCCGCCAAGCCCAAGAAGGCAGTGAAGAGCCCGGCTAAAAAGGTAGCCAAAGCCGCCAAGAGTCCAGCAAAGGCTAAAAAGGCAGCTCCCAAAAAGAAATGAGCTACTACTCGTGATTTTTTATTTTATTTTTTTAAACCCCAAAGGCTCTTCTAAGAGCCACCAACTTGTCCTTTTCAGAGCTATGAGCACAGGGGAATCGTGGGTTTTGTGTTTATTGGCTTTTACACGCTGTATGTTGAAGGGGATATTCGTTTAGATTAGGAATGGAATGCTCGGACGTTCCACTTTAGCTTGTTCAGCTATCGCTGCCAGTACAAAATGTTTGGTTTCGTAAACACATCTACTGCCTACAATACAGATTTAGGAGTATTTATCAAGCTGTTCCTGTTGGTGCCATTGCAATCTGTGACGGTGTTCTGAAAGGGATTAGATGCTCCCCGTCTCAGTTTGGAGACTTGTAATAAAAATACATTCACCCAAGCAACGGTCTATTCCAAAGGCATATTTAATGCAATGTCGCCATCTAGCGGCCTATCGTAAGGAGTCACTTCATGTTGAAACGCAAAGCTGTAAGAGCCATAAATAGAGTGACCGGACCCTAATAAACGCCCACTGACACAAATCTACAAACACGCAGGAGTGGGACTGATGATATGTCAGGGAGTCCGCTTTGGTCTCTCTCCTCCCTGTTCGTGGAATAGTTTAATGAATCGCTGCAGCGGGTAGAACGCCAATAATACCAGTTATATAAAAGCAGATCTAGTTCCGTCTCTATAATCAGTGAGGATGGACATTTTAGCGCCCAGTTTGAACTCCGGAACGGTTAATTTTCTCGTCCAATCAGAATGCGGACAAAAAGCAGCGAATCAAAATGAGTACAGAAAACGGACCAATCAGAATGAGTACAGAGAACGAGCCAATCAGGATGAGTACAGAGAACGAGCCAATCAGGATGAGTACAGAGAACGAGCCAATCAGGATGAGTACAGAGAACGAGCCAATCAGGATGAGTACAGAGAACGGGCCAATCAGAATGCGTCCAGCGGCCTATAAATGGAAGGCTGCGGCTCTTTGTTATTCATTCTATTTTTTTGTGATCGCGCAGAGATGGCCAGAACTAAGCAGACCGCCCGTAAATCCACCGGAGGCAAGGCTCCCCGCAAGCAGCTAGCCACTAAAGCTGCCAGGAAGAGCGCCCCAGCTACCGGCGGAGTGAAGAAGCCTCACCGTTACCGGCCGGGAACTGTGGCTCTCCGGGAGATCCGTCGTTATCAGAAGTCCACCGAGCTGCTCATCCGCAAGCTGCCCTTCCAGCGCCTTGTCCGTGAAATCGCTCAGGATTTCAAGACTGATCTGCGCTTCCAGAGCTCTGCTGTCATGGCTCTGCAAGAGGCTAGTGAGGCTTACCTGGTGGGTCTCTTTGAGGATACCAACTTGTGTGCCATTCACGCCAAGAGGGTCACCATCATGCCCAAAGACATCCAGCTGGCCCGTAGGATCCGAGGAGAAAGAGCATAAGCTTTTAACCTGCTCACACAAACACCACAAAGGCTCTTTTAAGAGCCACCAAATCTGCACTAGAATGAGCCTAAATCCTTCCCCTCCACGTAGCCCTTTTACACCTGTGTGCTTTCAGTTACTCGAACGGAAGCAATAGCTGACTTAAACGAGCTATTTAGTCAATAAAACTGTAAAAGGAAAATTGCAGGCACGGAGTGTAAAGTGAAAAAAAAAAAAACAATGAAATAACCGCCCCTGTTTCTTCACACTAGATTACACAGTATTGTTTACATTCAGTGGCTGAACTTTTTTTTTTTTTTTAAACTGCAGTCATTGGTAAGATCATTCAGCTCAGTTCGGAAATAGTGGGTGGCTCTTAAAAGAGCCTTTGGGTATGAAGAATCGGTATCTGATGATTTACTTGCTCTTGGTTGACTTGTGGCTCTCGGTCTTCTTGGGAAGCAGCACAGCCTGGATGTTGGGCAGGACACCTCCCTGGGCGATAGTCACTCCTCCCAGCAGTTTGTTGAGCTCTTCGTCGTTACGGACAGCGAGCTGGAGATGGCGGGGAATGATGCGGGTTTTTTTGTTGTCTCTAGCGGCATTCCCTGCCAGTTCCAGGATCTCAGCGGTCAGGTACTCCAACACTGCAGCCAGATAGACGGGGGCACCGGCTCCCACACGCTCTGCATAATTCCCCTTCCTCAACAGACGATGAACTCTGCCGACTGGGAACTGAAGGCCAGCTCGAGATGAGCGAGTCTTCGCCTTTGCACGGGTCTTTCCTCCTTGCTTTCCGCGGCCAGACATGTTGGTTCAAGAATGTCGCTGATAATAACGAAACCTCCCCCTCATACGGGTTATTTATAGACACACTCTGCTCTGTGATTGGATGACCTTACAAGCAGCCAATTAGAGACACATTATACAGGGAACCAATCAATTGCTGAAACTATGACATCGTTATGTCACCTGTCTGCAGTGACCAATCCCATCACGGGAAGCGGAAGGGCTTAATTTGCATGGCTTGCCTATAAATAGAGCTGCCGGAGCGCGCAGAGTGACATAGTCTTTCCAGCAAACATCGTAGATCATGCCTGATCCAGCCAAGTCTGCACCAGCCGCCAAGAAAGGCTCTAAGAAAGCCGTGACCAAGACCCAGAAGAAAGATGGTAAGAAGCGTAGGAAGACCAGGAAGGAGAGCTATGCCATCTACGTGTACAAGGTGTTGAAACAGGTCCACCCCGACACCGGTATCTCCTCTAAGGCCATGGGGATCATGAACTCCTTTGTCAATGACATCTTTGAGCGCATCGCAGGAGAAGCCTCTCGCCTGGCTCACTACAACAAGCGCTCTACCATCACCTCCCGGGAGATCCAGACCGCCGTGCGCCTGCTGCTACCCGGAGAGCTGGCAAAGCACGCCGTGTCCGAGGGCACCAAGGCTGTCACCAAGTACACCAGCGCCAAGTAATCGCATTCTTCTACTTTATTATAAACCCAAAGGCTCTTATAAGAGCCACCCACACTGTCTGTCAGAGCTCTAGTCCTCCTGATAAACCCGCTAGTATCTCTACTGTTCTCAGTAATTATGGTTTAATGAATCTCACATGTTGCACAAACTGTCTTGTATCTCTTCTTTGAATTACCTTCGCCTTCTAGATGGATTTTTAACTGAAATCCGTCTTTAGAAAACCTGCTCCATTCCTCAGTACCGGAATTACGGACGAGGGAATGGAACTTGTGGGTCCCAAGTAGCCACCTTGGAGGTTTTGCAACTAACGCGTGTAGTGCATTTATAGCTGTGGTGGGAGTAGGATGCAGAAAAGACAAACCGCTCCTTGATCTGGCCAATGCTATGTCCCCATAGGCAGGAGACCGGTCCTCAGGAAACAACCAATCACAGGGAAATAGCGCTTCTCTGTGGCTGAGCTTTACAGGGGAAATTCCACAAATAGTCTCAAAATGGCGACAATAGGCCGCACTTTGTGTCCCCCCTCCCAGTTTCTGTCTTTGAGCACGGAGGACCTGCACACCACACTGCTGGGGTGAAAGGTTTTTTTTATAAAGTCCTGCGGTCTATTACAACTGGTTAACATGACGGCTCTTAGAGCCAGTAATAAGCGAGAGTTTAACATTAACCCGGCCACAGTGAACGCCAGTGTAACAAAGAGAAGGGAAGCCGGCATTAACTAACACAGAGCGTCCAACACGGGCAGTGACAGACACAGCTCTATTAGGATATAGTGGGTGGCCCTTAAAAGGGCCTTTGGGTTATTAGGGTGTGCGGTAAGCCGAGTCAGGGTTTTACCCTCCGAAGCCATAGAGAGTGCGGCCCTGGCGTTTGAGAGCATAGACTACGTCCATGGCGGTCACAGTCTTTCTCTTGGCATGCTCGGTGTAGGTGACGGCGTCCCGGATAACATTCTCTAAGAAGACCTTCAGCACCCCGCGAGTCTCTTCGTAGATGAGGCCGGAGATACGTTTCACTCCTCCCCTGCGAGCCAGGCGGCGAATTGCAGGCTTGGTAATGCCCTGGATGTTGTCACGCAGAACCTTCCTGTGCCGCTTAGCACCGCCTTTCCCGAGACCCTTTCCGCCTTTACCTCTGCCAGACATGGTACTCTTCTATGACAATCACAGACGAATGAAGAACGTGAGCTCCGAGCAAGGCTTTATATGGCGTGATTACGACCTGATGGGGAACTGCACAACAAGTAGGAAGAGTGATAGAGGGCGTGGTTAGGGTGTGAAGTCACGCCCACTCATTGTCCCCTTGGCACTCAACACGAAAGCCTTACAGACTCTCCTATGAGAACATGGGGGGAGGGGCAAACACGGAATCATTGGTCAGTTTGTAAATTATTACTCCTGGCGCCAGCCCTCACAACGGTACTTCCTCCCATCGGTTTCAACAACAAAATAAGATGGAAAATTAAATGCTGGTGTTCTCTACAGCAAAACTTTTGATAAAAAAAAAAAGAAAAACCCAATTTGCAATGTGTTAAGTATCAGTTTGCTATTTATTCATATAGTATCACCATTTATTCTATACCTGGAATTGGAAAAAGAGAGGATAGCAGTATGTAGTGTATATTATTATAAATAATAATAATAAACGCTCATTGATTAGTAAAAGTGCAAAAATTATAAAAATCTTAGTACAGAAATCATGTATCACTCCTTTTGTTAAAAGGGTGGATTGTTATTTTCCGAAGGCACCACTAGAGGCTACTATAGTACTACATACTGCTATCCTGTCTCACACACAGTTACAGACACTCATTACACTAAATAGCTTTAGGTAGCTGTCCTGCAGTCTAAATATAATAAGTATAGGTATGTCACAGAAGCCGTGACTTGTGTGCTCAGTTAATTTTAAAATGTTGAACTGAATGAAATCCATTGTGTTTAATAAGCTTATATAAAAGGCATTGAGAAATTTGTCTTGGTGTCCGGCACCAAAATTAATTATCATGTCTTGACCTAATTATGTCCAAGACACCAGGATTTGGTTTGTAGGGGGATAAATACATGTGGTTTTCCCCGAAATAAATATTTCTCTTCTTTTACCAAATACAACTGGTCTTGTCCACTATATTGGGGGATTTTACAATGTTCCAGAGGGCTATAATCACTGTATGCTGTAGCTGAATCCAGGACCAGTGAAGGATTAGAGAAGTGGTGACCAAGGGACACTAAGAGACCCTATTACCCGTGACAAGGTGTAATACAAGTACTCAGTAAAACTATAGGTATGAAAGGTCTATGACAATAAATACAACTCTCTCTCTTCTCTCATACTAAATCAGCTGGTGTCTGGAAACATTTAAATACATTGTGGCGACCAGAACCTCTCCATGGGCTTTTGGAGGGGCCTGCTTGCCAGCCTCCTGCCAAAAAACTATGGGCTAGGTCAGCGACTATAAAGACCCAGATTTTATTACCCCTGGTTCGGCACTTTCTATAGAACCGAATGCTAGCTCACTGGCGGCTGTTTGCATGGACCAAAACCACGAATAGACTTCAGGGGGACTTAGCCGCGAATGCCCTGGAACTATTTTCGGCATGAAAACTTTACTGTTCCCGGTCGGTCCCCAGCGGCACTTAGCCGCGATTCTATGAAACTGTTTTGGGCATGGGACCATGCGTGGGGTCGGCCATAACTATGACTTCCAGGAAATTCCTGGACCGATCTGGGAGATTTTAGGATATGTTGTTCACCCAGATAGGGGCTATCAGGGGATATAACTACAAAAATACAATAAATACAGTACTTGACTCAATTATCTCCCAAGTACAGAGGAGGGATTGACCTAGTTTGTATGGGAGTGTCCTGGATCTGAAAACCAATGTGATGTTGTATTTGTTTCTACTGTGGTTTACTCTCAGGTCCAGGGGGGAGTGCCGCTTGCATGGGGATTGTCATAAAAGGTCAAGCGTGGTCCCATTAAAATCAGTTCACTTCACCATCAACATGCAGCCTCGTTTCGTGATTGTAGGTAACAGCTATACCTGCTTCTGATTGCTATACTGAGTATAATCACTAGCTCTTGTAAGAGCTACACAGCTATACCTGCTAGACTCTCTGGAGTAGGAGAGGTCCACCATTGGCGTAGGAACCCCAAAAAATCTGGAGGGATATCATTTTTACTCACCGGGTATATTTTTATTCCGCAAACTAGGATTTGTTTATCCCATTGTACAGTGCTACGGAATTTGCTGGCGCTTTATATAAATGATAAAATAATAACATTAAACGGTCACTACAGGGAAGGGGATTTACTTACCCATATACAGCTTCAGGATCCTCCTGATGCTGCGCCCCCTATTTCGTCAAAATACTTCATAGGGCGGCATTCATGTCTCGACTAGGAAGCACCTCTAGTGGCCATCTGAGTGTCCACTAGAGGTATTCCTCAGCAGTAATGTAAATACTGCCTTTTTACGAAATGTCAGTGCTTACATTAAAAAGCCTGCAAAGACATGCTATAGACACCAGAACTACTACGTTTAGCTGTTGTGGTTCTGGTGACTATAGTGTCCCTTGAAAATAGAGGGGAAAAAAGAATCATCACAAATGTAAGAAATAAAATGTCTGTATCATTATTCTAAAAAGTATTTAAAAAAAAAAAAAAAATGCACATTCCTAGCTTAATTTTTAGCACGACATTTGACACAAACATTTTGTACTTTGCAGATTACTTTTTATATTTTTTTATACATATACAGATTGTGTAATACTGCCCCTGACTTAGGATGACCACATTTCCTAACTGCCATTCAGTGACACTTTCAGAAGTGCATTCCATACATTTTACTACCCATCTCTACCCCTTCCATTTATATTAGAACCACCCTTACCCCTTCCATGAATATTAGAACCACCCCTACCCTTTCCATGCACATAAGAACCCCACCTACCCCTTCCATGCATATTAACCCCCCTACCCCTTACATGCATATTAGTACCCCCCTACCCCTTACATGCATATTAGAACCCACCCTACCCCTTCCATTCATATTAGTACTCCCCTAACCCCTTTCAATTATTTTTCTACCTTCCCCCTCCTCCCATCCATATGAGTAGCCCCCCTAAACCCTTCCAATTACGTTTCTACCTACCCCTCTCCCCATCCATATTAGAAGCACCTCCAACCCCTTCCAATTATTTTTTTACCTCCTCTCATCCATATTAAAAGCCCCCCTAAACCATTCCAATTATTTTTCTACCTTCCCCCTCCTCCCATCCATATTAGTAGAAAACCCTTCCAAATATTTTTCTTCCTCCCATCCATATTAGAAGCCCCCCTAAGCGCTTACATAAATTTTTCTACCTCCCCCCTCACCCCTTCTTTAACCCTTCCATTAATTAACACTAAAAATGCTCAGGCAGCTGTTTTTTTTTCTTTTCAGAGGTGACCGGCTCTGGTCTCCCCCCTACAAACTGTTGTCCCCCCCTTTTACCTGACATAGCAGGGGGACCTCTGTACGTCACGTGACACCCGGCGCTCCTGTGCGGAAGGGGAGGTACTCCCCTTCCCAGTCTGCAGTGCGTGCGGTTCCCTGATGGAGCCACCAGCGGCCGGCGGAGCGGGGGGGGGGGGATTTCTCTATACCCTGTTCCCCCCTGTCCCTCCCGCATGATTTGCTGGGGGGGATGCGTCCCCCCATCCTCCCCGGTTCCTACGCCCATGAGGTCCACCCACTGGAAGCTGGATCCTGGGCTTGGGTCCAGGGTGGGTGGATTAGAGCGAGACCCCAGCCAAGCTACGGCTGCTAAGGGGCTACGGTGCTTATGGTGTCTGGTGCAGTGCTTATAGTACTCCAGGCTACTAGGAAGCAACGATTGGCGGAGGAACCCAGTTGGGGTGCCAGGCGGTCCTTCACATAAATAAAGTTTTACATTAGAGGGGCAAAGGTTTAAAAATAATATCAGCAAGTATAACTTTACTGAGAGGGTAGTGGATGCATATAACAGCCTTCCAGCTGAAGTGGTAGAGGTTAACACAGTAAAGGAGTTTAAGCATGTGTGGGAAAGGCATAAAGCTATCCTAGTTATAAGATAAGGCAAGTGACTAATGAAAGTATTTAGAAAATTGGATGAATGGTTCATTATCTGCCGCCACTTCTATGTTTCTATGGTCATAGTGTCAAAAACAACAAATAAAGTATACACATATACAACAATGTGAATGGTTAAACAAAGTATCCAGACACTCAGTGTCTAAATCAGGAGGATAGTGCATAATAGTGGACAAATTGAACGGGCTCTTCCCAAGGGTAACTGTCTCGGATTGTGTGGTGGTTGTGATAGTATAACCTTGAGAAAGTGGGTTACTTTCGGCATAGGTAGTCGCTTCCCAGTTGTGAATAGCTCCAGAGTGATAATACCCTCCTGCTAAGGATACCACTATCGTACCCAAACACTAGTCGAGACGTAGTGATGGGTGAAGAAGAATTGTTTTATTAAGGCAAGGTACACTGAATTTATACACAGACCCCCAGCAGGGGTCTCCATTCAAAGTAACATAAGCCAGCCTACGCATCTTTGTGTTTAGGAGATCATTATCAACTGTTGGTTAAACTAATTATCTCCCGGACACAGAAAGTCGAACACAAACCCCCCCCAGAAAATAAACATAATACAGAGAAGCACCCCCACATGCCATACATCCCTAGATCTCTCTGAAATGCCAAATCTGACTGGGTATCATGGGCTGGAAGAAAGAGCTGTTATAGCCCTTATTCCCCCCATACAACAGACAACACTTGATGTTGGGACAATGATACATTTAATGGTACAAGCCGGTCTTTTATACACAGAACTAGAGTTGAGCGGACACTTGGATGTTCGGGTCCGGCGGGTTCGGACAAACTTAAAAAAAAGGCCAGGTTCGGTCTCGAACTTGACCCTGAACCCCATTGAAGTCAATGGGGACCTGAACTTTTGGCCACAAAAATGCCTCTAAAAAAACTCCTGGAAAGGGCTAGAGAGTTGCAAAAGGAAGTACAATGGGGGGAAGAGTAGGACAAGTGCTCTGCAAACAAATGTGGATAGGGAAATCACTTAAAATAACATAAAAATTAAAAATACAAATTATCCATTTGAGAGAGTGTTGGAGTGCAGGGTATTCTCTTTCATTGGTCAAACTGAGCTCAACTCCTGATGCATGGAGAAGAGGCCTTCACAAGCCTCTGCTAATGTGTACCAAGTTTATACTAAGTGACCCACAGGTTGAGGAGGCGGTGACCGTGGCGGTGGAGGAGGAGGATGAGGTAGCCAACACTGTATTTTATGTTTTTTTTATTTTATTTTTTTTAATTGTGGTAGCCCACAAAATATTGGGACATACAAATAAAGAAACATTTGCAGCCTGCGGTGCATTTCTTGCAGTCCTGATGCATGTTGAAATGCTCAACTCCTGATGCATGGAGAAAAAGGCCTTCACAAGCCTCTGCTATTGTGTACCTAGTTTATACTAAGTAACCCATAGGTGGAGGAGACAGTGCCCGTGGCAGTGGAGGAGGAAGCAGCGGTGGAGGAGGAGGATGAGGTAGCCAACACTGTATTTTATGTTTTTTTAAAAAAAATTTTTATTGTGGTAGCCCACAAAATATTGGGACATACAAATAAAGAAACATCTGCGGCCTGCGGTACATTTCTTGCAGTCCTGATGCATGGAGAAAAGGCCTTCACAAGCCTCTGCTAATGTGTACCTAGTTTATACTAAGTGACTATATTGGGACATACAAATAAAGAAACATTTGCGGCCACCCTCTGGCTTTTTTAACTTCAAAAGAAACACCTAACTCAAGTACACTCTCTGGGTGACCACAATTCATAAACCGTACGCACCTACTACAGCGAATGGCGGCCATTTTGTCTCCCGAATGCCGGCAGCGGTACTTGGTCGTTGAGTGTGTGGACGGATACCTCGCAAACCCTGGGAACACTGTACCGCCGCCCGCTTCTCTTACAGACAAGCCAGGAGAGCACTGTTCGGGGGAAAAAAACACCAAAAAAAGGGGAATATTCGCTACCTACGAGCCAGGGAGACTCTTTGTTTGAATTCGTATAGGAACTCCCAAAGATTTTTTTTTTTTTTTGTTAATATGATTTTTATTGTCGTTGTTGCAAGAAAAATCCATAATTCCAATCTTATTTGTAACATGTAGACTTGCAGGTCTTAGATATATTTTCATAGAATGATGGTTACATTTCAGTAGCCTATTCAGGCGGGCACACAGGCCCCGTCAACATTGGATTATTGTTTTGGCCCGCAGGCCTCTTTTTCTTTCTGTGGTTTGATTATAGCTCTGGGTCCCCGTGTTCTGGCTGTAATCCTGGGTCCCATGGGTTGGTGTCCCGTGCTGTAGGTCTCTTTACAGTCTGGGGAGTCTAATTCCCTGGGTCTGGGTACTGTGTTGACCTGCCCTGATTCCTTTGTGTCGCATATTGATATTCGCACGTGTGTGTCTCTATTTGTCGATTGTTCTATCATGTTTCCTAGCGTTTTTGTCCATTTGTTACTGGCTCTATATGTTCTAGGTACATGTCAGTTGGTGTCTTTCTCCTGTTTGTGACGTCTAAATGTCGATCTCCCTGTAAATCTGAGTTTATGTTGTCTAGTTTCATCTGGGTGGGATGTTTTTATTTCTCTTCCTTTGTACCCTCCTTTTTGTGTCCTTTTTGCATGTGTTTCTTACGCATAAGCGGGCTGTGTAATATAGTGTTTTCTGTTCTGTCCGCGTTATGTACTTCTCGCTGTGTATCGTTGTTTATGTTGGGTTGTTTGTATCAGTGTATATCGGTGTCCTAATTTTTGCACCATTGCTGTGCTCAGGTTGTGTCTCTGGGGTTTATTGTGCCCCTGTATCCCTAAGTAGTGATGTCGCGAACACAAAATTTTCGGTTCGTGAACGGCGAATGCGAACTTCCGCAAATGTTCGCGAACCGGCGAACCGGGCGAACAGCCATAGACTTCAATGGGCAGGCGAATTTTAAAACACACAGGGACTCTTTCTGGCCACAATAGGGATGGAAAAGTTGTTTCAAGAGGACTAACACCTGGACTGTGGCATGCCGGAGGGGGATCCATGGCAAAACTCCCATGGAAAATTACACAGTTAATGCAGAGTCTGGTTTTAATCCATAAAGGGCAGAAATCACCTAACATTCCTAAGTCACAATGAATATGGATTGACACCTGACATATGACATATTGACACCTTGACATATGGATTGACACCTGTCCTCAGAGCCCCTGATGCACACGGACACAGAGCAGAATAGGGACTGTTCCCCCTACATAGGGTCACTTGGCAGATATGGATTGACACCTATCCTAAGGATCCCTGATACACACTGACAAAGAGCAGAATAGAGACTGTTCCCCCTACATAGGGTCACTTGGCAGGTATGGATTGACACCTGTCCTCAGAGACCATGATAAACACTGACACAGAGCAGAATAGAGACTGTTCCCCCTACATAGGGTCACTTGGCAGATATGGATTGACACCTGTGGCGAAACCAGCCTCGCCACTGTCCACTGGAGGAGCCTGGTTGCTCGCCTGCTCCCTTTAGACTATGGCCCGGCAGTTAAAACCTTTTATTTTCCCTGCAAAGCGTATTCATGCCTTTCTGTAGACTGTTAAAGCCATGCTACCCCATATAGCTATGCCATGGAGCCCAGCCGTATACTGAAAGACTGTATGAAAGACTTTGGCTCCATGGCGATTGAACTGTATTTATGTGATCTGTGCGCCATTCGGTAGTAATGTGCACTCAGATCTAAGCTATCTGGGGATATGTAGAATGTCTATGTTTTATGGAATAAATGTACTTGTATGTAATTTTATGTCTTTTATTGTATTGTTACTGCCATGTGGTTAATGGAGTCTTGCCTCTGTCCTGGGAGATAATTGGATTACTTCACACTTATCTCCTGGACAGAGAGGAGGGATTGTGATGTAAATGTGGGTGTGTTTTATGGTTACCCTGTAACGATTGGTTGTACCGTGTCCCACCCTGTGGGATGTCCCCTTGCATGGGGACTTGCATAAAAGCCAGTGTGTGGCCATTACAGAGAGTTCCTGCTTAACCCTCAAAGTGAAGTGTCGTCTCATTATTGGGGAAGGATTTATTGTATGCTGTTCCAGTTTGACTGCTAGGAGAGCAAACCTATTTGTATGGTTCATATTCAACTGTCTACAGCATTCATATGCTTGAGAGGATTCATATGCTTCTCCGGTTTGGTGGTTGTGGTGTCTGCTGCAGTGCTTGGAGTCCTCAGGAAGCGCTAGGAGCATCCTTTAACGGAGGTACCCATTCGGGGTGCCAGGTGATCCGTTACAACACCTGTCCTCAAAGCCCCTGATACACACTGACACAGAGCAGAATAGAGACTGTTCCTCCTACATAGGGTCACTTGGCAGATATGGATTGACACCTGTCCTCAGAGAACATGATACACACTGACACAGAGCAGAATAGAGACTGTTCCTCCTACATAGGGTCACTTGGCAGATATGGATTGACACCTGTCCTCAGAGCCCCTGATACACACTGACACAGATCAGAATAGGGACTGTTACCCCTACATAGGGTCACTTGGCAGATATGGATTGACACCTGTCCTCAGAGACCATGATACACACTGACACAGAGCAGAATAGAGACTGTTCCCTCTACATAGGGTCACTTGGCAGATATGGATTGACACCTGTCAGGGTATTTATATCGGCAGACATTTTGTGCTATGATAGAAATTAAAAGTGTATATTCTGAGTCACTCTGAACAGACCAGACTCCATTTTGTTATTTCCAAGTTAACAAAAGACACAAGATTTCTATCTGTAAAACTAACCACTTTGCCAGAGCTAAAGGAATGCATAGTATATACAAACCAAGTGATAAGGAGAACGGGGGTTGGATAGACTGTCTAAAATGCTAATGGAATATAATCAATTCTAAACCCAGACATTTGTGACAGAGGAGATTAAATAATAAAATTTTACTTTCTATATGAACAAGGTCCCATTGTAAGTTACGGGTCAAAACTCAGAATTTGCCAGACACATAGTCTGGACAAAACTTAAAGAAAACCCTTTGAAGTGAAAGGAAACTTAAATTATGGCTACTATTAAGATAAAGCCAAAATGACGTCAAAATAGCCACCAAGAAAAGTTAACTCTTTCCTGGATAGGTATGTTTAGTGGGACAAGACTGCCCTCTATAGACCAAATACCTAAATTGCGATCCCTAGGTAAGCACACCTCTAGTGCTTCTATTGGGTCATCAACTAATGACGTACAGAGAGTCTGGCCCTTTAAAAGTTAGGACAAAGGGGAGACGAGAGATAGAAGGGTTGAGGGTTAGGAAAAAGAAGAGAGAGGAATTGGAAGTTTGGGGACTCCAACTCGGACATGCAGAGAAACCCAGGACAACATCTGAGACTAACACTCTACTCTTAAAACTCTAACACTTAGAATTTCACTGACTTTCTAACCAACACCACCTTTCACCATAACTCATGCAGACAGACATCCAAATAAGTTCCTGAGACTATCTACCAATCGGATGAAATATCTACTCAACTGGTAATTATACTGGTTTCATTTAATTAATTTAAATTAATTAAAATGTACTAATAGCATGATATATACTGGATAAAGCACGGTCAGATTTCCATAATAAGAAATCTTAGTTAACTAAAGAATATATAGTTATAATCATTCCATTCTGCAGGTGGAATTAAGAATAATTATATATTAATGTGATAGTATCACGTGTTAGCATACCGCTGTTTTTATCCAGGTGTATTGATTTGCTCTAATATAAGATAAGATATCTTTTTAGGCGAATTAAATTCTGCTTATATAATCATGGTAGATTCTCTTATTGGATGGTTCCAGGAAATGACTAATGAACTGGTTTAAATGTTATTTTATTTAAAATTACATAAGAATAGATCTTAATTACCTAGGAGATCTAGCCAGCATTGAAAGGGTTATTCTAACTGTTAGCCAGGTTTTTATGGCCCTTCGCTGTGAAAAGCTTCGCTTTCAGTCTATAAGGATACCTCATAAATTGTGAAAGACTTGACAGAAAATGCTGTTTAGCCATTGAAACGTGTATAGCCATTCCATTGTATTGCGTACCATTTTATACTGGATATTCATTGGTTGTTGTCACGCATGTTACATATTATTCTTAATTAATTTGTTATTATAAAATAAAAATCTATTTTTATAACAAAATTGTGATTTTAATTATATGAAATACTTTTCACTTACGATAACGATCTTTGGGTCTGAGAATTGAATTAGTGGGCAATTCTCACTGTTTACTATTATTATCCCATAAATATCTCCACACACCTGTCCTAAGGATCCCTGATACACACTGACAAAGAGCAGAATAGGTCCTGTTCCTCCTACATAGGGTCACTTGGCAGATATGGATTGACACCTGTCCTCAGAGACCATGATACACACTAACACAGAGCAGAATAGAGACTGTTCCCCCTACATCGGGTCACTTGGCAGATATGGATTGACACCTGTCCTAAGGATCCCTGATACACACTGACACAGAGCAGAATAGGGACTGTTCCTCCTACATAGGGTCACTTGGCAGATATGGATTGACACCTGTCCTAGGATCCCTGATACACACTGACACAGAGCAGAATAGAGACTGTTCCCCTACATAGGGTCACTTGGCAGATATGGATTGACACCTGTCCTCAGAGACCATGATACACACTGACACAGAGCAGAATAGAGACTGTTCCCCCTACATCGGATCACTTGGCAGATATGGATTGACACCTGTCCTAAGGATCCCTGATACACACTGACACAGACAGAATAGGGACTGTTCCTCCTACATAGGGTCACTTGGCAGATATGGATTGACACCTGTCCTCAGAGACCCTGATACACACTGACACAGAGCAGAATAGAGACTGTTCCCCCTGCATAGGGTCACTTGGCAGATATGGATTGACACCTGTCCTCAGAGCCCCTGATACAACTGACACAGAGCAGAATAGAGACTGTTCCCCCTACATAGGGTCACTTGGCAGATATGGATTGACACCTGTCCTCAGAGACCCTGATACACACTGACACAGAGCAGAATAGAGACTGTTCCCCCTGCATAGGGTCACTTGGCAGATATGGATTGACACCTGTCCTAAGGATCCCTGATACACACTGACACAGAGCAGAATAGGGACTGTTCCTCCTAAATAGGGTCACTTGGCAGATATGGATTGACACCTGTCCTCAGAGACCATGATACACACTGACACAGAGCAGAATAGGGACTGTTCCCCCTACATCGGGTCACTTGGCAGATATGGATTGACACCTTGTTACAAACTGCTATTTGTAACGGGCCCTTTAAATGGCAAATTGCCCTGCTTCCCTGGGTTGTGGAGAAGCCTATTTGCCAGCCTCCTCCCGCATGACTATGGCCCCTGGGAGATTGTGAAAATGTATGCACTTTTATTTGGTGTGTATGGCCTTTAAGACTGTCAGTGGGCATATTGGGGCTTATGGACTCTTTATGTGACTGGTGCTGGCCCTTTAAACACCTTTTTTGGGACATCAGGAAGATTGGGACACTGCCCCTTTAAGGCCGTGTCCCCAGACTTGTTGGGGACACTGCCCCTTTAAGACGGTGTCCCCTGTGTCCCCAGACCTGGTGCAAACCCTTTGTGCCTGCCTGGCTATTTCCCACTTGGTTCAGTAAATGGGGCTTACTGAACCAAGTACCACACAGGCAGACCACCCAGAAGTGGAAGTGTGCAGGCAATTTACCTCCCAGAAGCTGCGGTTAACCGCAGCTTAATTGACAATGCTGGGAGGTCTTTGTTCGTTTGCCGAACACGTGGCGGCGGCCATCTTTGATCATTCGACGAGGTCAGCGGTATGTGTAGCCAAATTCATGGAACTAAAATCGGCTACACATTTCCGCGAACACCGCTGAGCTCTACCTTCTCTCCTACTGGTTTTACAGCTGCAGAGACTAAGTCCCATTCAGCGATGGGACTTAGTCGTTTTTTCAGCCTGAAATAGACCGATCGCACAGCCCCAATCTATGGAACTGTTTTGGGCAGGAAAATGTGCTTGCGGTCAGTCATAAAGGGGCCTCCAGCTAACTTTTTAACCCCTGGATGGATTTGGCTGATTTTTGGTTATGTTTATGTTTTAAGTGTGCTGATTCCAAATATGTAATTATGAAATAGGGTGTGTAGTTTTAAAGTTACAGTGTATGGCTAAAAATTGTATTTTTACTGCCTGTGTTTAATTATGTTAATCTCTTCCCAAACGTCATTTCGTTCAAAGTGGAGAGAATGTTAAAAAAATATATTTTTGTTCGGAGTGTGAGAAATGCTTTTCAGCCGCTTCTAATCTTAAGCATCATTTGAGGAGCCATACAGGAGAGAAACCTTATTTGTGGTGTGTTTTAGTATTGTTCTGATCAGTTTAATACCTTCCGCATCTCCTATCAGTGGACGTGTATGTGGCAGCCATTTTAGGAACCGTACACCTGGGACCCGAGTAAGGTCACCTCGTCCAACAGGCTTGCAGCGTATCCTCCAGGAAGAAGAGCCTGAACCCTTACCGGCTGCACGTGTCTTACCTGTACATGGAAAGCTGCTCTGGTTCCTTGATGAGCCAGCTGCCCGTGAGTTAACATGTCCCGTGGAGAAGCACTCTGTCCTGTAAAGCCTCACCAAAAAAAAAGGAGTGGTGTGTTTAGTATTGTTCTGATCAGTTTATTACCTTCCGCGTCTCCTATCAGTGGACGTGTACACGGCAGTGATTTCTGTAACAGGGAGATGGAAGAAGATGCTTGGTCGGTCCTCTTACTGCAAATTTGGGGCACTGCGCGGTCATGCTAATGTGACACCAGATAGGAGTGGTGTGTTTAGTACTATTTTTATCAGTTTAATACCTTCCGCGTCTCCTATCAGTGGACGTGTACACGGCATTGATTTTTGTAACAGGGAGATGGAAGAAGAGGCTTGGTCGGTCCTCTTACTGCAAATTTGGGGCACTGCGCGGTCAAGCTAATGTGACACCAGATAGGAGTGGTGTGTTTAGTACTATTTTTATCAGTTTAATACCTTCCGCGTCTCCTATCAGTGGACGTGTACACGGCAGTAATTTCTGTAACAGGCAGATGGAAGAAGATGCTTGGTCGGTCCTCCTAACTGGAGACTGTGTTGCTGTACGGGTGGCAGGTGGAGCCATTTATAAAGTACACACTGCTTTGCAGACCAGGTATCAGTGGTCAGATGGACCCTTGCCCCAACACTGTGTGCCAGACATGCCATTACTTCCTTTTGCACAGTCGAGTACAGGTTGGGGATTGCCTTTTGCGCAAAGAAATTTTGGCCGGGTACCTTCCACTGCGGTGTCCCAATAGCTACAAATTTTTTGAACGCCTCAGACTCCACCAGATTGTATGATAAAAGCTGGCGGGCTAATAGTTCAGACAAGCCAGGTGTCAGATGCGGGGCAAGGGGGTGACTTTCTGACGCTTGAAGACAACTAACTGCTATTCAATCTATAACAGTGAAAAAAGTTTTGAAGCCACAGTGCAGCACCAGAGGGCCTAAAAATTAGGCATGTACACATGCCTGAAAAATTCGGTATTGTTGCAGCCGCTGCTGTAGCAGCGGCCAGAAAAAATG
Source organism: Pelobates cultripes (assembly GCA_933207985.1). NCBI lineage: Eukaryota > Metazoa > Chordata > Amphibia > Anura > Pelobatidae > Pelobates > Pelobates cultripes. The sequence goes on from OW240914.1 coordinate 53,370,920, forward strand.
ATGTTTGTTTCACAGGCAGAAAGTGCCCTAAAACATGGCGGCTTGAACCCTAGTTGGTGGCGGATAAGTCACGCAAGTCAACCGGCATTCAGAGCTAAAATACAGCAGCGTGTGGACCATTTTTAGCCCAAGGCAGCTCATCTCATCAGGCCTTTTTTACATAGGGTCACTTGGCAGATATGGATTGACACCTGTCCTAAGGATCCCTGATACACACTGACACAGAGCAGAATAGGGACTGTTCCCCCTACATAGGGTCACTTGGCAGATATGGATTGACACCTGTCCTAAGGATCCCTGATACACACTGATACACACCTACTTGGATGGTATAGCCATTTTTAGCTGCTCCTGGCCCGAACACCTGACCCACATAGGAGCCGTACTAGACCGGATTAGGGAGTCCGGACTGACCCTAAAGCCCAGTAAGTGCCATATAGGAACGTGTAAAAACCTCCCTAAGATAGTAGTATGGGCCCCAGAGTGTGAACAGGCCTTCCAACAGCTCAAGACGGCGCTCATTAAATCACCTGTACTTTCTGCTCCTGATCCAACTAAACACTTTCTTGTCCATACAGACGCTTCTATGTTTGGATTGGGAGCAGTACTGAGCCAAGTCGGAGCAGATGGTGGCGAGCAACCTGGGGCTTATCTAAGCCGGAAACTTTTGCCCAGGGAAGTAGATACACTGCCATTGAAAAGGAGTGCATGGCGGTGGTGTGGGCCCTCAAAAAGCTGCAACCTTACTTGTATGGACAACCGTTTACCTTACTCACAGATCACAACAAATTTGGGGCACTGCGCGTGCAATCTAATGTGCCACCAGATAGGAGTGGTGTGTTTAGTACTATTGTTATCAGTTTAATCACTGTTACGTCCCTATCCGTTGATGTGGAGCAAGACGCAGCAGCAGAAGAGGACTCAGCCGAGGAGGTTATGGAAGAAGATGGAGTAGGAGGAGTAGAGGAGGTGGCAGCAGGCCTGCTTGCAAGTCGTGGCGGTGTCACCAACTCCTCTGCAGAGCCACGCATTCCATGCTTGGCAGCCGTCAGCAGGTTTGCCCAATGCGCAGTGTAGGTGATATACCTGCCCTGACCATGCTTTACAGACCAGGTAACAGTGGTCAGATGGACCCTTGCCCCAACACTGTGTGCCAGACATGCCATTATTTCCTTTTGCACAATCGAGTACAGGTTGGGGATTGCCTTTTGTGAAAATAAATTTTGTCCGGGTACCAGTGAGTGAGTGGTGGCACTGGGCACAGTATCCACTGTGAGCCTGACACACCTGCAGGCAGACAACTAACTGCTATTCAATCTATAATAGTGAAAAAAAGTTTTTTTTTTTTTAAATGCAAGCTATTATGACACCAGATATGAGTGGCACTGTAAACTGGCAGAGTACACGCTGTAGGGCTGACACACCCGCTTGAAGATAACTAACTGCTATTCAATCTATAAAAGTGAAAAAAAGTATTTTGTTTTTAAATGCAAGCTATTGTGACACCAGTGAGTGAGTGGTGGCACTGGGCACAGTATCCACTGTGAGCCTGACACACCCGCTTTGAGACAACTAACTGGTATTCAATCTATAATTGATGTTTGTTTCACAGGCAGAAAGTGCCCTAAAACATGGCGGCTTGAACCCTAGTTGGTGGCGGTTAAGTCACGCAAGTCAACCGGCATTCAGAGCTAAAATACAGCAGCGTGTGGACCATTTTTAGCTCAAGGCAGCTCATCTCATCAGGCCTTTTTTAATCTAATGTATCGCCCAGTGTCAGTCCCTTCGGGATCCATCCCTCATTCATCTTAATAAAGGTGAGGTAATCTAGACTTTTTTGACCTAGGCAACTTCTCTTCTCAGTGACAATACCTCCTGCTGCACTGAAGGTCCTTTCTGACAGGACACTTGAAGCGGGGCAGGCCAGAAGTTCTATCGCAAATTGGGATAGCTCAGGCCACAGGTCAAGCCTGCATACCCAGTAGTCAAGGGGTTCATCGCTCCTCAGAGTGTCGATATCTGCAGTTAAGGCGAGGTAGTCTGCTACCTGTCGGTCGAGTCGCTCTCTGAGGGTGGATCCCGAAGGGCTGTGGCGATGCGTAGGACTTAAAAAGGTCCGCATGTCCTCCATCAACAACACGTCTCTAAAGCGTCCTGTCCTTGCCGGCGTGGTCATGGGAGGAGGAGGATGACTTCCACCTCTCCCCCTGTTAGATTCCCGTTGTGCTGTGACATCACCCTTATACGCTGTGTAAAGCATACTTTTCAATTTATTTTGCAAATGCTGCATCCTTTCATACTTGTTGTAATTCGGTAACATTTCCGCCACTTTCTGCTTATACCGGGGGTCTAGTAGCGTGGACACCCAGTACAGGTCGTTCTCCTTCAGCCTTTTTATACAAGGGTCCCTCAACAGGCACGACAGCATGAAAGACCCCATTTGCACAAGGTTGGATGCCGAGCTACTCATTTCCCGTTCCTACTCCTCACTGATGTCAATGAAGGTATGTTCTTCCCCCCAGCCACGTACAACACCACAGGTACCAGATAGGTGACAACGAGCGCCCTGGGATGCTTGTTGTGGTTGGTCTTGCTCCTCCTCTTCCTCCTCCTCAAAAAAGCCACATTCCTCCTCTGACTCCTCTTCCTCACAATCCTCTTCCAGTGTTGCCGCAGGTCCAGCAAGCGATGCTGATAAGGCTGTTTCCGGAGGTGATGGTGACCACAACTCTTCCTCTTCACGCGCATCTACGGCCTGATCCAGCACTCTTCGCAGGGCACGCTCCAGGAAGAAAACAAATGGTATGATGTCGCTGATGGTGCCTTCGGTGCGACTGAATAGGTTTGTCACCTCCTCAAAGGACGCATGAGCCTACAGGCATTGCGCATGAGCGTCCAGTAACTTGGCAAAAAAATTCCCAGCTCCGCAGAGGCTGTCCTAGCACCCCGGTCATACAAATACTCATTAACGGCTTTTTCTTGTTTGAGCAGGCGGTCGAACATTAGGAGGTTGAATTCAACGTCGGGCTGTCGCAAATCGTTTCACTGGCATGTTGTTTCACGCTGGATATCGGCAAAGTGAGCCATGGCCGTGTAGGAATGCCTGAAATGGCCACACACCTTCCTGGCCTGCTTCAGGACGTCCTGTAAGCCTGTGTACTTATGCACAAAGCGTTGTACGATCAGATTACACACATGTGCCATGCACGGCACATGTGACAACTTGCCCAACTTCAATGCCGTTAACAAATTTGTTCCG
>OW240914.1:53374278-53391109 GCA_933207985.1 Pelobates cultripes
GACTGCTATTCAATCTATAACAATGAAAAAAGTTTTTTATTTTAAATGCAAGCTATTGTGACACCAGTGAGTGGTGGCACTGGGCACCGTATCCACTGTTAGCGTAACACACCCGCTTTAAGGACACTGACTGCTATTCAATCTATAACAGTGAAAAAAGTTTTTTGTTTTTAAATCCAAGCTATTATGACACCAGTGAGTGGTGGCATTGGTCACCGTATCCACTGTTAGCGTAACACACCCGCCTTAAGGACACTGACTGCTATTCAATCTATAACAGTGAAAAAAGTTTTTTGTTTTTAAATCCAAGCTATTATGACACCAGTGAGTGGTGCACTGGTCACCGTATCCACTGTTAGCGTAACACACCCGCTTTAAGGACACTGACTGCTATTCAATCTATAACAGTGAAAAAAGTTTTTTGTTTTTAAATGCAAGTTATTATGACACCAGTGAGTGGTGGCACTGGGCACCGTATCCACTGTTAGCGTAACACACCCGCTTTAAGGACACTGACTGCTATTCAATCTATAACAGTGAAAAAAGTTTTTTGTTTTTAAATGCAAGCTATTATGACACCGCTGAGTGGTGGCACTGTGCACCGTATCCACTGTTAGCGTAACACACCCGCTTTAAGGACACTGACTGCTATTCAATCTATAACAGTGAAAAAAGATTTTTGTTTTTAAATGCAAGCTATTATGACACCAGTGAGTGGTGGCACTTGTCACCATATCCACTGTTAGCGTAACACACCCGCTTTAAGGACACTGACTGCTATTCAATCTATAACAGTGAAAAAAGTTTTTTGTTTTGAAATGCAAGCTATTGTGACACCAGATATAAGTGATGGCACTGAGTGGGGAAATGGGCACAGTATCCACTGTGAGCCTGACACAGAAGCTGGCAGCAGTGGCAGACAACTGACTGCTATTCAATCTATAACAGTGAAAAAAGTTTTTTGTTTTTAAATGCAAGCTATTATGACACCAGTGAGTGGTGGCACTGGGCACCGTATCCACTGTTAGCTTAACACACCCGCTTTAAGGACACTGACTGCTATTCAATCTATAACAGTGAAAAAAGTTTTTTGTTTTTAAATGCAAGTTATTATGACACCAGTGAGTGGTGGCACTGGGCACCGTATCCACTGTTAGCGTAACACACCCGCTTTAAGGACACTGACTGCTATTCAATCTATAACAGTGAAAAAAGTTTTTTGTTTTTAAATGCAAGCTATTATGACACCATTGAGTGGTGGCACTGGTCACCGTATCCACTGTTAGCGTAACACACCCGCTTTAAGGACACTGACTGCTATTCAATCTATAACAGTAAAAAAAGTTTTTTGTTTTTAAATCCAAGCTATTGTGACACAGGATCTAATTAGTGGCACTTGTCAGCGTATCCACTGTTAGCGAACACACCCGCTTTAAGGACACTGACTGCTATTCAATCTATAACAGTGAAAAAGTTTTTTGTTTTTAAATGCAAGCTATTGTGACACCAGTGAGTGGTGGCACCGGGCACCGTATCCACTGTTAGCGTAACACACCCGCTTTAAGGACACTGACTGCTATTCAATCTATAACAGTGAAAAAAGTTTTTTGTTTTTAAATGCAAGCTATTGTGACACCAGTGAGTGAGTGGTGGCACTGGGCACAGTATCCATTGTGAGCCTGACACACCCGCTTTAAGGACACTGACTGCTATTCAATCTATAACAGTGAAAAAAGTTTTTTGTTTTTAAATGCAAGCTATTATGACACCAGTGAGTGGTGGCACCGGTCACCGTATCCACTGTTAGCGTAACACACCCGCTTTAAGGACACTGACTGCTATTCAATCTATAACAGTGAAAAAAGTTTTTTGTTTTAAATGCAAGCTATTGTGACACCAGATATAAGTGGTGGCACTGACTGGGGAAATGGGTACAGTATCCACTGTGAGCCTGACACAGAAGCTGTCAGCAGTGGCAGACAACTAACTGCAATTACATTACATAGAAAAAAAAAAATTAAAAAAAAGCATACCCTAACCCTAACCTAGCTATGCATTTCCCTATCTAGTCAACAGCAGCTACACTTTCCCTCCTCTCACTAAGCATGCAGCTTGAAAATGATTGTAAAATGGATGCCTTCCAGGAGGTGGGAGGGTCTGCTAGGAGGGTGTGCTGCTAATTGGCTGGAATGTGTCTGCTGACTGTGAGGTACAGGGTCAAAGTTTACTCAATGATGACGAATAGGGGGCGGATCGAACCGCGCATATGTTCGCCCGTGGCGACCGCGAACATGCTATGTTCGCCAGGAACCGTTCGCTGGCGAACCGTTCAGTACATCACTAGTGGTGAGTTACGCCCTTGCATAGACTACAGGGCACTTAATAAAATCACTGTAAAAAATGCATACCCTATTCCACTCATTTCCGAATTGTTCGATAGACTTCAGGGAGCTAAAGTATTTACTAAGCTTGACCTTAGGAGCGCTTAGAATTTGGTTAGAATTAAAGAGAATCATGAGTGGAAGAGTGGACCCTATGAATGTCTGGTAATGCCATTTGGGTTATGCAATGCCCCGGCCGTATTCCAAGACTTTATAAATGATGTACTCAGGGAATTCATTTACTCATTTGTCTTGGTTTATTTGGACGATATTTTGGTGTATTCCCTGATCTTCAAACTCACCACTCCCATGTGAAACAGGTTCTGCAGACGTTGTTGAAAAATAAACTTTATTGTAAATTAGAAAAGTGCATATTTGACCAGCCTGAAGTCCACTTTTTGGGTTACAACATCTCTGCATCGGGATTTCAAATGGATCCTAAAAAACTAGAGGCTGTACTACACTGGCCATTACCCTCTGGTTTAAAAGCCATTCAAAGGTTTATTGGTTTTGCCAACTATTACAGAAGATTCATCAAGGGATTTTCTTCTGTAATAGCCCCAATCACAAATATGACTCGCAAAGGGGTTAGTAGCACGGTATGGTCCAAAGAGGCTGTGAATGCTTTTGAGACTCTTAAACAAAGATTTGCCTCTGCGGACATACTAAAACATCCTGACACCAGTAAACCTTTTATATTGGAGGTTGATGCATCCGAGACAGGGGTAGGGGCTGTTCTCTCTCAGAGAGAAAGCCAGGGAACACCATTGCATCCTTGTGGCTACTTCTCCAGAAAGATGTCTCCTGCTGAGCGCAACTATGATATTGGCAATAGAGAACTGTTGGCCATTATTCTTGCCCTCAAGGAGTGGCGACATCTTTTGGAGGGTTCCAAGGACCCCCTGTTGATCATAACCGACCACAAAAATCTGGCATATATAGGGGATGCCAAACGTTTGTCTTCCAGACAGGCTAGATGGTCACTGTTCCTTTCACGTTTTAACTTTCTCATTACTTATAGACCTGGTTCTAAAAATACCAAGGCTGATGCCTTGTCCAGGCAATTTGATAATGAGTCAGCTCAGGAACAGATGACATCTCCTATTATTCCAGCAGAGTGTATTATTGCTACTACTGTCCTCTCACTGTCTTCTCCACTGCTTGGCACCATACTGGAGGCCCAGCCTCAGGCACCCAGTGGTAAACTGTTCGTTCCCCTATGTGAAAGGGTTAATATCATGAAAGTGTTCCATGACAATATAACTGCTGGACACCCGGGCATCAATAAGTCCACTGCAGCGATCACTAGATCATTTTGGTGGGATTCACTCAGGAAAGATGTAAAGGAGTATGTGCAGGCATGTTCTGTGTGTGCAGTTTCTAAGGTGACTCATGCACTTCCTTGTGGCCTGTTGCAGCCTCTTCCTGTTCCTGAGATTCCATGGTCCCACCTATCCATGGACTTTATTGTTGAGCTTCCTAGCTCTGCTGGGTTCACTACTATTGTGAGGAACTGACTCTGCTGGGTTTCAAACCCTGGTTTACATGGTGCTAAACCTTTCCCTTACCAGTAAACCAGCCTGCCTTTTGCAAATTTACCTGAGATCTGATACCATTGCTTGTAGAGTCAAGGTTATCAGTGACAACTCTCTTCAGCTGTGTCTGGTCAGGTGTCTGGTTCTTGGCCTATAAAAGCCACTTCCTGTCTCTGTACCTTTGCCAGATTATTGTGGTTCCTGTACTCTCTAATCAAGCGTGTTCCTGTTTCTCCTTCCTGTTGCTGAATTTGGACTGTTTTGACTTTGCTGCTTCTCCTTCCCACTGACCTCGGCTTGCCTCACTACGATTATCATCTTTCTGTTCCAGTCTCCCATCTCTGCTTAAGACCAGAAGGCCACTCAAGGCTCAGGGGCTCAACCACCTGGGTAACGAGTGGCTACCTCTGGCAGAAAACATTGCTGATCTGGCTACTGGACTCCAAAACTTTGTAACATCAATATCATTACAGAATAATCTGGCCCATTCATGGAGACCGTCGGATCAGATTCTGCATTGGCCCAACAGGTTGCTTTTAATGCAAGAACTATGCAGACCCAGGCACAGACCATTCAAGTGCTGCAGGATCAGGTAGCTGAACTGCAAAATGAAGTTCGATCAATGCATAGTGAGCTTACCAGCTACAGGGCACATGATGTTGCGGCTGCTGCTTCTACTACTGTTACACCTGCACAAGATGCCCGCTTGCCTCTACCAGAAAAATTTGGAGGAGACCGCAAAAAATTCAGGGGTTTCCTAAATCAATATCGTTTGCATTTCATGATGTTACCTAACCGTTTTCCATCTGAAAGAGAGAAGGTGGGATTTATTTTTTCCCTCTTCAAAGATGAAGCCCTGGCCTGGGGCTCCCCTTTTCTGGAACAGGACAGTCCAATCTTGGGAAATTTAAAATACTTTCTTGACGCCATGTGCCTAGTTTTTGATGATCCCAATCGCTGTGCTACAGCGGAAGCCACTCTCCTTCATTTACATCAAGGGAGGCGCTCTGTGGCTGAATATGCTGTTGAATTCAGACAGTGGGTTACTGATACTACTTGGAACCAATCAGCCCAGAGGTTCCACTTCAGAAGGGGTCTCTCAGAAGCTATAAAAGATGAGCTAGCTCGTGTTGATCTTCCTGTTGAGTTTGATGCATTTGTGCGGTTGGCTATCCGTATTGATCGGAGACTTTCAGAAAGAAGATTGGAAAGACAGGGCTCTTTTAAACCAAGTGCTACTCCTACTTTCTATTCAAGAATTTCTACTCCGACCCCACAAACACCTACAGACTCTGAACCTGAGGCTATGCAGGTAGATCTAATAAGAGGGCCATTATCCAATGAAGAAAAACAGTGGCGACGCACTCACAACTTATGCCTGTATTGTGGTAGTGCAGGGCATTATGCCATCAATTGCCCTAACAAGTCTAAAAGAACAATAGCTATGACTGCTGAGGGTGCACAGATTCAACATCAATCCCAGATTTCAGACCAACTGGATTCTGTCACACAACCCTTGTTTTCTCTGGCTCAGGGTGAAGAAGGTATGATGACTCAACATCCTCATTTGGTGGTGCCTATCACTTTGCAATATGGTGATAATAAAATTTCAACCACAGCTATGATAGATTCCGGAGCAGGCGGAAACTTTATGGACATTAAATTTGCAGCAGGAAATAAAATTCAGTCTATCCCTAAATCTTCACCTGTGTTAATGGAAACAGTAGACGGTTCTCCACTTACGTCAGGCCCGGTTACACATGAGACTGTGCCCTTAAAATTGATTCTGGAAGTGAATCACCATGAGTCTATATCTTTCCACCTAATTTCCTCAACACAGTTTCCAGTGATTTTGGGTATACCCTGGCTTGCTCTGCATAACCCACAGATTGATTGGAAGACTAGAACTTTGTCCTTTCCTTCAGAACACTGCTTAATGAATTGTCAACCCTCTAAGGCGACACCTGTTACCACAACAATTAATGAAATGGTTGCTACAAACTTAACTAAGCTTCCGCTACAATATCGGGATTTTGCAGATGTCTGTGATAAGAAGAATGCTGATCAGCTTCCACCTCACAGGCCTTATGATTGCCCCATAGAGCTGCTACCTGGAGCTGCTATCCCATTTGGCCGTATATACTCCCTTTCTGAGCCTGAATTGAAAGCACTTCGTGAATACATACAAGAAAATCTTGCCAAAGGCTTTATTCGACCATCCACTTCTCCAGCAGGAGCTCCTATATTCTTTGTAGAAAAGAAAGATGGCAGTCTACGGCCATGTGTCGATTACAGGGACATTAATAAAATCACTGTTAAAAACCGTTATCCCTTGCCTCTCATTCCTGAACTTCTGGAGAGACTTCGTTCAGCTAAAATATTTACGAAGCTTGATCTACGGGGGGCATATAATCTGGTTCGCATAAGACCAAATGATGAATGGAAAACAGCTTTCAGAACCAGGTACGGACATTACGAATATCTAGTAATGCCATTTGGGCTTTGTAATGCCCCTGCAACTTTTCAGCATCTAATCAATGATGTACTACGGGATCTCCTGGATCAGTTTGTTGTGGCATATTTGGATGATATCCTGATATTTTCTGATAATCTTGAAAATCACAGAAAACAGGTCTGCATTGTTCTTGAGCGCCTTCGTACCCACCACCTATACATTAAACTGGAAAAATGTGAGTTTGAACAAACAGAAATTCAGTTCCTGGGGTATGTAATAACTCCTAAAGGTTTAAGTATGGATGCAAGTAAAATTAAAGCTGTGCTGGACTGGCCCATCCCCAAGAATGAAAAAGATATACAGAGATTTGTGGGGTTTGCCAATTTTTACAGGCGTTTCATTAAGAATTTCTCTGCCATTATTACACCGATCACTGAACTTACACGTAAAGGGACTCCTTTTCAGTGGTCCAATAAGGCTGACACTGCATTTTCCAGATTAAAGACTCTGTTTACATCTGCCCCTATCTTGGTACATCCTCAGCCAGAATTGCCATTTACTGTAGAGGTAGATGCTTCTGATTCAGGTTGCTTCTGATTCAGCTGTTGGGGCTATACTGTCTCAAAGGACTGGACCTAAGATGTTGTTACATCCATGTGCCTTCTATTCCCGCCAGATGTTACCAGCAGAAAGAAATTATGACATAGGGAATAAAGAACTTTTGGCTATAAAAGCTGCCTTCACCGAATGGAGACATCTCTTGGAGGGAGCCACCCATCCAATTACTGTCCTCACAGATCACAAAAATCTGGAATGTATCCAATCCGCTAAGAGACTGTCAGCCAGACAAGCACGCTGGTCCCTATTTTTCTCAAGGTTTAATTTTTTTATTTCATACCGCCCTGGTTCCAGAAATGGCAAGGCGGATGCCTTGTCTAGGATAGCTGACCCCCTCCATACTACAGTAACCAAGGCCACCATCTTGCCGGAGAGCAGATTTTTAGGAGTTACCTTTCCTTCTGATCTAATGTCTCGCATTAAAAAGGGCTACTCTAAAGATCCAGTTTTTCGTGATCCTCCTCGTGATCTTCATATGACCATGCTTAATGGGTTTTGGATTTTTCAACAACGTCTGTTTGTTCCAGAATCAGTGCGACTGGACGTTTTACGCCTCTACCATGACTCTAAACCAGCAGGTCATCCAGGAATCCGAAAGACACAAGAACTACTTACCCGATCCTTTTGGTGGCCTAAATATTATGAGGATGTTAAGAAGTATGTGTCCTCTTGTGATGTATGTGCCAGACATAAGACTCCTCGCTCATCCCCTGTTGGCTTGCTTCAGCCTCTTCCGATTCCTCATCGTCCCTGGGGATCTATATCCATGGACTTTATTGTGGAACTACCTCCCTCTAAGGAACACACTACTATTCTTGTTGTTGTGGACCGGTTAACCAAGATGAGTCATTTCATACCAGCTCGTGGTCTCCCTTCAGCTAAACAGACTGCTGACCTTGTTATTCGGGAAATATTTCGCTTGCATGGAGTGCCTGATGAAGTAATTTCTGACAGGGGAGTGCAGTTTACATCTCATTTTGGAAATATTTTTGTTCTATTCTAGGTATTAATGTAAATCTGTCTTCAGCTTTTCATCCACAAAGTAATGGACAGACTGAGCGAACCAACCAGACTTTAGAACAATATTTGCGGTGCTATATTAGTTACCTGCAGGATGACATTCCTGGATTTTCTACCCACGGCGGAGTTTGCCTATAACAATGCCCAACACTGCTCCACTTCTCTGAGCCCATTTTTTGCCAATTATGGTTACCATCCAACCTTTCTAGTGAGTCTCCCAATTACTACTCCCATTCCTGCAGTCACTGACCGGCTAACCGCCTTACGAGATTCCCAAGAACTGTTGAAGGAGACTCTTTCGGAGGCTCAGGAATGTTACAAAAGAGCTGCTGATAGGCACAGAAAGGAGGCCCCAGTTTATCATGTTGGTGACAAGGTTTGGCTGTCAACAAAGAATCTTAAGCTTAGGATTCCTTCTCATAAATTGGGTCAAAAGTTCATGGGACCTTTTAAGATAATTGCTCAGATCAATGCAGTCACCTTCCGTCTGCAACTTCCGGATTCCATGAAAATGCATCCAGTGTTTCACGTGGCACTGCTTAAACCTTTTCATGAAAATACTTTCCCTGGTCGAGCCTTGCCTGCCCCACCACCAGTCCTCGTGGATGGTGAAGATGAATACGAGGTGGAAAAAATTCTTGACTCCAGGATCTTCCGCAACAAGCTTCAATACTTGGTTCATTGGAAAGGCTATGGTGAGGAGGATAGATGTGGGAACCAGTGGACAATATTCATGCTCCTGATCTTCTTCAGTCTTTCCATGCACAGTACCCTGCTAAACCAGGAAATAGGGCATCCAGAGGCTGCGCCTGTAGAGGTGGAGGTAATGTGAGGAACTGACTCTGCTGGGTTTCGAACCCTGGTTTACATGGTGCTAAACCTTTCCCTTACCAGTAAACCTGAATTTGGACTGTTTTGACTTTGCTGCTTCTCCTTCCCACTGACCTCGGCTTGCCTCACTACGATTATCATCTTTCTGTTCCAGTCTCCCATCTCTGCTTAAGACCAGAAGGCCACTCAAGGCTCAGGGGCTCAACCACCTGGGTAACGAGTGGCTACCTCTGGCAGAAAACATTGCTGATCTGGCTACTGGACTCCAAAACTTTGTAACATCAATATCATTACAACTATTCTCATGGTTGTAGACCGATTTTCTAAGATGGCTCACTTCATTCCTCTCAAGAAGTTGCCATCTTCGCAAGATTTGGTCCTAATTTTCATACGTGAAATTGTCCGTTTGCATGGCATCCCCCACAATATTGTGTCTGATAGGGGCTCTCAGTTTGTGTCCAGGTTCTGGAGGGCGTTCAGTAAACAATTGGGGATTGATCTCTCCTTCTCCTCCTCCTACCATCCACAGACCAATGGTACAGCTGAGAGGGCTAACCAGTCATTAGAAGTTTATTTGCGTTGTTTTATTAATAGCACACAAGACAATTGGTCCCAACTACTCCCGTGGGCCGAGTTCGCTAGAAACAATGCTGTTCATGACTCCTCTGGGCACAGTCCATTTTTTGTCAATAATGGTAGGCATCCTACGGTTCTCCCTGCGGTATTTTCTGATACTGCCATTCCTGCTCTGGATGAGCGTCTGGCCTCCATTCGGGATACCTGGGTTAAGGTTCAAACTGCTCTAGGGGCTGCTGCTGAACGCTTCAAACATTTTGCTGATAAGCGTAGGAGTGCCAACCCGGTGTACCAAGTGGGGGACCGGGTTTGGTTGTCATCTCGCAACATCAAGCTTAAGGTCCCTAGCATGAAGTTTGCCCCCAGATTCCTTGGTCCCTATAGAGTGCTTCGTAGGATCAATCCAGTGTCTTACTCTCTGGCTCTTCCTGCATCTTTAGGGATTCCCAACACTTTTCATGTGTCCTTACTCAAACCTCTTGTCTGCAATAGATATACTGTTCCTTGTGTTCCTCCCCCTCCGGTGGTGGTGGGTGGTCAGGAAGAGTATGAGGTATCTTCTATCATGGATTCTAGGTTTTCTCGGGGCACTTTACAGTACTTGGTTGTTTGGAAAGGTTACGGTCCTGCTGATCGTTCTTGGGTTTCGGCTCCTGACCTGCATGCGGGCCGTAAGATCCGCGCTTTTCACGCTAAATTTCCTCTCAAGCCTGGTCCTGTCCGCCCGGTGGGCGTTCTTCAGGTGGGGGGTAATGTCACGTATTCATCCGCTTATAGAAATGTGGTTAATGACATTTACTGTCCACACAGGAAAAGTTGTGCCGAGCAGCAACCTAATCCACAGAAGGTTTAATGCTGAGCAGTAATTGTGCAAATGAAACCTGGTGTCATGTATTCATCCGCTTATAGAAAAGTGGTTAATGACATTTACTGTCCACACAGGAAAAGTTGTGCCGAGCAGCAACCTAATCCACAGAAGGGTTAATGCTGAGCAGCAATTATGCAAATGAAACCTGGTAACTGACTTTGGGGTCAAAGGCCGGTTACAGCCTATCAGAACTAAAGGAGGGGTATTTAGGCCCAGTTCTCAGCCTGCTCAGTGCCCTGTCGTGGTTTCCCTTGTGGTTGTCTGAGAGCGCGTTCCTGTTTATAGTATTCTACCTGGTTTTTGACTTTGGCTTTGTTTATTGACTTCTCTATATTCTGGTATCCTGACTCCTGGCTTTCCTCGTTGCTGTGTCCCTTTCTGTGTTCCCTGACCTCGGCTAGTATTTTTGACTATTCTTTGTACGTTAAATCCGGCCATTCTAAGGACTGGTAATACGTTACTTATTTGTCATCCGTGCTGTACAGTTCTACGTGCTGGATCAAACCGTAATCCTGACAGTGTGGAGTTCCCAAAGTCTCTGTAGAACCGTGGCCTGGTGATATTGTTTGAATTCGGGCTGGGCCAATCCTCCCCAGCTCCTCGGTAGACATAACTTGTCATAACTGATGCATGCCCTGTCACCCCACCAGATATATTGTAGGATCGCTGTTTTGAGTGTCGCGAAGAATGTGTGTGGTATCATCTGTGGCGTGGTGTGGAAAAGGTATAGAATCCGTGGCAGGACATTCATCTTAATGACCGATATCCTCCCCAACCAGGATATATGTGGATAATTCCATCTCCTGAGGTCCCCCAAGATAGTTGTCAGGAGGGGTTTGTAATTGTGGGCATATATGTCTTTTCCCTCTTGTGTGATCCATACTCCGAGATATCTCATATGTTCGCGGCACCAGTGAAACGGGAATCTTCTCTTCAGGTATATGCAGTTGGTCTCGGGTACCGTGACATTAAGGATCTAACATTTGCTTAGGTTCAGTTTAAGTCCCGAGAGGCGTCCGTAGCGTTCGAACTCAGACAGTAGGTGTGGTATGGTCTCCAGTGGGTTCTCGAGGAAAAACAGCATGTCATCCGCACAGACTGTGACTTTGTGTTCTTTAATTTTGTGTCTCAGCCCCGTTATCCTCTGGTTTTTCCAAATGCTATCTAGGAGCGGCTCTAGGGTGAGGGCGAATATAAGTGGCGACAAGGGGCATCTCTGCCTTGTTCCATTTCGGATGTCGAGGCTGTCCGTGAGGGCTCCATTCACTCGAACCCTGGCGTTTGATCTGCTTTAAAGCGCAGAGATCCATGTGAGCATCCCCTGTCCTATGCCCATCTTGCGTAGCGTCTCTTTCATAAAGCTCCAGTCTATCCTATCTAAAGCTTTCTCTGCATCTGTGAATATCAATTGTAGCTTCGTTCTGGTCCGCTTTGCGAGGTGTTGTATCGCGAACAGTCTGAGCGTGCAGTCCCTGGCTTCTCTTCCTAGTATGAAGCCAGTCTGGTCTGGATGTATGAGTCTCGTCATGTATGTCTGCCTCACTAAAGCCCCACTGGACCCCAGGGACAGATCCACGCCAGCTCTCTAGGTAGGATGGCTGGGTGGACATTTTTAATTTAAAAAATATGAATAATTTGTGTGTTTCTGTGAGTTTGTGCGTGTGTGTCTGTGAGTGTCTGAGTATCTGTGTGCATCTGTGAGTGTGTGAGTGTATATGTGTCTGAGTGTGTATGTGAGTGAGTATGTGTGTGTCTGTGAGTGTCTGAGTATGCGTGTGCATTGTTACGATTGCCTCTGGCCTAGCAGGAAGTTGGATCGCTTAGATGTCCTGGTTCCCAAAGTTGGAGGGTCGAACGGTGCTTCAATCGGTAGAGACCTGTAAGTGTACAATATCCCACTAGCTATAATAAAGCTAGGATTCCCGGTTCCCTACAACACGAATTGAGGCTGCGAGTTGAGGGTAAAACGAACTGGCTTTACTGGCACACAGGCATGGCAATTTATGCAAGTCCCCAGGTGCAGGGACAGCCCCCTCTGGACCTGATGGGATACAGGTACAATGCAAGGATTCAACCAATCATATTACACTGTATCATTCAAACTAGTACCCACCCAGCTTGGAGATAATGAGTCCAACGGTTATACAATCTTATTATCTCCAAGTGCCCAAAAGACCATGCTTTATTTTGTCCTAGAAAACAGCATAAAAATACATAACTTTAATTTATTAATGGGAATATAATTCATTCGACTATTTATTCGGTAGCTCAGATCTGGGCACATCAGGTATACGGATTGTGCCCAGATCCCACAAACAGAACAGAGAGTTTCTGCAACATAAAGTCTTATTTGGTACTTTTGTCATGAACTCCTGATGGCGGCCATGTTTTAAGGCTGGTTAATGGACAGCGGGACCTCGACCTAGAACTGATGGAGCGGGTGTCGGCTACATATTTACATGAATCCCCGCTCTCAGTATGGTTGTCCCGGCCGTTTAGGAAACGAACGGAGACCGCCCGGAAGTGGGTACTTAACCTGCGGTTAACTGCAATATCAACGTTCTAATTAAGGCCACACACCAGAATGTAGGTGGTCCACGTTCGTGAGTCTTTCGGTAGTTTTCTCCTTAGGGAAAATGAATCCAAACGTGGATGCCCTGAGACCGTCAATTAGTTTGTGGTTAATCACAGACCGCAGCTCCTTTGGTGGTTAATTGGAGGCACACTCAGCTCGTAGGGTGGTCGGTTATTCGGTACTTTCAGAGGTGACCGGGGTTAAGTGGCGGCACACGCCAAGGGCTGGGTGGTCCGTCGTTCGTATATACGAATGTGTAGTTATAACGGTTCGTGGAGTGAGTTTGTACAGTCTGAATCCCGAAAATAGTATGGGTTTTAACAAAAGGGGGTTACTTTATAACAGTTGGGAGGGTTCTTGTAACAGTGCTCCCTCCTTATGGAACACTCTGGCAGACACTGTCTGACCCCTTTTTGGGGCAGACTAAAGCTGTCCAGACTGAGGTGTTATGCTGGATTGAGGTCGGTTTGCCGAGATAACCCGTCGGCATTGCCATTCTGCTTCCCGGGTCGGTAGGTGATAGTGAAATTAAAAGGTTGTAAGGATAAGCTCCAACGTAAAAGTCTGCCATTGTCCCCAGCGACCCGGTTGAGCCATACCAATGGGTTATGGTCTGTAACCAGAGTGAACTCTTGTCTATACAAGTAGGGAGTCAATTCCTTTAGTGCCCACACCAGGGCCAAACGCTCCTTTTCCACAGCGGCATAGATGACCTCGCGTAGCAGGAGTTTTCGGCTGATGTAGTCAATCGGGTGCTCCTTTCCATCGTCTCCTACTTGGCTCAGGACGGCCCCCAGCCCGAACATGGAGGCGTCTGTATGGACAATAAAACGTTTATTAGGGGCTGGGGCAGCCAAGACAGGAGCATTAATTAAGGCACTTTTGAGCGTCTGAAAAGCTGTTTCACAGTGGGGAGACCACAGGACCTGTCGGGGAAGATTTTTTCTTCGTCAAGTCAGTCAAGGGTTTAGAAATAGAACTATAATCCGGTACGAATCACCTGTAGTACCCAGCCGTGCCCAGGAAGGCTAGTACGTGGGTCTTAGTGTGAAGTGTGGGCCAATTTGCGACCGCCTCTATCTTAGCTGGCTCCGGTCGTTGCTTCCCGCATCCCACTCGGTGACCCAGGTACTGTACCTCATCTTTCTGGTTTCAGAGTCAGGCCTGCGGCCCGAATCTGATCTAGAACCATTCCTACATGAGCTAAGTGTTCCTCCCAGGACTCACTATGGATCGCTATGTAATCCAGGTAGGCACAGGCAAAATCCTGGAAGCCATCAAGGAGTTTATCCACCAAGCGCTGGAATGTGGCAGGGGCATTCTTCATCCCGAATGGCATAACCTTAAAATGGTATAAGCCAAACGGGGTGACGAATGCCGACTTCGGAATAGCTTCCCTGGCCAGGTGGATTTGCCAGTAACCCTTACAGAGGTCAGTGGTAGTTAGGTAGTTTCCCCTGGCTATACGATCCAGCAGCTCATCTACCCTGGGCATTGGGTTAGGTGTCGGTCATGGTTTTATCATTGAGCTTCCGAGAGTCCACACAGAATCTGGTAGTGCCATCTTTCTTGGGTATTAGCACCACCGGGGATGCCCAGGGACTATCAGAGGATTCAATGACCCCTAGGCTGAGCTTCTCGTTTATCTCTTTTTTTCATCCCTGATCCGGTAGTGGGCCTGTCTTAAGGGTTACTGCCCTGGAGTATCCACTTGGTGGGTGGCTAAGTCTGTGTACCCTGGTTCCTGGGAGAACATCGCCTGTTTCTCTTGTAGCAGTTTGTGCAGCTGCTCCCTCTCTACTGGGATAAGTCGGTCCCCTATCTGCACTTGATTCACTAAATCAGATGGGAGGTCCTGGTCTAACAGGTCGGGTATGGGGAGGCTATCGGGGTCTTCGTAAGCAGGGGTGCATATTGTTGCCACATCCTCCTGTCTCTCCAGGTTTCCCTTAAGCTTATTTACGTGGAATATCTTCCACAGGCTCTCATCGTGGCAGCTAGCAATCACGTATGTAGTGTCCCCGCATTTCTCCACTACTTGGTAAGGTCCCTGCCAGGCTGCTTGCATCTTGTCTGTTTTAACAGGTTTGAGCACCATAACTTTTTGTCCTATATAAAAGCTCCTCCGCCGTACCCCCTTGTCATACTGGACTTTCTGTCGCATCTGGGCCGCCTGGAGGTTGGCCTGGACCGACCTGGCTAATTGCTCCATACTGTCCCTAAGTTCCAGCACGTATGGTACGATGGGGACTCCGGCATTCTCAGTCTCTCCCTCCCAGTGCTCACGGATAAGGTTCAGGGGGCCCCGCACCTTGCATTCGTATAGCAGTTCAAAGGGAGAGAATCTGGTCGTTTCCTGGTGCACTTCCCGGTAAGCGAACAGGAGGTGCGGCAGGAAGCGTTCCCAGTCTCTATATTACTGGGTGAAGGTTTTTAGCATTTGTTTGAGGGTTCCATTGAACCTCTCACATAGCCCATTAGTCTGCGGATGATATGGGGAGCTGAGAAGAGATTTTATTTTGTAGACATGCCATAGCTGTTGCGTTAGTTCAGCAGTGAACTGGGTGCTTCTATCGGATAGAATTTCCGAAGGGAATCCCACCCGAGAGAACACTTGAACTAAGGCATTAGCTACAGTGTCTGCCTGGATGTTGGATAGGGCCACTGCCTCGCGGTAGCGCGTGGCATAGTCCACCATGGTAAGAATATATCTTTTTCCAGATGGACTGGGGGTGGCGAGTGGTCCCTGTAACGGATCACCTGGCACCCCGACTGGGTACCTCCGTTAAAGGATGCTCCTAGCATTTCCTGAGGACTCCAAGCACTCTGGCCGACACCACAATCACCGAACCGAAGAAGCGTATACCTTCTCTCAAGCATATGAATGCTATAAAAAGCTGAATAGGCAAAAACCATACGGATGGGTTTAGACTCCTAGCAGTCAAACTGGAACAGCATACAATAAATCCTCCCCCAATAATGAGACGACACTTCACTTTGAGGGTTAAGCAAGAACTGACTGGACTGGCACATACAGCCTCTTTTATTCCCAATCCACAAACTTAGTACTGCCCACAGGGTTTTACATAACAACCAATAACACACGTACATTACAGAACGACACTCCCACACAAAATCCTCCCCTCTGGCTGGGATATGATTACTGAGCACAATGGTTAATCTAATTATCACAGCCTGAGAAATACAGTTTTTCCACATTATTCATAACTTGAAAAGTATGCATCAAATTCACATACATTTTCAGAATCAGCACACTCCAAATACAAACATATGTCAAAATCATACATATTGGTCCAGTGGTTCAAAAGTTAAGGAAAAGTCCTATTTGACCAAATACAGCATGGCTTTTCTGCCCAAAACCAGTTCCACAGAGTCTTCTATCCTGGAGATAATTGGGGAAGTAATCCAATTATCTCCAGGACAGAGGCAAAACTCCATTGAACACATGGCAGCAAAAGACAATAAAACACATGAAAACATATAACTGTGCAGCCATTGCACAAAACAGGTTCATTCAACATATCCCCAGATAGCTCAGATCTGAGCGCACATTATTACTGAATGGCGCTCAGAGCACACACATACAGTTCAATTGCCATGGAGCCAAAGTCTTCCCCATAGTCTTTCATTATACAAATGGGCTCCATGGCATAGCTATCTGGGTAACACTGCTCACATAGGGAAAGTACCGAAAGACCCAGTTTTTGGGTCTTTGCAGGGGAAAATCCATCCTTTCAACATGGGGCCATAGTCACAGGGTCTCGTGGTCCAACCCCCCAGTCCCTGTGTCAGCTCTTTCCCTATACTTCTGGAGGGTCGGTTTTAGTCTCAGCCTCAAAAGCTGCAGGCGTATCCCAGGGTAATGGTGAAAGGCAATTAGTCATAGTCGGGGTTAGTTTTACCTGAGTCTCCCGCACTGGCGACGGGTCTTGGGTCCTTCCTGCTTGCGAC
>OW240914.1:53391209-53465391 GCA_933207985.1 Pelobates cultripes
CTACAAGACCTTTTAACATTTTCTTAACTCACAGAAAACACCCACTGCCAAACTAGACGCAAAAATAAATATTATTTTATGGTCCCAAAGAATTATAGAATTAGAATGAAACAGTCATATTTAATTAATAGACTGTACACAATATTTACCACATTTGTGTGTTCATTTATAGTCTAATAACAAAACTAGACAAACATTGATCAGTCACAACATAAAAATCACCTGCCTAGTATCATGTAGGTCCCATTCATGCTGCTGAAACAGCTCTGATGCTTTAAGGCATGTGCTCCACAAGATCTTTGAATGTGTCCTTTGGTATCTGGCACTAAGATATTAACAGCAGGTCCTTTAAGTCTTGCAAGTTGTGAAGTGGGTCCACCATGGATTGGATTTGTTGTTCCACCACATCCCACAGATGCTCAAAACAGGGGGAACCTACTCACCTGCAGAGGAATCTCTTGCCGAGCCAAAAGCCGCCTAACTAATGATAACTAACTCCAAGATGGCTGCCACACCAGCAGGAGACGTGCCTGTCCTGGAAGGAAAACTTTGAGGCCCGCTTTGACCTGATTTGTGAGGCATTCTGGAAGCGCATTCTGGAAGTGCGTTCAACGCACACCTCTCTCCTTCACTATATCCAAGATGGAGTGGGGATTTCCCAAACCTGCCCTGGGTCAGAGACCCTCCTGGAGGTACGCTCACCTTGCCACCCTAATCCTCACCGAGCACTAGAACCCCCTGAACTGTGTCCATGCGGCACGGAGACGGAGGCCGCAATGGTGTGGGATGCTGACTCCACATAGAACTTCAGCACAGGGAGAAGCAATCTCTGAATCCAGCAGACACCCAGTTGCTCATCTGCCTGCCACCTGGCTAATATCGCGGGACTGCGTGTGGACGAGCGGTGACAGCATGACAGGCCTGGAGATTGAGTGTCTATTGAGGCCTACTAGTGG
The DNA here is from genome assembly GCA_933207985.1 of Pelobates cultripes. Lineage (NCBI taxonomy): Eukaryota > Metazoa > Chordata > Amphibia > Anura > Pelobatidae > Pelobates > Pelobates cultripes. The sequence continues at coordinate 53,392,166 of OW240914.1, forward strand.
CATTGGCTAGATCCTACATGGCAGGGACCCTATTTCAAATATACCCACTTTCCTGGTACCCAGTGGCATCAATAATACTCAGTGTTTTTACTTATAGCCTAACTATTAAGCCTATGTTTTTATTTTCCATGCATATTAAGCCTGTCTTATATGTTGATACCTATTCATCATGCATGTTTAGCTTAAATACCCTCATATATAACGAAAATTGTGCTGATTTACTTGTATGTCATGACAATGCTTGTTTATCACCAGCTTGCTACTGCTATTGTGGCACTGCAAGATTATATGTAAACTGTATTCTCATGCACAAAAAAGTAAAGAAATAAAAAAAAAAAAAAAGTATAATACTTCAAAAACTTATCTAACCTCTGCACATGTTTCCAACTTAATATCCTCTAAAGCCCTCAGATGGTTAAGCTCTTATTTTGCTCTTTTCTTTGGAATTTAAATACCTACACTCTCAAAGAATTGTTGACAACAACCAAGATTTAGCTTGGTAGCTAGGTTTTTCAGTGCCTTGGATTGGGTCTCGGGTAGACTTGTAAAACATTTTGGTTCTTCCGAAACACAGAAAGAAATTCAGGAAGCCAGAACAGCAGCAGGATTTTCTTCCTCCAAACAATTAACGAAACAAAAAAACTACTTTTAACAACTGTATGTTGGTAAAATAGTCTTACATTAGGATGAATTGCAAAATGCCTGCCAACCAAGATCTATCTCCCACTCTACGTTTTCTATAGTGCTCCTCTCAGCAGTAGATGTTAGGTACAGCATGTGAATTAAGATAGTCTCAAACCAGAATCAATGACCAGGCTATCTCCCACACCAACACTTGTCCAGCAAGAGTAAACACACTTTATCACTGCTGGTCTAGTGACTAGAAGAATACCTATTGGACGTACAGGTGTGTCGAAGCTCCTTCTTTCCCCCCTCTATTTGTCACTTTTCATCACCTGGGAACAAAGTAAACATTTAGTTGCTGTCTCCTAACCACCGATTATCTTTATTTTTCCTGCTATCTCTTGATCCCTTTGATTTCACAGTTCAATTCTCTGCTAGGAATTATATCACTCTTGCTTCTTTTATTGCACACCTAGCCACCCCTCTGCTGGCTGTGACTCACACAACCTTCAAGAATAAAATATGATTTAATTTTCAATCAGATGTGACATCACAGTGTTAGGAGTCCTTTATCTTATGCTCTGTTAATTGAACTTCAATCACACACAGGAAGCTCCTACAAGCTTTAGCTTTAGAGCAGGAGATGCCAAATTCAAAATTAAACACAATGTGCAATAAAGGAAGTATACACATTAGGTCTCTCTTTACAGGAAATGTGTAGGGAGACTGTGTAGGTCACATGCAGTGGAAGTTTTAGGAGTCCTTTATCTTATGCTCTGTTAATTGAACTTCAATCACACATAGGAAGCTCCTATAAGCTTTAGCTTTAGAGCAGGAGATGCCAAATTCAAAATTAAACACAATGTGCAATAAAGGAAGTATACACATTAGGTCTCTTTTTACAGGAAATGTGTAGGGAGACTGTGTAGGTCACATGCAGTGGAAGTGTGACTAGGGGTGCATAAACAAAGTGGTTTATGCAATTAAAGGACCACTATAGGCACCCAGACCTCTTCAACTCAATGGAGTGGTCTGGGTGCAAGGTCCATCTAGTGTTAACCCTGCAGCTGTAAACATAGCAGTTTCAGAGAATGTGTACACTAGGGTTAATCCAGCCTCTAGTGGCTGTCTCACTGATAGCCGCTAGAGGCACTTCTCACTGTGAAAATCACAGTGAGAAGCCGCTGGACGTCCATAGGAAAGCATTAAGAAATGCTTTCCTATGGACTGTTTAAATGTGCGCGCGGTTCTTGCAGCCCATGCGCATTCGGCGCTGACGTCGGCAGAGGGAGGAGAGTTCCCCAGCGCCGAGGGAGTCCAGCACTGGAGAAAGGTAAGTGTTTAACCCCTCCCTGCAGCCCAGTGGGAGTGGGACCCTGAGGGTGGGGGGGACCTAAAGACAAGTTTGTTTTCCTGGCACTATAGTGGTCCTTTAAGCTAAAGTTGTTTGTGTGACTATAGTGTCCCTTTAAATAAGTTTCACAGAGCAGACTGAGCTCTCTTTTTGTTTTTAAGAAACCAAACATAGTTTTTTTTCCATGGCAGCATATTTGAGTACAGAAACTCCTGGCATTGCGATCAATCTCTCTGTATCCACTCTATTAAAGCCAGGGCCGTCTTTAATTTTGATTGGACCCTGGGCAAGCATTTACTTGGGCCCCCTGACTATATATAGATACACACACATACACTACCTGACACACATGCAGATACACACTGACCGCATGTAGATACACACAAGAACATACAGATACACACAAACTACATATAGATACACTGACACACACATAGACATACACACAGATATAAACACTGACATACATGCAGATACAAAGGTACACCCATTGACTACATATAGATACACACACACACTGACACAAATCCAGACACACAGATACACAACCTAAAACACATGCAGATATACAGATACAAACACTGACACATACAGATACACACACAAACGGAAAACATACAGATACAGAGACACATTCTGACAGACGTACTGACACAGACAGTCATACTGAAACACACATACACAAAGACATACTGAACCACACAGACACTGACATACAGATACACTGACAGACATACTGGCACATATACACACAGACAGACGGACATACTGAAACACACATACACACAGACATTGACAGACATATTAAAAAACACAGACATACAGAACCACATGGACACTGACAGACTCACACAGACATACTGACAGACATACAGACATTCTGGCACACATACACACAGACAAACATACTGAAACACACATACACACAGACACTGACAGACAAAGACATTTTGACACGCACAGACAGCCATACTGAAACACACATACACAAATACATACTGAACCACACAGACACTGACAGACACACACACACACAGATTTTCTGGCACATTGACAGACATACTGGCACACATACACACAGACAGACAGACATACTGAAACACACATACACACAGACACTGACAGACAAACACACATACAGACATTTTGACACACACAGACAGCCATACTAAAACACACATACACACATACATACATACTGAACCACACAGACATTGACAGACTCACACACACACACAGACATACTGACACACTGACAGACATACACACATACACTGACAGACATACACACACAAAGACATACTGACACACTGACAGACATACACACATATACAGACAGACATACACACACACAGACATACTGACACACTGACAGACATGCACACATATACAGACAGACATACACACACACAGACATACTGACACACTGACAGACATACACACATATACAGACATACTGAACCACACAGACACTGACAGACTCTCACACACACAGACATACAGATACACAATGACAGACATACTGGCACACTAACAGACATACACACATACTGACACACTCATGCAAAATTTGATAACCACCCTCCAGTTTCTTACCTTTTCCTGGAGGGTGGCTTCCCCGGGGTCCAGTGGGCTGGCTGGGGTGGCTGGGAGTTAAGCTCTCCCGGCCTGGCCCCCTCCGGAACAGCTCCTTCCTCCCTGCACGGCTCCTGTTTCTGTGGGAGAAAGTGACACGCGGCTGTCACTTCCTCCCAGTGCTGCCGAAAAGCAAGGGCCCGGTCGCGCTGTTAAAGCGCCACAGCGCCCAACCGGGCCCCTGCTGACACAGGCCCACCGGGTGGCCCTAAGTGCATGGGCCACCCGATGGGCCCCCATAGTCTGCGGGCAGAGGGCAAACAGGGCAGTTACCTCGGGCCCCCCAGCAGGGACAGGGCCCGGGGCAGCTCCCCTGTTTGCCCCGCGTTAAAGACGGCCCTGATTAAAGCCCAGCGAATAATATTTTATTCATAATTAGATGTTGTTTTCCCTCATTAATGACTGTATTGTAAACCACAAATGATGCTGTTAAAATTTCTTTTTATATCAAGATTCATTGAAAATCTCTATATTAGTTGCTCCTTGCATACAAAGAATGAGAAACAAAATAAAATTTACTAGCATTAAAAAATATATAGGTCATAACAAAGATATTACAACAAATCAAATGAATGTTAGAAGCATCAGGACTTCCATCTAAAAAAAAAAGCATTTTATTTTGTCAGCAGCTAAGTTCATAGTGTGCAGTCTGCAATGTTATGTTCAGCAGAAGAAAAGAGCCTACTGAAGGGCAAATAGATTGTAGAAATTAAAACATTAGCTGGAAGACGATGGAGAAATGCCAGCAGATACAATGTGAAATCACAGCACAGAGCACAGGAACAGCACAGAAGGACAATACTGGCAGCTAATAGCCTGACTCTGGAAAATAGTAAGAATTATTGCTGTGACACAATTGAGAACAAATTAGTTGCAATCCCACAATAGCATAACATGCATAACATGCAAAATCTGTTGGCACCTCGTAACTAAAAACATTTTTATCTGCTATGCAAATATTTAAATATAATTTGCATTATACAATAACAAAGTAAAAAAATGAAAAAGGTTGTCCAACTCCAAACTGATGGTTGTCTCCCTATGCAAAAGAGATACAACAACCCCAGACGATTGTTTCAGCCATGTACGGCCTCGTGAGTGAGGTGTAATTGATCATCTTCTAGGCACAATGAGCAAGGGATCCATGTGTTGACTATCTCGTGCAAAGGCATCTGGCTTGCCTTTTTGGTAGGGTCATTTTGATAGGTTTTAGGTTTTCTTTGTTATTTCACAAGATGAGGGAAAACCAGATTGAGAAATGAGTGGGAACCCACAAAACCCACCGAAGAGTTAAAAAAAAGACATGTCACACTGAGTGTAGGAAGGGTCCACGTGTGCAGTTAGCTGTCACACAGACACTGTGTTTATTACTAGAGGAAGAAGCTTATTCTAATCTCCTAAGCACAAACAGTAGTAAAGAAGTACATTGCAAATCAAATTATATATCTCTTGCCAGAAATAAAATACAAAATAAATCAATAATCAGTAAAACAATTATATCAGTGATCCAAAATGGGTATAGGTGACACGAGCAGTAGCAGATAGGCAAGAGGAACTTTTTTTTCTCTTTATTTTCTTTTTCCATTCACTGGACGATGAGGGATCCAACTGTTCACCTCTGTCGATTACTGGCACTATCCTCACCATTCCCTCTGTTTTGGTAAGAGTTGTGTTACTAGTGGAGGAGGTACTGTTGGTGATAGATGGTGGCAACTGTGCAGAATCAGATATAGCAACAGTGGACCTGCTGCCCGCCCTAGTACTTTCTTGTTCTGCTTCTACTCTCAGTAATACAAACTTGCAGTGTCTTTTCAGATGTTGATTCATACTGGCACTAATGAGATGATCCTTCACTTGCCCTCTACTCACTTCCTTGCAACATTTGCACATTACAAATTAGCATTCTTGAAGTTACTCAAAGTTATCCAAAAGTTTGCTTTATTGGCACAATACGGTAACCTCAAAATTTTGCCTTGCATTTGCTGATGATGTAAATAGATTTGCAACAGTGGAAGTGTAAGCACTTCGCAACACTAGTCTGTACACTAGCACTTGGTTGATTAATGATAATGGAAATGTTGATAGTAGTGGTATAGGTGGTGGTGATAGTGGTGGTGATGGTAACAATGAAACTGGGTGATGTCACAGCTATCACCAATGGATTACTCAATCCCAAGCAGATACAGATGGATTCAAACAAGAATGGCAAGAATGCAGAAGGTGAGTGTACACTAGCTGCTGGAGAAAATACAAAGTTGCTGTCTGTCCTCTCATCTTGTAATTCCTATGGCTCATCATTATCTCCTGGGTCAGAAGTAAAAGTGATATATCTTTAAAGGTGGCGGAAGCAGAATTCTTCTTGCCAGATTTATCCCCCTCACCACCACCACCACCAAGACCAGTTCCAAGTTAGTGTGAGGTGGTAGTGGCTAATTACAGACACAGCACTAATCATAACCACCAGTCTCACAAAAGGGTGAATAAAGTAGGCTATCTTACACTCAAAGTAGTAGGCAAGAGGATTTTAAAACCAAACAGCACACTCCCCAAAACACTTAACCATATCATTAAAACTTGTAAAATCCAAGAGTAAAAATGAAAAATTTAGCCAGGATAAGACAAGATGGAGGTTTGAGTTGCCCAGAAATCCATCAATGTTATCAGGCCAGTAGACTGTTTCATATAATGTTATCACAGAATACATCCGCAGAAAAGGAAAAATGGTATTCAATAGAGAAAGACAGCACAGGGGTAGAGACTTTATCCTCTCTATTCTGGATTTTAGATCTCAATAAAAACTTTATAGCTGAGGCAAGAGGCATCTTAGTGAGCTTAGAAAATTGCTACATGCAAATAGAATTTTTAAAATAAAATTATCAGAGAGGGTCTCTAATCAAGGTAAATGGAATGGAAACAAGGAGGGGGACAGAGAGCTGAATAGTATGTTATAAAATGATGCGACAAGGGGTTTTCCCATACACCCCAACAACAAAAAAGCAATTAAATAAAGAGGAAATGGATGGGTCAAACGGGCGTATAACATTTTTTTTTTTAATTAAATTGGTGACGATAGTAGTTCAATCAAAGAGATGAAAGGGCTCTCTCTCTCCAAATAAAGATAAGGAAAAGTCAGATACGAAAGTGAGAATCAAAGGGTTATTTTAGGGATAATAAGGATAGGGATGGGTTATGGGGCGGGAGGGAAGAAACAGAGAAACAAATGATTAATTAAAGGTTAACCCCTTAACGCCATTACGGCGTTCTATGCCGTCGCGGCTTTAAAGGGCTTTAAAGCCATTGCGACGGCATAGAACGTCGTAATGGCTTGCAGCCCCAGGGGATCGCAGCTACTTACCTCCGCTGCGATCCTCTTCTGGAGGGCTGCCTGACCGCCCAGGCAGCCCTCCTCTGGCAAATGAGGCCCCCCTCAAAGAGCGATCACATGGCCCCCTATAGCTGGCTGTGGATCTGCCAGCAGGGGGGCTGTCTGAAATATCAGACAGTCCCCCTGCTGGTGGGAAGTAGTAAAAAAATAAATAAAAATAAATTAAATTAAATTAAAAATCAATTAAAAGTATTTATATATATATAATATATGTATATATGATATATATAATATATATACATATATATATGTAACGTCATACGTTGTGTATTTTAATACTAATATTAGTATTTATATTAATATTAAAATACACTTAGAATGACGTTACATATATATAATACGTATATATATTATATATATAATAGATATATACACATATATTATATATATATACGTATAATTACAATAATAAATAAATACAATAATAAAATAAATAAATAAAATATTGAAATAAAATTTAATATAAATTATATATTTATATGTAATTTCATTCTAACTGTATTTTGTTATTAATATATATATATTGGTAACAAAATATACTTAGAATGACATTCTATATATATATCTATCTATGTATAAAATACAAATAACCGCAAATATATATATATATAGATAAATACATATAATTACATAAAAGATTACATTAGTATACACGTAGAATTTAAATACCTATAAATGCATATATATTAAAATTCTACGTGTATATTTAAGTAATCTTTTAACAGAATTATGTGATTTGATTAATTAAAATTTGATTGACATGCCAGACAACACAGGGAGAAAGTGCAGAGAATTTAATTCGCAAGCACTATATTTGACCCTGTAAGTCTCCAAGACACCATAAAACTTGTACATAGGGGGTACTGTTTTACTCGGGGGACTTCGCTGAACTCAAATATTAGTGTTTCAAACTGGTAAATTGTATTACAACGATGATATTTTAAATAAAAGTGATGTTTTTTGAATTTTTTTTACAAACAAACAGCACTTTTATGGACTATATTATTGTTGTAATATGTTTTACTGTTTTAAAACACTAATATTTGTGTTTAGTGAAGTCTCCCTAGAATAGCAATACCCCCCATGTACAGGTTTTATTGTGTTTTGGAAAGTTAGAGAGTCACATATAAGGCTTGCATTTCATTTTTTTGACATTGAAATTTGCTAGATTGGTTATGTTGCCTTTGAGACCGTATGGTAGCCCAGGGATAAGAATTACCCCCATGATTGCATACCATTTGCAAAAGTAGACAACCCAAGGTATTGCAAATCGGGTATGTCCAGTCATTTTTAGTAGCCACTTAGTCACAAACACTGGCCAAATATTAGTTTTTTGCTTTTTTCACACAAAAACAAATATTAATGCTAACTTTGGCCAGTGTTTGTGACTAAGTGGCTACTAAAAAAGACTAAACATACCCCACTTGCAATACCTTGGGTTGTCTACCTTTTCAAATGGTATGCCATTATGGGGGTAATTCTCATTCCTGGGCTACCACACCGTCTCAAAGGTAACATTACTAATCTGGCAAATTTCTATTTGAAAATGGAACGTTCTATATTTGACCCTGTAACGTTCCAAAACACCATAAAACCTGTTAGTGGGGGGTACTGTTGTACTCGTGAGACATTGCTGATTACAAATATGGGCATTTTTTTGCAGTAATACCTAACAGTATTATGACATTAACAGCTAAAATGTCAGACGGAAATACAAATTTAAAAAAATATCTTATTTTCTCAATTTATTTTAAACGTTATTCATAATAAATTATGTTCCATATATGAATAGGTAATGATAAATTAAAGCCCTGATTCTCCTGAACAAAATGATATATAATAAGTGTGGGTGCACTTAATGTGACAGCGGTGAATTACGGTTGAACAGCCATATAGCGCAAATTCCAGTTTTTGTTTACGTTTTGTTTTGATCAGAACGTGCACTATTGACTCCGTCCTGAAGGGGTTAAACCCATGAAGTTTTACTATAGTTAAGAAAAGAAGAAGTATTGTATTAATGATGATAGAGAGACATCAAAGTTGCTTATTTTATCTAACAGTTTTAATAACTATACATTGGTAAGGTATCTATCTGAACTACAAAAAAAAAAAAAACAACTTGTAAAAACTGTATTTTAGTGGTTCCAAATTTGTGTTATGTGCGAGTAAATACATGCAGTAGGCAAAGAGCTAACCTAAACCTGAAAGTAACTACTACTAGCTAGTAGTGATGTCGCGAACCGTTTGCGAACTTCCTGCGAACGGCTCACCGCGGTTCACCACGAACCGTTCGCGACGAGCTCCGGTCAGGATGTGTCAGCTGACCGGAGCTCGCCGCGAACCGCGACGAGCCGTTCGCGGGAAGTTCGCGAACGGTTCGCGACATCTTTACTAGCTAGGTGGATGCAGCAGTAACCTTAAATCTAGTCTCACACTAGGATCAATGACACAGGCAGTCTCCAATTCAAAATTGTTTAAAATGACACTGGCAGTAGCTAGCTAGCCAGATTGTAAGTTAAATTGAATCTCACACTAGGATCAATGATCAATGCTATCTCATAATTCCACACAGGCACAGGAAGGGTAAAGCACACAGTATAACTACAGCTCCAGCAATAGCTGTAGTCAAAGTGCTTGGAAGAATTTCTTTTGGTCAGTTGTCACTTGATCTGCGAATAAAATTCACCCAGAAGAAATTCTAGTAGCATATTTATTAAAGTGAGAATTCAAAGTGAATTCAAGGAGCGTTTCAAATTTCAGACCAAAGTAGCTAATCTCAATTTGAAATTCACATTGAATTAAGGTGATTAAACCTGTAGGAGATAAAAAGACTCTATCGAAGCATTTGCTCAGAAGCCACTTCTAAATGTGGGAGATGTAAGCTACAATAGGAAAGTATCCTGCATGGGGAAAAGTTCCTGAACCCTTACACACTGAGCAGAGACTTTAGGATATAAAATCCTCCCTTTTAGTAGATGTATTGTTCACTTTATTAACACCAAACACTGATTGATGCTGTATATTTATGTCAAAACGCAAGAACGCGATCTTCCTTCTCTGAGTTATTGGTCAATGACTTTGAAAACAAGGACACTTCTGCGACATAAAGGTGTTGGATTTACAGCATCTACACTCACACTCTTCAAAGCTGGGCCTCTCTACCTTTAAAATCCCTAATGGAAGAGAGATGCATTAAAACCATTAACAAAAAGTTCAATGAAGCTCATACATTTTTAATCGGTAATGAATCCAGAAATATTGAAAGAATATCCCAACATCAAAGTATATTTAAATATTGGCCACTAGAAAACACGTGCGGGTTCAATCACTTAAGTCCAGAAACGTACAAGCAATTGGATTTGTTAAAGTAAAGAGGAAATATATCTTGTTAACAGTTATAGATGTGAAAATTATGTGAACACGGATCAAGTTACTGAAAATACACTATATCCCCATCACAGGCATATGCAACAGGTGTGCCAGGAGTTTTCAGGGTCACCGTAATGTGGGGGCAAATTTCCCTCCTTTTCCATCCTTTCGGTCCATTTGTGTCAATTTGACATTTGTTGAAAATAGACCATGGCAATTTCATAACGTTACCTCAACAGAAAAAAAATCTTAGTGGATTAATTAAAAAGGTTACGTGATATTTTTATCACTGCTTCCACTAACATCAAAACTTCTGGAAAACTAGCTTAAGACCACATAGCCCACTCCCTGTCCTCCTACTTAACCGCCTGTAATCTGACTTTCATCCTCAACATTCAACCAAGGTTACTATTATAATAACCTTCTTTCCGTTAAAGGTAATAGCCACTACTCTATTATCACTTTACTTGACCTCTCAGCTGCCTTTGACACGGTTGAGCACCTCTTCCTTCTAAAGACTCTCTCTTTTGGTCTCTGTAACATTGCTCTCTCTTGGATCCACTCTTACAGTTTTTTTCTGTGTCATTTGCTGGTGTCGCCTCTCCACTCCCACGATCAATCTCCATCTCTCCTTTCTTCGTTTTTTTTTTTTTTTTTTGAGAGTCAACTGATATTTATTTTGGCCACACGCTGCTTTTATGCACAATCCCCTACATGGGGTCTCCCATACAATAATACAGGGCTTTTCTGCCCAAGATCCTCTACAGAAAAATATAACATTTTCTAAAACATTCCAAAAATACATTTTCAAAAGGGGCCAATTTGATTGCATGGGAGGTCAGAAGGTTGATAGACTTAATTCCTCTTTGAAGCTGGGACACCAACCAAGCTGCTCTGTAAGGTGTGAGAAGTCACACATAAGTCGCCTGGAAGTCTGGTTTAAATATAAACTAACTCTCTAGCGTGCCATATGTCTAGATTCCCCCTTACATTGGGGGTCCCTTGATATGTTAATGGATATTGGCCATATGTTCAAGACTTGATGAAGAGTAGAAACAAATGTGTTTAATCTGGCAAACTTTCCCACTTATATACAAAATCAGGAGGCTGGAAACACACCCAGAACACTACAAATTTCAGTGCTCTCCTGGCTTGTTGTGGAAAGAAGCAGGCGTTCGTAAGGTTTCACTGGTGTTTGCGAGGTCAAGTGTCCAACTTAGAGTTCCGGACACTCGACAACCAAGTCCCGCTGCCTGCGTTCGTGCAACACCACTTAACCTTTGAAGTTAATAAGCCAGGGGCTGGTCGGTGTTCAGTAGATTTGTCTACCGAACGCAGGGAAAGTGTTTCTGTTTGGGAAACTGTAAAACAACCAGGGAAATGTCTGGTGAACAGAAGGGAAAAGTATTAAGTTTGGGCAGAAAGTATATGGCCTATAGTCGGTGGGCAGGAGGCCAGCTTCCATACTCCTCCAGGAGTTTGTGGCAAACGTCCAGGGTAAGGAGCATTTGTCACACCTACCCACAGATTAACCATTAAGCCTCATTCCTATTATATTTAGAATGGGACAAGCACCATCTTCTAATCAAGCCCAAACATGATTTGCGAACAAGGGGACCACACAAAGTTGATTTAGTACGAACGAGGGGGGGTACGGACAGCTGAACAAGGGGAATAAAAGTGTAGTTAGGTCCTCTATTTCATTATAAACATACATATGTGTCATTATCTTTAGTATTATAACAAGATTTTACCTCCCTTTTAAAGACCAAAACGTAAATTTTTGGGGGGCAGTCCTGTTTTTTTTTTTTTTATTCCAAGGGTTTTTATTGGGCGTGCATGAATACTTTACACACATTATTTAAGTGTTTCTTTGGTTATTACAGAATTTTCGTAACATACATAAAAAATATTAGTCCAGTGTTAATCGTTAGATAGAGGAACATGTCGTTATAGAGTCGCTATGTTCTTTTGTAGTAGCGTGTCATTGAAGAGGACTCCACATTCCCAAGAGTGTTATGCATATAATATTTGAAACCTTGATTACTAGGGGGTTTTGTAAGTAGAGCGCCATTTGTTTAAAGGTCTCACGTGATCATCAGTGTCTCAGCTCTTTAAATGCTCAGTGGGGTAGTGAGGCTTTTGGGCTGTGCCTACTTTTAGTATGCTCATACCTCCTTTCTCGTCTGGGGGTTAGTTTCCCATTCTCTGGCTTGGTCTCTCTTGTTGTTATCTCTCCTAATGTCTAGTGTGCTAGTGTCTCGTGCATCCTACACTCCCTTTTTCCAGGTTTCTTCTGCAGTCATGTATGTTGTCTATCAGAAAGTGTTTTGTTGCCTATCTAGCTATATGCTCCAGTCAAGCGTCTCCAGTTGTGGGTTTGCTTTGGCTCCTTTGTCCCCTGTTCCGTTATTCTTTCGTTTCCTTGCTAGGGGTTGCTCCCTGCTCCAGGGATGCGTGTGCCGTTAGTGGGTTGGCAGGGCGACTGATGTGGCTATGTGGAGATGTCTTGGGTGTTATTGTTGTAGCTCTCTTTGTGTTAGAGAGAGCCGTCCTTTGTTTGGGTTTGTGGTGGGATAGTGGGGCACTATAGTGGGCATCAGGGTTGTTCAGGGTCAAGCTGCATCTCTTACCGTACGTGTGGGGTGTGTGAATCTCTGAGCTTTGGCTGCGAGCATGCGCGGGGTGGTGTGTGTCAGCTTGTTGTTGCGAGGGGTTCCTATGGTGGGGACAGAGCTGGAGCTGGTCGCGCTAAGGTATGTGGATGTTATTGGGTACGGACTAGGGGTCCAGGGACCAAGGCCATAGGGAGGGGGGGAGGAGGCGCCCGAGGGTCTCCATCCCCACACCCCACCCGCGACCCCATCCCCTGGCCCGGTCCCGTGCAGGCCCATGGGGACTTCTCTTCGTTTCCCCTGTCGGTGATCAATGAGGTCCTTGCGTCCAGCTCCGTTCGTGTCTCTGAGTTTCTCCCTTGGTTCTCAGGGTTGGTTATCCTTTGTTCCTCATCTTCTCGACCCATGCTTTCTATTCTTCAAGAATGAGTACTTTATGGCTGTCTGTTCGTTAGCCATTGGAGCCAGTGGAGCCATATCTTCTGGTATCTCTGGGTTTGTCCTCTGGCTATTAGAATTAATTCTTCTATGGTTCTCATGTCTTCTATCCTCATTATCCAGTCCGTCATGGATGGGGTTGCGGTCTTTTTCCAAAATGCTGGGATCAGGCTGCGTGCTGCATTGATTAGGTACGGTGTGATTGTTTTTTTGTATGTAGCTAATGGTAGGGGTGTCAGGTGTAGCAGGTAATTTTCCGGTGTGAGATCAACCGTGTTGTACATTAGCATGGCAACTACTTGATGAATCTCCCTCCAGAAAGGCTGTATCCGGGGGCATGTCGACCAGATTTGGTATAGTGTGCCCAGTTCGGTTCCGCACCTCCAGCATTCCGGTGCGCTCATTGAGTGCATGGTCGCAAGTTTCTCAGGGGTTTTATACCAGTGTGATATCATTTTGTACCCCCATTCCTGGTATTTAGTGCTTATGGAGGTTTTGTGTGTCATTGTGAACGTTGTGGTCCATTGGTCCTGGGTTAGTGGGTGTCCAAGATCTCTCTCCCAGTATCTGACAAAGTATGGCAGTTGGGCATCTTCCTTCGGTGCGTTCAGTAGTTGGTATAGTAGTGATATGGCGTGTGGCGTGGGTGCAGGTTGGGTGCAAAGGTTCTCGAACAGGGTTGGTGGTCTTGCAGCAGTTTGGAGATCAGGTATTTTTTTTAGTGCGCTTACTAGTTGGTAGTACCTGAATTTAGTCAGTGGGTTTGGGGGTCGGGTGTGGGTAGGTCCGTTAGTGGGGGGATGTTCCCAGTTGCCAGGAGATGTTGAAACCTGCATGGGGTCAGTAGGCCCATGCTTGTCATGGTTTGGTTGCTGTTGATCATGTGAAATCTAGGGTTGTCTGTGATATGGTACAAGGGGGATAGCGGAGGGGCGAGGTCCTTGTTGTTTGCTATTTTCTTCCAGACCGTTAGGGTGGCTGATATTGTGGGATGTCTCCTTTTGAGTCTTTTTATCTGTTGTGGGGGCATCAATGTTAGTGTGTGGAGTGGGAGTTGAGTGAAGCTTGCTTCTATGGAGATTGTCAGAGTATTTATATCGGCAGACATTTTGTGCTATGATAGAAACTAAAAGTGTATATTCTGAGTCACTCTGAACAGACCAGACTCCATTTTGTTATTTCAAGTTAACAAAGAAGACACTAGATTTCTTTCTGTAAGACTGGCCTTTTTGCCAGAGCTAAGGAATGTATAGCATAGTATAAACAAGTGATAAGAAGAATATAATCAAATCTAAACTCAGACAATTGTGACAGAGAAGATTAAATAATTTAATATTTAACTGTCTATATATATAATGTACCATTGTATGGAAAAGGGTAAACTTAGTTCATGATCTGTCATATCAGAAATTATAGCAGATCTGCAGACACATAGTCTGGACAAAATTTAAGAACCCTTTGATCTTTGAAGGATACGTAAGTTATAGCCACTATCTAGATAGGCCAAAATGACGTCAAAATAGTCACCAGGAAAAGTTAACTCTTTCCTGGATAGGTATGTTTAGTGGGACAAGACTGCCCTCTACAGACCAAATAACTAATTTGCGATCTGGAAGATAACCACACCTCTAGTGCTTCTATTGGGTTATCAACTGATGACGTACAGAGAGTCTGGCCCTTTAAAAGTTAAGACAAAGGGAAGATAGAGAGATACGAGAGGAGGCAGATGCAGGAGATATGCAAAGGAGAGGAGAGAGGAATTGGAAGTTTGGGGATTCCAACTCGGACAACATCTGAGACTAACACTCTACTCCTAAAACTCTAACACTTAGAATTTACTGACTTTCTAACCAACACCTCCATGCAGAGAGACTACCAATCGGATGAAATATCTACTCAACTGGTAATTATACTGGTTTCATTTAATTAAATTAAATTAATTAAATTATATTAGTAGCATTATATATGACTGGATAAAGCATGGTCAGATTTCCATATTAAGAAATCTTAGTTAACTAAGAATATATAGTTATAAACATTCCATTCTGCAGGTGGAATTAAGAATAATTATATATTGATGTGATATTATCACGTGTTAGCATACCGCTGTTTTTATCCAGGTGTATTGATTTGCTCTAAATTAAGATAGATATCTTTTAGACAAATTAAAATCTGCTTATATAATATGTAGATTCTCTTATTGGATTGTTTTCAGGAAATGGCTAATGAACTGGTTTAAATGTTATTTTATTTAAAAATTACATAAGAATAGATCTTAACTACCTAGGAGATCTAGCCAGCATTGAAAGGGTTATTCTAACTGTCTGCTAAACTTTACGACCTTACGCTGCACTCTGAGGAATTCTGTTCTCTGTGTGAAAAGTTTCACTTTCAGTCTGTGGAAGCTAGTCATAAATCGTCAGAATTCTTGACAGGAAATGCTATTTAGCCATTGAAACGTAATACCCATTTCTTTGTATTGCATATAATTTTGTACTGAATATTCATTGATTATTGTTATGCATGTTACATATAATATTATTATTATTAATTTGTCATATAAATAAAAATCTATTTTTATACATTGTGATTATTTATATGAAATACTTTCCACTTAACACGATAAACGTTCTTTGGGATCTGAGAATTGAATTAGTGGGCAATTCTCACTGTTACTATTATTATCCCATAAATATCCCCACATATTGGAGGCACGGTGCTGAGATCGTTTAAGTTGAAATTGTATTTCATATATAATAATAATATTGGTGTAATTCATGCAATTTAATCTTAATATAGAAAAGAGTTTTGTATTGAGATTAATCAATAAAATAAAAATGGCCAGTGGCAGTGATAAATCTGTAACAGATAATACTGAAATAATTGAAGACCTAAGAAAACATGCTCTAGTTCATATTCATAAACATATGAAAAATGATGCAACCTATGAGGTTTGGTTGAAAAGCATAGAATGGGAAGCTAAACACACCATTCTAACTGATGAACACATCATCATATATCTTAAAGAAATTGCTGAACAAAAGAACATAGAAAGGAAAATGGCGTTCATAATACACTCTTGGCCTTTCTTTATGACAGCACTTCTTAAGGTGTGTGATGAAAACAAGTCACTGAATGCCAAATTGGACACGTACAGTGACGATTTGGGCATTCAAAATGGGAAATACCAAGATTTACTTGCTGAGCATAAAACTCGTCAGGCTGATCATGAAAAAGAAATGAAAGCTTTGACGGATAAATATGCACAGGAAATAAATCAGCTTAAAATGCAATTGGATGAGTATGAAAGGAGAGTCAGAAATTAGACAGTGAGGTTGGTAGTCATCATTCTGTGCCAAAAAGTTGCACAAAAATGCAAGAAAAGACTATTTGTAAATCCCCTCCTTATTATGATTTTCCCACACCAAACCAGGTTTTCATAAAACAGTCTGTAAGTAAAGATGTGAGTAATTCTGAGAAAACACCTGTAGGTTCTTGGCAATCTTGGGCAGAACAGTTTGAAAAGACTGTCCTGGCCAAGCTTGACAGAAAGAATCAGATTCAAGGTGATAGGAATGAAAACAGACATGGTTCTGTACACTGGCAGAATTCTGATGCAGATCAGAGTTGTGACAGTGAACAAGAAGCTCAGAGTGATGGGAGTGAAAGTGATTGCACTGTCCACTCTGAAGGCCATGTAACTGATATGCCATCTGCACTGTTGTAGGGGTCTAATTCCTCTTCAGCAGACAGATCGCATAGACGTTTACCCAAACACAGAAACAGAGGTCGTAAATCAACGACGCCTGTTTATGAAACACCAAAGGTCATCAAATTCCTTAGAGAGACTGTCCCACAATTTTCTAGAGGTTCAGGAAACATATCTGAACATCTGGAAAATTATGATAGAGCAATGAATTCATTGGGCATGTATGATGACATTCAAAAGAAATGGTTCATTACATGGACCTTTGATTCAATGTGCCGTGTTTATCTAGAAAGTCTTCAAGCTATACAGTTAATGTCCTGGTCCAAGATGAAATATGAAATAATCATGGAATATGGTAAGTATAAAACCATTGCCTCTGCAAAGAAGGCGCTTTATAACTTTAAGTGCCGTCCAGATCAAAGCCCAGAGAATTTTTAATAATTCTTAAAAATGCATACTCCGTGGCCCAAAGAAAACCCAGGTATGAAAGCACAGACTTCAAAGATCTGTATTTTCACGCCATGCCGGTAAACATACAAATGAATCTCGCAAGAGATTACGATTGTAAGTTGCCATTAGAATGGCTAGTCAGTCAGTGCATGAAGTTGTACACTATACACCATGCACATGACGAAAATCAGCCAAAGGTTAAGAAACCTGGTGATAAAATGGTGTCAGAGACTAAAATTCAGTTAGGTTTAGAAACCCAACAAAAAAAGAGGACCTATTCCGAGGTTTTGAAATCTCCAAAACCTCAGAAACAGGAAACCGCAGGAAGCAATTCTGCAAATTCCTCTAATAATTCTGAAAAATCCAATGCCAATGGGAATAAACGCCCCTGGGTTAATAAGAACCAAGGCAATTCCCAATGGAGAAGGAATCCTCAGGGAAATAGGAGATATGGAAACAGAAACAACCAATCTGCTTCCAGTAACTCCCAACAGTCTCAGCCATCCCAGCCAAATTCTAATGTGCAAAGACAAAACGGCAATGGGGGAAATAATTTGCGTCGTCAGGTTGGTCAACTGACAGACCAGATGGGCAAATTAATGGAGGAAATGACAAAGATCAACCAAGTCGTTGCCAGAAATCCTTTTTTAGGGATAGCTCCAATTGCAGAACTACCTGTGCAACCGCAGCAACAACAACAGGTGCCGCAGCAATAATAGCCACTGTGACTTAACAGGCTAGGTTATCAGTAGATGTAATGCCTAACCCTGTTTCTTTTCCAGGTAATAATAGTCAAACAAATAATAGTTGTGTTAGAAAACCTATTGCCTATCCCGTCACTTCACTTCCGGGTGAAGGAGGCGCAACGTGTTCCTCTGTTTTTTTCATTTCAGCCAAAGGCTAAAGCAGCCCCAGCAACCACTAGTTTCCAGGATCCAGACCTGAAAGGGTTAACTGATGAGATGCCGACCACTAGTTCCCGCTTGATAGTTCAAGATATTCCTGAGAAGGATGGGCCTGTGGGTAAGACTGAGCATTCCTCAGTACAGGTAGAAACTACTGCTGTGACCGGTAATGTATGGAAAACAAGTAATATGTTGACACATTCTAAATTCTTATGTGAATTAGAAGAACATGAAGGAAGGTACTACATGCCTATAGAAATACAGGATTCGGTACCCCAGCCTTTTAAAGGGTTAATAGATACTGGTTCACAAGCCACTATCTTATCCAATACCTACTTCCAGCAGGTAATGGACTTAGCAACGGATAAGCCGAAGTTAAGAGGTTTCCCCAATGCTCTGTTGAGTGTAGGAGGAAATGCCCTTCATGTTATTGGCAATACCTGGTTAAAGTTTAAAATAGGTAACAAAACCTTTAGACACCCGGTGATAGTGGTAGATCTCCCCTATGACCGACTGATTCTGGGTATAGACATACTCAGAAGACCTAACACAATTATTGACTGTGTGAATGGAATTGTATGGTCACAAGCTAAGGTTCCCATAACCTATGAGAAATCACATGTTCAATCTGATCGTAACTGCCATGTGATAGAAGAAAGACCTGACTCAATAGAGGTACATTTTAGAAATAGTCAGTCACCTGACGTGACTATCCTGCAGGTGAATGATGCAATCGCACCCGTAGATGAGCATTCCATAAGAATTGCTCCAGAGAGGATCCAGAATGTCTCTCTGGAAGGTGATGTTTTAACCATTTCTCTCCACAGGGACTATGTTGAATCTGTAGATCTGGCAGGTCATGCTCAATTCCTTGCCAGAATTGAAAGGGTTTATAACAACTTATTCTTTCCTATTCAGATAAATGACTTAGGAAGAAGTAGGAATGCAAAGCTGGACTTACAGAGTGAGAACAGCTATATTAGCAGAAGTCTGTTAAAGCAGATCGCTAATCCTAAAATGATCAGGTACGCTTCCCCACATGACAGGTGGATCCAGAACCTGGATGGCGAATCAGAAAGTCACAATGTGATAGCAAAATGTTTACTATCTATTTCCATCGGAAATAAGACAGTTAAACATTTATTCTTAGTGATAGACGAACCTCGCTATCAGGTTTACGTTGGCAATGATGTCATACATCGTTTTGCCATACACCTTGACCTGATTAATTCCAATTTGTGGACAAGGTTAAAAGGTAATCCTTGTGGATACCTTCACGAGGAAAATGCCCTGAAATCAGGACAAATACTCCCATATGCGGTAAGTATCCAAGTTCCTGATGACATAACCATCCCACAGGGGACAAGTAATTTTCTTTTACCCCTACAGGTCAAGGAGAGTCAGAGATTGGAAAACGGTAAGTCAACACCGAACTGACCTAACTTCTAGGCTTGAAGAAGCTTATGAGATAGGCCAGCCTGAAATCTTTCCAGGATTTCAGGAAAGGCTAGAAGATCAAATATCTTTAGCTGACGGTTGCTCCAATGATGCTGGGCGGCAACAGCTAAAGGAAATCCCAATGGAATTCCAAGATATTTTTGCCAAAGATTCCTACGACTGTGAGTTAACTAACCTCCACGTAGCCAGAATACAAACTGATCCAAATTTACCACCTGTATTTATCAAACAATATAGACTCCCATTAGCGTCATATGATGGTCTACAAGACATCATTCAGAATTTAAAGGAAAGGGGCATTATACGTCCAGTGCACAGTTCGTATAATAATCCGATCTTGGGGATTCTGAAACCTAATGGACAATGGCGTTTATGCGCTGACTTACGACAGCTAAATAAACGCGTCTATATGTCTGGTTGGCCAACGCCATACATAGACCAATGTTTGGTACAAATGCAGGGATCCAAAATATTCACTGCCATTGACTGTGCGCAGGGATATTGGACTGTACCAGTCCATAATGAAGACCAATACAAATTGGCCTTCACATTTGGAAAGCAGCAGTATACCTGGACCCGTATGCCTTTCGGTTATATAAACTCTGGTCATGAATTCGCTGTGTTCATGCATAAAGCTATGCCTGACGCACTCGAGAGAGGAACGTTATCATATGTCGACGATGTCTTGCTGAAAAGCACTTCCTTTGATAAGCATATCTTAGAGATTAGACATGTTCTCACTCAGTTAAGAGAGGCAGGGATTAAACTGTCTTTACAAAAGGCGCAATGGTGTCGCACCCATGTCAATTTCCTCGGACATGAGGTAACTTCTGAAGGATTAAATCCCCAGAGGAAGAAGGTTGAAGCCGTACTAAAGTCTAAAACACCTTCAAACATCAGGGAATTAAGATCGTTCCTTGGTATGACTAACTACTCCCGTAAGTTTATAGATAACTATGCAGAAATAACTAAACCACTCTTACACCTGCTTAAAAAGGAAACTACCTGGAACTGGGGGGAGCCTCAGGACCAAGCGGTAAGTGAACTGAGGAGGAAGCTCACTCAGGAACCCTATTAAGCATACCCAGAGGGGGGTAAACCCTTCTATCTGGAGACAGGATATACCGATTTAAGCATAAGTGCGGTTCTGTATCAGAAGCAGGATAGTTTAAACAAGGTTATTGCATATGCTAGCAAGACTTTGTCACCTGTTAAAGTTAATTTCAACACGTGTGAGAAGGCGTTATTGTCGACTGTCTG
This sequence comes from Pelobates cultripes, assembly GCA_933207985.1. Taxonomy (NCBI): domain Eukaryota; kingdom Metazoa; phylum Chordata; class Amphibia; order Anura; family Pelobatidae; genus Pelobates; species Pelobates cultripes. Next base: position 53,413,368 of record OW240914.1, read on the forward strand.
GGCACTACAAAATTTTCGTAGCTATATCCAAGGTGAGAAAATTATTGTAGAAACAGCTCACCAACCTCTGCAGTATCTGCAGAGTGAAAGAATTAGAGACGGTAATCTCTCTAACAGTCGGATTACTGCATGGACTCTATCCTTACAGGGATGGCCGTTAGAAGTCCGTTATAAACATAATAAGAGAAGCCCAGTTGCCCAAGGTTTAGCAGAATTACATGACTGTACTGCTCCATCTCTGGATGATAATGACACCGGAGATGACTTCCTAGAAGAGCAATTGCTATCTCCTTATAAAGTTTATGACGAGGAATACTGTCGACCACTACCGTGGGTATACATTGATGGTTGTTCATATCACCACGCCGCTGGTGCTGAACGGAAGTTAGTTGCAGGTATCGGAATCGCCTGGATAGGTGATTATCCCAATGTATCTATAGGATACAATATTGGTCCCAAAAGCAGTCAGATAGCCGAACTCTGTGCAGTATATAAGACCATCCAAATGGCAATAGAATATGGTATCAAAGAATTTGTTATTATAACTGATTCCAACTATGTTCGCAACAGTTTCGTCGAATATCTGCCTAGCTGGAAACGTAACCAAATGCTGAAAAGCAATAACAAACCTGTTAAACATGGGAAATTGTTTTGTAAAATAGATGAACTGGTTAAGGAAACTGGTTTAAACATATATTGTAAGAAAACCAAAGGCCATTCTAAAATAGAAGGTATTGACAAGGATGGTAATGACTTAGCCGATTCACTGGCAAAACAAGCTGCCATCAATGGTGAAACCCTAAATATTGATGATCTTATGGGTTCAATTCATGTTGAAGCCATAACTAGACGACAGGCTAGAGATAATGCCGACTTAAACGTTGGGCAGTGGAGTCAAGAAGCTCCTAGTGAGGACCTGATTACCAGTCAAAAGAATGATCCCGTCATAGGCATATTCTATAAACATATAGAAGACCCTACTGCCAATCCCATCACAAATGTGGATTGCAACGATAATGAAGATTTACGAATCTTGATGAGATATAAAGTCCAATTCAGTATCATGGATGGGTTGCTGGTCAGAACTTCTAAACATGGTATACAACAATGGGTATTCCCAACTGTATACAGAGGGTTAATGCTCCAACACGCACATGATGCACCTACATCTGGGCATCGTGGTGATAAGATCACATATGAGATATTGCGTGATTATGCATATTGGCCACACATGTTAAGGGATGTTAAGACATACTGTCAGGGATGCTTGATTTGTCTGCAATATCAACCCCATGGTCCAACCCATCGTGCACCACTTCAGAAGAGGGGGGTGTCATTACCCTGGTCTGATATTCAAATTGACTTTATAGGTCCTGTAACAAGATCTTCAAGAGGTAACAAATACATGTTAACCGTTACATGTATGTACACAAAGTGGATAGAATGTTTGCCTTGTAAAGAGAACACGAGTACCGTGTGCGCCACTTTGTTGATTAACCATGTCTTTTCCAGGTTCGGTCTGCCTCAAAGAATTGAGTCAGACAGAGGTAGTCATTTTACCAGCGAAGTAATGGCTAAGATGTGGAACATTCTAGGTGTTAAACGAAAGCTACATATTGCATACCGCGCTGCGTCTAGCGGGGGGGTAGAGCGATATAACCAGTCTATCGTTAATATTCTGAAGAAGTATGTTAAGGAGTCTGGTAAAGACTGGGACATTAAATTGCCCCTAGTTTTAATGGCGATTAGAGCTACACCTAGCACTGCTACCAAATTGTCACCTTTTGAATTGATGACAGGAAGAAAGATGGTTTTACCACAGCATTTACTATATCGTACTTCAGATCATAACTTGATCAATGCTGCCACTACGCATCAGTATATCGAAGATTTGCGCAAGCATTTACAGCATGCGTTTGCTTTTGCCCAAAAGAATCTAGAAAAAGCAGCGACAGGGGTTAAGACCTATTACGATCTAAAAACCACGAAAAAGGAATATGAGATCACAGATCAAGTCTATCTGTATAACTTTGCGTGAAACCAAGTCAAGGAAAATAAATTTTTACCTTCTTGGAAAGGGCCATATGTCATCATTGACAAAATTTCCCCAGTAGCGTATAAGATAAAAATTCCTAAGGATGGTGATTTTATTGAAAAGTGGGTTCACATTAACCAGTTGCGTGCTTGTCATCCTAAATCTCAATTAAGGATTATAGGTGTGGATTCAGACGCAGAAGGATGAACGACTAACCTGGATGAATGCTTGATTCACGTGGTATCGTATGATGTGAAATGTTGTGATATGCCATGATCTCATGTACGTTCATGTCATTAACCATTTCCTTGCCATCCAATAACTACATTTTCTAAGCAGGTTACTAGCTTGTTTAACTGCTATAGGCAAATTGCTGAGAAGTCAGTAATAAATGTAGTGAGGGATGAAGTTATAAAAATAGAATTAGAGAGAATACATATGTTGATGAATCGTAATAATGTGTTGTCCTAGGCCAAGTGATGTCACACTGTTATAAGTTTGTATGCTTAACAAACCTTGAATCATTAGTAGATAAGTCTGAAACGAGTTCCTAATCCGTGACTGTCGAAAGATGTCAAAGAAGGATGTGGCGTGTTTCTGGATCGTACTGCTCCTGTGCCAAGAGCTACTGACCGACCCGATCGCAGAGATGGGACCATCCTCCGGCATCCTGATTCAAGAGACACCAGGGTTCATCTTAACGGAGAAGAGGATCCTGACCCGACGTGTGTTCGTCAGCTTGGACCCCAAGATTTCCATCGAGAATGCATACAACATTTCATCAATGCAGCTTCCTGAGTTACAGACTTGGTACCAGATGCACCTCCAAAGAGCACAGGACCGTGTGCGAAACATCTTGGAGCAAGCCCGGAAACCATTTGTATCCAGTTCTATTCCGATGAGCAACCGATCCAAAAGGCTCCTCACCGCTATAATTGTTGCATTAGTTTGTGCCACTGTCGGTGCAGTTGTCGCAACTGGAATGTCTGCAGCCAACTCTATTACTGTCCAAAAGCTGGATATGGAAATCTATGCGCTAAAACAACACATTAACGATATTCATCAGGTGATAAACCAGCAAAGAACACTTCTCCAAGACGTGTTAACTATTGTGGAAGACACAGTTGTTACAACAAATTTGCATTCAGAGTTAATTGCCAAATCCACTGAGTTGCACCAAAGTGTGGGGATATTTATGGGATAATAATAGTAACAGTGAGAATTGCCCACTAATTCAATTCTCAGATCCCAAGTTATACAGATAGACTTGATCTGTTATCTCATATTCCTTTTTCGTGGTTTTTAGATCGTAATAGGTCTTAACCCCTGTCGCTGCTTTTTCTAGATTCTTTTGGGCAAAAGCAAACGCATGCTGTAAATGCTTGCGCAAATCTTCGATATACTGATGCGTAGTGGCAGCATTGATCAAGTTATGATCTGAAGTACGATATAGTAAATGCTGTGGTAAAACCATCTTTCTTCCTGTCATCAATTCAAAAGGTGACAATTTGGTAGCAGTGCTAGGTGTGGCTCTAATCGCCATTAAAACTAGGGGCAATTTAATGTCCCAGTCTTTACCAGACTCCTTAACATACTTCTTCAGAATATTAACGATAGACTGGTTATATCGCTCTACCCCCCCGCTAGACGCAGCGCGGTATGCAATATGTAGCTTTCGTTTAACACCTAGAATGTTCCACATCTTAGCCATTACTTCGCTGGTAAAATGACTACCTCTGTCTGACTCAATTCTTTGAGGCAGACCGAACCTGGAAAAGACATGGTTAATCAACAAAGTGGCGCACACGGTACTCGTGTTCTCTTTACAAGGCAAACATTCTATCCACTTTGTGTACATACATGTAATGGTTAACATGTATTTGTTACCTCTTGAAGATCTTGTTACAGGACCTATAAAGTCAATTTGAATATCAGACCAGGGTAATGACACCCCCCTCTTCTGAAGTGGTGCACGATGGGTTGGACCATGGGGTTGATATTGCGGACAAATCAAGCATCCCTGACAGTATGTCTTAACATCCCTTAACATGTGTGGCCAATATGCATAATCACGCAATATCTCATATGTGATCTTATCACCACGATGCCCAGATGTAGGTGCATCATGTGCGTGTTGGAGCATTAACCCTCTGTATACAGTTGGGACTACCCATTGTTGTATACCATGTTTAGAAGTTCTGACCAGTAACCCATCCATGATACTAAATTGGACTTTATATCTCATCAAGATTCGTAAATCTTCATTATTTTTGCAATCCTCATCTGTGATGGGATTGGCAGTAGGGTCTTCTATATGTTTATAGAATATGCCTATGACGGGATCGTTCTTTTGACTAGTAATCAGGTCATCACTAGGAGCTTCTTGACTCCATTGCACGACATTTAAGTCGGCATTATGTCTAGCCTGACGTCTAGTTATGGCGTCAACATGAATTGAACCCATAAGTTCATCAATGTTTAGGGTTTCACCATTGATGGCAGCTTGTTTTGCCAGTGAATCGGCTAAGTCATTACCATCCTTGTCAATACCTTCTATTTTAGAATGGCCTTTGGTTTTCTTCCAATATATGGATAAACCATTTTCCTTAACCAGTTCATCGATTTTACAAAACAATTTCCCATGTTTAACAGGTTTGTTATTGCTTTTCATCATTTGGTTACGTTTCCAGCTAGGCAGATATTCGACGAAACTGTTACCAACATAGTTGGAATCAGTTATAATAACAAATTCTTTGATACCATATTCTATTGCCATTTGAATGGTCTTATATACTGCACAGAGTTCGGCTATCTGACTGCTTTTGGGACCAATATTGTATCCTATAGATACATTGGGATAATCACCTGTCCAGGCGATTCCGATACCTGCAACTAACTTCCGTTCAGCACCAACGACGTGGTGATATGAACAACCATCAATGTATACCCACGGTAGTGGTCGACAGTATTCCTCGTCATAAACTTTATAAGGAGATAGCAATTGCTCTTCTAGGAAGTCATCTCCGGTGTCATTATCATCCAGAGATGGAGCAGTACAGTCATGTAATTCTGCTAAACCTTGGGCAACTGGGCTTCTCTTATTATGTTTATAACGGACTTCTAACGGCCATCCCTGTAAGGATAGAGTCCATGCAGTAATCCGACTGTTAGAGAGATTACCGTCTCTAATTCTTTCACTCTGCAGATACTGTAGAGGTTGGTGAGCTGTTTCTACAATTATTTTCTCACCTTGGATATAGCTACGAAAATTTTGTAGTGCCCAGACAGTCGACAATAACGCCTTCTCACACGTGTTGAATTTAACTTCAACAGGTGACAAAGTCTTGCTAGCATATGCAATAACTTTGTTTAAACTGTCCTGCTTCTGATACAGAACAGCACTTATGCTTAAGTCGGTATATCCTGTCTCCAGATAGAAGGGTTTACCCCCCTCTGGGTATGCTAAACAGGGTGCCTGAGTGAGCTTCCTCCTCAGTTCACTTACCGCTTGGTCCTGAGGCTCCCCCCAGTGCCAGGTAGTTTCCTTTTTAAGCAGGTGTAAGAGTGGTTTAGTTATTTCTGCATAGTTATCTATAAACTTACAGGAGTAGTTAGTCATACCAAGGAACGATCTTAATTCCCTGATGTTTGAAGGTGTTTTAGCCTTTAGTACGGCTTCCTAATCTAAATCAAAAACAAATGTGAATACCGCACTCAAAACAATTCCAGTAAAGTCTAATCTTATATTTAATTGCAAAAGCTATTTATTATAATATTAATTCATAAGTTCATAGAGTCAATCATAGTAGAATACATTTCAATCCTATATACATAAGATATTTACATATATACACAGCAAATCCTCCCTATGTTAAATTACATGAGTAATGTATCTGTTTACAATGGTTAATGATCCAAAGAATGAATGTAGAAGATGATCCCAAAGAATTCAAAAATAATAATAAAAAACTGTAAAAAATAAAAAATGAAAAGAGAAAAAAGAAAAAAGAAAAAAGTGAAAAAAATGAAAAAAAGAAAAAAAGAAAAAATTAGAAAAAATTAGAAAAAATTAATTATCATACAGTCCTGTTGTCTAATAGTCCAAAATATAGTGCACTATATGCTTCATAAGTCTATGGATAGATCTCACCAATGTAGAAGATAGCTTTAAGGTATGCTCAGTAGGAGAATGATGTAGTCTGTAGATGGTGTATAATGGATGAGGGTGAAAATGCTTGTAGTTTGGTGGAAAGACAATCAATCATTTAGCAGGATCTGGTCAGTATGACAGGTCATTCAATGATCCATGGAAGTAGGCAATCCTGGAAACGGGTTGAAATGGGCTGCGCGCTCAGGACGTTCCTGTCCCTTCGATGGCCCCTGTTTCTCTCCGCTTGAGTGCCAGCACATATTGTGTTTAGTACGGCTTCAACCTTCTTCCTCTGGGGATTTAATCCTTCAGAAGTTACTTCATGTCCGAGGAAATTGACATGGGTGCGACACCATTGTGCCTTTTGTAAAGACAGTTTAATCCCTGCCTCTCTTAACTGAGTGAGAACATGTCTAATCTCTAAGATATGTTTATCAAAGGAAGTGCTTTTCAGCAAGACATCGTCGACATATGATAACGTTCCTCTCTCGAGTGCGTCAGGCATAGCTTTATGCATAAACACAGCGAATTTATGACCAGAGTTTATATAACCGAAAGGCATACGGGTCCAGGTATACTGCTGCTTTCCAAATGTGAAGGCCAATTTGCATTGGTCTTCATTATGGACTGGTACAGTCCAATATCCCTGCGCACAGTCAATGGCAGTGAATATTTTGGATCCCTGCATTTGTACCAAACATTGGTCTATGTATGGCGTTGGCCAACCAGACATATAGACGCGTTTATTTAGCTGTCGTAAGTCAGCGCATAAACGCCATTGTCCATTAGGTTTCAGAATCCCCAAGATCGGATTATTATACGAACTGTGCACTGGACGTATAATGCCCCTTTCCTTTAAATTCTGAATGATGTCTTGTAGACCATCATATGACGCTAATGGTAGTCTATATTGTTTGATAAATACAGGTGGTAAATTTGGATCAGTTTGTATTCTGGCTACGTGGAGGTTAGTTAACCCACAGTCGTAGGAATCTTTGGCAAAAATATCTTGGAATTCCAAAAGGATTTCCTTTAGCTGTTGTCGCTCAGCATCGTTGGAGCAACCGTCAGCTAAAGATATTTGCTCTTCTAGCCTTTCCTGAAATCCTGGGAAGATTTCAGGCTGGCCTATCTCATAAGCTTCTTCAAGCCTAGAAGTTAGGTCAGTTCGGTGTTGACTTACCTTTTCTCTTTGGTCGTGATACTCTTGTGATTCCTGCTCATTGAGCGGATGATCGAAGGTGATTGATGCTTCTTCGATTTTACACGAGCCTTCTTCAACGTTGAAGGGATATACAGATAGGATAGTGAATAATCCTTCTGGGGAGGAATGGAATATTTGATCGACAATTTCGTCCTCAGTTAAGTATTCTTCAGGGATGAGGCCTATAATTTGGTTTTGGAAACCAAATGTATAGTACTCAGCATCCAATGCTAGACCTAATAATGTTCCTTTTGGTAAAGTAACACTATTGGGTGTAACATTGTTGACCATGATATAGGTGGGGTTCTTACCAATACTTACCATTGGTGTATGTGTTACCACCATCCCTAATTGTTGTATCCTATTGGATAAACAGATTAGGGCATCAGAGTTTTCCAGTCTCTGACCCTCCTTGACCTGTAGGGGTAAAAGAAAATTACTTGTCCCCTGTGGAATGGTTATGTCATCAGGTACTTGGATACTTACCGCATATGGGAGTATTTGTCCTGATTTCAGGGCGTTTTCCTCGTGTAGGTATCCACAAGGATTACCTTTTAACCTTGTCCACAAGTTGGAATTAATCAGGTCAAGGTGTATGGCAAAGCGATGTATGACATCATTGCCGACGTAAACCTGATAGCGAGGTTCGTCTATCACTAAGAATAAATGTTTAACTGTCTTATTTCCGATGGAAATAGATAGTAAACGCTATCACATTGTGACTCTCTGATTCGCCATCCAGGTTCTGGATCCACCTGTCATGTGGGGAAGCGTACCTGATCATTTTAGGATTAGCGATCTGCTTTAACAGACTTCTGCTAATATAGCTGTTCTCACTCTTTAAGTCCAGCTTTGCATTCCTAACTCTTCCTAAGTCATTTATTTGAATAGGAAAGAATAAGTTGTTATTAACCCTTTCAATTCTGGCAAGGAATTGAGCATGACCTGCCAGATCTACAGATTCAACATAGTCCCTGTGGAGAGAAATGGTTAAAACATCACCTTCCAGAGAGACATTAACTTGGTCCTCTATAAAAGGTACATTGACGACATTTTTATTATTTGGAAGGGGTCAGAAGACACTTTTCTTCAGTTTTTTACATATCTTAATCATAATGATTGGGGAATTACACTTACGAAGACTATTAGCAGATGTAGTGTTGATTTTTTAGATCTTAATGTTTTTATCCAAGATCAAATGTTGATGACTAAAACCTTTTTAAAAAAAGTTGATATTAATAGTTTTATTGAATTAGATAGTTGCCACCACCGTCCATGGCTTAATAACATACCTAAAGGACAGTTCTTAAGGATACGGAGGAACTGTACTAAGAAAGAGAATTATGCTATTCAAGCAATGTCCCTTAAGACACAATTGATGGAAAAAGGGTATAAAGAAGATGCCTTACAGGACAAAATAGATCAGGTTGGAGAAATGGATAGGTCCCCCTTATTACAATATAGAAAGAAAGACGATTCAGGACAATTAAATAAACAGATTCCTTTTATCTTTAATTTTTCAAGTAATATTGGTGCAATTAAAAAAATAATTAAGAAAAATTGGCACATTTTACAGCATGAGGAAGATATTCAACAATTCATAGGAAATAAACCCAAGTTTATATTTAGGGGAGCAAAAAATTTAAAACAAATGGTAACATCAAGTTTTATCAAAACAGAGATTCCGAAGAATTTTTTAAGCAATTGGACACAGGATCAGAAGGGCTTTTTTTACTGTGGATCTTGCCGGGCTTGTTGCAATACTCTAAGATTTAAAAAGAAAGTGGAAAATTTCCACTCTTCAGTTACCAAGAAGGAATATCACATTAAATCTCTAATTACATGCCACTCTACTTATGTTATTTATCTTTTAGAATGTAGCTGCGGATACCAATACGTTGGGAAGACGTATCGTCAGCTTAAAATAAGAATTAATGAACACCTTAGAAACATTCAGAAAGGTTTTCCAAACCATAGTGTATCAAGGCACTTCTTACAACACCATGGTTCGGACCCCAAATTTCTAAGTTTTTTTGCGATTGAAAAAGTGGTAGGAAACTGGAGAGGGGGAGATATATCTAGAGCTCTGGGCCTGAAAGAATCCAAATGGATTTTTGAATTACGGTCTCTAACTCCAAGAGGACTAAATATTGATTTTGAAATCAATAAATTGCTATAATAATCATAAATTTAGTTTAATACTTATTTATATTTTTTCTTTTCCTTTTTAAAGTTTCCTGTTCCTGTGTTTATTTATGACTATTTTGCTGGACAACTAGTTTTAGTCATATTTTACAACTTATATTTTAAATAGTATTTTATATTTTGATAAGCACTTTATATACACATTATGCCTTATTTGTTAGGTATGATGAATATGTGTATGTTATTCTTATATGTTATATATAACTAATGTTTATTATTTATTTCTATTTTTATTTTTTGGATTTTTCCCTTTATAATTATGTCTGCTCGAGGTGTACATATGTGGACTAATTGCCCATCTCCAAGATGGCCACTTTGGCCTTAGGATGCATGAACACTGTCAGAATATGGGAAAAGAAGAAGAACGTCCTGCTGATTTATTCTAAGCGAAACCGGAAGTGACGCGACGGACGGATTCCATTATGACACTCGTAACCGGAAGTGACATAACGCAGATCGTGATTGACTTACTACGCCCTATATTTGATGGTTACCTACTATTTATATATTCTGTGAGGGCAGATTATGATGGGGATGATAGATTTTATTTTATATTTGTATACGTATTTCTTTGGTTAATTGTATTTCCGAACCAGATGTGTAGCCATATTGGAGGTGGCAGAACACATCCGGTCCGGACCATATAAGGTAAAATAATTGTAATTAGTTTTTTATGTGCAATAAATTAAACAATTAAGCTTGGAACACAGTTCCCTATATAAACAATAGTATATTCATTTGAGCTGTGAACAGCACCTGAGGAAGACCACTGTTAGTTGGTTGAAACGCGTTGTGCAATATTTCTTATCATTTTTTATTTTCAAATAAATATTTTATTCTGATACTCCTGGTTCCTGGCTTCTGATTCCTGCTCCATTATAGAAGACCACTAACATCAAAGGAGAACCTGCCTGATGAGTAAAGAATATGCGTATGTCCCATATAAGTGACATAAAAGCCATATAAGTCCCGAGCCTACTTTAAACGGCTCATTAAAGTGTGAGTGTTTCCAACTCAGAACTTTCATTTTAATTGTGTGTAATATACAGATTTCACTATGTTCTGTTTTATGTTTATACCCTTTGTATAGGTATTTCAATATTCGATACATTTATTGTATATAAGGAGGAGATACCTGCTATTTATTGGTCAGGTAAACCACCCACTGGTGTGTGTGTGTGCGCTGTTACCTTTTTTGGGGTTTTATTGTATCTGTTCTAAGTATACATAGTGGTGATATACTTGGGTATAGCTGCACCAGTCACCTACCTTTATCCTTAAGCGCCACTTCTATCTTTACTTGCTACTTATTTGAGCTCTATCCCATTGTGGCAGCAGCAGTTAAGTGGGATGCTGGCTGGTCTGGGAATACGGTGCGTTGCTTCTCGGACAACATGGCAACGTGCCATATTGTAAACAAGGGACTTTCCTCTTCCCTGGCCATCATGCAGTTTATGAGGACTCTCACTTGGCTAGCTGCAAAACACAGTTTTCTTTTAACTTGCGTTCATGTGCCTGGGGTTCTCAATATCGCTGCTGATAACTTATCACGGTCTTGGTTTCAGGAGTTCCGGGCAGCACTACCAACAGTTACCCTGACACCGACTCCAGTACCTCAGTGGCAGGAAATGGTTTGGGACTAAAAGAACTGCTCTATCACGGGCAACAACTTGTGGAACCCGGTCTTTCCGATAACACCAGGAAAGCATATGGCAGAGCATATCATATTTTCAATAAATTCTTGCTGGACTTTAATGTCACTGACCAATTTTCCATTGAGACAATCATCGCATTCATTTCTTTTTGCCACCTTCATCTGACACTATCATACAATACCATTAAGTTGTATATCACAGGTATTCAACATCACATCCTCACAACTTGGCCTAATAGACAACGATTTCTGTCATCCTACCAAATTAAAGCCATACTTAAAGGTATTAAAGACTCCACCCCTATACCCTCACCGTCCAGACTACCCATTCACGATCTTTTGTTTCAGTCACTATCCAATCTGCTAGACACCTCACCATTCGAAGCTCATACAAACCGTATACTTAAAACAGCCATCTATTTGGCCTTTTACGGTTTTCTTCGGCCCAAAGAGTTCACCACTACTAACTATAACTCCCCAAACTTCATCACAAGGTCAAACCTGGTGAAGGTACAAGATCACTACCTGCTATCCCTACCATACAAAAACTACTGCCAAAGGACAGACGGTCACTATCACCTATTACCTCACTAATAATAATTGGTGTCCGGTGGAAGTTTTCGACAAATATCTTTCCTCTTGTACAATAGCTCCAACACAACCACTCCTTACATTACACGGTAATAAGCTTACTACGAGTAAATTCATGGTGTATGTTTGAATGTTGTTGGTCCGTTTAGGATTAAACCCCGCAAATTACTCTGGTCACTCATTTAGAATAGGAGCCGCCACTACGGCTTCTAAGAAGAATATCCCGGTTCACATAATCAAAATTTTACGCCGGTGGAAATCCACGGCTTATACAAGATACATCCCTCAGCCAATACAAGAGGTGCACCTAGCATTCAAGACCATGAATATGTGATATGCTATGATGTATCTATAGGATGAATAAACTGGTTTATATCTTTTTTGCCCTCTTTTATTTCAGGCCTACTACCTCGTCAGTTCCAGCACACCACAACTGACATTTCCATTCCCTGTTTGTCTTATGTTACTAATGCTACGGCTTTATGCTGTGACCACAAATGGAAGACGTGGCCTGAAGTTGTGGTAGTGGCTTGGTTCCCCTTCTTAAGGAGCACCAGCCCTTCCCTCATTACCTGTTAGGTCTGGCGAGTTGCCCCACCCACAACACCTCCTTTTATAAGCACTTCATAAGGTAGGCCCTCTTTTATTTCAGGCCTACTACCTCGTCAGTTCCAGCACACCACAACTGACATTTCCATTCCCTGTTTGTCTTATGTTACTAATGCTACAGCTTTATGCCGTGACCACACAGATATATATAAATTCTACAAATATATTTAAATAATATTTTTACATAATTAAGTTATTTTATTAATTACAGTTTGAGGGACCTGCCTGACAACCCAGGCAGAAAGTCCAGAGAACTTGGTTCACAAGCCCTATATTTAACCCTATAACTTTCCAGGACACCATAAAACCTGTACATGGGGGGTACTGTTTTACTCGGGAGACTTCGCTAAACACAAATATTAGTGTTTCAAAACAGTGAAACGATGATATCATGAGTGAAATTGCCATTTTTTGCATTTTTCACACACAAACGACACTTTCACTGATGATATAATTGTTGTAATACATTTTATTATTTTGAAACACTAATATTTCTGTTCAGCAAAGTCTCCCAAGTAAAGCAGTACCACCCAAGTACAGGTTTTATGGTGGTTTCAAAAGTTACTGAGTCAAATATAAGGCTTGAATTTCCTTTTTTTCACATTGAAATTTCCCTAATTAGTCATGTTGCCTTTGAGACCGTATGGTAGCCCAGGAATGAGAATTACCCCCATGATGGAATATAATTTACAAAAGTAGGCAACCCAAGGTATTGCAAATGGGATATGTCTGTCTTTTTTAGTAGCCACCTAGTCACAAACACTGGCCAAAATTAGCATTAAAATTAGTTTTTTGCATTTTTTCACACACAAACAAACATGAAAGCTAACTTAGGCCAGTGTTTGTGACTACGTGGCTACCAAAAAAAGACTGGACATACCCCATTTGTAATACATTGGGTTGTCTACTTTTACAAATGGTGTGCTACAGGGGTCAAGTCCTGGGAGAAAAAGTGTTGTACCTCACCCAAGATCAACCCCGCCACCCCCCCCAAAAATGTTTTTTTTTTAAATTATACATTTGTATGCATATATAAACGTATGCACACACACTGACAGGTGCACACATACATACTCACAGACACACACTCACACTCAGACACCCACATACACTCACAGACACACACACACACACATACTCTCATACACACTCACAGACACACACACACAATCACAGACACACACACACTCACAGATGCACACACATACTCAGACACTCACAGACACACACACACACACTCACAGACGCACACACATATTCAAACACTCACAGACGCACACACATACTCTCACACACACTCAAAGATGCATGTTACAAGAACCCTCCCAACTGTTATAAAGTAACCCCCTTTTGTTAAAACCCATACTATGTTCGGGATTCAGACTGTACAAAATCACTCCACGAACCGTTATAACTACACATTCGTATATAGAACGACGGACCACCCAGCCCTTGGCGTGTACCGCCACTTCACCCCGGTCACGTCTGAAAGTACCAAATAACCGACCACCCTACGAGCTGAGTGTGCCTCCAATTAACCACCAAAGGAGCTGCGGTCTGTGGTTAACCACAAACTAATTGACGGTTGCAGGGCATCCACGTTCGGATACATTTCCCTGAAGGGGAAAACTACTGAAAGACTCACGAACGAGGACCACCTACATTCTGGCGTGTGGCCTCAATTAGAACGTTGATCTTGCGGTTAACCGCAGGTTAAGTACCCACTTCCAGGTGGTCTCCGTTCGTTTCCCGAACGGCCGGGACAACCATACTGAGAGCGGGGCTTCGTGTAAATATGTAGCTGACACCCGCACCATGAGTTCTAGGTCGAGGTCCCGCTGTCCATTGACCAGCCTTAAAACATGGCCGCCATCAGGAGTTTGGAAAAAAAATACCGAATAAGACTTTATATGGCAGAAACTCTCTGTTCTGTTCGTGGGATCTGGGCGCAATTCATATACCTGATGCACCCAGATCTGAGCTACGAATGATTAGTCGAATGAACTATATTCCCATAAATAAATTAAAGTTATATATTTTTATGCTGTTTTCTAGGACAAAATAAAGCATGGTCTTTTGGCAATTGGAGATAATTATCTCCAAGCTGGGCGGGTACTAGTTTGAATGATACAGTGTAATATGATGGGTTGAATCCTTGCATTGTACCTGTATCCCATCAGGTCCAGAGGGGGCTGTCCCTGGACCTGGGGACTTGCATAAATTGCCATGCCTGTGTGCCAGTAAAGCCAGTTCGTTTTACCCTCAACTCGCAGCCTCGATTCGTGTTGTAGGGAACCGTGAATCCTAGCTTTATTATAGCTAGTGGGATATTGTCCACTTACAGGTCTCTACCGACTGAAGCACCGTTCGACCCTCCAACTTTGGGAACCAGGACATCTAAGCGATCCAACCTCCTGCTAGACCAGAGGCAATCGTAACAATGCACACACATACTCAGACACTCACAGACACACACATACTCACTCACACACACACTCAGACACACACATTCACTCACAGATGCACACAGATACTCAGACACTCACAGACACACACACACATAAACTCACAGAAACACACAAATTATTCATATTTTTAAAATTAAAAATGTCCACCCAGCCATCCTACCTAGAGAGCTGGCGTGGATCTGTCCCTGGGGTCCAGTGGGGCTTTAGTGAGGCAGACATACATGACGAGACTCATACATCCAGACCAGACTGGCTTCATACTAGGAAGAGAAGCCAGGGACTGCACGCTCAGACTGTTCGCGATACAACACCTCGCAAAGCGGACCAGAACGAAGCTACTCTTGATATTCACAGATGCAGAGAAAGCTTTAGATAGGGTAGACTGGAGCTTTATGAAAGAGACGCTACGCAAGATGAGCATAGGACAGGAGATGCTCACATGGATCTCTGCGCCTTACAGCAGACCAAACGCCAGGGTTCGAGTGAATGGAGCCCTCAGGGACAGCTTCGACATCCGAAATGTAACAAGGCAGGGATGCCCCTTGTCGCCACTTATATTCGCCCTCACCCTAGAGCCGCTCCTAGATAGCATTTGGAAAAACCAGAGGATAACGGGGCTGAGACACAAAGTCGCTGCCTATGCGGATGACATGCTGTTTTTTCTCGAGAACCCACTGGAGACCATACCACACCTACTGTCTGAGTTCGAACGCTACGGACGCCTCTCGGGACTTAAACTGGACCTAAGCAAATGTGAGATTCTTAATGTCATGGTACCCGACACCGATTGCATATACCTGAAGAGAAGATTCCCATTTCACTGGTGCCGTGAACATATGAGATATCTCGGAGTATGGATCACACAAGAGGTAAAAGACATATATGCCCACAATTACAAACCCCTCCTGACAACTATCTTGGGGGACCTCAGGAGATGGAATTATCCACTTATATCCTGGTTGGGGAGGATATCGATCATTAAGATGAATGTCCTGCCACGGATTCTATACCTTTTCCACATCACGCCACAGATGATACCACACACATTCTTCGCGACACTCAAAACAGCGATCCTACAATATATCTGGTGGGGCGACAGGGCATGCATCAGTTATGACAAGTTATGTCTACTGAGGAGCTGGGGAGGATTGGCCCAGCCCGAATTCAAACGATATCACCAGGCCACGGTTCTACAGAGACTGCGGGAACTCCACACAACCCCACCCAACAAACGCTGGGTCAGAGACACAACGGACAACCAACTACAGACACTGATTTGGCACAGAGAATGGGAAGCTCAGGCGCAACTGGGAGGAGACTCCCCCGTCACATAGACACTGAAACATTGGACCACACTGAGGAAAGGACAACTGATCTCACCCAAACCGAGTCCACTAATACCCATTACACATAACGGCAGTCTGGGAGATTGACTTTTGCCGTCAGCCTGGCCGACAGACAACTAGGACGGATATATATACCAATACACACAGTTCTCACCAACACTGGAGTGAAACTGCACACAGACATAGCGGAGGGGAGGCCAACCACGCTTATGCACCAATTCCACCATGCCCAATTAAAACACTATTACTACAACCTACCAAATAGGGTCAAAATCCACAAGGAACTAACATGGTATGAGACATTATGCACACAATCACCCGAGGCAGATGGGAAGGTCTCAACGATATACCAATGTTTAATAACGAGTCATAGAATGAAAAATAATCTCTACAAAGGGCAATGGGAGGAATGGGCAGCTATGACTTTTTCAGACGACCAATGGGAAAAGATCCTGATCCTCCAGCACAAGAGCTCATCTAGCTCACAATTCCAGGAAGTGAACTACAAAATACTGACGCACTGGTATCGCACACGCTTAACAGATATATACCGTACATACCGGACACCTGTTGGAGATTCAACGAGGAAACAGGGTCACTGAGACTTATATGGTCGGACTGCAGGAAAATAAAGCCGTACTGGGAGAGAATCGAACAAGAAATGAGGACTATATTAGACGAACCCCCAAGACTAACGATGGAGGCTGCCCTCATACACCACACCGAGCAACCCATATCCACCTACAAAAAATCCATAATGAGACACATGCTGGATGCAGCAAAATCCCTAATTCCACTGTATTGGAAAAAAACGGACACACTCATGAAGGAACAATGGAAACGCAAAGTGGAAGACATACGGACAGCAGAAAACAGAATAGCAAACCTGATGGCAAAAGGAAACAAGCACACAGAGCTACGGAGACCCTGTATACTCTACGTCGCTTAAGACTAGATATAGGGTGGGACACGCCGGAATACGAGGAACACAGCACAGAAGGGGGCCTGGGCAGGCCAGATGGGTGATCGACGAAGCATAGCCCTGAGGAAGTATCCCCCCTCCCTTCCCACTGTCCGCCCCCAATCCCCAGACCAGGCCCGAATGGGTACCCAACACACACAAACACACAAGGCCAGGCAGGAACCTGAAAAAGGGTAACTCACTGGCACAGAGGACAACGAAACAGTAAAGGAGCAGACACAAACAAGAGGAACTGCCCCAGCGGAAAGGGAAGGCCTTCCAGACATAAAAGGGCACGATAACATTAGACAGCTTAGGGATACAGGGGCACAATAAACCCCAGAGACACACCCTGAGCACAGGAATGGCGCAAAAATTAGGACACCGATATACACTGATACAAACAACCCAACATAAACAACGATACACAGCGAGAAATACATAACGCGGACAGAACAGAAAACACTATATTATACACTTAGCCTGCTTATGCGTAAGAAACACATGCAAAAAGGACACAAAAAGGAGGAAGAGAAATAAAAACATCCCACCCAGATGAAACTAGACAACATAAACTCAGATTTACTTGAAGATCGACATTTAGACGTCACAAACAGGAGAAAGACACCAATAGACATGTACCTAGAACATATAGAGCCAGTAACAAATGGACAAAAACGCTAGGAAACACGATAGAACAATCGACAAATAGAGACACACACGCACGAATATCAATATGCGACACAAAGGAATCAGGGCAGGGCAGGTCAACACAGTACCCAGACCCAGGGAATTAGACTCCCCAGACTGTAAAGAGACCTACAGCACTGGACACCAACCCATGGGACCCGGGATTACAGCCAGAACACGGGGACCCAGAGCTATAATCTAACCACAGAGAGAAAAAGAGGCCTGCGGCCGAAACAATAATCCAATGTTGACGGGCCTGCGTGCCCGCACGAATAGGCTACTGAAGTGTAACCATTGTTCTATGAATATATATCTAAGACCTGCGAATCTACATGTTACAAATAAGATTGGAATGATGGATTTTTCTTGCAACAACGACAATAAAAATCATATTAACAAAAAAAAAAATCTTTGGGAGTTCCTATACGAATTCAAACAAAGAGTCTCCCTGGCTCGTAGGGAGCGAATATTCCCCTTTTTCTGTGTTTTTTTTCCCCCCCAGAACAGTGCTCTCCTGGCTTGTCTGTAAGAGAAGCGGGCGGCGGTACAGTGTTCCCAGGGTTTGCGTGGTATCCGTCCACACACTCAACAACCAAGAACCACTGCCGGCATTCGGAAGACAAAATGGCCGCCATTCGCTGTAGTAGGTGCGTACGGTTTATGAATTGCGGTCACCCAGAGAGAGTACTTGAGTTAAGTGTTTCTTTTGAAGTTAAAAAAGCCAGAGGGTGGCCGCAAATGTTTCTTTATTTGTATGTCCCAATATAGTCACTTAGTATAAACTAGGTACACATTAGCAGAGGCTTGTGAAGGCCTTTTCTCCATGCATCAGGACTGCAAGAAATGTACCCGCAGGCCGCAAATGTTTCTTTATTTGTATGTCCCAATATTTTGTGGGCTACCACAATAAAAAAAAAAAAAAACATAAAATACAGTGTTGGCTACCTCATCCTCCTCCTCCACCGCTGCTTCCTCCTCCACCGCCACGGTCACTGTCTCCTCAACCTATACACATTAGCAGAGGCTTGTGAAGGCCTCTTCTCCATGCATCAGTAGTTGAGCTCAGTTTGAACAATGAAAGAGAATACCCTGCACTCCAACCCTCTCTCAAATGAATAATTTTGTTGATCCTCCTGACAGCCATGCATTAGATTTTGATTTATGTTCTTCAATGCTAAATTCAAAGATTCCATCAAGTGCTATTTTATGCAGGGCCGCCATCAGAAATTTTGGGGCCCCTAACACAGCTCAAGGTCTGGGCCCCCCTTCAAGCCTGCCTCCAAATCCCGCCCACAGGAATACACACACACTAACAGATACAAATACTGAAACAGACATACACACATGCATAGGGAGATGATGAGACACACACACATATACAAGCAGACATACATACTGACAAACATACATATACATACTGCATATTGATATATACATACATACCGACAGGCATACATACATACATACACACACAGGCATGCATACAGACACACACTGGCATACACGCACTGGCATACATACACACACACACTGGCATACATGGGCATACATACACACATGCACTGGCATACACACACACTGGCATTCATACACTGGCATACATACATACACATACACTGGCATCCACACACTGGCATACATACACACATACACTGGCATTCATACACACATACACTGGCATACACTGGCATTCATACACCGGCATACACACTGGCACACACATACACACATACACATACACTGGCATTCAGACACATACACTGGCATTCATACACCAGCATACACACACACATACACTGGCATTCATACACACATACACTGGCATACACACACTGGCACATACATACACTGGCATACACACACACTGGCATTCATACACTGGCATTCAGACACACATACACTGGCATTCAGACACTGGCATACACACACATACACTGGCATTCATACACCAGCATACACACACACATACACTGGCATACAGACACTGGCATATACACACATACACTGGCATACACACACTGGCATTCATACACTGGCATTCAGACACACATACACTGGCATTCATACACTGGCATACACACACTGGCATTCAGACACTGGCATTCAGACACACATACACTGGCATACACACACATACACTGGCATTCATACACCAGCATACACACACACACACACTGGCATACACACACTGGCATTCAGACAACAATACACTGGCATTCATACACCAGCATACACACACACATACACTGGCATACACACACTGGCATTCATACTCACATACACTGGCATACACACACTGGCATTCATACACTGGCATTCAGACACACATACACTGGCATTCAGACACTGGCATACACACACATACACTGGCATTCATACACTGGCATACACACACTGGCATTCAGACACTGGCATTCAGACACTGGCATTCAGACACACATACACACACACATACACTGGCATACACACACTGGCATTCATACACACATACACTGGCATTCATACACACTGGCATTCATACACACATACACTGGCATTCATACACACTGGCATTCATACACACTGGCATTCATACACACTGGCATTCATACACACTGGCATTCATACACACATACACTGGCATTCATACACACTGGCATTCATACACACATTCATACACTGGCATTCATACACACTGGCATTCATACACACATACACTGGCATTCATACACACTGGCATTCATACACACATACACTGGCATTCATACACACTGGCATTCATACACACTGGCATTCATACACACATACACTGGCATACACACACTGGCATACATACACTGGCATACACACACTGGCATACACACATACACTTCATCCCCAGCCACCCTCCTCTCTTCCTTACCATTTCGTCGCAGGAGGGTGGCTGGGGATGATGGGCATCGGCTGCCTCTCCTCATGCTGCGTCCTCCTTCCCGCGCGGGGTAAAGTGGGAGGAAGTGACCGGACGTCACTTCCTCCCAGCAGCACTTGCTTCCGGCTGCATTTTTTTTTTTTAAAGGGGCCCGGTCGCGCTATTACAGCGCTAAATGGGCCCCTGAAGATAATAGGGCCCATTGGGTGGCCCTAAATGATTGGGGCCACCTGATGGGCCCCATCAGCGTGTGGGCCCCGGTGCAGATGCACCGGCGGCAGTTCCGCTGATCCACGTGGGGCTCAGCTGTATTTTTAATTTTTATGTTATTTTAAGTGATTTCCCTATCCACATTTGTTTGCAGAGCACTTGTCCTACTCTTACCCCCATTGTACTTCCTTTTGCAACTCTCTAGCCCTTTCCAGGAGTTTTTTTAGAGGCATTTTTGTGGCCAA
Source organism: Pelobates cultripes (assembly GCA_933207985.1). Lineage (NCBI taxonomy): Eukaryota > Metazoa > Chordata > Amphibia > Anura > Pelobatidae > Pelobates > Pelobates cultripes. The sequence goes on from OW240914.1 coordinate 53,434,626, forward strand.
AAGTTCAGGTCCCCATTGACTTCAATGGGGTTCAGGGTCAAGTTCGAGATCGAACCCGGACTTTTTTTCGAAGTTCGGCCGAACCCGCCGGCGGGCCGTTCGGTAGTTTATGCACGAATTGCTGGAAGTCTGGAGGTCTCAGCGGTGTTTGCCTAGTCGAGTAATTCGATTTATATAATTTTTTATGATTACTCTCTCCTTCTTCCTGTTATTTTATGTATTTCCTTTTTTTTTGTTTGTTTTTTTTTTCTTCCTCCTTGCTCTCAAATTTTTGAATTAATATATATATTTTTTTATGTATAGTAAGACCATTCAGATTTACCTACTATTGGTCTATTTATATTTTTATGAAGTAACTTTTATATTTTTTTTTTTTTCCCATATAATAGGATGTGTATTTATATATGTGTATTATACTCAATTAATTATAATGGTATTATTAGTAGGATTAGTAGGATATATGTGATATTTGAGATTATGGACATTTTTACAAAGAGACATTTAGGCAATATGCCTTGGAGCCCATGGACCTTGATTGCAATTGGGACTATGGAAGCTGATACCACTCCCACATAGACGGGTATTTGTTCTGAGAGACGGCAACCACCCGAACGTGATTTGAGGAAGCCGTCAAGGCGAAACGCGTCATCACGTTCTTCGGACGCACAACGTCATTACATGTCAACAGCACCTCCTACTCCCGGAAGCATCTATCCACTGGAAGACCGCAAGTGCATTCCGCGAGTCAGAAGGGGATTTGTACCAGCTTGGCTTCCCAGGGAGAGGGGTGATGATTCACTGTGTAATTTTATACCAATAAAAGTCTTATTTTTATTTGGTGCCGTCCTGCTTGTTTCAAGCACATCTATCTACTTTCCTATAGAATCCTGATGAGAGGATTTGAAAGCTTTTATAGTTGGAGCAGACTTTTTTCTGCTCTACCATTGTGAGTGATATTCTTTTATTATTTTCTGATAACATTTGTAATACAGAGTTACACTATATTGTGTTCTTTTGTTCCTCTATTTTCTATTTTTATGTGGAGCGTTTTAAAGAGATACTCCTTCAAGCGTCAGCAGTTTCTATATTTAAAGGAGTAAGTGCTTTGTTGTTCGAATTTCACAAAGAGCACATGTTCACAGGGTATTTACTACTGGATTAAATTTATTTGCACTTTAATAATACATATATTATATTTGCACTTTATTCACTACTGTTGGATCACTATTTGTTTACAAATTGTTCATATTGTTACATTAGCACTTAAAGGCACAGCGCACTTTTGTTCTTTTTTTGCCTAGTCGAGTGTCCGATTTTAGTTCCAGACACTCGACGGCAAAACACCGCTGTTCGGGAGTTTAAGATGGCGGCCGCCATGTGTTCGTTTCCCGAATGGCGGCCACCCAGAGGACAAAGAACACATTACACAGATTGCCAATTACCCGCTTGCAACAATGTTTCAAGTGGGTAATTGGAGGCACACTTATTCCCGGGTGGTCTGGCCGTTCGGTAGTTTCACTCAATATAATGAATGGAGTGATTCTACCGAACAATCAGACGAATGCTGCATACACATATACAATTTAGCCGAACACACAGAAACATACATAATATAAAAGACATGTCGGTTTTCGGTGATCCTTCAATATTGATAGTTATGGCTCGCTTCAGGTATGATGTGGACCTTTACAGACAAAAGGTCACTCAGGGGTAATTCTAAGCTTAGTGTGTCTTTATGCAATCTATAGCTGTATACGGAGCAGACCCTTCCGTTCCCAAATTACTTATAAATACTGTTTTCCTTAACCATTCTAGATGATAACTTGACTATCACTAAAATAATCCAGTGTCTGAAGACCCAAAAGGCACTGTAATAATATTGTAATAAATGAAACAATGACTCAAATAAATATAAGATAAAAGTGTATTGAATGAATGTTACAGAATGCAAAAATAGTCAGTAAATAATTAATCTTACCAAATGTATTAGTGGCTACAGCATATGTCCCTGTATACCTTTCAGATGTGTGGTGACAGCAGGCAGAGTAAGAGTAGATGGATGAATGAATGAATGGTGAATGAATGACAACGTCACACTCTTTCTCCTTCAGTTAAATAGCCATTTTGTCCTCCATAAAGCAGCCCCCACCTGTGTAATACTCCCAAAAAGGTATTCTAACTTGTTGCAAGATGTAATGTATTGAATATCTAAGTTTGGGATATACCCTAGATGGCTCTGCCTATAGTTAGCTTCAAAATTAAGTGTTTTGTATACATTTGACTGACAACACATGTGTTTGTTCTAATTTAACTTCAACCTTTTAGCTGTTAACCTTGTGGAAATGTCATTGAAAATTTAACTTTTTCAAATCTAAGCAAAAAGGCCTGCAATATTTCATACACCTATGTTATACAGCTAAATGTACATTCATATTAGATATATATATGCACCATACCATATAATACATATATATATATGCAAACTACACATTAAATAATGATCAACACTCCACACTCCCCCACTTGTTTTTCTTCTATGACAAAACCAAAAAGAAAAAACAAGAGAAAAACAGAGAAAAATCAAAAACAAAACAACACTTGTGCCAAAGAGAAGAGAAGAGAAAGAGAGAGGAAAAAAAAATTGAATACAGCAATAATGAAAGCAAAAAAATAAAAATAATCAAATACAAGTGGTACCAGCAGAAACACAGGAATAAGAAACATAACACAGAGTGACGTAGTAAACTGTGTTAAAGCTACATCAAAGTTCTTTAGATATCTTGATTGAAGAAGTCAAAAACCGGAATCAAATTCGGAATTCAAATAGAAGGAATTTAAGCGACATAGCAAAAAAAACATAGTTCATGGAGAGTTCAGAATTAGAGTCCAGGCCGCAGCATGAAATAGAAATTTGCAGCATGAGAAACACCACAAGATAGTGACAATAGAACGGTCACAGCAACCAAACAGGAAGATTGAGAAGTAGGATAACCATGTTAGCTCCTCAATTCCTTAGGTATATGCAAAGTTTAGAAAATATTCAGTAGAAATAATATGCAAAGTCTTCATCCTAGTACCGATTGTACCCATAGACAGCATAGCAGTCAGTAGGAACTCTTGTAGATATAGGAATTCTTCACAACTAAGTGTAATAAAAGCAGCTGGATGTACGTTGACAGAGAAAGTCACTGGTAATAGAGTGTAGCTGGTAAACCTGTCATCAGAATGTACCACTTAGTATTTAACTTAAAGAGACAGAAACGCCCAAGTGCTGTTTAAAAATAAAAGTAAGGAACCAGTTATGACATAGAAGAAAAGCAAAATGGAGATCTAAAAGAAAACAAAAATAATGTAAGAACATGGACACAGAATAAAATCCATAATTAATAAGGAGTGGGAAGCTGAGAGGGATCTAAAGATACAGAATAACCATTTAATGTATATAATGGGAGAAGGCGTTTATGCTTAGACTCTAAGTCTTCCAACACAGTCACCTTTCTACACAGATTACGATGTAAACTTTTGAAATAACAACCACTAATACAGATGAATAAAAATAAAATCAATTGTAAGAGAGAAATAACTACAACTGGATGCAACATTACATTAAAAAAATGTGTAGCAGTATTACTGTATCCCAAAACAGATTCCCACCATGAGGTCTGGCCATCTTACTTAACAGCAACAGAGACTTGTTTAAGAATCCCTTGTTTATGTGTGACAGTAATTTGAGCTTGGTGCAAAACACTCTTTAATGAATTAAGCAATGTCGTAATTGATGTTGAGTCAGTTAACCATTTTTTCATCTCAGAACCCATACCTAGGGGCAAATCTGACATGGAAAAATCAACAATACGTTCCCATGATAAATCCAAACTTATGTTAGTAAGTTGAGGCATAGTGAAGTTCCATACTGAAGAAGCAATGTAAGACACAGGAATGGAATTACACCAAGTGCCAGGCAATAAGTGAGTGCTGAGAAGAGATTTATCCAGTGTTTTAAAAATAATTTGATCAGGCTGAAATAAGTGAAAACAAACACGATCTAACCCCAAGTAGTAGACAGGATTTGTAACATTAAATTGACCATGAAAACTATATTCATCCTGATTAACCCAACATGTTTCAGTAGTAGTTTTATATTGGGATGGAGAACAGAGTGACACAAAGAAATGTCTACAAGGGTCCAGTTAGAACTATCCGTACCCTGGGCTACCCATTGATGTGATAGTTCAGGCAATAATAATGACCCGTTAGACGGTAGGCCAATTGTAGCTAAACGATAAATAATAGCATCTTTGCCTGCCCATGGTATTAATGTATGAATGGCACATTTTTCAAGTGAGCAGTCAGATAGAAGAACTTCCCACCACAAAAGATGTCATCGCAAAGTCAGTCACAGATTTTGAAGCAGCACGACTCAACGAAGCAGGCCATCTACCTGACCATAAACTTTGCAACTGAAGTTTAAGATCGGTAGACAGATCAGCCTGAACCTGTGAACATAGCATTGCCCATGCAGTATCACGAGTAAAATTGTAAACTGAGTCGACCAGAGTGTGAAACTTATCAGAAATAATCTCAGTTGTATCTACCATAACATGAGTTTGATGCTGTTGAAGCTTAACAATATTAGTATTAATACCATATTGGGTATCCAGACCTGTAGAAGTATGAGAGGCTAAAGAAGCAAGTTTATATCTTAGAATTTCCGAATTAATTTGTGCAGCTGATCCCACGACACTACCATATGTACCTAACCCAGTAGCTAAAATATCTCGTCTAGGGTGATGGTGTGATCGAAGTGATACATTATACAACATGCTTTCAAAAAACCACCACTGAAAAGCTCTTTCCTGTACTGATACGAATGGCGTACAATTGGAATATTGTGTGGAAACCAACCATTTATTTAATTGTAAGTGCCAGGTAACCAAACGATATGAAACATCATATGCTACTTGTGTAGCAGAGTCCAAACGAACTTGAATAGGGTCACCTTCCTGAAATGGAGGTGTGGTAGATTCTGGTATAGGCGTAGAGGGAGATACAGAATCTATAGGAGTAGAAGGCTGTGCTATTTCATCAATTCTAACTATAAACTGTGGAATACCATTGTCTGTACATTGCCATTCACCTACAGAATCAGAGGGGTTGGAAGTATTAACCAAAATAGTTGCAGGCATCGCAACAGAATTAGAGTCCTGGACTTCTAGACTTCCACAGGTATTAAGATTATCCATGTTAGCCATAGGGCGACTGTTAGAATTATGAAAAATGCCAGAAGTAGCGGATTGCAAATCAATACTGCATATCAAACAAATATTCTTATCAAGATGAGGAAGTGCACCATATTCTGGAATCAGAAGATGGGTTCTATTAATAAGCCATAGCTGAGCATAGTCAAATTTTGGAACACTAGCAATAAAAAGTGCAACAAATTGTGGGGATGCAGAACTATGAGAAATATGATATATGGGACGGTTAGATCTAACACTATTACGCTGAAAGTTAGACAATAAAGAAAAGATAAGGTCAATGCTGATAGTAGGGTGTGAGACTAAATATATAGGTTTAAAAGGAGCAAGCACTTCATAAGAAGTGACAAGACGCTTCTGCAGATTATGATTATCTGGATGCCAAATGTTAGTAAAGGTATAGAGCAAACAAATCACTGTAACGCATCCCACCAAACATGTCCAAGATGCCATAGTCTAATTTGTAGATTATGAAAACCAACAAAATAATTAGTTATGATCAAACTGTAAATTAATGGCACCAAACTTCAAATATAACATGTAAAAATGTGGATAAAGAGATTGTTACAAAACGTTACTATTTATTATTAGTAAATAACATACATAGTGTAAGCATCACACTAAGAAAACATGCAATACGTGCAGAAAGTAGTCTAGCCAAAGCTAGTTTTGTACATCCGGTAGGACCTTTTTTTTTTTTTTTTTTTTAAATGAAGATTAGATGTAAAGGCGCCGATCATTCATAGTGAAAAGTAGAGTCTGGAACAGCCGTTCTAGAGTCTCAGTCTCTTTGTACACTTTCTGAAAAACAAAGTAAATATAGAATAACACACACAGAGGGCTTTAAGAGCCCTTAAACAATTTAAGATGCATTGCATGCTTGTAGACATTTAAACCATCTGATTTTTGAATAAGATAAACTGAGGGTCCCACTTTGTCCACAATAAGATATGGACCTTCCCAGCAATCTTTAGGAAATTTCCTAGGGTTTTTCTGTCCTTGTTTAAGCATGCACACAGAATCTCCCACTTGGTATTCAGTGAGGTCAGATTTTTTATCAAAATCACTTTTACTTTTTAAGGCGGACACCGCATCTGTGTGCAGCGCCTGTCCTTGTACAGTGGTGAGCCATAGAGAATGTTCTTTGGCCCATTCTTCATTGCATAATGCTACAGAGGTAGATATATCCATAGGAAGCAAAAGGCGTTCCCATGAAGGCATACTGCGACCAAAAAGTACTTCATAAGGAGACATCTGAATATGCCTGTTAACTCTAGATCTCATCCGAGCAAGGACAAAAGGCAGTAAAATATCCCAATTTTTACCATTGGCATTACAGATTTTGCTTAGTTCCTTTTTTATCTGGCCATTCATCCTTTCAACCATGCCTCTGCTTTGAGGGTGATAAGCAATATGGAAATCCCAAGGGAGATCTAACCAACTTGTGATCTCTTTCAGGATGGTATTGACAAATTCACCACCATTATCTGAATCCATTTGTTTTGGAATCCCAAAGTGACAGAAAACATTTTGCACTAGGATTTTGGCAGTTGTGCCAGCTGTTTTGTTAGGGGTAGCAAAAGCTTCAATCCATCGACTAAAAGAGTCAACGACTACCAATATGTAGCGATTTTTACGGGCTGTCAATGGCAGTGTACCTACATAGTCAACCTGTATTCTGTCCCAAGGTCCAGTTGGAGCATGTCGCATTAGTGCTCCACGTGTTAGTTGTCTTGCTGGATCTTGGTGTGCACAAACAATACATCTATCAATGTGATCTTGAATATCTCTTCTCATAGTAGGCCACCATCCCAGTTTAGACATCCTATCCATACATTCTTGTAATTTGGGATGTCCCCCTGCAATGGAACCATGTACCCAAGCCAGCAAACATTTTACCAAATGAGAGGGAATAACCCAGACAGGACCATGTTCAGTGTCTTTGACTAAAATGTCATGCAGAATTTTCAGTGTTTCTTTACCTAACTTAGGTGCCAGGTCATCAAAAAGAGGAGCGAGTACCAAATCGTACTCCTGATGTTCTCGAAGTACAGACCATTGTGTGCCATCATCGTCAGGGGCATACAACTGCACTGGTGCAAGTGGTGTATGATACAATACATCTTCCTCTTCCCATAGTGGAATATCAGGAAGACATGCAGCCTCTTTTGCAAATTTATCAGCAAGACTATTACCGTATGGCAAAGGTCCCTTAGATCTGTGTGCTTTTACCTTGACGAGTTTGATAAAGCCTACATGATCTTTTGACAAATCCTGTATGCGTTCCCATAAGCCTTTGTGCTGTACTATACTGCCATCAGTGGACTGCCATTTATTGTTGACCCAAAACGTAAGAAGAATCAAAGCTCCTCTGAAAACATACATAGAGTCAGTGACTACAAAGTGTGTACCACCTTTCCCAATTTTGTCTCGGATCAAAGTTAGTAGTGCAGCTAATTCAGCAAACTGTGCTCCTGCATTTTTACAAGCATACTGAAACAAATCAAGAATCGTTCTACCTTCAAGAAGTACACCTGCAAAACCTGTCATGCGCTTACCATCGATGACTGATGAACTAGCATCAATGTACCAAACAGGGTTATTTCCCACATCAGCAGTGCTGCCCTCTTTGAAAACAGAATGTGCTTTAGGAGCAATCATAGGATGACATACATGATCCTGACCTTGAATAAGAACACCCAACACATGTACAGAGAGTTCCTTTAACGGTTCCACTGTAATGTGTTCAGTGAGCAGCGTAGTCATCCACCTCACCACACGTTCATTACGAATGTCACTTAAAGCCAAATTATGTTTTTTCAGCAAAAGCAGGGGATTATGATGTGAACGAATCACAATGTGCTGACCGCTGAGAAGATATCTCAGTCTTTGTATGGTCCAGTATGTAACTAGGGCAATTTTTTCACAAGGACCAAATTTCAATTCAGGTGATGTCATTTTGCGACTTAAGTATGCAATAGGGGCTAGTATATCACCATGGTATTGGGCCACTACTGCACCAAGTGTTGTATCAGACACACTAGAGTATAAATAAAATGGTTTGTCTGATGCTGGAGTGCCCAAAATGGGTGCACTAGCTAATGCAGATTTGAGGGAGGAAAATGTCTGTGTATGAGAATCATTCCATTCAAATTTGTTTTGTTTCAGTAGGTCATGTAATGGTTCTGCAAGCAAAGCATAATTAGCAACAAATTCTCTGCAAAATCCTGTAAGCCCAAGAAACTGCTGTAAAGATTTCACATCTACAGGTCTTGGTAGGGAAAGAATATGTTTAACCCTATCCTCAAGAATACTTCTGCCTGTTGGACCAAGTTCCAATCCGAGGTAATTAACCTTCTGTTGGACCAACTGACACTTGTCAGGGTTAAGTTTTAAGCCATGCTTTTTAAGGCATTCCAAAACCTTTTTTAACAGTTTAATGTTACTCTCTCTGGAATCATTAGCTATTAACAAGTCATCAACATACTGAACAATTTTGTTATGCAAATTATGAGACTTTAGAGCTTGAGCTAACATGCTGTGAAAAATTGCAGGGCTATCACAGTAACCTTGAGGAAGAACTGTCCAGCAATACTGTTTAGACTGAAAAGCAAATGCAGTACGATACTGAGTTTCAGGAGTGACTTGTACACTATAAAACCCATTTGCAAGATCTAACACGGTATAATACTGCATTTCAGGAGTTAATTTAGCAATCAGTTCAGGGTAAGAGGCCACAACAGGTGCTGTTCTAAAAACTGTCTCATTTAGTCATCTGTAATCAATGGTTAAACGCCAAGTGTTGTCTTTTTTACGAATAGGCCACACAGGACTCGAGCCTGCAGTTTGGCATGGTCGAATTAACCCACGCTGTAACAATTGGTCAATGATAACTTCTAAATCCTTTTCTGCCTCACGTGGAATTGGATACTGTTTAACATATGGGTGGTGTGAACCATCCAAAGAAACCATTAATTCACGGATTTTACAATTATCATGACGGAAAGTCATGATTTTATTAAAGACACGGAGGCTCCTATTATGCTGCACTCTTTCTTTATTTCCCTCAGCAGCAAAGAAATATTATTGAAAGAAAACATTCAAAACAGGTTTAAACATCCTATAGGCAATGTCTGCCTAGCAACATGACATCCAATCAGTGACATCTTTCCCATATAGTAGGCGGTGCAATGATGACCATTTCCTCTTTCTTGCGACTCCCGAAGAAAACTCAAAACGGAACAGGGATAACCAAGTAAACCAAACGAGCCGTAACACGGCATGTGATTCCAGGAGCACCGTCAATCAGGTCACGCTAAAGAAACAAGAAAAAATATAATAATTTCTTGCAAGTTTGGGTTGTCCGCATATACATAGGCCCCAATGGCTGAGTAAACAGTGTAAGCCTTACACAATCAGTAGTAAGAGACAATCATTGATTTGGGGACAACAGTGCCAAAGTCCCATCAGTAGCTAAAGTCCTAGAGTGATGTAGGTGTGTGATGGTACCACTACCGCCCAATTGGACTTACCTTGGAGAGGTCTGAGAAACTTACCTCGACCCACCTCTGAGCCGCCCGCGGGCGGGTGGGTGGGATAATACTCGCCTCCGTGTCTTTAATAAAATCATGACTTTCCGTCATGATAATTGTAAAATCCGTGAATTTTATTAAAGACCCGGAGGCTCCTATTATGCTATTTCAAAGCTGTGCTATCACGGCTTCTGCGAAATGCTGGATTGGTTTGAAATAGAAATTACGGAAAGTAGATTCTGTGGACCAATCAGCCGCCTTCAAGATATCCTCCAAGCGACAACCCGCAAAGGAGGCTTTAGAGGCCATGGCGCCCCGGACCGAATGAGGAGAGAATATGGAGGTATCAATACCTGCTAAGGACATGAGCCATTTGACCCAGCGTGCCAAGGTAGGAGAGGATACCGGAGCATGTGGTTTCCGGAAGGAGATGAAGAGTTGGGGGTCTGATCCAGACCGAAGGGGTGCAGTACGAGCTTCGTACGTCCTCAGACACGCTACTGGGCAAAGGAGAGGCTGCATGGGAAAAGCTGGGTACCGGACCGACTTAGAGGACGATTTCGTCCTACGTGTTATGTCAAAAACGACTCCTTCTGGGGTGAAGGATCGGGCATTGACATCGAGGGCTCTAACGTCCGATACCCTTTTGCAGGAGATTAGGCACAACAGCATAACTAGCTTAGCTGAGAGCTGTTTTAAGGATAAAGACTCATTGTCTGGCCACCTAGTCAGGAATTGCAATACCAGGGAGACATCCCATAGGGAGGAATAGCGAGGTAGGGGCGGCCTCGCAAAGCGAATGCCTCGGAGAAGACGACAAACCAGTGGATGTCGTCCTAACGGGGTCCCCTCGATGCCGGTATGGCCGGCTGAGATAGCTGACCGGTAGAGGTTTATCGTCCTGTAAGCTTTCCCCGTCTCATACAGGGAGGTTAAGAACTGTAGGACGTTCGTCACAGTAGTTGATAGGGGATCCACACCCCGTGCCATGCACCAACCATCCCATGTGCGCCAAGCAGACTTGTAAGACTGTCTCGTGCCGGGTGCCCATGCGCCCTCGAGAAGTCGGAGAGTCGATTGCGAAACTCCTGCGATTGACCAGGGTCCCCGGAGATCAACCATGCCATGAGGCGGAGGAGGCCCTGAAGGATCAGGGGGTGGGGGGTCCCATCGGGGTCCCGTAGGAGAGATTGGGCATCCGGGAGGAGCCGTGGGTGATCTATGGCCATCTCCAGCAGAGGAGGAAACCAAGGTTGCGCTGGCCAGAGGGGGGTTATTATAACTAGGCAGCCCCATTGGCGTCGCAGATGGAGGAGGCAACGCGGGATAAGGGCGAATGGAGGAAACGCATAGTTCCTGGTGGTTGACCAGTCTTGGGAGAATGCATCCATGGCTGAAGCCGCAGGATCTGGCCTCCAACTGAAAAAGGTCGGAAGTTGGGTATTCAAGCGGGAGGCAAATAAGTCTACCGCCAGAGGACCCCACAGGTCCCCAATGCGCTGGAAGACTCGGGAATCGAGGTGCCAGTCGCTGGCGTCCCGCAGGTGACGGGAGTACCAATCCGCCGTGGTGTTGGACAAACCCGGTAAATACTCCGCCCTGACAGCCATGTTGTGGTGCAGGCAAAACTGCCAAAAGTCTCGAGCCAGATTCGCTAAAATTTTGGATCTCGTACCACCGAGGTGGTTGATATAACGGACAGCCGATACGTTGTCCATCTTCAGAAGGATCGAACACTGGGACAGTGTCGGGGAAAGGCTGCGAACCGCAAAGGACCCCGCTAGGAGTTCCAGGCAGTTTATATGTAGCATGGATTCTGCTTCCGACCATCGTCCGCCTGTGACGATATCTCCACAGCGCGCACCCCAACCGTACGAGCTGGCGTCTGACTCTATGACTACGTCTGGGGCTGAGCCGAAGATGGCTCTGCCATTCCATGCCTCCATGTGTAGGAGCCACCATTGGAGTTCCTTTTTCGCATCCGTGTCCAGAGTCAGAGTGTCCTCTGAGGTACGACGCCTGCAGGCGTTGGAGGGCTCTGTAATGAAGGGGACCTGGAAAGATGGCCTGTATGGAGGCCGCTAGGAGCCCGATCACGCGGGCCAGATGTCTGAGAGATATGTGTTGAGAGGTAAGAACTCGTCTTATCTCTTTCTTGATACTTCTCATTTTGGATGTTGGTAAATACAGGGTTTGTGTGTCTGAATCCACCAAGAGTCCTAGGAACTCTATTTGTTGAGTGGGGATTAGAATGGATTTTTCCCAATTTATAATGAAGCCCAAGTTCTGTAGCAAGGTTGTGGTCCAACCGAGGTGAATATGAAGTAATGATATTGATTGGGACAGTAGCAGGATGTCGTCTAAGTATATGATTAGACGAACTCCCCGACTGCGTAAGAGAGCGATGACGGGCTTCATGAGCTTGGTGAAACACCAAGGTGCGGAGGAGAGCCCGAAGGGAAGGCAGCGGAATCGCCATTTCCTCCCTTGCCATGTGAATTGCAGGAAGTTTTGGTGCACCTGCGCAACGGGTACCGTGAGGTAGGCGTCTCTCAGGTCGAGTTTGACCATCCAGTCCCCTGGCTGGAGTAAATCCCGTAGGCAGTGAATGCCTTCCATCTTGAAATGATGGTAGGTTACGTAGGTGTTTAAGTGTTTGAGGTTGATAACTGGGCGGGATCCGCCCCCTTTTTTGGGGACAATAAATAGATTGCTCACAAAACCCGGGGTATCTATCGGGATTTCTTGAATAGCCCCTTTGAGTGCTAAATCTTGAACTTCCTCGGAAACGAGGGTCGTGTCTGTTGGGGAAAAAACAAGCTCCCTTGGTTGGGAGAGTTGAGTGGGCAGAGATACAAAGTCTATTGGGTATCCTTGGACTGCCCTGAGAATCCAAGCATCTGATGTAATTAGAGCCCAGACATGGGAAAAATGCATGAGCCTGCCCCCTATTGCCACTTGTGAAGAAAATTGAGAAAGGTAACTTACCGTAAGGACGTCTTCCGGAAGGAGTGCCTCGTGCACCTCTCGACACCCAAGGTCTACCTCGTTGAGGGAAGAAGGTCGGGACGGACCTCTGGTCGGTAAAGGGGGGTCTCCCCATATAGGGACCTTGGTTCTGGCGCGAACCTCTATTGGCTCTGCCGGACAGACGGCCCCTTGCTCTGCCGGCCCCACCAAAAACCTTTGGGTGGAACACCCTCTTTAGATTAGATTGTGCCTTGTCCAAGGCTGTGAATGTCTGGACATAGGAGCCCAGGTCTTTGACAAAAGACTCCCCGAAAAGGAACCCTTTAGCTTGGGCTCCCGGCTCAGTAATTGCCATGTTTACAAGTTTTGGTTCGATTTTAATCAATATAGATTTACGGCGCTCAGTAGCCAGAGCCGTATTGGCATTGCCTATGAGGCATATCACCCTCTGAATCCAGCCTCTAATAGTGAGGCGATCTAAGGCTTCGTCTTGCCTCAAGGATTCCTCCACGGCCTCAAAAATTTTGGTCGCTGGACCCAAAATATCCAAGACTTTATCCTGACAATTATAAAGTGAGAAGTCTAGACCCTTCTTGGGTTTCCAACTTGTTTTACTTAAAAACTGAATAATTTTGGGGTCCACCTGGGGTGTTTTACAGACTTCGTCTGGTACGGTGGGACGTGGGCATTCGGCCCTTAATTTGTTACGAGTTGCCTTGTCCAAAGGCTTACGGACCCGAGATGCGACGTACTGCGCCACATGCTCAGCCGGTGACCATTCCGCAGAGCGGGGATGACGTAAGTCGTCGGGTTCGAACAACGGTTCACCCTGTGGGTCAAGGATTTTTCCCTCTTTGTTTAAGTCAGAACTGGGCCCATCAGTGGGACATATCTTAGTGGAGGGATTACACTCCTTAACAGTTCCATAGTCCGAATCTAAGTCGGACAAATCGTTAGACTGATCTGAGTCTAGGGCAGGGGCACTCTCCTCATCTGAACTGAGTTCTGACTCAGTCGAATCGGGCTGGGCTTTAGCCCACTTCCAGTGTCTAGCCGTTTTTGCCCGGCTAGAGGCTCTTTTGCGCGGTGTATCGATATTCGCGCCATCTATGACAGGTGCTATGCTGTCCATCACAAATTTGGAGGAGTGCTTGACTTTAGCTAAGGCTTTGCGGCCGAGGCGTGGGGGCTGAGAAACAGATGGTTTCGCGACTGGCACAGTCGGAGGGACCATTAATTGGGCCTGAAGTAGTGCTTGGGTAAATGATTTTGAAATAGAAGAGGACATAATGTCCATGGCAGATGCCAAAGCTTTGGAAACAGATCTGGATACAGTATCATCCATGATGGCTTGGATTTCCCCTGATGCTGGGAAATCCACCTCATCCCCTGAAGCTATAGGGGGAACATCCAAGAAAATTTGGGGGTTAGCTGGTGCCTCTGAGGGACCAGGCAATTCACTAGAGGACTGCATAATGTATTAAAATAGCAGACAAGAAAGGCAATTTTATTGTGAAAAGAAACAAGCAGGGTTGAGTAACCCAGCAAGAGTACTCACTAAAATTATCAAAGTATGGGAGCAGGAGAGAGGGGAACCGTCCGCCACAACACTGAACGCCAACTCCGACTCGAGGGACGGAGTGGGCGTGACACAGGAAAAGGGCGCGAAAAGCGCCGTTTAAAATGGCCGCCGGCAAAATTCCGGCTGGAACCGGGGTTCCCGCGGTGAGATCAGACCGCGAGGTAGCCGGCAGAGGTGAGGCCGGCTACCTGCAATAGAAAACGGTGGTGTGCGGCTGAGACCGCGCTCGGTTGTTAAAACCGGAGCGCGGGTACAGTAAACCAGCCGCAAGATGGCCGCCGGGGCGTCCCTGACGGGATGCGCATGCGCGGCTGAAGAGGGTAGTACCCGGAGCCGCGACCGCGGCGGTCAGCACAAAGAGAATCTCCCTAGGAACTTGTAGTGTCCTAGGGAGTAACCTAGGCAGAAATATCTATGAAGCATAAAATATTGATTGAAGTTGAGACTAAAGCACCCTATGCTAATAGGGACAGAAATAGTCTGTACACATCATATATGAGTGAAACATGTTTGCCAGCATTAATATAACTAGCTTTAAAATAACAGACATATAATAATAAAGATAATAATAAATATAATAATAAATGTGTAAAACCACAGCCAGTAGCTGAGAATTGTACTTATCTGAGGGAAAGCAGCAAAGAAAGAGGAAATGGTCATCATTGCACCGCCTACTATATGGGAAAGATGTCACTGATTGGATGTCATGTTGCTAGGCAGACATTGCCTATAGGATGTTTAAACCTGTTTTGAATGTTTTCTTTCAATAATATTTCTTTGCTGCTGAGGGAAATAAAGAAAGAGTGCAGCATAATAGGAGCCTCCGGGTCTTTAATAAAATTGTGATTTACCACAATCTAGACAATCTTTGGCCCATACATCTGCATATTCATGCCACCAAGATTCTGTATCCACAGGAGGAGCAGGAGGGTGTTTGATTTTAATACCCTTTACGGCCCCAACATCCTCATGTGGATAGACAACATGCACAGGAGGCAAATTGGAGCCTAAACCGATCCGAGTATGCTCAGAAGGGCTAGTACTCCCCTCAATATTCCAAAGCATGTGATTCATTAAATCAATGATAAACCCAAACTTTACAATATCCGGAGCTCCCAACAGAGATAACACATCTTTTTCCAAAAACACATCAGAACGTATAGTCTTAGAGCCAATCTTCAATGTCCTAGGTTCAACATACACTGTTTTTGGCATGCCAGTAACCCCCACAATGCAAGCAGTAGTAAATTTGCCAGTTTTTGGTGTACCAGATATTAGTGTAGCAGCTGCCCCTGTATCGATTAGAGTGTTAATTTTCTCCCCATCTACCAACATAGTACACATTGGTCGTCCCCATTTATCTAGATCCAGAGGCCAGTCGAGACAAAGAGGAGAGGAGAAAACACATTCCTAGCAGGAGGAGAGGGGTGGAAGGGAAGTTGTTAGAGTTGCAACAGGCGTTAAATTAGCTTGCTCTACTTGTTTTCTAAGTAACTCAACAGAATGTTGTAACGCTTTCTGAGATGCAATAATATCCCTCAAGGGAATCCACTCACCATCTTTTCCTATGCCACGTCTTGTAGTATTAAATCTACCTCTAAAACCACCACGTCCACGGTACTGTGGACCTTCTGTCTGCCAAGTATTAGAGGCATTATTTAATTGCTGTCCATCTCTCCAAGATCTTTGAGCCTGATATGTTATTTCAGAAATCGGAGAGGGTTTAGAATATCTATCCATTTCAACTTACAAACGGTCAAGCCATGAATTAAAGTCAACATTCCTCAGGTCACCGTAACAGATGGTCATAACATGAGAAATGTTACTTGGTACAAGAGTGAAAATTAACTCCCGCACTGCTGGATCCAATTTAAGGTCAGCTTGTATTTCAGAACGTTTTTCTGAAGAAGTAGCCCCATTAGTAAGAGCAGCAAGGAAAACAATTACTCTGTTAGCAGTTTCTGTGATAGACTCATTAGGAAGTGAGATAAAAGCTTTGTTAATATGGAACGGACTAGACAAATGAAATAGTTTATGGCAACACCGTTCTAACAGCTGAGAAAAAGTTTGTGCAAAACCTTCTATGACAGCTGAACAGGATCCCAGACCTTTCAGAAAAATCTCTATTAGTTGTGAATCCGAAGAACCCCAGCGAAGGAGTTTTCCGATCCAATGTGTGAATCTATTGAAAACCTCAATAGTACCCTTATTTACAGGAGCTTGCCCTATTTCAGATAAGACAGCCCTGGCTTCTGTCGCTTTCACAGAAGAAGGTGCTGTCATGTGTACATTAACAGGATCAGAAATAACAATATGTCGTTTAGTTTTAGCCTCTTTAAGGTCACTTTGCAGTTGTTTGTTAGCAGTCTTAAGGTCTTGTGTAGTATCATGCAATATGCTAGTAGTCTTTTCTTGTTTTTTAGTAGTAGCCTTAAGTTTGTCATTTACCCGTTGTAACTCGTCATTGTCAAGCCTAAAACGTTCAAGGTCAGTTTTAGTCTCAGTTAATAGTCGTGCAGCTTCAGACAACTCTGCTTCTAAGTCTCGTCTCTGCTGGTGTTCTTGTGAAAATGATTGTTTTACATTATGTAAAGTCATTTCCATATCATTATATTCTTTTTCTATTCTAGCATGATGTGCAGAAATTTCCTTCAATTTGTCATCTGATAACACTTCGTTAGCCTCTAATTGAGGACCACGTGTTATAGGATTACAAGGAACAAGATTAGTTTTAGAAAATTCAATTGGCAATTCTGGATACAAATGTGTATACGTGGGAGGAGCAGAGGGGACAGAAATTGTTTGTGAAGGAAACTCAATATTTTCATTTTTATGCTCCATCCACATAGCAATGTCGTCTTCATTAATTAAAGCAGAAGGAAGATCGACTGACAAGGTGGCAATCTGATACCATTTGTTTTCATGAGCAACAGGGGATTTTTTAAATATAGCACTTCCCCGAGCCTTACCTCCTAGTTTTAAAGAAGGAGAGTGCTTAGTACGCAGGCATTGTAAGGTGTCTACAGCTTGATCAAGGATTATATTTTTGGATTCTAAATTATGAACTTTATCTTGTAAGAATCCAGCAGTGTGAGCTGCATTTTGTGCCTGGGTGCGGTAATCTTCTAATTGTACATGCAGCGTATCAATAAGAGAAGCTTGCAGATTAAAACTAACTTGCAACTGTTCAATCATTTGGAGGGACATCATTAGCATATCTAGTAAAGCTTGCAAACTTCTACCCTTTTTTACTTTGTCATCTTTAAGCTGCATTATTGAGGGTAATACTTGAAAAATGTCCTCTAGAAACAGTGCATCACTTATATTTTCGCCCAACTTAAATGGACCTCCATATTTTTTAATCCAACATTTTATATATTCTTGAAACACAGAAGGGAAAGAAAACAAAACAGGGGAATTAACGGATCTCTGTTCAGTATTTAAATCAATAGGGTCACATGATCTAGATTCAAGATTACCTATCCTATTTGGAAACTTAAAGAAAGACATACTTACAAATCGAGGATCCTTCCAACAACTGAGTACACCGTGTTCTCCACTGCAAAAGACACGACTAAACCACCCAAGGACGAGGCCCCCAGAATGTCGGTTTTCGGTGATCCTTCAATATTGATAGTTATGGCTCGCTTCAGGTATGATGTGGACCTTTACCGACAAAAGGTCACTCCGGGTCATTCTAAGCTTAGTGTGTCTTTATGCAATCTATAGCTGTATACGGAGCAGACCCTTCCGTTCCCAAATTACTTATAAATACTGTTTTCCTTAACCATTCTAGATGATAACTTGACTATCACTAAAATAATCCAGTGTCTGAAGACCCAAAAGGCACTGTAATAATATTGTAATAAATGAAACAATGACTCAAATAAATATAAGATAAAAGTGTATTGAATGAATGTTACAGAATGCAAAATAGTCAGTAAATAATTAATCTTACCAAATGTATTAGTGGCTACAGCATATGTCCCTGTATACCTTTCAGATGTGTGGTGACAGCAGGCAGAGTAAGAGTAGATGGATGAATGAATGAATGGTGAATGAATGACAACGTCACACTCTTTCTCCTTCAGTTAAATAGCCATTTTGTCCTCCATAAAGCAGCCCCCACCTGTGTAATACTCCCAAAAAGGTATTCTAACTTGTTGCAAGATGTAATGTATTGAATATCTAAGTTTGGGATATACCCTAGATGGCTCTGCCATCTAATTAAGTGAAGTGTTTTGTATACATTTGACTGACAACACATGTGTTTGTTCTAATTTAACTTCAACCTTTTAGCTGTTAACCTTGTGGAAATGTCATTGAAAATTTAACTTTTTCAAATCTAAGCAAAAAGGCCTGCAATATTTCATACACCTATGTTATACAGCTAAATGTACATTCATATTAGATATATATATATGCACCATACCATATAATACATATATATATTGCAAACTACACATTAAATAATGATCAACACTCCACAAGACATCCTTACTGTAATCTGCTACCAAGTCTTAAAGGGGTATTGTTCCTAAAAGTCATAATATGTCCCCGGATGGCCCTTAAAGGGCCAGTAGCAGCAATATAAAATATCACATGCCCAAATATTGCATTAAAAGTACAAATTTACCAGGGGCCATAGTCAGCAGGTACGAGCCAGGCAGCCAGGCCTCTCCAAGGTCCAGTGGCGAGGCGGGTTCCGCCACAGGGTGCTTCTCTGTATTATGTGTATTTTCGGGGGGGTTTGTGTTCGACTTTCTGTGTCTGGGAGATAATTAGTTTAACCAACAGTTGATAATGATCTCCTAAACACAAAGATGCGTAGGCTGGTTTATGTTACTTTGAATGGAGACCCCTGCTGGGGGTCTGTGTATAAATTCAGTGTTCCTTGCCTTAATAAAACAATTCTTCTTCACCCATCACTACGTCTCGACTAGTGTTTGGGTAAGATAGTGGTATCCTTAGCAGGAGGGTATTATCACTCTGAAGCTATTCACAACTGGGAAGGGACTACCTATGCCGAAAGTAACCCACCTTCTCGAGGGTATACTGCCACAACCGCCACACAATTCGAGACAGTTACCCTTGGGAACAGCCCGTTCAATTTGTCCACTATTTGGCACTATCCTCCTGATTTAGACACCGAATGTCTGGATACTTTGTTTAACCATTCACATTGTTGTATATGTGTATACTTTATTTGTTGTTTTTGACACTATGACCATAGAAACATAGAATGTGGCGGCAGATAATGAACCATTCATCCAATTTTCTAAATACTTTCATTAGTCACTTGCCTTATCTTATAACTAGGATAGCTTTATGCCTTTCCCACGCATGCTTAAACTCCTTTACTGTGTTAACCTCTACCACTTCAGCTGGAAGGCTGTTATATGCATCCACTACCCTCTCAGTAAAGTTATACTTGCTGATATTATTTTTAAACCTTTGCCCCTCTAATGTAAAACTTTATTTATGTGAAGGACCGCCTGGCACCCCAACTGGGTTCCTCCGCCAATCGTTGCTTCCTAGTAGCCTGGAGTACTATAAGCACTGCACCAGACACCATAAGCACCGTAGCCCCTTAGCAGCCGTAGCTTGGCTGGGGTCTCGCTCTAATCCACCCACCCTGGACCCAAGCCCAGGATCCAGCTTCCAGTGGGTGGACCTCATGGGCGTAGGAACCGGGGAGGATGGGGGGACGCATCCCCCCCAGCAAATCATGCGGGAGGGACAGGGGGGAACAGGGTATAGAGAAATCCCCCCCCCCCCGCTCCGCCGGCCGCTGGTGGCTCCATCAGGGAACCGCACGCACTGCAGACTGGGAAGGGGAGTACCTCCCCTTCCGCACAGGAGCGCCGGGTGTCACGTGACGTACAGAGGTCCCCCTGCTATGTCAGGTAAAAGGGGGGGACAACAGTTTGTAGGGGGGAGACCAGAGCCGGTCACCTCTGAAAAGAAAAAAAAACAGCTGCCTGAGCATTTTTAGTGTTAATTAATGGAAGGGTTAAAGAAGGGGTGAGGGGGGAGGAAGAAAAATTTATGTAAGCGCTTAGGGGGGCTTCTAATATGGATGGGAGGAAGAAAAATATTTGGAAGGGTTTTCTACTAATATGGATGGGAGGAGGGGGAAGGTAGAAAAATAATTGGAATGGTTTAGGGGGGCTTTTAATATGGATGAGAGGAGGTAAAAAAATAATTGGAAGGGGTTGGAGGTGCTTCTAATATGGATGGGGAGAGGGGTAGGTAGAAACGTAATTGGAAGGGTTTAGGGGGGCTACTCATATGGATGGGAGGAGGGGGAAGGTAGAAAAATAATTGAAAGGGGTTAGGGGAGTACTAATATGAATGGAAGGGGTAGGGTGGGTTCTAATATGCATGTAAGGGGTAGGGGGGTACTAATATGCATGTAAGGGGTAGGGGGGTTAATATGCATGGAAGGGGTAGGTGGGGTTCTTATGTGCATGGAAAGGGTAGGGGTGGTTCTAATATTCATGGAAGGGGTAAGGGTGGTTCTAATATAAATGGAAGGGGTAGAGATGGGTAGTAAAATGTATGGAATGCACTTCTGAAAGTGTCACTGAATGGCAGTTAGGAAATGTGGTCATCCTAAGTCAGGGGCAGTATTACACAATCTGTATATGTATAAAAAATATATAAAAAGTAATCTGCAAAGTACAAAATGTTTGTGTCAAATGTCGTGCTAAAAAAATAAGCTAGGAATGTGCATTTTTTTTTTAAATACTTTTTAGAATAATGATACAGACATTTTATTTCTTACATTTGTGATGATTCTTTTTTCCCCTCTATTTTCAAGGGACACTATAGTCACCAGAACCACAACAGCTAAACGTATTAGTTCTGGTGTCTATAGCATGTAAAAAGGCAGTATTTACATTACTGCTGAGGAATACCTCTAGTGGACACTCAGATGGCCACTAGAGGTGCTTCCTAGTCGAGACATGAATGCCGCCCTATGAAGTATCTGCGCATGTACGGTAAAGCTGCGCACGCGCACCAGGGAGCAATGACGCTTCTGAATAGAAGTGTTTTATTGCTTCCTGCTCGCACCCTCCTATTTCGTCATTTTGAGGATCCTGAAGCTGTATATGGGTAAGTAAATCCCCTTCCCTGTAGTGACCCTTTAATGTTATTATTTTATCATTTATATAGCGCAAGCAAATTCCGTAGCACTGTACAATGGGATAAACAACTCCTAGTTTGCAGAATAAAAATATACACGGTGAGTAAAAATGATATCCCCCCCAGATTTTTGGAGGTTCCTACGCCCATGGTGGACCTCTCCTACTCCAGAGAGTTTAGCAGGTATAGCTGTGTAGCTCTTACAAGAGCTAGTGATTATACTCAATATAGCAATCAGAAGCAGGTATAGCTGTTACCTACAATCACGAAACGAGGCTGCATGTTGATGGTGAAGTGAACTGGTTTTAATGGGACCACGCTTGATCTTTTATGACAATCCCCATGCAAGCGGCACTCCCCCTGGACCTGAGAGTAAACCACAGTAGAAACAAATACAACATCACATTGGTTTTCAGATCCAGGACACTCCCATACAAACTAGGTCAATCCCTCCTCTGTACTTGGGAGATAATTGAGTCAAGTACTGTATTTATTGTATTTTTGTAGTTATATCCCCTGATAGCCCCTATCTGGGTGAACAACATATCCAAAAGTCTCCCAGATCAGTTCAGGAGTTCAGGAATTTCCTGGAAGTCATAGTTATGGCCGACCGCACGCATGGTCCCATGCCCAAAACAGTTTCATAGAATCGCGGCTAAGTGCCGCTGGGGACCGACTGGGAACCATAAAGTTTTAATGCCGAAAATAGTTCCAGGGCATTCGCGGCTAAGTCCCCCTGAAGTCTATTCGTGGTTTTGGTCCCTGCAAACAGCCGCCAGTGAGCTAGCGTTCGGTTCTATAGAAAGTGCCGTACCAGGGGTAATAAAATCTGGGTCTTTACAGTCGCTGACCTAGCCCATAGTCTTTTGGCAGGAGGCTGGCAAGCAGGCCTCTCCAAAAGCCCATGGAGAGGTTCTGGTCACCACAATGTATTTAAATGTTTCCAGACACCAGCTGATTTAGTATGAGAGAAGAGAGAGAGTTGTATTTATTGTCATAGACCTTTCATATCTATAGTTTTACTGACTACTGGTATTACAC
This sequence comes from Pelobates cultripes, assembly GCA_933207985.1. Lineage (NCBI taxonomy): Eukaryota > Metazoa > Chordata > Amphibia > Anura > Pelobatidae > Pelobates > Pelobates cultripes. The sequence goes on from OW240914.1 coordinate 53,457,158, forward strand.
CTTGTCATGGGTAATAGGATCTCCTAGTGACCCGTGGTCACCACTTCTCTAATCCTTCACTGGTCCTGTATTCAGCTACAGCATACAGTGATTATAGCCCTCTGGATCATTGTAAAATCCCCCAATATAGTGGACAAGACCACTTGTATTCTGTAAAAGAAGAGAAATTTTTATTTCGGGGACAACCACATGTATTTATCCCCCTACAAACCAAACCCTGGTGTCTTGGACTTAATTAGGTCAAGACATGATAATTAATTTTGGTGCTGGACACCAAGACACATTTCTCAATGCCTTTTATATAAGCTTATTAAACACAATGGATTTCATTCAGTTCAACATTTTAAAATTAACTGAGCACACAAGTCACGGCTTCTGTGACATACCTATACTTATAGGCCATTATATTTAGACTGCAGGACAGCTACCTAAAGCTATTTAGTGTAATGAGTGTCTGTAACTGTGTGTGAGACAGGATAGCAGTATGTAGTACTATAGTAGCCTCTAGTGGTGCCTTCGGAAAATAACAATCCAGCCTTTTAACAAAAGGAGTGATAAATGATTTCTGTACTAAGATTTTTATCATTTTTGCACCTTTACTAATCAATGAGCGTTTATTATTATTATTTATAATAATATACACTACAAATAATATACACTACATACTGCTATCCTCTCTTTTTCCAATTCCAGTTATAGAATAAATTGTGATACTATATGAATAAATAGCAAACTGATACTTAACACATTTCAAATTGGGTTTTAAAAAAAAAATTATCAAAAGTTATGTTGTAGAGAACACCAGCATTTATTTTTCCATCTTATTTTGTTGTTGAAACCGATGGGAGGAAGTACCGTTGTGAGGGCTGGCGCCAGGAGTAATAATTTACAAACTGACCAATGATTCCGTGTTTGCCCCTCCCCCCGTGTTCTCATAGGAGAGTCTGTAAGGCTTTCGTGTTGAGCGCCAAGAGGACAATGAGTGGGCGTGACTTCACACCCTAACCACGCCCTCTATCACTCTGCCTACTTGTTGTGCCGTTCCCCATCAGGTCGTAATCACGCCATATAAAGCCTTGCTCGGAGCTCAAGTTTTTCATTCGTCTGTGAACGTCATAGAAGAGAACCATGTCTGGCAGAGGTAAAGGCGGAAAGGGTCTTGGGAAAGGCGGTGCTAAGCGGCACAGGAAGGTCCTGCGTGACAACATCCAGGGCATTACCAAGCCTGCAATCCGCCGCCTGGCTCGCAGAGGAGGAGTGAAACGTATCTCCGGCCTCATCTACGAAGAGACTCGCGGGGTGCTGAAGGTCTTCCTGGAGAATGTTATCCGGGACGCCGTCACCTACACCGAGCATGCCAAGAGAAAGACTGTGACCGCCATGGACGTAGTCTATGCTCTCAAACGCCAGGGCCGCACTCTCTACGGCTTCGGAGGGTAAAACCCTGACTCGGCTTACCGCACACCCTACTAACCCAAAGGCCCTTTTAAGGGCCACCCACTATATCCTAATAGAGCTGTGTCTGTCACTGCCTGCGTTGGACGCTCTGTGTGTTAGTTAATGCCGGCTTCCCTTCTCTTTGTTACACTGGCGTTCACTGTGGCCGGGTTAATATTAAACTCTCGCTTATTACTGGCTCTAAGAGCCGTCATGTTAACCAGTTGTAATAAACCCCAAGACTTTATAAAGAAACCTTTCACCCCAGCAGTGTGGTGTGCAGGTCCTCCGTGCTCTAAGACAGAACCCGGGGGAAAGAAAACACTGAATGCGGCCTATTGTCGCCATCTAGTGGCTATTTGTGGAATTTCCCCTGTGAAGCTCAGCCACAGAGAAGCGCGACTTCCATGTGATTAGTTATTGTTCCCTGAGGACCGGTCTCCTGACTATGGGGACATAGCATTGGCCAGATCAAGGAGCGGTTTGTCTTTTCTACATCCTACTCCCACCACAGCTATAAATGCACTACACGAATTAGTTGCCAAACCTCCAAGGTGGCTCCTTGGGACCCACAAGTTCCATTCACTTGTCCGTAATTCCAGTAATGCGGAATGGAGCAGGTTTTCTAAAGACGGATTTCAGTTAAAAATCCAGCTAGAAAGCGAAAGCAATTCAAACTAGTGATACAAAACAGTTTGTATAATGTGTGAGATTCACTAAACCGTGAATACTGAGAGCAGTAGATACGAGCGGATTTATCAGGAGGACTAGAGCTCTGACAGACAGTGTGGGTGGCTCTTATAAGAGCCTTTGGGTTTATAGTAAAGTAGAAGAATGCGATTACTTGGCGCTGGTGTACTTGGTAACAGCCTTGGTGCCCTCGGACACGGCGTGCTTTGCCAGCTCTCCGGGTAGCAGCAGGCGCACGGCGGTCTGGATCTCCCGGGAGGTGATGGTAGAGCGCTTGTTGTAGTGAGCCAGGCGAGAGGCTTCTCCTGCGATGCGCTCAAATATGTCATTGACAAAGGAGTTCATGATCCCCATGGCCTTGGAGGAGATACCGGTGTCGGGGTGGACCTGCTTCAGCACCTTGTACACGTAGATGGCATAGCTCTCCTTCCTGGTCTTCCTACGCTTCTTACCATCTTTCTTCTGGGTCTTGGTCACGGCTTTCTTAGAGCCTTTCTTGGCGGCTGGTGCGGACTTGGCTGGATCAGGCATGATCTATGCTGCTTGTTGTAAATACTATGTCACTTTGCGCGCTCCGGCAGCTCTATTGATAGGCAAACCATGCAAATTAAGCCCTTCCGCTTCCCGTGATGGGATTGGTCACTGCAGACAGGTGACATAACGATGTCATAGTTTCAGCAATTGATTGGTTCCCTGTATAACGTGTCTCTAATAGGCTGCTTGTAAAGCCATCCAATCACAGAGCAGAGTGTGTCTATAAATAACCCCGTATGAGGGGGGATGTTTTGTTATTATCAGCGATATTCTTGAACCAACATGTCTGGCCGCGGAAAACAAGGAGGAAAGACCCGTGCAAAGGCGAAGACTCGCTCATCCCGAGCTGGCCTTCAGTTCCCAGTTGGCAGAGTCCATCGTCTGTTGAGGAAGGGGAATTATGCAGAGCGTGTGGGAGCCGGTGCCCCCGTCTATCTGGCTGCAGTGCTGGAGTATCTGACCGCTGAGATCCTGGAACTGGCAGGGAATGCCGCTAGAGACAACAAGAAAACCCGCATCATTCCCCGCCATCTCCAGCTCGCTGTCCGTAACGACGAAGAGCTCAACAAACTGCTGGGAGGAGTGACTATCGCCCAGGGAGGTGTCCTGCCCAACATCCAGGCTGTGCTGCTGCCCAAGAAGACCGAGAGCCACAAGTCAACCAAGAGCAAGTAAATCATCGGACACCGATTCTTCATACCCAAAGGCTCTTTTAAGAGCCACCCACTATTTCCGAACTGAGCTGAATGATATTACCACCGACTCTGCACCGTTAAAAAAAATATATACATCGACTCTGTACTAAAAATATACCAGTCTCATGTTAGGTTCAACCACTAAATGTTAACAAACTAAAAACGAGGGGTATTTCATAGTGGATTTCTTTTTTTTTTTAGCAAAAGTGAATAACTAAGTCAGCTATTGCTTCTGTTCGCGTAACTGAAAGCACTCATGGCAGTTCCTGTGTTTAGGATTATATTCACAGGTGTAAAAGGGCTACGTGGAGGGGAAGGATTTAGGCTCATTCGAGTGCAGATTTGGTGGCTCTTAAAAGAGCCTTTGTGGTGTTTGTGTGAGCAGTTTAAAAGCTTAAGCTCTCTCTCCTCGGATCCTACGCGCCAGCTGGATGTCTTTGGGCATGATGGTGACCCTCTTGGCGTGGATGGCACACAAGTTGGTATCCTCAAAGAGACCCACCAGGTAAGCCTCGCTAGCCTCTTGCAGAGCCATGACAGCAGAGCTCTGGAAGCGCAGATCAGTCTTGAAATCCTGAGCGATTTCACGGACAAGGCGCTGGAAGGGCAGCTTGCGGATGAGCAGCTCGGTGGACTTCTGATAACGACGGATCTCCCGGAGAGCCACAGTTCCCGGACGGTAACGGTGAGGCTTCTTCACTCCGCCGGTAGCTGGGGCGCTCTTCCTGGCAGCTTTGGTGGCTAGCTGCTTGCGGGGAGCCTTGCCACCAGTGGATTTACGGGCGGTCTGCTTAGTTCTGGCCATCTCTTCGCGATCACAGAAATTAAAAATCGAATGAAAAACAAAGAGCCGCAGCCTTCTATTTATAGGCCGCTGGACGCATTCTGATTGGCCCGTTCTCTGTACTCATTCTGATTGGCCCGTTCTCTGTACTCATTCTGATTGGCCCGTTCTCTGTACTCATTCTGATTGGCCCGTTCTCTATACGCATTCTGATTGGACGAGAAAATTAACCGTTCCCGAGTTCAAACTGGGCGCCAAAATGTCCATCCTCACAGATTATAGAGACGGAACTAGATCTGCTTTTATATAACTGGTATTATTGGTGTTCTACCCGCTGCAGCGATTCATTAAGCTATTCCACGAACAGGGAGGAGGGAGACCAAAGCGGACTCCCTGACATATCATCAGTCCCACTCCTGCGTGTTTGTAGATTTGTCAGTGGGCGTTTATTAGGGTCCGGTCACTCTGTTTATGGCTCTTACAGCTTTGCGTTTCAACATGAAGTGACTCCTTACAATAGGCCGCTAGATGGCGACAATGCATTAAATATGCCATTGGAATACACCGTTGCTTGGGTGAATGTATTTTTAATACAAGTCTCCAAACTGAAACGGGGAGCATCTAATCCCTTTCAGAACACCGTCACAGATTGCAATGGCACCAACAGCTTGATAAATACTCCTAAATCTGTATTGTAGGCAGTAGATGTGTTTACAAAACCAAACCTATTTTGTACTGGCAGCGATAGCTGAACAATCTAAAGTGGAACGTCCGAGCATTCCATTCCTAATCTAAACGAATATCCCCTTCCTCAACATACAGCGTGTAAAAGCTAATACACGCAAAACCCACGATTCCCTGTGCTCATAGCTCTGAAAGGACAAGTTGGTGGCTCTTAGAAGAGCCTTTGGGATTTAAAAAAAAAAAAAAAAAACACGTTCTTATTTCTTCTTGGGAGCTGCCTTTTTAGCTTTTGCTGGACTCTTGGCGGCTTTGGGCTTGGCTGCCTTTTTAGCCGGGCTCTTCACTGCCTTCTTGGGCTTGACGACTTTGACTTTCCTGGGGCTCTTGGTGGCTTTTTTAGCCGAGACGGCAGGCTTCTTGGCCTTCTTCGGGCTCTTTGCGGCCACCTTTTTAGCTTTAGCCGGAGACTTGGTGGCTTTCTTTGGAGCGGGCTTCTTTACTTTAGCCGATGCCTTCTTGGGCTTAGCAGCCTTGTCCTTGCTCTCCGCCTGCTTCTTGTTGAGCTTGAAAGAGCCAGAGGCTCCGCTCCCTTTGACCTGGACGAGAGTCTCTTTAGTCACCAAGCCCTTGAGAGCCAGCTTGAGGCGGCTGTTATTCTTCTCCACATCGTAACCAGCGGCGGTCAAAGACTTCTTCAGGGCTGCCAGGGAAACACCGCTGCGCTCTTTAGAGGCAGACACAGCTTTAACAATGAGCTCGGACACGCTGGGACCGGACGGCTTGGCGACTTTCTTGGCGCTGGATGTCTTCTTAGGCTGCTTCTTCTTAGAATCGATTTCAACCGCAGGCGCGGCAGCGGGAGCAGTTTCAGCCATTTCGCTTTTTCTCTGAGATCAGACGGTAATAAGAATTAAACCTTGGCCTGTGCCAGTCTCTCTTATATAGCTCAAGCTGACACCCGATTGGCTGTTCAGCACCATTTCTGATTGGCTCAAACTGACAGACGCAGCTCCCCGCACTCTCTCCCATCTCCTGCTTCACGTCGCTCTCTGCTCTGGCTCTGTGTTTCCTGCTCTGTAAAACTTATGTTTTATGTTCAATGTGGCCACTAAAATCGGCGCATTCTCCCCTGAAATGCACGAAGACACCTCATTTGACCTTCCATAGGAATTGCTTGGCTGCTGCCTGCTAAGAGAACACAATTCATCCAGTGAAAGTTTGTAGAAACCAAATGGAGTCAGCTCGATTCATTTCAGACCTCTGACTTTATATACATTTAAAATACAATACGGTAAATGTTTTACCGCTCAATGTCATGCAAGATAAAGAAGACCCCCCTGAGGATGTAATATGAGGATTAAAGTGTTAAGAAGACCAGAGCAGGATAATGTGTTTCTCTTACTCTTTCACACAGTTAACACAGGCAGCAGTGATTCTTGCTGGTGCTATCTCCTACTACCTTCATACTTATTTAGTTGTCTGTTCCAGTTGTGAATAATCAATTACATTTGTATGTCTATTAAATAACATGAATCGTGTTCATCAGTTGTAATTCATTTGATTGTTAGAATGGTTTCAACCCAGTGATATAAAATAAGTAACAGGAAGCAGTGTAGCTGAAAGAGGACAGACAACAACAATCTGTCTCTTGCCTTTTATTATAAGGAGGCCAGTAATACGCCCCAAACCAAAGTGTTACTATTTAACAATTATTATTTTTTGGTTAGCCATTGCTTCTTTCGAATTAAACATCACTCCTTATCTCTCTTTTTATCAATCTCTTGAGCTTTTCACCTTGGACAGATTTATTTTTTTGTCTTATGATTGTATATGCTAATTTGTTTAATCTCAGATGGTCAGCTACTTGTCTCTTCTCTGTAAACTTCATACACATTCAGTCCCCCCATTAGATTTGTAGCTTCCATAAATGTAGGATTTCTTAGGGAGCCACAGAAGGATAATGGTTATCAGAATTTACAGTGTTAAGGCAGCAGGTTTCTCAGATTGGATGAGATTACTCATTCTAAAATAAATATATATATATATATATATATACATATATATATATATATATATATATACCGGAATAAAAATCCAACGAATTGCTGCACTCACGGTGAATAAAAATCCAAGTTTATTGAAAATGAATTAAAACATCTACGACCAACGTTTCAGCCCTATCAGGACTTTCCTCAGGATCAAAGAGATGAAAAACAGTATATACAACATACAAGGCTTTTATACATAAAACTATTAAGTGTATTAGCTTACCCCAGGTGAAACCGCCATTCAATCGGCGTCCTGACCCGCTCTGTGCGCATGTGCGAGTTGACTCCGCCCCCTGCCGTGACGTCATAGCGTCATCGCGTGATCGCGGCTAAATTGTTGCCTTGGCGACGTTGTCAAACATAGCATCACCATGGACAACCAAACGCCGGCAACCTGACCGGAACGGTAGTTGTCATGGTGATGTCGGTAAACAAAAGATCGCCACAGTTAATGTCTTAAAAGGGGGGTGGAGCCAAGTACCGAAAATACTAAACCAAAAAACATGTGAATAAAAATAATAATAATAATAAATATCATGTATACAAATATGAACGAGCTTTATATTATATCTGCTCAGTTCATTGTAAAGTGCCAACATTATCAGTGTAAATAAAGTGCATATAAACATCCATATATTCATCTTGTTAGGGAATCAGTGCATATAACTGAGTGTAATGCTCATAAAGGTAAAGTGTGATATAAATCTCATTTGCATAACAATCCATATTTGGATAATTTAAAGTGACATGCAATACAATCCATATTTAAATATTTTAAAGTGACAGTGCATAAATATGTAAAGTGCAAACTATCAATAGTAAAAAAGTGCAGTAAGTGCTGGTGAAAAAATATTAGATGGTGTATTGTGTAAAAATAGATCTATTCTCTTTTAAAACCCCACATATAAAAGAAAAAATATATACCTGATAACATTGATACTAATATACTAACATAATAACAATACATGTACACTTATAAAAAAATCCAAACACTGAAGAGATGCGATCAAGGTTACCTAAAGCATTATATATTGAGGGTTGATACTACAACTCCTCCTGTTAATCATATATAATGATTAAACATCTTTCTATATAATGGGCTATGCTCATTTAGCCTTACTGATTAAAGTGCCCAAAAAATGTTTTGTACTTAATGGCATATCTCAGCATTCATATCTTAAAATCAAATTACCAATAGCTGGGGTTATAACTCGGTTATGGCTATGCATATAAATATATTACATAACTCAAGTCATTATAACAAACCTCACTTGTCGTTAAACCTATTACAAGAATGAATGGAACGAGATATATTCATTCAAACCCTTTGGGTAAACTGTGTCCAATTCAAAAATCCAAAAT
>OW240914.1:53474285-53503035 GCA_933207985.1 Pelobates cultripes
AGAGCCATGTTTAAGGTACTCGATCCCACACAAAGCATTGGTAGAAACGTACACAAAAGGTTTTCCATCACATTGGAAATTATTGTCTTTGAATTTCTCACAGTCATTCAAAATGGGTATTGAATACCAATCTGGTACCCACGGTTGAAAAGCCAAAACATCTGGGGTTTGGACTTTTACGTGGATATTTTCCTTCCATGTACCGACATTATAGATTGTTTTCATTTGAAAAATGTTTTTGGGAGTTACATATGGTATGGCCAATAAAAAGCAAATCTCCATACGTTCTGGATCAATTAAGAGAGGTATAGCGCTCCCCATCTCAAAGGCCAGATTTAATTGCATAGGCTCAATTGTCTCTCCATCCACATTGGCAAGCATTGCATGAACAATATCCTTGGATACAAAGTACAGAGGTATGCGTCCCCCTGCCAATTCGATCATTCCAGTTTGCACTTCGTCGAGAAAAGCAAGTGTGTGGAACAATATTGGGTCATGCAGAAATAGAAGTTCACGCTTAAATAAGTCATGACTTTGGTGAAGCTCAGTGGATTTGGCAATTAACTCCGAATGCAAATTTGTTGTAACAACTGTGTCTTCCACAATAGTTAGCACGTCTTGGAGAAGTGTTCTTTGCTGGTTTATCACCTGATGAATATCGTTAATGTGTTGCTTTAGCGCATAGATTTCCATATCCAGCTTTTGGACAGTAATAGAGTTGGCTGCAGACATTCCAGTTGCGACGACTGCACCGACAGTGGCACAAACTAATGCAACAATTATAGCGGTGAGGAACCTTTTGGGTTGGTTGCTCATCGAAATATTACTGGATACAAATGGTTTCCAGGCTTGCACCAAGATGTTTCGCACACGGTCCTGTGCTCTTTGGAGGTGCATCTGGTACCAAGTCTGTAACTCAGGAAGCTGCATCGATGAAATGTTGTATGCCTTCTCGATGGAAATCTTGGGGTCCAAGCTGACGAACACACGTCGGGTCAGGATCCTCTTCTCTGTCAAGATGAACCCTGGTGTCTCTTGAATCAGGATGCCGGAGGATGGTCCCATCTCTGCGATCGGGTCGGTCCGTAGCTCTTGGCACAGGAGCAGTATGATCCAGAAACACGCCACATCCTTCTTGGACATCCTTCGACAGTCACGGATCAGGAACTCGTTTCAGACTTATCTACTAATGATTCAAGGTTTGTTAAGCATACAAACTTATAACAGTGTGACATCACTTGGCCTAGGACAACACATTATTACGATTCATCAACATATGTATTCTCTCTAATTCTATTTTTATAATTTCATCCCTCACTACATTTATTACTGACTCTTCAGCAATATGCCTATAGCAGTTAAACAAGCTAGTAACCTGCTTAGAAATGTAGTTATTGGATGGCAAGGAAATGGTTAATGACATGAACGTACATGAGATCATGGCACATCACAACAATTCACATCATATGATACCACGTGAATCAAGCATTCATCCAGGTTAGTCGTTCACCCTTCTGCATCTGAATCCACACCTATAATCCTTAATTGAGATTTAGGATGACAAGCACGCAACTGGTTAATGTGAACCCACTTTTCAATAAAATCACCATCCTTAGGAATTTTTATCTTGTACGCTACTGGGGAAATTTTGTCAATGATGACATATGGCCCTTTCCAAGAAGGTAAAAATTTCTTTTCCTTAACTTGATTTCGCGCAAAGTTATACAGATAGACTTGATCTGTGATCTCATATTCCTTTTTCGTGGTTTTTAGATCGTAATAGGTCTTAACCCCTGTCGCTGCTTTTTCTAGATTCTTTTGGGCAAAAGCAAATGCATGCTGTAAATGCCTGCGCAAATCTTCGATATACTGATGCGTAGTGGCAGCATTGATCAAGTTATGATCCGAAGTACGATATAGTAAATGCTGTGGTAAAACCATCTTTCTTCCTGTCATCAATTCAAAAGGTGACAATTTGGTAGCAATGCTAGGTGTGGCTCTAATCACCATTAAAACTAGGGGCAATTTAATGTCCCAGTCTTTACCAGACTCCTTAACATACTTCTTCAGAATATTAACGATAGACTGGTTATATCGCTCTACCCCCCCGCTAGACACAGCGCGGTAAGCAATATGTAGCTTTCGTTTAACACCTAGAATGTTCCACATCTTAGCCATTACTTCGCTGGTAAAATTACTACCTCTGTCTGACTCAATTCTTTGAGGCAGACCGAACCTGGAAAAGACATGGTTAATCAACAAAGTGGCGCACACGGTACTCGTGTTCTCTTTACAAGGCAAACATTCTATCCACTTTGTGTACATGCATGTAACAGTTAACATGTATTTGTTACCTCTTGAAGATCTTGTTACAGGACCTATAAAGTCAATTTGAATATCAGACCAGGGTAATGACACCCCCTCTTCTGAAGTGGTGCACGATGGGTTGGACCATGGGGTTGATATTGCGGACAAATCAAGCATCCCTGACAGTATGTCTTAACATCCCTTAACATGTGTGGCCAATATATATAATCACGCAATATCTCATATGTGATCTTATCACCACGATGCCCAGATGTAAGTGCATCATGTGCGTGTTGGAGCATTAACCCTCTGTATACAGTTGGGACTACCCATTGTTGTATACCATGTTTAGAAGTTCTGACCAGTAACCAATCCATGATACTAAATTGGACTTTATATCTCATCAAGATTCGTAAATCTTCATTATCTTTGCAATCCTCATCTGTGATGGGATTGGCAGTAGGGTCTTCTATATGTTTATAGAATATGCCTATGACGGGATCATTCTTTTGACTGGTAATCAGGTCCTCACTAGGAGCTTCTTGACTCCATTGCACGACATTTAAGTCGGCATTATCTCTAGCCTGTCATCTAGTTATGGCTTCAACATGAATTGAACCCATAAGATCATCAATTTTACAAAACAATTTCCCATGTTTAACAGGTTTGTTATTGCTTTTCAGCATTTGGTTACGTTTCCAGCTAGGCAGATATTCGACGAAACTGTTGCGAACATAGTTGGAATCAGTTATAATAACAAATTCTTTGATACCATATTCTATTGCCATTTGAATGGTCTTATATACTGCACAGAGTTCGGCTATTTGACTGCTTTTGGGACCAATATTGTATCCTATAGATACATTGGGATAATCACCTGTCCAGGCGATTCCGATACCTGCAACTAACTTCCGTTCAGCACCAGCAGCGTGGTGATATGAACAACCATCAATGTATACCCACGGTAGTGGTCAACAGTATTCCTCGTCATAAACTTTATAATATTGTAGTGCCCAGACAGTCGACAATAACGCCTTCTCACATGTGTTGAATTTAACTTCAACAGGTGACAAAGTCTTGCTAGCATATGCAATAACTTTGTTTAAACTGTCCTGCTTCTGATACAGAACAGCACTGATGCTTAACTCGGTATAACCTGTCTCCAGATAGAAGGGTTTACCCCCCTCTGGGTATGCTAAACAGGGTGCCTGAGTAAGCTTCCTCCTCAGTTCACTTACCGCTTGGTCCTGAGGCTTCCCCCAGTTCCAGGTAGTTTCCTTTTTAAGCAGGTGTAAGAGTGGTTTAGTTATTTCTGCATAGTTATCTATAAACTTACGGGAGTAGTTAGTCCAAGGAACGATCTTAATTCCCTGATGTTTGAAGGTGTTTTAGCCTTTAGTACGGCTTCAATCTTCTTCCTCTGGGGATTTAATCCTTCAGAAGTTACCTCATGTCCGAGGAAATTGACATGGGTGCGGCACCATTGCGCCTTTTGTAAAGACAGTTTAATCCCTGCCTCTCTTAACTGAGTGAGAACATGTCTAATCTCTAAGATATGTTTATCAAAGGAAGTGCTTTTCAGCAAGACATCGTCGACATATGATAACGTTCCTCTCTCGAGTGCGTCAGGCATAGCTTTATGCATGAACACAGCGAATTCATGACCAGAGTTTATATAACCGAAAGGCATACGGGTCCAGGTATACTGCTGTTTTCCAAATGTGAAGGCCAATTTGTATTGGTCTTCATTATGGACTGGTACAGTCCAATATCCCTGCGCACAGTCAATGGCAGTGAATATTTTGGATCCCTGCATTTGTACCAAACATTGGTCTATGTATGGCGCTGGCCAACCAGACATATAGACGCGTTTATTTAGCTGTCGTAAATCAGCGCATAAACGCCATTGTCCATTAGGTTTCAGAATCCCCAAGATCGGATTATTATACGAACTGTGCACTGGACGTATAATGCCCCTTTCCTTTAAATTCTGAATGATGTCTTGTAGACCATCATATGACGCTAATGGAAGTCTGTATTGTTTGATAAATACAGGTGGTAAATTTGGATCAGTTTGTATTCTGGCTACGTGGAGGTTAGTTAACCCACAATCGTAGGAATCTTTTGCAAAAATATCTTGGAATTCCAAAAGGACTTCCTTTAGCTGCTGTCGCTCAGCATCGTTAGAGCAACCGTCAGCTAAAGATATTTGCTCTTCTAGCCTTTCCTGAAATCCTGGAAAGATTTCAGGCTGGCCTATCTCATAAGCTTCTTCAAGCCTAGAAGTTAGGTCAGTTCGGTGTTGACTTACCTTTTCTCTTTGGTCGAGATACTCTTGTGATTCCTGCTCATTGAGCGGATGATCAAAGGTGATTGATGCTTCTTCGATTTTACACGAGCCTTCTTCAACGTTGAAGGGCTATACAGATAGGATAGTGAATAATCCTTCTGGGGAGGAATGGAATATTTGATCGACAATTTCGTCCTCAGTTAAGTATTCTTCAGGGATGAGGCCTATAATTTGGTTTTGGAAACCAAATGTATAGTACTCAGCATCCAATGCTAGACCTAATAATGTTCCTTTTGGTAAAGTAACACTATTGGGTGTAACATTGTTGACCATGATATAGGTGGGGTTCTTACCAATACTTACCATTGGTGTATGTGTTACCACCATCCCTAATTGTTGTATCCTGTTGGATAAACAGATTAGGGCATCAGAGTTTTCTAATCTCTGACCCTCCTTGACCTGTAGGGGTAAAAGAAAATTACTTGTCCCTTGCGGAATGGTTATGTCATCAGGAACTTAGATACTTACCGCATATGGGAGTATTTGTCCTGATTTCAGGGCGTTTTCCTCGTGTAGGTATCCACAAGGATTACCTTTTAACCTTGTCCACAAGTTGGAATTAATCAGGTCAAGGTGTATGGCCAAGCGATGTATGACATCATTGCCAACGTAAACCTGATAGTAAGGTTCGTTTATCACTAGGAATAAATGTATAACTGTCTTATTGCCGATGGAAATAGATAGTAAACATTTTGCTATCACATTGTGAATCTCTGATTCGCCATCCAGGTTCTGGATCCATCTGTCATGTGGGGAAGTGTACCTGATCATTTTAGGATTAGCGATCTGTTTTAACAGACTTCTGCTAATATAGCTGTTCTCACTCTTTAAGTCCAGCTTTGCATTCCTACTTCTCGCTAAGTCATTTATCTGAATAGGAAAGAATAAGTTGTTATTAACCCTTTCAATTCTGGCAAGGAATTGAGCATGACCTGCCAGATCTACAGATTCAACATAGTCCCTGTGGAGAGAAATGGTTAAAACATCACCTTCCAGAGAGACATTCTGGATCCTCTCTGGAGCAATTCTTATGGAATGCTCATCTACAGGTGCGATTGCATCATTCACCTGCAGGATAGTCACGTCAGGTGACTGACTATTCCTAAAATGTACCTCAATCGAGTCAGGTCTTTCTTCTATCACATGGCAGTTACGATCAGATTGAACATGTGATTTCTCATAGGTTATGGGAACTTTAGCTTGTGACCATACAATTCCATTTACACAGTCAATAATTGTGTTAAGTCTTCTGAGTATGTCTATACCCAGAATCAGTCGGTCATAGGGGAGATCTACCACTATCACCGGGTGTCTAAAGATTTTGTTACCTATTTTAAACTTTAACCAGGTATTGCCAATAACATGAAGGGCATTTCCTCCTACACTCAACAGAGCATTGGGGAAATCTCTTAGCTTCGGCTTATCCGTTGCTAAGTCCATTACCTGCTGGAAGTAGGTATTGGACAAGATAGTGGCTTGTGAACCAGTATCTATTAACCCTATGAAAGGCTGGGGTAATGAATCCTGTATTTCTACAGACATGTAGTACCTTCCTTCATGTTTTTCTAATTCACATAAAAATTTAGAATGTGTCAACATATTACTTGTTTTCCATACATTACCGGTCACAGCAGTAGTTTCTACCTGTACTGAGGAATGCACAGTCTTACCCACAGGCCCATCCTTTTTAGGAATATCTTGAACTGTCAAGCGGGAACTAGTGGTTGCTGGGGCTATCTTAGCCTTTGGCTGAAATGAAAAAACAGAGGAACACGTTGCGCCTCCTCAGGGCCGGCCTTAGGTAATCAGGCGCCCTGTGCGAACCCAACACGTGGTGCCCCCCCTGCAGCAAAACCCTTGCCCCTTCAACAATAGCCCTGTTCCGCCTACTACAAAACCCTTCCACAAAACCCCTGCCCCCCTTTCTACAAAAACTCTGCCTCCCTTTAATAAAACCCCTGCCCCTTCTACAAAACCCCTGCTCCCCCTTTAATAAAAGCCTTTCCCACCGTTCTACAAAATTCCTTCTCCTCCTTTAACAAAACACATGCTGTCATTATATATATCTACTATACAGTAATGTACACATATCACTAAAAACCTTCCCCTCCACCAAAACCACTGCCACCCTCTACAAAAGCCCTGCACTCATTCTACATAAACCTCTGCTCTCCTTCTACATAAACCTCTGCTCCCCTTATACTAAACCCCTGCTCCTTTATACTAAACCCCTGCTCCCCTTCTACATAAGCCTCTGCTCCCTTATACTAAACCTCTGCTCCCCTTCTATTTAAACCTCTGCTCCCCTTATACTAAACCCCTGCTCCCCTTCTATATAAACCTCTGCTCCCCTTATACTAAACCCCTGCTAAACCCCTGCTCCTTTATACTAAACCCCTGCTCCCCTTCTACATAAACCTCTGCTCCCTGATACTAACCTCTGCTCCCCTTCTATATAAACCTCTGCTCCCCTTATACTAACCCCCTGCTCCCCTTCTATATAAACCTCTGCTCCCCTTATACTAAACCCTGCTCCCTTATACTAAACCTCTGCCCCCTTATACTAAGCCCCTGCTCCCCTTATACTAAACCCCTGCTCCCCTTCTACATAAACCTCTGCTCTCCTTATACTAAACCCCTGCCCCCTTATACTAAACCACTGCCCCTTATACTAAACCCCTGCTCCCTTATACTAAACTCCTGCTCCCCTTATACTAAACCCCTGCTCCCTTTATACTAAACCCCTGCTCCCCTTCTACATAAACCTCTGCTCTCCTTATACTAAACCTCTGCTCTCCTTATACTAAACCCCTGCTCCCCTTATACTAAACTCCTGCTCCCCGTATACTAAACCCCTGCTCCCTTATACTAAACCCCTGCTCCCTTATACTAAACTCCTGCTCCCCTTATACTAAACCCCTGCTCCCCTTATACTAAACCCCTGCTCCTTTATACTAAACCCCTGCTCCCCTTCTACATAAACCTCTGCTCTCCTTATACTAAACCTCTGCTCTCCTTATACTAAACACCTGCTCCCCTTATACTAAACCCCTGCTCCCTTATACTAAACCCCTGCCCCCTTAAACTAAACTCCTGCCCCCTTATACTAAACCCCTGCCCCCTTATACTAAACCCCTGACCCCCTAATACTAAACTCCTGCCCCCCTTATACTAAACCCCTGCTCCCCTTATACTAAACCCCAGTCCCCCTTATACTAAACTCCTGCTCCCTTATACTAAACCCCTGCCCCCCTTATACTAAACCACGGCTCCCTTATACTAAACCCCTGCTCCCCTTATACTAAACCCCTGCGCCCTTCTACAAAACCTCTGCTCCCCTTATACTAAACCCCTGCCCCCCTTATACTAAACTCCTGCCCCCTTATACTAAACTCCTGCCTCCCTTATACTAAACTCCTGCCCCCTCTACAAACCCCCTGCCCCCTCTTGAACAAAACCCATGCCCCCTCCAAAAAATCCTTTCCTCTGCCACTTCACCAGAAATGCTTGCCCCCTCTTCTACAAAACCTCTCCCCTACACCAAAACCTCTACCTCCTATTTTACAAAACCCCTAACCCCTTCTATAAAACCTCTGCTCCTCCCTAAACCAAAACCCCTGTCCCAAAATCCCAGCTAGAAAACCTCTGCTCCCCCTTCTACAAACCCCCCCCCACACACAAAAACACCTGCCACCCTTAAAAAAACAAACAAAAAATCTATTTAATAAAAAAATGCAATAGTTATAACAAGAATGAGCAGACTCACATTGAAGCTTGCTGCTCCCTGGACCCTGCTGACAGTGTCCCAGTTTGCCGACCTTGATACCAAAGCACTGACCACCTCCCTCAAACTGACTGTGCGGATCCTTCCGCGAATGACTGTGGAGGCGGAGCACGCTCTTCCTCCGTGCTCCTGACCTACTTTCTCTCCCGGCCGCTCATAATTTGCAAGTCAAGTGCACAGCATTATGCACTTGACTTGCTCTGTACATGACTCAGGCCGAATTGTGAGTGACTGAGTGCGAGCTGTGTCAGCCGCCCGGCGCCCCTGTTGCCATGGCGCCCTGTGCGGCCGCACAGCTCGCACACCCCTAAGGCCGGCCCTGCGCCTCCTTCACCCGGAAGTGAAGTGACGGTATAGGCAATAGGTTTTCTAACACAACTATTGTTTGTTTGACTGTTAGTACCTGGAAAGGAAACAGGGTTAGGTATTACATCTACTGATAACCTAGCCTGTTTAGTCACAGTAGCTATTTTTGCTGCGGCACCTGTTGTTGTTGCTGCGGTTGCACAGGTAGTTCTGCAATTGGAGCTATCCCTAAAAAAGGATTGAGAGCAAAGACTTGGTTAATCTTTGTCATTTCCTCCATTAATTTGCCCATCTGGTCTGTCAGTTGACCAACCTGACGACGCAAATTATTTCCCCCATTGCCGTTTTGTCTTTGCCCATTAGAATTTGGCTGGGATGGCTGAGACTGTTGGGAGTTATTGGAAGCAGATTGGTTATTTCTGTTTCCATATCTCCTATTTCCCTGAGGATTCCTTCTCCATTGGGAATTGTATGTTATCTTTATAGCGCCATAATTTAAAATTTCAAAGGGTTTCTTAAATTTTGTCCAGACTTAGCGTCTGCAATTCCTGCCATAATTTCTGATATGACAGATCATGAACTAAGTTTACCCTTTTCCATACAATGGTACCTTATATATATAGACAGTTAAATATTAAATTATTTAATCTTCTCTGTCACAATTGTCTGGGTTTAGATTTGATTACATTCCATTAGCATTTTAGACAGTCTATCCAACCCCCTTCCTTATCACTTGTTTATACTATGCATTCCTTAGCTCTGGCAAAGAGGCCAGTCTTACAGAAAGAAATCTAGTGTCTTCTTTGTTAACTTGAAATAACAAAATGGAGTCTGGTCTGTTCAGAGTGACTCAGAATATACACTTTTAGTTTCTATCTTAGCACAAAATGTCTGCCGATATAAATATCCTGACACTGTCTAATTTCTGACTCTCCTTTTCATACTCATCCAATTGCGTTTTAAGCTGATTTATTTCCTGTGCATATTTATCCGTCAAAGCTTTCATTTCTTTTTCATGATCAGCCTGACGAGTTTTATGTTCAGCAAGTAAATCTTGGTATTTCCCATTTTGAATGCCCAGATCGTCACTGTACGTGTCCAATTTGGCATTCAGTGACTTGTTTTCATCTAACACCTTAAGAAGTGCTGTCATAAAGAAAGGCCAAGAGTGTATTATGTACGCCATTTTCCTTTCTATGTTCTTTTGTTCAGCAATTTCTTTAAGATATATGATGATGTGTTCATCAGTTAGAATGGTGTGTTTAGCTTCCCATTCTATGCTTTTCAACCAAACCTCATAGGTTGCATCATTTTTCATATGTTTATGAATATGAACTAGAGCATGTTTTCTTAGGACTTCAATTATTTCAGTATTATCTGTTACAGATGTATTACTGGATTCAGCCATATTTCTATACAGTGATTTAATCTCAATACAAAACTCTTTTCTATATCAAGATTAAATTGCATGAATTACACCAATATTATTATATATGAAATATAATTTCAACTTAAACGATATCAGCAGCGTGCCTCCAATATGTGGGGATATTTATGGGATAATAATAGTAAACAGTTGAGAATTGCCCACTAATTCAATTCTCAGATCCCAAAGAACGTTTATCGTAAGTGAGAAGTATTTCATATAAATAATATTCACAATTTGTTATAAAAATAGATTTTATTTATAATAACAAGTTAATTAATAATAATAATATGTAACATGCGTGACAATAATCAATGAATATCCAGTACAAAATGGTATGCAATACAAAGGAATGGCTAAACACGTTTCAATGGCTAAACAGCATTATCTGTCAAGACTTTGACGATTTATGACTATCTTTCACAGAGAGAAAGCGAAACTTTTCACAGCGAAGGGCCATAAAACCCTTGCTAACAGTTAGAATAACCCTTTCAATGCTGGCTAGATCTCCTAGGTAATTAAGATCTATTCTTATGTAATTTTAAATAAAATAACATTAAACCAGTTCATTAGTCATTTCCTGGAACCATCCAATAAGAGAATCTACCATGATTATATAAGCAGACTTTGTTTGTCTAAAAGATATCTATCTTATATTAGAGCAAATCAATACACCTGGATAAAAACAACGGTATGCTAACACGTGATAATATCACATTAATATATAATTATTCTTAATTCCACCTGCAGAATGGAATGTTTTTAACGATATATTCTTTAGTTAACTAAGATTTCTTAATATGGAAATCTGACCGTGCTTTATCCAGTCATATATAATGCAATTAATACATTTTAATTAATTTAATTAATTAAATGAAACCAGTATAATTACCAGTTGAGTAGATATTTCATCCGATTGGTAGATAGTCTCAGGAACTTATTTGGATGTCTGTAGGTGCATGAGTTATGGTGAAATGTGGTGTTGGTTAGAAAGTCAGTAACATTCTAAGTGTTAGAGTTTTAAGAGTAGAGTGTCTCAGATGTTGTCCTGGGTTTCTCTGCATGGAGGTTGGAGTCCCCAAACTTCCAATTCCTCTCTCCTCTTTTTCCTCCTCCTTTGCATACCCCTATCTTCCCTTTGTCCTAACTTTTAAAGGGCCAGACTCTCTGTACGTCATCAGTTGATAACCCAATAGAAGCACTAGAGGTGTGCTTACCTAGGGATCGCAATTTAGGTATTTGGTCTATAGAGGGCAGTCTTGTCCCACTAAACATACCTATCCAGGAAAGAGTTAACTTTTCCTGGTGGCTATTTTGACGTCATTTTGGCCTATCTTGATAGTGGCCATAATTTAAGATCAAAGGGTTTCTTTAAGTTTTGTCCAGACTATGTGTCTGGCAAATCTGCTATAATTTCTGATATGGCAGATCATGAACTAAGTTTACCCTTTTCCATACAATGGTACCTTATATATATATAGACAGTAAAATTAAATTATTTAATCTTCTCTGTCACAAATGTCTGGGTTTAGAGACAGTCTATCCAACCCCCTTTCTGCATTTGGTTTGTATATACTATGCATTCCTTTAGCTCTGGGAAAGTGGTTAGTTTACAGATAGAAATCTTGTGTCTTTTTGTTAACTTGGAAATAACAAAATGGAGTCTGCTCTGTTCAGAGTGACTCAAAATATACACTTTTAATTTCTATCATAGCACAAAATGTCTGCCGATATAAATACCCTGACACACACATGAGGCCTAAGGGGGGGGGGGGCACACACCAAAGGGGCCACTTCAAAGGTCCAAGGGGGGCCACACATGAGAGGCCTAAGGTGGGCACACATCAAAGGGGCCCCTTCAAAGGCCCAAGGGGGCCACACAGTAGATGCCCAAGGGGGGCCACACATGAGAGGCCTAAGGGGGGCCACACTTCAAAGGTCCAAGGGGGGCCACACATGAGAGGCCTAAAGAGGGGGGCACACATGAGAGGCCAAAGGGGCCACTTCAAAGGTCCAAGGGGGGGCACAGATGAGAGGCCTAAGGGGGGGGCACACTTCAAAGGGGCCACACATGAGAGGCCTAAGGGAGGCACACATCAAAGGGGCCACTTCTAAGGTCCAAAGGGGCCACTTAAAATGTCCAGGGGGGGGGCCACACATGAGAGGCCTAATGGGGGCCACTTCAAATGTCCAAAGGGGCCACACATGAGATGCCCAAGGGGGAGCCACAGCCGCTTTCCTATGGACGCTGGCGTCTTCTCACTGTGATTTTCACAGTGAGAAGCACGCAAGCACCTTTAGCGGCTGTCAATGAGACAGCCACTAGAGGATTTGGAGGCTGGATTAACCCATTTATAAACATAGCAGCTTCTCTGAAACTGCTATGTTTATAAAAAAAAAAGGGGTTAATCCTAGAGGGACCTGGCACCCAGACCACTTCATTAAGCTGAAGTGGTCTGGGTGCCTAGAGTGGTCCTTTAACTGTATATACTGGTTATCATTATATTTTATACCACTTTATTTTTCACAAAGATTCTTCTTCTAACCATTTGTCAAATAACCTGTGTTTGATTTTATCCCGCTTGAAGTAATTTTTGTAAAGGCATTACTGCAATACCAAGCTGTGGATTCTCAACACCATTTTATTTCTGATAACAATACGAGAAATATAGTTATTAAATTTGGTTAATGCATATTCACCACTGCGGAGGTGGATAAAGACTATACAGTAAATTAATATACTGTCGCATTCTCACATTTTTTATAAACATTAAGGGTAAGACTTTTTGAAGTGCTGACACTTTATAATGCTTGTTTTTAAAGGTCCTTTTATATTTGTTCATGCGATTAATTTAAGAGCGTTTATATTTACTTGTACTATATGAAACATGATTGCATTACATTCCTTATTTCATTGAAGCTTCATTGGTGGTGTATTGGGGAGCCTAACTGCCCTGCAAGATGTTGAGCAGGGTTCCATTTCTGCCCCTGTTACATTTTATATACCGGTATATATATATATATATTTATTTATTTATTTTAGAATGAGTAATCTCATCCAATCTGAGAAACCTGCTGCCTTAACACTGTAAATTCTGATAACCATTATCCTTCCGTGGCTCCCTAAGAAATCCTACATTTATGGAAGCTACAAATCTAATGGGGGGACTGAATGTGTATGAAGTTTACAGAGAAGAGACAAGTAGCTGACCATCTGAGATTAAACAAATTAGCATATACAATCATAAGACAAAAAAATAAATCTGTCCAAGGTGAAAAGCTCAAGAGATTGATAAAAAGAGAGATAAGGAGTGATGTTTAATTCGAAAGAAACAATGGCTAACCAAAAAATAATCATTGTTAAATAGTAACACTTTGGGTTTGGGGCTTATTACTGGCCTCCTTATAATAAAAGGCAAGAGACAGATTGTTGCTGTCTGTCCTCTTTCAGCTACACTGCTTCCTGTTACTCATTTTATATCACTAGGTTGAAACCATTCTAACAACCAAATGTATTACAACTGATGAACACGATTAATGTTATTTAATAGACATACAAATGTAATTGATTATTCACAACTGGAACAGACAACTAAATAAGTATGAAGGTAGTAGGAGATAGCACCAGCAAGAATCACTGCTGCCTGTGTTAACTGTGTGAAAGAGTAAGAGAAACACATTATCCTGCTCCGGTCTTCTTAACACTTTAATCCTCATATTACATCCTCAGGGGGGTCTTCTTTATCTTGCATGACATTGAGCGGTAAAACATTTACCGTATTGTATTTTAAATGTATATAAAGTCAGAGGTCTGAAATGAATCGAGCGGACTCCATTTGGTTTCTACAAACTTTCACTGAGTGAATTGTGTTCTCTTAGCAGGCAGCAGCCAAGCAATTCCTATGGGAGGTCTAATGAGGTGTCTTCGTGCATTTCAGGGGAGAATGCGCCGATTTTAGTGGCCACATTTAACATAAAACATAAGTTTTACAGAGCAGGAAACACAGAGCCAGAGCAGAGAGCGACGTGAAGCAGGAGATGGGAGAGAGTGCGGGGAGCTGCGTCTGTCAGTTTGAGCCAATCAGAAATGGTGCTGAACAGCCAATCGGGTGTCAGCTTGAGCTATATAAGAGAGACTGGCACAGGCCAAGGTTTAATTCTTATTACCGTCTGATCTCAGAGAAAAAGCGAAATGGCTGAAACTGCTCCCGCTGCCGCACCTGCGGTTGAAATCGATTCTAAGAAGAAGCAGCCTAAGAAGACATCCAGCGCCAAGAAAGTCGCCAAGCCGTCCGGTCCCAGCGTATCCGAGCTCATTGTTAAAGCTGTGTCTGCCTCTAAAGAGCGCAGCGGTGTTTCCCTGGCAGCCCTGAAGAAGTCTTTGACCGCCGCTGGTTACGATGTGGAGAAGAATAACAGCCGCCTCAAGCTGGCTCTCAAGGGCTTGGTGACTAAAGAGACTCTCGTCCAGGTCAAAGGGAGCGGAGCCTCTGGCTCTTTCAAGCTCAACAAGAAGCAGGCGGAGAGCAAGGACAAGGCTGCTAAGCCCAAGAAGGCACCGGCTAAAGTCAAGAAGCCCGCCCCAAAGAAAGTCACCAAGTCTCCGGTTAAAGCCAAGAAAGTGGCCGCAAAGAGCCCGAAGAAGGCCAAGAAGCCGGCAGCCCCCGCTAAAAAAGCCACCAAGAGCCCCAAGAAAGTCAAAGCCGCCAAGCCCAAGAAGGCAGTGAAGAGCCCGGCTAAAAAGGCAGCCAAGCCCAAAGCCGCCAAGAGTCCAGCAAAGGCTAAAAAGGCAGCTCCCAAGAAGAAATAAGAACTGTTAGTGTTTTTTTTTTTTTTTAAATCCCAAAGGCTCTTCTAAGAGCCACCAACTTGTTCTTTCAGAGCTATGAGCACGGGGAAATCGTGGGTTTTGAGTGTATTAGCTTTTACACGCTGTATGTTGAGCAAGGGGATATTCGTTTAGATTAGGAATGGAATGCTCGGACGTTCCAATTTAGATTGTTCAGCTATCGCTGCCAGTACAAAATAGGTTTGGTTTTGTAAACACATCTACTGCCTACAATACAGATTTAGGAGTATTTATCAAGCTGTTGGTGCCATTGCAATCTGTGACGGTGTCCTGAAAGGGATTAGATGCTCCCCGTCTCAGTTTGGAGACTTGTAATAAAAATACATTCACCCAAGCAACGGTGTATTCCAAAGGCATATTTAATGCAATGTCGCCATCTAGCGGCCTATTGTAAGGAGTCACTTCATGTTGAAACGCAAAGCTGCAAGAGCCATAAACAGAGTGACCGGACCCTAATAAACGCCCACTGACAAATCTACAAACACGCAGGAGTGGGACTGATGATATGTCAGGGAGTCCGCTTTGGTCTCCCTCCTCCCTGTTCGTGGAATAGTTTAATGAATCGCTGCAGCGGGTAGAACGCCAATAATACCAGTTATATAAAAGCAGATCTAGTTCCGTCTCTATAATCAGTGAGGATGGACATTTTAGCGCCCAGTTTGAACTCAGGAACGGTTAATTTTCTCGTCCAATCAGAATGCGGACAAAAAGCAGCGAATCAAAATTAGTACAGAGAACGGGCCAATCAGAATGCGTCCAGCGGCCTATAAATAGAAGACTGCGGCTCTTTGTTTTTCATTCGAGTTTTAATTTCTGTGATCGCGAAGAGATGGCCAGAACTAAGCAGACCGCCCGTAAATCCACCGGAGGCAAGGCTCCCCGTAAGCAGCTAGCTACTAAAGCTGCCAGGAAGAGCGCCCCAGCTACCGGCGGAGTGAAGAAGCCTCACCGTTACCGGCCGGGAACTGTGGCTCTCCGGGAGATCCGCCGTTATCAGAAGTCCACCGAGCTGCTCATCCGCAAGCTGCCCTTCCAGCGCCTTGTCCGTGAAATCGCTCAGGATTTCAAGACTGATCTGCGCTTCCAGAGCTCTGCTGTCATGGCTCTGCAAGAGGCTAGTGAGGCTTACCTGGTGGGTCTCTTTGAGGATACCAACTTGTGTGCCATCCACGCCAAGAGGGTCACCATCATGCCCAAAGACATCCAGCTGGCCCGTAGGATCCGAGGAGAGAGAGCATAAGATTTTAACCTGCTCACACAAACACCACAAAGGCTCTTTTAAGCCAAATCTGCACTCGAATGAGCCTAAATCCTTCCCCTCCACGTAGCCCTGTTACACCTGTGAATATAATCCTAAACACAGGAACTGCCATGAGTGCTTTCAGTTACGCGAACAGAAGCAATAGCTGACTTAGTTATTCACTATTCACTTTTGCTAAAAAAAGAAATCCACTATAAAATACCCCCCGTTTTTAGATTAACATTTAGTGGTTGAACCTAGCCTGAGACTGGTATATTTTTAGTACAGAGTCGGTGTATATATATTTTTTTTAACGGTGCAGAGTCGGTGGTAATAACATTCAGCTCAGTTCGGAAATAGTGGGTGGCTCTTAAAAGAGCCTTTGGGTATGAAGAATCGGTGTCCGATGATTTACTTGCTCTTGGTTGACTTGTGGCTCTCGGTCTTCTTGGGCAGCAGCACAGCCTGGATGTTGGGCAGGACACCTCCCTGGGCGATAGTCACTCCTCCCAGCAGCTTGTTGAGCTCTTCGTCGTTACGGACGGCGAGCTGGAGATGGCGGGGAATGATGCGGGTTTTCTTGTTGTCTCTAGCGGCATTCCCTGCCAGTTCCAGGATCTCAGCGGTCAGGTACTCCAGCACTGCAGCCAGATAGACGGGGGCACCGGCTCCCACACGCTCTGCATAATTCCCCTTCCTCAGCAGACGATGAACTCTGCCGACTGGGAACTGAAGACCAGCTCGGGATGAGCGAGTCTTCGCCTTTGCACGGGTCTTTCCTCCTTGCTTTCCGCGGCCAGACATGTTGGTTCAAGAATGTCCCTGATAATAACGAAACCTCCCCTTCATAGGGGCTATTTATAGACACACTCTGCTCTGTGATTGGATGGCTTTACAAGCAGCCTATTAGAGACACATTATACAGGGAACCAATCAATTGCTGAAACTATGACATCGTTATGTCACCTGTCTGCAGTGACCAATCCCATCACGGGAAGCGGAAGGGCTTAATTTGCATGGCTTGCCTATAAATAGAGCTGCCGGAGCGCGCAGAGTGACATAGTATTTCCAACAAGCAGCGTAGATCATGCCTGATCCTGCCAAGTCCGCACCAGCCGCCAAGAAAGGCTCTAAGAAAGCCGTGACAAAGACCCAGAAGAAAGATGGTAAGAAGCGTAGGAAGACCAGGAAGGAGAGCTATGCCATCTACGTGTACAAGGTGCTGAAGCAGGTCCACCCCGACACCGGTATCTCCTCCAAGGCCATGGGAATCATGAACTCCTTTGTCAATGACATCTTTGAGCGCATCGCAGGAGAAGCCTCTCGCCTGGCTCACTACAACAAGCGCTCTACCATCACCTCCCGGGAGATCCAGACCGCCGTGCGCCTGCTGCTGCCCGGGGAGCTGGCAAAGCACGCCGTGTCCGAGGGCACCAAGGCTGTCACCAAGTACACCAGCGCCAAGTAATCGCATTCTTCTACTTTACTATAAACACAAAGGCACACATAAGAGCCACCCACACTGTCTGTCAGAGCTCTAGTCCTCCTGATAAACCCGCTAGTACCTCTACTGCTCTCAGTATTTATGGTTTAGTGAATCTCACATATTGCACAAACTTTTGTATCACTAGTTTGAATTGCCTTCACCTTCTAGATGGATTTTTAACTGAAATCCGTCTTTAGAAAACCTGCTCCATTCCGCATTACCGGAATTACGGACAAGTGAATGGAACTTGTGGGTCCCAAGGAGCCACCTTGGAGGTTTGGCAACTAACGCGTGTAGTGCATTTATAGCTGTGGTGGGAGTAGGATGTAGAAAAGACAAACCGCTCCTTGATATGGCCAATGCTATGTCCCTATAGGCAGGAGACAGGTCCTCAGGGAACAATAACTAATCACATGGAAATCGCGCTTCTCTGTGGCTGAGCTTCACAGGGGAAATTCCACAAATAGCCACAAGGCGGCGACAATAGGCCGCATTCAGTGTTTTCTTTCCCCCGGGTTCTGTCTTAGAGCACGGAGGACCTGCACACCACACTGCTGGGGTGAAAGGTTTCTTTATAAAATTCTGGGGTTTATTACAACTGGTTAACATGACGGCTCTTAGAGCCAGTAATAAGCGAGAGTTTAACATTAACCCGGCCACAGTGAACGCCAATGTAACAAAGATAAGGGAAGCCGGCATTAACTAGCACACAGAGCGTCCAACGCGGGCAGTGACAGACACAGCTCTATTAGGATATAGTGGGTGGCCCTCAAAAGGGCCTTTGGGTTAGTAGGGTGTGCGGTAAGCCGAGTCAGGGTATTACCCTCCGAAGCCATAGAGAGTGCGGCCCTGGCGTTTGAGGGCATAGACTACGTCCATGGCGGTCAGTCTTCCTCTTGGCATGCTCGGTGTAGGTGACGGCGTCCCGGATAACATTCTCCAGGAAGACCTTCAGCACCCCGCGAGTTTCTTCGTAGATGAGACCGGAGATACGTTTCACTCCACCCCTGCGAGCCAGGCGGCGAATTGCAGGCTTGGTAATGCCCTGGATGTTGTCACGCAGGACCTTCCTGTGCCGTTTAGCGCCGCCTTTCCCGAGACCCTTTCCGCCTTTACCTCTGCCAGACATGGTTCTCTTCTATGACAATCACAGACGAATGAAGAATTTGAGCGCCGTGCAAGGCTTTATATAACGTGAGTACGACCTGATGGGGAACTGCACAACAAGTAGGCAGAGTGATAGAGGGCGTGGTTAGGGTGTGAAGTCACGCCCACTCATTGTCCTTTTGGCGCTCAACAGGAAAGCCTTACAGACTCTCCTATGAGAACACGGGGGGAGGGGCAAACACGGAATCATTGGTCAGTTTGTAAATTATTACTCCTGGCGCCAGCCCTCACAACGGTACTTCCTCCCATCGGTTTCAACAACAAAATAAGATGGAAAAATAAATGCTGGTGTTCTCTACAGCAAAACTTTTGATAAACATTTTTTTTTTTTTTTAAAAAACAACCCAGTTTGCTATTTATTCATATAGTATCACAATTTATTCTATAACTGGAATTGGAAAAAGAGAGGATAGCAGTATGTAGTGTATATTATTTGTAGTGTATATTATTATAAATAATAATAATAAACGCTCATTGATTAGTAAAGGTGCAAAAATGATAAAAATCTTAGTACAGAAATCATGTATCACTCCTTTTGTTAAAAGGCTGGATTGTTATTTTCCGAAGGCACCACTAGAGGCTACTATAGTACTACATACTGCTATCCTGTCTCACACACAGTTACAGACACTCATTACACTAAATAGCTTTAGGTAGCTGTCCTGCAGTCTAAATATAATGGCCTATATGTCACAGAAGCCTGCTCAGTTAATTTTAAAATGTTGAACTGAATGAAAATCCATTGTGTTTAATAAGCTTATATAAAAGGCATTGAGAAATGTGTCTTGGTGTCCAGCACCAAAATTAATTATCATGTCTTGACCTAATTAAGTCCAAGACACCAGGGTTTGGTTTGTAGGGGGATAAATACATGTGGTTGTCCCCGAAATAAAAATTTCTCTTCTTTTACCGAATACAAGTGGTCTTGTCCACTATATTGGGGGATTTTACAATGTTCCAGAGGGCTATAATCACTGTATGCTGTAGCTGAATACAGGACCAGTGAAGGATTACAGAAGTGGTGACCACGGGTCACTAGGAGATCCTATTACCCATGACAAGGTGTAATACCAGTAGTCAGTAAAACTATACATATGAAAGGTCTATGACAATAAATACAACTCTCTCTCTTCTCTCATACTAAATCAGCTGGTGTCTGGAAACATTTAAAAACATTGTGGTGACCAGAACCTCTCCATGGGCTTTTGGAGAGGCCTGCTTGCCAGCCTCCTGCCAAAAGACTATGGGCTAGGTCAGCGACTGTAAAGACCCAGATGTTATTACCCCTGGTACGGCACTTTCTATAGAACCGAATGCTAGCTCACTGGCGGCTGTTTGCAGGGACCAAAACCACGAATAGACTTCAGGGGGACTTAGTCGCGAATGCCCTGGAACTATTTTCGGCATGAAAACTTTATGGTTCCCAGTCGGTCCCCAGCGGCACTTAGCCGCGATTCTATGAAACTGTTTTGGACCATGCGTGCGGTCGGCCATAACTATGACTTCCAGGAAATTCCTGAACTCCTGAACTGATCTGGGAGACTTTTGGATATGTTGTTCACCCAGATAGGGGCTATCAGGGGATATAACTACAAAAATACAATAAATACAGTACTTGACTCAATTATCTCCCAAGTACAGAGGAGGGATTGACCTAGTTTGTATGGGAGTGTCCTGGATCTGAAAACCAATGTGATGTTGTATTTGTTTCTACTGTGGTTTACTCTCAGGTCCAGAGGGGAGTGCCGCTTGCATGGGGATTGTCATAAAAGATCAAGCGTGGTCCCATTAAAACCAGTTCACTTCACCATCAACATGCAGCCTCGTTTCGTAATTGTAGGTAACAGCTATACCTGCTTCTGATTGCTATATTGAGTATAATCACCTGCTAAACTCTCTGGAGTAGGAGAGGTCCACCATGGGCGTAGGAACCTCCAAAAATCTGGGGGGGGATATCATTTTTACTCACCGAGTATATTTTTATTCTGCAAACTAGGAGTTGTTTATCCCATTGTACAGTTCTACGGAATTTGCTGGCGCTATATAAATGATAAAATAATAACATTAAAGGGTCACTACAGGGAAGGGGATTTACTTACCCATATACAGCTTCAGGATCCTCAAAATGACGAAATAGGAGGGTGCGAGCAGGAAGCAATAAAACACTTCTATTCAGAAGTGTCATTGCTGCCTGGTGCGCGTGCGCAGCTTTGCCGCACATGCGCAGATACTTCATAGGGCGGCATTCATGTCTCGACTAGGAAGCACCTCTAGTGGCCATCTGAGTGTCCACTAGAGGTATTCCTCAGCAGTAATGTAAATACTGCCTTTTTACATGCTATAGACACCAGAACTAATACGTTTAGCTGTTGTGGTTCTGGTGACTATAGTGTCCCTTGAAAATAGAGGGGAAAAAAGAATCATCACAAATGTAAGAAATAAAATGTCTGTATCATTATTCTAAAAAGTATTTTAAAAAAAAAATGCACATTCCTAGCTTATTTTTTAGCACGACATTTGACACAAACATTTTGTACTTTGCAGATTACTTTTTATATTTTTTTTATACATATACAGATTGTGTAATACTGCCCCTGACTTAGGATGACCACATTTCCTAACTGCCATTCAGTGACACTTTCAGAAGTGCATTCCATACATTTTACTACCCATCTCTACCCCTTCCATTTATATTAGAACCACCCTTACCCCTTCCATGAATATTAGAACCACCCCTACCCTTTCCATGCACATAAGAACCCCACCTACCCCTTCCATGCATATTAACCCCCCTACCCC
This sequence comes from Pelobates cultripes, assembly GCA_933207985.1. Classification (NCBI taxonomy): domain Eukaryota; kingdom Metazoa; phylum Chordata; class Amphibia; order Anura; family Pelobatidae; genus Pelobates; species Pelobates cultripes. Next base: position 53,496,000 of record OW240914.1, read on the forward strand.
TTCCATGCATATTAGTACCCCCCTAACCCCTTCCATGCATATTAGAACCCACCCTACCCCTTCCATTCATATTAGTACTCCCCTAACCCCTTCCAATAATTTTTCTACCTCCCCCCTCCTCCCATCCATATTAGTAGCCCCCCTAAACCCTTCCAATTATTTTTCTACCTACCCCTCTCCCCCATCCATATTAGTAGCCCCCCTAACCCCTTCCAATTATTTTTTTACCTCCTCCCATCCATATTAGAAGCCCCCCTAAACCATTCCAATTATTTTTCTACCTTCCCCCTCCTCCCATCCATATTAGTAGAAAACCCTTCCAAATATTTTTCTTCCTCCGCCTTCCTCCCATCCATATTAGAAGCCCCCCTAAGCGCTTACATTAATTTTTCTACCTCCCCCTCACCCCTTCTTTAACCCTTCCATTAATTAACACTAAAAATGCTTAGGCAGCTGTTTTTTTTTTCTTTTCAGAGGTGACCGGCTCTGGTCTCCCCCCTACAAACTGTTGTCCCCCCCTTTTACCTGACATAGCAGGGGGACCTCTGTACGTCACGTGACACCCGGCGCTCCTGTGCGGAAGGGGAGGTACTCCCCTTCCCAGTCTGCAGTGCGTGCGGTTCCCTGATGGAGCCACCAGCGGCCGGCGGAGCGGGGGGGGGGGGATTTCTCTATACCCTGTTCCCCCCTGTCCCTCCCGCATGATTTGCTGGGGGGGATGCGTCCCCCCATCCTCCCCGGTTCCTACGCCCATGAGGTCCACCCACTGGAAGCTGGATCCTGGGCTTGGGTCCAGGGTGGGTGGATTAGAGCGAGACCCCAGCCAAGCTACGGCTGCTAAGGGGCTACGGTGCTTATGGTGTCTGGTGCAGTGCTTATAGTACTCCAGGCTACTAGGAAGCAACGATTGGCGGAGGAACCCAGTTGGGGTGCCAGGCGGTCCTTCACATAAATAAAGTTTTACATTAGAGGGGCAAAGGTTTAAAAATAATACCAGCAAGTATAACTTTACTGAGAGGGTAGTGGATGCATATAACAGCCTTCCAGCTGAAGTGGTAGAGGTTAACACAGTAAAGGAGTTTAAGCATGCGTGGGAAAGGCATAAAGCTATCCTAGTTATAAGATAAGGTGTGGGGATATTTATGGGGTAATAATAGTAACAGTGAGAATTGCCCACTAATTCAATTCTCAGATCCTAAAGAACGTTTATCGTGTTAAGTGGAATGTATTTCATATAATTGATATCACAATGTATAAAAATAGATTTTATTTATGATAACCAATAATTAACAAATAATATTATGTAACATGCATGACAATAATCAATGAATATCCAGTATGAAATGGTATGCAATACAAAGGAATGGGTATTACGTTTCAATGGCTAACTAGCATTTTCTGTCAAGAATTCTGACGATTTATGAGGTATCCTTACACAGATTGAAAGTGAAACTTTTCACACAGAGAACAGAATTCCTCAGAGTGCAGCGTAAGGTCGTAAAGTTTAGCCGACAGTTAGAATAACCCTTTCAATGCTGGCTAGATCTCCTAGGTAGTTAAGATCTATTCTTTTGTAATTTTTAAATAAAAATAACGTTTAACCAGTTCATTAGCCGTTTTCTTAAAATCATCCAATAAGAGAATTTACCACATTATATAAGCAGATTTTTAATTTGTCTAAAAGATATCTATCTTAAATTAGAGCAAATCAATACACCTGGATAAAAACAGCGGTATGCTAACACGTGATAATATCACATCAATATATAATTATTCTTAATTCCACCTGCAGAATGGAATATTTATAACTATATATTCTTAGTTAACTAAGATTTCTTAATATGGAAATCTGACCGTGCTTTATCCAGTCATATATAATGCTATTAATACATTTAATTAATTTAATTTAATTAAATGAAACCAGTATAATTACCAGTTGAGTAGATATTTCATCCGATCGGTAGTCTCTCTGCATGGAGGTGTTGGTTAGAAAGTCAGTAAATTCTAAGTGTTAGAGTTTTAGGAGTAGAGTGTTAGTCTCAGATGTTGTCCGAGTTGGAGTCCCCAAACTTCCAATTCCTCTCTCCTCTCCTTTGCATATGTCCTGCATCTGCCTCCTCTTTTCTATCTTCCCTTTGTCTTAACTTTTAAAGGGCCAGACTCTCTGTACGTCATCAGTTGATAACCCAATAGAAGCACTAGAGGTGTGGTTATCTTCCAGATCGCAATTTAGGTATTTAGTCTGTAGAGGGCAGTCTTGTCCCACTAAACATACCTATCCAGGAAAGAGTTAACTTTTCCTGGTGGCTATTTTGACGTCATTTTGGCCTATCTAGATAGTGGCTATAACTTACGTATCCTTCAAAGATCAAAGGGTTTCTTAAATTTTGTCCAGACTATGTGTCTGGCAAATCTGCTATAATTTCTGATATGACAGATCATGAACTAAGTTTACCCTTTTCCATACAATGGTACCTTATATATATAGACAGTTAAATATTAAATTATTTAATCTTCTCTGTCACAATTGTCTGGGTTTAGATTTGATTATATTCCATTAGCATTAGACCCCCTTCCTTATCACTTGTTTATGTATATACTATGCATTCCTCAGCTCTGGGAAAGTGGTTAGCTTACAGATAGAAATACTGTGTCTCTTTGTTAACTTGAAATAACAAAATGGAGTCTGGTCTGTTCAGAGTGACTCAGAATATACACTTTTAGTTTCTATCATAGCACAAAATGTCTGCCGATATAAATACTCTGACAAAGGCAAGTGACTAATGAAAGTATTTAGAAAATTGGATGAATGGTTCATTATCTGCCGCCACATTCTATGTTTCTATGGTCATAGTGTCAAAAACAACAAATAAAGTATACACATATACAACAATGTGAATGGTTAAACAAAGTATCCAGACATTCGGTGTCTAAATCAGTAGGATAGTGCCAAATAGAGGACAAATTGAACGGGCTGTTCCCAAGGGTAACTGTCTCGGATTGTGTGGCGGTTGTGACAGTATACCCTCGAGAAGGTGGGTTTCTTTCGGCATAGGTAGTCCCTTCCCAGTTGTGAATAGCTTCAGAGTGATAATACCCTCCTGCTAAGGATACCACTATCTTACCCAAACACTAGTCGAGACGTAGTGATGGGTGAAGAAGAATTGTTTTATTAAGGCAAGGAACACTGAATTTATACACAGACCCCCAGCAGGGGTCTCCATTCAAAGTAACATAAACCAGCCTATGCATCTTTGTGTTTAGGAGATCATTATCAACTGTTGGTTAAACTAATTATCTCTCAGACACAGAAAGTCGAACACAAACCCCCCCCGAAAATACACATAATACAGAGAAGCACCCTGTGGCGGAATCCGCCTCGCCACTGGACCTTGGAGAGGCCTGGCTGCCCGCCTCATACCTGCTGACTATGGCCCCTGGTAAATTTGTACTTTTAATGCAATATTTGGGCATGTGATATTTTATATTGTTGCTACTGGCCCTTTAAGGGCCATCCAGGGACATATTATGACTTTTAGGAACAATACCCCTTTAAGACTTGGTAGCAGATTACAGTAAGGATGTCTTTTATATTATGTATGTTTCTGTGTGTTCGGCTAAATTGTATATGTGTATGCAGCATTCGTCTGATTGTTCGGTAGAATCACTCCATTCATTATATTGAGTGAAACTACCGAACGGCCAGACCACCCGGGAATAAGTGTGCCTCCAATTACCCATTTGAAACATTGTTGCAAGCGTGTAATTGGCAATCTGTGTAATGTGTTCTTTGTCCTCTGGGTGGCCGCCATTCGGGAAACGAACACGTGGCAGCCGCCATCTTAAACTCCCGAACAGCGGTGTTTTGCCGTCGAGTGTCTGGAACTAAAATCGGACACTCGACTAGGCAAAAAAAGAACAAAAGTGCGCTGTGCCTTTAAGTGCTAATGTAACAATATGAACAATTTGTAAACAAATAGTGATCCAATAGTAGTGAATAAAGTGCAAATATAATATATATATTATTAAAGTGCAAATAAATTTAATCCAGTAGTAAATACCCTGTGAACATGTGCTCTTTGTGAAATTCGAACAACAAAGCACTTACTCCTTTAAATATAGAAACTGCTGACGCTTGAAGGAGTATCTCTTTAAAACGCTCCACATAAAAATAGAAAATAGAGGAACAAAAGAACACAATATAGTGTAACTCTGTATAACAAATGTTATCAGAAAATAATAAAAGAATATCACTCACAATGGTAGAGCAGAAAAAAGTCTGCTCCAACTATAAAAGCTTTCAAATCCTCTCATCAGGATTCTGTAGGATAGTAGATAGATGTGCTTGAAACAAGCAGGACGGCACCAAATAAAAATAAGACTTTTATTGGTATAAAATTACACAGTGAATCATCACCCCTCTCCCTGGGAAGCCAAGCTGGTACAAATCCCCTTCTGACTCGCGGCATGCACTTGCGGTCTTCCAGTGGATAGATGCTTCCGGGAGTAGGAGGTGCTGTTGACACGTAATGACGTCGTACGTCCGAAGAACGTGATGACGCGTTTCGCCTTGACGGCTTCCTCAAATCACGTTCGGATGGTTGCCGTCTCTCAGAACATATACCCGTCTATGTGGGCGTGGTATCAGCTTCCATAGTCCCAATTGCAATCAAGGTCCATGGGCTCCAAGGCATATTGCCTAAATGTCTCTTTGTAAAAATGTCCATAATCTCAAACATCACATATATCCTACTAATCCTACTAGTAATACCATTATAATTAATTGAGTATAATACACATATATAAATACACATCCTATTACATGGGAAAAAAAGAAATATAAAAGTTACTTCATAAAAATATAAATAGACCAATAGTAGGTAAATCTGAATGGTCTCACTATACATAAAAAAATATATATTAATTCAAAAATTTGAGAGCAAGGAGGAAGAAAAACAAAAAAACAAACAAAAAAAAGGAAATACATAAAATAACAGGAAGAAGGAGAGAGTAATCATAAAAAATTATATAAATCAAATTACTCGACTAGGCAAACACTACTGAGACCTCCAGACTTCCAGCAATTCGTGCATAAACTACCGAACGGCCCGCCGGCGGGTTCGGCCGAACTTCGAAAAAAAGTCCGGGTTCGGTCTCGAACTTGACCCTGAACCCCATTGAAGTCAATGGGGACCTGAACTTTTGGCCACAAAAATGCCTCTAAAAAAACTCCTGGAAAGGGCTAGAGAGTTGCAAAAGGAAGTACAATGGGGGTAAGAGTAGGACAAGTGCTCTGCAAACAAATGTGGATAGGGAAATCACTTAAAATAACATAAAAATTTAAAATACAGCTGAGCCATAAAATAGCACTTGATGGAATCTTTGAATTTAGCTTTGAAGAACATAAATCAAAATCTAATGCATGGCTGTCAGGAGGATCAACACAATTATCCATTTGAGAGAGGGTTGGAGTGCAGGGTATTCTCTTTCATTGTTCAAACTGAGCTCAACTCCTGATGCATGGAGAAGAGGCCTTCACAAGCCTCTGCTAATGTGTATAGGTTGAGGAGACAGTGACCGTGGCGGTGGAGGAGGAAGCAGCAGTGGAGGAGGAGGATGAGGTAGCCAACACTGTATTTTATGTTTTTTTTTTTTTTATTGTGGTAGCCCACAAAATATTGGGACATACAAATAAAGAAACATTTGCGGCCTGCGGGTACATTTCTTGCAGTCCTGATGCATGGAGAAAAGGCCTTCACAAGCCTCTGCTAATGTGTACCTAGTTTATACTAAGTGACTATATTGGGACATACAAATAAAGAAACATTTGCGGCCACCCTCTGGCTTTTTTAACTTCAAAAGAAACACTTAACTCAAGTACCCTCTCTGGGTGACCGCAATTCATAAACCGTACGCACCTACTACAGCGAATGGCGGCCATTTTGTCTTCCGAATGCCGGCAGCGGTTCTTGGTTGTTGAGTGTGTGGACGGATACCACGCAAACCCTGGGAACACTGTACCGCCACCCGCTTCTCTTACAGACAAGCCAGGAGTGTCAGGGTATTTATATCGGCAGACATCTTGTGCTATGATAGAAACTAAAAGTGTATATTCTGAGTCACTCTGAACAGACCAGACTCCATTTTGTTATTTCAAGTTAACAAAAAGACACTATATTTCTATCTGTAAGACTGGCCTCTTTGCCAGAGCTAAGGAATGCATAGCATAGTATAAACAAGTGATAAGAGGAATATAATCAAATCTAAACCCAGACAATTGTGACAGAGAAGATTAAATAATAAAATTTAACTGTCTATATATATAAGGTACCATTGTATGGAAAAGGGTAAACTTAGTTCATGATCTGCCATATCAGAAAAAAACTCAGATTTGCAGACACATAGTCTGGACAAAATTTAAGAACCCTTTGATCTTTGAAGGATACGTAAGTTATAGCCACTATCTAGATAGGCCAAAATGACGTCAAAATAGCCACCAGGAAAAGTTAACTCTTTCCTTGATAGGTATGTTTAGTGGGACAAGACTGCCCTCTACAGACCAAATAACTAATTTGCGATCTGGAAGATAACCACACCTCTAGTGCTTCTATTGGGTTATCAACTGATGACGTACAGAGAGTCTGGCCCTTTAAAAGTTAAGACAAAGGGAAGATAGAGAGGCAAGGCAAGGTATGCAAGAGATGCAAAAGAGAGGAGAGAGGAATTGGAAGTTTGGGGACTCCAACCTCCATGCAGAGAGACATCCAAATAAGTTCCTGAGACTATCTACCAATCGGATGAAATATCTACTCAACTGGTAATTATACTGGTTTCATTTAATTAATTAAATTAATTCAAATGTATTAATAGCATGATATATGACTAGGATAAAGCACGGTCAGATTTCCATATTAAGAAATCTTAGTTAACTAAAGAATATATAGTTATAAACATTCCATTCTGCAGGTGGAATTAAGAATAATTATATATTGATGTGATATTATCACGTGTTAGCATACCGCTGTTTTTATCCAGG
>OW240914.1:53503135-53538107 GCA_933207985.1 Pelobates cultripes
CTGAAACAGAGCAGAATAGAGACTGTTCCTCCTACATAGGGTCACTTGGCAGATATGGATTGACACCTGTCCTCAGAGCCCCTGATACACACGGACACAGAGCAGAATAGAGTCTGTTCCTCCTACATAGGGTCACTTGGCAGATATGGATTGACACCTGTCCTCAGAGACCATGATAGACACTGACACAGAGCAGAATAGAGACTGTTTCCCCTACATAGGGTCACTTGGCAGATATGGATTGACACCTCTCCTCAGAGCCCCTGATACACACCGACACAGAGCAGAATAGAGACTGTTCTCCTACATAGGGTCACTTGGCAGATATGGATTGACACCTGTCCTCAGAGAACATGATACACACTGACACAGAGCAGAATAGAGACTGTTCCTCCTACATAGGGTCAATTGGCAGATATGGATTGACACCTGTCCTCAGAGACCATGATAGACACTGACACAGAGCAGAATAGAGACTGTTTCCCCTACATAGGGTCACTTGGCATATATGGATTGACACCTGTCCTCAGAGCCCCTGATACACACTAACACAGAGCGGAATAGAGACTGTTCCTCCTACATAGGGTCACTTGGCAGATATGGATTGACACCTGTCCTCAGAGACCATGATACACACTGACACAGAGCAGAATAGAGACTGTTCCTCCTACATAGGGTCACTTGGCAGATATGGATTGACACCTGTCCTCAGAGACCATGATACACACTGAAACAGAGCAGAATAGAGACTGTTCCTCCTACATAGGGTCACTTGGCAGATATGGATTGACACCTGTCCTCAGAGCCCCTGATACACACGGACACAGAGCAGAATAGAGTCTGTTCCTCCTACATAGGGTCACTTGGCAGATATGGATTGACACCTGTCCTCAGAGACCATGATAGACACTGACACAGAGCAGAATAGAGACTGTTTCCCCTACATAGGGTCACTTGGCAGATATGGTTTGACACCTGTCCTCAGAGCCCCTGATACACACTGACACAAAGCAGAATAGAGACTGTTCCTCCAGCATCGGGTCATTTGGCAGATATGGATTGACACCTGTCCCCAGAGACTATGATACACACTGACACAGAGCAGAATAGAGACTGTTCCTCCTACATAGGGTCACTTGGCAGATATGGATTGACACCTGTCCTCAGAGCCCCTGATACACACTGACACAGAGCAGAATAGAGACTGTTCCTCCTACATAGGGTCACTTAGCAGATATGGATTGACACCTGTCCTCAGAGACCATGATACACACTGACACAGAGCAGAATAGAGACTGTTCCTCCTACATAGGGTCACTTGGCAGATTTGGATTGACACCTGTCCTCAGAGACCATGATACACACTGACACAGAGCAGAATAGAGACTGTTCTCCTACATAGGGTCACTTGGAAGATATGGATTGACACCTGTCCTCAGAGACCATGATACACACTGACACAGAGCAGAATAGAGACTGTTCCCCCTACATAGGGTCACTTGGCAGATATGGATTGACACCTGTCCTCAGGAACCATGATACACACTGACACAGAGCAGAATAGAGACTGTTCCCCCTACATAGGGTCACTTGGCAGATATGGATTGACACCTGTCCAAGGATCCCTGATACACACTGACACAGAGCAGAATAGGGAATATTCACTAAATGCCAAACATTGTTATACAGGGGAATATTCAGTAAATAAGGATAAGGGGGACCTACTGTCCTCCCCCCTGCCCCCACCCGTGAGCGGTGGGTGGGGGCCATAAAAATAATGAGGGGGGGACCTACTGTATGATGTTGTATCGATCAGGTAGTGTAAGGGTTGCGCCCGCTTCACAGTGACAGACCAAACTCCCCGTTTAACAACTGCAAACAGTCCATTTGCACAACCGCAATCTCCCCATTTGCACAAGGTTGGATACCAAGCTAGCCATGTCCCGTTCCTTGTCCTCACTGATGTCATTGAAGGTCTCTTCCTCCACCCAGCCACGTACAACACCAAGGGTCCCCAAAAGGTGACAACAAGCCCCCTGGGACACCTGCTGTGTTTGGTCTTCCACCTCCTCAAAGCCACCTTCCTCCTCTGACTCCTCTTCTTCAGACTCCTCTCTCTGCATTGCCTCTCTCTGCATTATTATAAGGTGTGTTATGTAGTATTATTCTTATCAGTTTAATCCCTGTTATGTGCCTTTTTTTTGGTTTGGTTTTTGAAACCACAGTGCAGCACCAGAGGCCCGAAAAATTAGGCATGTACACATGCCTGAAAAATTAGGTATTGTTGCAGCCGCTGCTGTAGCAACGGCCAGAAGAATTGATGTTTGTTTCCCAGGCAGAAAGTGCCCTAAAACAGTGTTCCCCAACCCCTGGGCCGCGGACCGGTACGTGGATCAAACGGTACCGGGCCACCTGAGGAACTTTAATTTCACTGTGGCGGACGAGGCGCAGAGCATTGCGCCCTCCCGAGCCCGCCCATTATGTGACAATAGCGAATGAAAATTCCCTATTGTTACACTGATCCACCTCCTGGGTCCTCCCGCTTCCTGATTGGCCGTAAGGCAAACCCCACGCCATTGGCCGAACTCAATCTGGGCCTTCAGGGGAAAATGACAACTGTTTTCAAGTTGTCAGACAAAGTAGCTGCTTTAAAGCCAAACTGGAGTTGTGGGGACGGCGCGTGAACAGAGGCATTTTGGACATGTTTCAGACATTAGCAGGGATTTTAGGCGAGACTGAGCTTGAACTTTCATTCTGCCAGTTGGTGCACGATCACCTGTCTTTGCTTTTAAAGAGTTTGAGCGCTACTTCCCAACCACAAAAGACCCACGAACTGGTAAAGAATGGATCCACGACCCATTTGCCAACAAATCAGGCGAATCTAGCATGTCTATGCAAGAAGAAGAAAAACTGCTGGTGATTGCAAATGATGGTGGCCTTAAAACTATGTTCGAGACAACAACTCTGCCGGTGTTCTGGATTAAAGTCATGGCGGAATACCCTGAGATTGCCACCACAGCACTTAAATCCCTATTGCCATTTCCGACAACCTATCTGTGTGAAGCGGGGTTTTCTGCAGTGACAGCAACCAAAACAAAACAGCGGAATAAACTGGACATAAGCAACACACTTCGGGTGTCATTGTCTCCTATTACCCCCAGATGGAACCGTCTCGTTGCGAAGAAACAAGCTCAGGGTTCTCATTGATTTGGCATTCTAGTGAGTTAAATAAAATAAATCACTTTATATTCATTTTTTGGTGTAGCTGTATTTTATTTTGAAGGCATGTTTAAATACAATTAAATTAAAATTATTAAATCAAAACAAGCGGGCCACGGAAAAATTATCAAACGTTTACCGGTCCGCGGCGATAAAAAGGTTGGGGAGCACTGCCCTAAAACATTGTGGCTTGAACCCTAGTTGGTGGCGGATAAGTCACGCAAGTCAACCGGCATTCAGAGCTAAAATACAGCAGCGTGTGGACCATGTTTAGCCCAAGGCAGCTCATCTCATCAGGCCTTTTTTAGTCGGGATCCATCCCTCATTCATCTTAATAAAGTTGAGGTAATCTAGACTTTTTTGACCTAGGTGACTTCTCTTCTCAGTGACAATACCTCCTGCTGCACTGAAGGTCCTTTCTGACAGGACACTTGAAGCGGGGCAGGCCAGAAGTTCTATTGCAAATTGGGATAGCTCAGGCCACAGGTCAAGCCTGCACACCCAGTAGTGAAGGGGTTCATCGCTCCTCAGAGTGTCGATATCTGCAGTTAAGGCGAGGTAGTCTGCTACCTGTCGGTCGAGTCATTCTCTGAGGGTGGATCCCGAAGGGCTGTGGCGATGCGTAGTACTTAAAAAGCTCTGCATGTCCTCCATCAACAACAAGTCTGTAAAGCGTCCTGTCCTTGCCGGCGTGGTCGTAGGAGGAGGAGGAATACTTTCACCTCTTCCCCTGTTAGACACCCTTTGTGCTGTGACATCACCGTTATACGCTGTGTAAAGCATACTTTTTAATTTATTTTGCAAATGCTGCATCCTTTCCGACTTGTTGTAATTTGGTAACATTTCAGCCACTTTCTGCTTATACCGGGGTTCTCCTTCAGCCTTTTTATACGACGGTCCCTCAACAGGCACGACAGCATGAAAGACCCCATTTGCACAAGGTTGGATGCCGAGCTACTCATTTCCCGTTCCTCCTCCTCAGTGATCTCAATGAAGGTATGTTCTTCCCCCCAGCCATGTACAACACCACTGGTACCAGAAAGGTGACAACGAGCACCCTGGATGCCTGTTGTGGTTGGTCTTCCTCCTCCTCCTCAAAGCCACATTCCTCCTCTGACTCCTCTTCCTCACAATCCTCTTCCAGGTCCAGCAAGCGATGCTGATAAGGCTGGTTCTGGTGGTGATGGTGACCACAACTCTTCCTCTTCCTCTTCACGCTCATCTATGGCCTGATCCAGCACTCTTCGCAGGGTACGCTCCAGGAAGAAATGGTATGATGTCGCTGATGGTGCCTTCGGTGCGACTGACTAGGTTTGTCACCTCCTCAAAAGGACGCATGAGCCTACAGGCATTGCGCATGAGCGTCCAGCAAAGCGGCAAAAAAATTCCCAGCTCCCCAGAGGCTGTCCTAGCACCCCGGTCATACAAATATTCATTAACGGCTTTTTCTTGTTGGAGCAGGCGGTCGAACATTATGAGTGTTGAATTCCAACGTGTCGGGCTGTCGCAAATCAAGCGCCTCACTGGCATGTTGTTTCGCCACTGGATATCGGCAAAGTGCACCATGGCCATGTAGGAACGCCTGAAATGGCCACACACCTTCCTGGCCTGCTTCTGGACGTCATGTAAGCCTGTGTACTTATGCACAAAGCGTTGTATGACCAGATTACACACATGTGCCATGCACGGCACATGTGTCAACTTGCCCAACTTCAATGCCGACAACAAATTTGTTCCGTTGTCACAAACCACTTTGCCAATTTCCAGTTGCTGCACAGTCAGCCACTTTTCCACCTATGCGTTCAGGGCGGACAGGAGTGCTTGTGCGGTGTGACTCTCTGCTTTCAAGCAAGTCAAACCCAAGACGGCGTGACACTGCCGTATCCGGGATGTGGAATAGTACCTGGGGAGCTTGGGGGGTGCCGTTGATGCTGAGCAAGATGCAGCAGCAGAAGAGGACTCAGCCGAGGAGGTTATGGAAGAGGATGGAGTAGGAGGAGTAGAGGAGGTGGCAGCAGGCCTGCCTGCAAGTCGTGGCGGTGTCACCAACTCCTCTGCAGAGCCACGCATTCCATGCTTGGCAGCCGCCAGCAGGTTTGCCCAATGCGCAGTGTAGGTGATATACCTGCCCTGACCATGCTTTGCAGACCAGGTATCAGTGGTCAGATGGACCCTTGCCCCAACACTGTGTGCCAGACATGCCATTACTTCCTTTTGCACAATCGAGTACAGGTTTGGGATTGCCTTTTGTGAAAAGATATTTCGTCCGGGTACCTTCCACTGCGGTGTTCCAATAGCTACAAATGTTTTGAACGCCTCAGACTCCACCAGCTTGTATGGTAAAAGCTGACAGGCTAATAGTACAGACAAGCCAGCTGTCAGACGACGGGCAAGGGGGTGACTTTCTGACATTGGCTTCTTACTCTCAAACATGTCCTTGACAGACACCTGACTGTGGGCAGATGAGCAGGAACTGCTCAAGGCGAGAGACGGAGTGGCGGATGGTTGAGAGGGGACAAGGAGGACAGCAGTGGTTGACGTGGCTGAAGATGCTGGACCAGGAGGAGGATGGCGGATTTGAGTTTGTGTGCTGCTTGTACTCATGTGTTGATCCCATAGGCGTTTGTGATGTGAGATCATGTGCCTACGCAAAGCAGTTGTACATAGGTGGGTGTTGGACTTCCCACGACTCAGTTTCTTTTGGCACAGGTTGCAAATGGCATCGCTGTTGTCAGAGGCAGACACACAAAAAAATGCCACACTGTTGAGCTCTGCAATGACGGCATTCTGGTGGTGGCAACAGCATGCGTTGATTGGCGTGCTGTCTGGCTGACCCCGGGTGCCGATGCATGCTGTCTGACTGTGCCACTAGCTCCTTGCGACGACCTCCCCCTGCTTCCAACTCGTCTCCTCCTCCTCTCTGTCTCCCCATCTGAACTTTCCCCCTGTTCTTCTTCTTGCCGAGCGGGCACCCACGTGACATCCATGGATGCATCGTCATCATCAACCGCTTCACTTGTATCTGACAACTCAGCAAAGGAAGCAGCAGCGGGTACAACATCATCATCATCACACCGTACATGTGTAATGCTGCCTGATTGAGACATATCCCTGTTATCTACATCCTCTGTCAATAATGGTTGCGCGTCACTCATTTCTTCAAACGGATGTGTAAATAACTCCTCTGACATACCAAGTGAAGCGGCTGTGGTGCTAGTGTTGGTGGTGGCGGCAGGCGGGTGAGTGGTATCTTGAGAGGTGCCCGAAGCTAAGCTGGAGGAGAATGTTGCGTCAAGGTTCCGAGCGGAAGCTGTAGAAGCTTGGGTGTCCTGTGTTAGCCAGTCAACTATGTCCTCAGAACTTTTCAAGTTCAGGGTACCTGGCCTCTGAAAACTGGGCATTATTCTAGGGCAAAAGGGAATCACAGCACCACGACCACAACGGCCCCTGCGGGGTGGCCTTCCTCTGCCTGTCATTTTTTTTCCGATTAGTGGTACTATGCGTGCAAGCTACTGTGACACCAGATATGAGTGGCACTGTGAACTGGCAGAGGTTGGCAGAGTACACGCTGTAGGGCTGACACACCCGCTTTGAATCAACTAACTGCTATACAATCTATAACAGTGAAAAAAGTTTTTTGTTTTTAAATGCAAGCTACTGTGACACCAGATATGAGTGGCACTGTGAACTGGCAGAGGTTGGCAGAGTACACGCTGTAGGGCTGACACACCCGCTTTGAGACAACTAACTGCTATTCAATCTATAACAGTGAAGAAAGTTTTTTGTTTTTAAATGCAAGCTATTGTGACACCAGTGAGTGAGTGGTGGCACTGGGCACAGTATCCACTGTGAGCCTGACACACCCGCTTTGAGACAACTAACTGCTATTCAATCTATAACAGTGAAAAAAGTTTTTGGGATTTTAAATGCACGCTATTGTGACACCAGTGAGTGAGTGGTGGCACTGGGCACAGTATCCACTGTGAGCCTGACACACCCGCTGGCAGACAACTATCTGCTATTCAATCTATAACAGTGAAAAAAGTTTTTTGGTTTTAAATGCAAGCTATTGTGACACCAGTGAGTGAGTGGTGGCACTAAGCACATAATACACTGTGAGCCTGACACACCCGCTGGCAGACAACTAACTGCTATTCAATCTATAACAGTGAAAAAAGTTTTTTGTTTTTAAATGCAGGCTATTGTGACACCAGTGAGTGAGTGGTGGCACTGGGCACAGTATCCACTCTGAGCCTGACACACCCGCTGGCAGACAACTAACTGCTATTCAATCTATAACAGTGAAAAAAGTTTTTTGTTTTTAAATGCAAGCTATTGTGACACCAGTGAGTGAGTGGTGGCACTAGGCACAGTATCCACTGTGAGCCTGACACACCCGCTTTGAGACAACTAACTGCTATTCAATCTATAACAGTGAAAAAAGTTTTTTGGTTTTAAATGCACGCTATTGTGACACCAGATATGAGTGGCAAAGTACACTGGCAGAGGTCTGCAGAGCACGCGCTGAAGGAGGCCTGACACCTGCTTTAAGGACACTGACTGCTATTAGCTTACACTGAAAACCTTTTTTTTTTTGTAAAAGCACGCTATAAAGACACCAGATATGAGTGGCAAAGTACACGGGCAGAGGTCTGCAGAGCACACGCTGAAGGAGGCTGACACCCGCTTTAAGGAAAACTGACTGCTATTAGCTTACACTGAAAAAAAAATTTCTTTGTAAAAGCACGCTATAGAGACACCAGTTATGAGTGGCAAAGTACACGGGCAGAGGTCTGCAGAGCACACGCTGAAGGAGGCGTGACACCCGTTTTAAGGACACTGACTGCCATTAGCTTACACTGAAAAACTTTTTTTCTTTGTAAAAGCACGCTATAGAGACACCAGATATGAGTGGCAAAGTACACGGGCAGAGGTCTGCAGAGCACACGCTGAAGGAGGCCTGACACCCAGACGCTTGCAGACAACTAACTGCTATTCAATCTATTACAGTGAAAAAAAATTTTTTTTCTTTTTATATGTCAAGCTTAAGCTATTGTGACACCAGATATGAGTGGTGGCACTGACTGGGCAAATGGGCACAGTATCCACTGTGAGCCTGACACAGAAGCTGGCAGGCAACTAACTGCTATTCAATCTATTACAGTGAAAAAAATTTTTTTCTTTTTAAATGTCAAGCATAAGCTATTGTGACACCAGAAATGAGTGGTGGCACTGATTGGGCAAATGGGCACAGTATCCACTGTGAGCCTGACACAGAAGCTGGCAGGCAGGCAACTGCAATTACATTACACAGAAAAAAAAAAAAAAAAGCAGACTGATGTTCTAGCCCTAAAAAGGGCTTTTGGGGGTGCTGTCCTTACAGCAGAGATCAGATGAGTCCTTCAGGACTGTAGTGGACACTGTATACCCTAACCTAGCTATGCATTTCCCTATCTAATCAACAGCAGCTACACTTTCCCTCCTCTCACTAAGCATGCAGCTTGAGAATGAATCTAAAATGGATGCTGTCCAGTAGGTGGGAGGGTCTGCTAGTGAGGGTCTGCTGCTAATTTGCTGGAATGTGTATGCTGACCGTGAGGCACAGGGTCAAAGTTTGCTCAATGATGACGAATAGGGGGCAGATCGAACCGCGCATGTGTTCGCCCACGGCGGCGAACGCGAACACGCTATGTTCGCCAGGAACTATTCGCCAGCGAACAGTTTGGTACATCACTAATTCTGACAAGATGTTAAGCAGCATCCAGCATAACATCTCAGCAAATATATAAAAAAATCCTGGGGCTGCTCTTAGAACCAAACGTGAGGCGCGTAAAAAAATAATATGAACCTTGCCACTTAACACCATGTAAATGCCACAGGGAAGGGTGGATAGGGAGTAACTTAAAAGCGTTTACAATATCCGTTTTACTCAGCCATGCCCCTACCCCGGCAGAGAGGATGGCAGTGACGGCATTATCTATGGTCGCATATTGGAGGGAAAATTCTTCTGATGGAATAAGAGAATTGAGACTTGGGTAGGTGATGCATGGGGAGCAGATAGGTCGAGAATTAACCTTTGCTTATTGGAAGATATATTAGTGACCGGTCCTATGGGGTTAGTTCTCCAGACCGCGAAAGGCGGAAGACGAAAAGGCCTATTAAGAAACCTTGGTCAACTTCCTTCTGCAGGAGTAGGTTAATAGTGTCGGGAGCTGCTTGGGCTGTATGCAAGTTTTTACATTCTAAGATTCCCGTAAGCATGTGAATAATACCCGTGTGAAACCCCAAAGTAAATCCTGCCACCAAAAACTCAACGAGATGTCGAAATGGGTGCTCACACAAAAGCTCTTCCAGTAGGGAGACATTAAGAAACGATAAGTACTGCTTAGGATATAATTTATTGGGGCACATTACTTTGGAGTGAGCCCTGAAACATTGGGAGCAGACATGTAGTAGTGTGCAGGCACTGTATCCGCAAGTGCCAGTGTTAAAATTATTACAGACTTGCGATTTTCCCAAAAACACTATATCACGGCCTAGTTTGTCTTTCAGCACCCTGCCTGTTCTCCCAGTGGGCATCACGTTAGTAGGAGGAAAAACGGCATTCACCTCCGGAGAGTTAGGGCACAGATTAGCCGTGTGGTTGTTGGACGAGCAAATGGCACAAACTGGGGTTTTGAGGCCCACAAAGTGCCGACAAAAAAGCTCTGTATCAAGCACACCCCAATCAGTTTGATAATTGAACTGAGAAAGAGAGGCCGACGCCTTTGCGGAAAAGGCACGGTGGTAGTCGTAAAAGGCCGTACCACCGTACTTGTGCCCCAAATCCACCAGCTTGTGGAGATAAAGGTCCAATTCTTCTCTCCTATTCGGATATACAGAGCAAATCGCATCTCTGTATATCCCGAAAGTCAACACAAATTCGGGAATAGATAGTTTTCAATTGAACCTAGGGTCCCTATATTTTAACACAACCGACACATCCCCATATGCATAGGTTAAATTCTCAAGGACATCTTGCAAGGCTATAAGAAGTGATACCAGATTGATATCCTTCCCTTCCAAGATGTCCTTCTTAGTGTTTGCAGGCACCATATGTGCCGGATTAATAATATGTGGGTTTTTTAGACCGGTTGGTATATTACCCGTTAGGGGGTCCAGGCACACCGTAGCGACCGGAGTCCCTAATGCAGAAGATGACCGTTGCTGGCTATCTGCATTCATCTTGTCAAGTTTATCAGTAATATCAGAAGACTGTCTGCCACTGGACCCTTCCCCCGCCCCTGAGTTATCAGTCTGTGTATTCAACAGTCTGTATAATTCTGCTTTCCTAGCAGTAGCTGGGTAAGGAATATTCCTCTTTCGTAGTTCGTCAGTGATCCGAGGAATGGTCCATGCCCTGAGTGATGCAAGGCTCGCGTTGTCGTCACCCCGGGATGGCGTGACCGATCTAGCCGGTGTGCTGAGGATGGACAAATCTTCCCCACCTTCGGGTATTTGTGACATGCTACAATATAAAATAATGTTACCTGGGGTCCTACCCAACTGGCTGGTGTAACTAATGCCAAGCGGCGAAAGTATTACTTAGTACGTAACCGGTGAGGCCCTACTAGTTGCCAAGCGGCTTTGAGAGGCACTATCTATGATTTGGCTCATGTGGGGTACGTGGCCATTGGCATTATGGCGGGGTGATGGCCTCTCCATGACTCGTAAAAGCATAAGACAGAATGGGAGTGACAAGTGAGGCCCTCTCTATGCAACCAAGCGAGGCGGCTAGCTATGAATTGGCACGAGGGGATGCCGTACCTCCGAATTGAGGATGGGTGTTGGCCTCGCGGGACCAATAACGAAAGGCGTAGAAGGCCAGAAAAACATACCTAGAGGCTCCCAATGTGTATGCCAGTATCTGTACTGTTACCCCAAAAAGGGTAGGTAGGGAGGGAGAAATAATCGAGAAAACATGACGTACCTGATGAGCAAATTGCAAGATAGTATGATAAGATGATACAGGCGATCTGTAGCAACCTACGAGAGTAATTTTGAGTTTGTAAGGGGTTAAAAATATGTACCCCTCAAACCCCTGCTATCCCGATACCAACCAGTAATTACTTCGACAGTAAGGGACTGGAACCAAATACTCAAAAAGAGCAAGGATGCCTATACCTAGTAATACAGAAAACACATATAAGGACCCATGTCTTGCGTGACCAATAAGGTATAATTAATCGTGATTACTGACCTATGTTAATTGACAAAGTTGGTAGAGTAGCAGCCCACTGTGGAATTGCTGTTGAATACTGAAAACATAAGAGGTCCATAATCATCAAAAACGGCTAAGCATTGCTGGTGCAAATATGTCTTTAATATATATTTGATACTAATACTAAGATATATCGTAGGCCAAAGTATTATAATTTCACCATTCTTCTGATGGCTGACTTGATTCGAGACCTATATCTTAACAAGCAAAATGTGTCACCACTATAGCTACCAAAATCCTCCGTAACATGTAATTGTACCAGCTGTGTTGTCATAATATATATTTACAAATTCTGTAATTATACCAAAATAAAATGCAATTAATACCATATGTCATAACCCTAATGACCACCAGGGGTCGTGGAACCAGAAAAGGAGAATCTATAATGATAACCAGCCACCAGAGGTCGCCCTAGTGCCTATCACAATTTTTTTTTTAATTTTTTTTATTTAACATCTAATATTGAAAGAAGAGAGAAAAAAAAAAAAATGTTTCGGCAAACGAATGGCCCTAAGATGACCAGAATATGTCACGAATTGCCCCACACGAATAAACATTTACACATAACTATAAACCGTATATGATCCGTAACCGAATGCTGGTATTCGCGTAATCATGTACCAAACTACTACCTTACTTGTGAACGTCGTACTACGATGCCGTAGACCGTCCGCGCCGGAAATTGCGACGGCCGTATAACTTACAGTTTTTCCACAACGAAAACCCCGCGACTGCTTAGCTTTTTAGAAAAGAATCCAGCCAGACGAACCCGGAGGAAACAGGACCCTGGAAGCTGACCACGGCAATACAGTTAAGCAGAGTGGCGTGAGGACCAACCGGAAGTGACGATCTCTCTCCAAGCAACTCGCCAGACCTAACAGGTAGTGAGGGAAGGGCTGGTGCTCCTTAAGAAGGGGAACCAAGCCCCTCCCACAACTTCAGGCCATGCCTTCCATATATATATATATATATATATATATATATGTATATATATTTTTTGTCAACTTTTTTATTAGTTTTCATTTTAGTTTACACAGTAGTCAATTAGATGTACAACATTCTTCATCGAGCGGTAGATGTCGCTGGTCATGGCTGGGTCCTTGCTTCCCATGTAGAGAGAATGTTAATAGGAACTTAGCGGGAAGAGAGAGAATAAGAAGAGAGAACGAAACTTGGGACTTGCCATTATCACTTCCCTTTTAATCTAGACTTTTAGCTTTGGGTCTAAGTCACTTCTCTTTCTGAAGTGCGCTGGGCACCTACTGTCCCTTAGGTTTTCCTTAGCCAGATTTATTCCTTCTACCTCGACTACCGGAGTCTCTTCAGGGTTTGTCTGGTTTTCAGAGTGTGTTGGGTATTATGCCAGATTAGGGTTTGCTTTTCTGTTAGATAAGCGAGAGTCTAATGTCTAAGGGACCGGGGTTATTCTTGTGGTGTCTTCTACTGTGTTGCATTAGTGTTATGGTCCTGTCTGTGTGTGTTATCTCAGTGACGTATGGGTAGTCATCCCAGCCCACCTGCTCTCCTTCCTATTTCGGTTCTAACCGTCTCCAACCACCATGCCTACCCTTCCACTTTCTAGTCCGCCCTTCCGCTTCAGGAGCTGGGTGAGCTTATCTATTTTATCATGCAGTTAATGATCAGATAAGAACTTAGCAATGTGGTTGGGAATAGTGTGGAAAGGAGAAGAAGGACTAAGGTTGTCAGGTCTTGGAGAAGTGTGGGGGGAGAGGAAAAACAATTGGGGGTGAGGAAAAAAGGGGGGAGTAGGCGGGGAAGGATCTGGGTTTGGAGGGGGCCATGTGGGCCCATGTGGGAGGGTGGTTGCTTCCTAGCTGGAACCAAGGGAACTAGATCTCTTAGTCCTTACAAGGACTTCCCCTTACTGAATACCCTGCAAGCTGGAACAGCAGACACAGGTGTAAAATCTTCCTTCCCTCCAGTAACCAGATGACACACAGTTTTGGAGGTTAAAACACTGACAATCTTTATTGAAGCACACAGCTTTTTATGCACAGACCCCCGCAGGTGGTCTCCACTCAGTACAGTACACTTCCCTTAGTCCCAGGCAGGAGCGGACTAGGTTACAGATAGCCATCTCCCCTGGGAGATACCAACAGTACACGGGGACACACATTAAAACACATTACATACGGGGGGCAAACTTTGGGACTCGATGCCCCAGGAAGTAAAGGGATTACAGGGTTAAAACATACATCGCTAGATAGCCCCAGGTCCCCACTAGGATCCCTGCAAATAACGGGGGCGGGGGAGGTACATCTGATAGATGTACAAAGCCTGAGAAATCATCATCTAAAGTCCGGGGCTCGTGGCTCTGTACATCCCCAAAATTAGTTCCATGAAGTTGCTTGGTTTAGTCTGGCGAATTCAAACTTCGCGCCCAAACCAAGAAACAACCAATCAGCTGAAAGGTGCAAAACCAAATCAGGGAGGAGAGGATTTTTGCTGCCCAATCAGGTGAAAGGGCGTGAAACTCAGTTACACCAATCAGCGCTCGGGAAGGAGAGGGGTTTTGCCGCCCAATCAGAAGAAAGGGGCGTTAAACCCAGTTGCACCAATCGACGCTCGGGGAGCAGGGCTGGATTAAGAGCCCAGTGGGCCTGGTGGTGACAATTATGATGGGGCCTAATTACAGAATCTTATCGACCAAAAACACTAAAGCAGTCATACCTCTCAAGCGTCATGTATCTGATGGAGGAAAACTCAAAGGATGCAGCTATAAGAAAACACATACTCTATGCTAATCTATTTATCTAATTCAGGGGTAGTCAACCTTTTAATGCCTACCCCCCACTTTTGTATCTTTGTTGATGGTAAAATTTCTTTACCGCCCATCAATGCTGCAGTAACTTATTTTATAGCGAAAATGCAATTTTAAACAATTTCTAAAGGAGGTTTTTATTATGTGTGTGTGTGTGTGTGTGTGTGTGCGTGTGAAGGGTGCTGTGTGTGTGTTGGGGTTGATGTATGTGTGTGAATGGTGCAGTGTGTGTGTGTGTGTGTGAGGGGGGCATTGTGTATGTGAAGGGTGAATTGTCTGTGTGAAGGGGTGCTGTGTGTGAGAGGGGGCAGTGTGTGTGTGAGGGTTGCAGTGCATGTGTGTGTGCGTGTGTGTGTGTGAGGGGGCAGTCTGTTTGTGAGAGAGGCAGTCTGTGTATGAGGGGGCAGTGTAGCGTGTGTGTTTTTGTGTGAAAGGTGCATAGGGTCTATGCTGTGTGTAGGTGGGCGAGATGTGAAAATCTATCTTAATGTCTCCCCCTCCCTTCTTCTTACCTTTTACCAGGGAGGGGAGGCATTGTGCTGCAAGCACTGGTGGTCCAGTGGTGGCATGTTCACTTTAGCTTGCAGCTCCTGCAGCTGCAGTCTGACTCTCCTGTCCTCCTGCGAGCACAGCACTGTACTGGAGCATTGCCATGGTTACGCGCAGCAATGCTCCGATCAGCCTGCTCACGGGAGGAACACAGAGCCTCTCTCTGCTGGAACTAAATGCCAGTGATACTGTGAGGGAGCTCTTTGATCTCCTCACCAGCCTGAAAGGGCTTTCAGCAAGGCTGGCTCTGCATGGACTGGCAGGGGAGATGAAAGGATCTCACCTGCCAGCCTTGACCCACAGCCATCAAGGCCCACTGGGCATTTTCCGGCAGACATGGGGGCACTTGTGGATACAGACATGGGGACACTGAGACATGGAGACACTGGGAGACATGGGGACACAGACATTTGGGTACACTGGGAGAAATGGGGTCACAGACACTAGGCATGGGGACGCAGACACTGGGAGACAGGGGGACACTGAGACACTAGGGACACTGGCTGGGAGACATAGGGACACTGGGAGACATAGACACTGGCTGGGAGATATAGGGACACTGGGAGACATGGGGACACAGACATATGGGGACAATGGGAGACATGGGGACACAGACATTTGGGGACACTGGCAGTCATGGAGACACTGAGACACTAGGGACACTGGCTGAGAGGCATGGGGACACTGGGAGCCATGGGGACACTGAGACACTAGGGACACTGGCTGGGAGGCATGGGGACACTGGGAGCCATGGGGACACTGGCTGGGAGGCAAGGGGACACTGGGAGACATGGAGACATTGTGTCCCTAGTGTCTCTGTGTCCCAATGTGTCTACCTATGTCTCACAGCATCCCCATGTGCCTCAGTGTCCCCAGGTCTCCCAGTGTCACCATGTGTCCCCTAGTGTCTCAGTGTCCCCATGGCGCCCTGTTGCCTTTCCCCTCATCCCTCACTTCCCTGAGCTGTAGTCTGTCTCTGCAGGCTGGGAGCTGCTGTCTGAACTCTCTGTGCTGTGTAGCTGCTTCCCTGCGGATCAGTGAGTAGAGAGAGGCAGGGAGGGATATGCTGTTACTTCCTATCCCTGCTTCTCTTCATACACAGTGACCCCTACTGGCCGGTGCTGGTATTGCAGAGTAATCTCCGTTTATACTGAAAAATTTTTTGCATTTGTATTGCCAGTATTACTGCAATACTATCACGGCCAAGCAGCCTCAAATACAGGCTGTGCCTTAAAATACCAGTCAGATGGCAAACCTAAGAGTAGTGTGTTAAAAAAAAAAAAAAGTAAAAAAAATACATTTATTTTTTTTAAATGGGCCTATTCCATGGGCTTGGGCCTGGAGCTACAGCTCCATCAGCCCCTATGTTAATCCGGCCCTGTCGGGGAGGAGAGGGGTTTCTCCGTTCAATCAGAAGAAAGGTCGCAAAACTCCATTTGAACAGGCACTCCTTCTCTGATTGGTCGCCTGTGCCCATCAGCGACCAAGCAGCGCTCACTCGTGCGGACTGTGGCGAAAGCGGCCTCGCCACTGGTTTTTGGAGGGTACTGATTGCCAGCCTCGTGCCTTGGGATTATGGCCCCTGGGAGATTGGGCACTTTAAAAACAGTCTTGGGGCTTATGGACTTCTATTGGACTGTGTATGGCCCTTGCTAAACTTTAATCCCATGGCGATTTTATTCAGTTCTTGGGTTCTGAGCGCTGTTCGGATACATTGAGCGCTCAGATCAAAGCTATCTGGGGATAGGTTGAATGTGGGGGTTCTGTACAGTATGATAGGAATTATGTATTTTTATGTGTTTTTACTGTTGTTGTGAATAGAGATATTTTCTGTATGCTGGAGATAATTGTCTTACCACACCCAAGCCATGCTTGAAGTCGGTCAAAAAGGGACTTCCAACTAACTTTTGAACCACTGCACCAATTTGTATGATTTTGACATATGTTTGTAGTTGGAGTATGCTGATTCTGAAAATGAATTATGTGAATGTGATGTATACTTTTAAAATTATGAATATTGTGTAAAACTGTGTATTTTCCTGCCTGTGATTATTACGTTAGCCCATTGTGTTCAGTAATTATATTACAGGCAGAGGGGAGGATTTTGCTGTAATGACTGGGTGTGTCAGACATTGTTGTATTGTTTTGATTGGTTTGTGTCCTTTGTGTGCCAGTGTTCCATCAGGTCCAGGGGTGTGCCTCTGGCCTGAGGAATTGTATAAATTGTGAGTGCTTGCTTCCATTAAACAGTTCTACTTCACCCTCAATTTGGAGTGCCGTCTCTTATTGGTGGAATCTGCTACAATGGATTTCTATGCTAGTCACACTCTCTTGCTATATCACTACTAAGAGCTTGTTCCTGTTCTGCTCTTTGAAGGAGGTTATGGTGTCTGCTGGAGTACTTGGATCCCTCAGGAAGTGCTAGGAGCATCCTTCAATGGAGGTACCCAGTACCCAGGTGATCTGTTACACTGATCAACCAGGAGAATGGCGCAAACCCAGTTTGAATGGTCGCTCCTCCTCCCATTGGTTTGCATGGACTTCCATGCGGCCAGCGGGACTCTCCGGCTTTGAGACAGAGTCACAGCTCCAGAGATTCCCTGCTGGCACGCGTCCCTCTCTCTGGTGGATATACCCACGCAGGTATCCACTGGAGAGAGCGCTCTCCTGGGAAGCTACCAGGTAGACGGGGAAACAGTGACTATAGCTCCGTTGGGAGTGGGTAGGATGATCCCCGGCATGGGGAGCGGAGACATTGTGCGTATGCCAGTTTGGGATACGAATGCTGCCCCTGGTTGGCGTTCGGTTACACGAACCGGCGACCACCCAGGGGAAACATGCGCTGCTTGTTTCCCTTGCGGTTTACGGTTTTCACACCTCATTATGAGGTTCTAAATAGACATTCTAAATGAGGTGTCGAGGTGGTCCTCGCTCCAGAGCCGAACACAATCAGTTCGTATAAGTGCTCCCGAATTGGGAGCAGGTAAAACACACGAATATAACACAATTACATATAGATACATCGGGAAACACAGAGTACAAGGGAAAATCATGAGAATAAACATTGGGAACACAAAATAAAAGGAATATTCAGTGGGCATGGAACTTAGTAGCAGTGGCTCGCTACAGGGGCCTCTCAGGCCAGGTTCTGAGGGGGGGGTACTCCGTCTTCTCTGGAGCACATGTCGTAAATCCACGGTCTCCAGATGCCTTCATATTTTTCTAGTCGCCCGCCTATCATGGCGACTTCTTCTTCCATCTCTCGTATCTCCTCGACCCTTTCCAGCAATGCTTGGTATGTCAGGGGATCTCTGTGGCGCCAGTATAGCGGGATTAGTGAATGGGCTGCAGTGAGCATGTGCCCTGAAAGGGATCTTTTGTATTTGGAGATTGATAAGTTCGATTTATTCAGTAGCATCTCCATCGGGTTGTCGCCTTTGTCTGCTACCCATGTGATGGTCTCAAAGATCCTCCTCCAATATGGGACCAGCTGTGGATACTCCCAGAATATATGTATGAGCGTTCCACCAGAGGTCCCACACCTCCAGCAGGTGTTGGGTGTCTCTGGGGCGTATTTGTGGATTTTCTGTGGCGTGTCGTACCAGTGTGTGAGTATCTTATAGTTTGTCTCTGGGTGCTTTGCGCAACACGAGCTAAGGTGGGTTTGAGCCCATGTTATTTGAGCCCATTCCTGGGTGGAGAGCATAGTTTCGAATGCTTCTTCCCATGCTGCCTGGTACTTGAGGAGGGGGGAGGGGGAATGTTCTGTCTCCTGATAGTATCACTGTGTGCAGCACGGAATTGCTGTGGTGTAGTGTTGTCCATTTTGAGCATATTTCCTCAAATTGGTATAGAGGTCGCTGTAGTTGCAGTCTGTTGATAACCGAGGCGTGGAAGTAGTGAAGTTGGTGGTACACAAAGGATTCCAGTGTTGTGGGGGTCCTGTTTCTGATCAATGTCTGTAGAGGGAGCAAATTGTTACCCTTGCATAGGTCAGCGAGTCGGATATAGGAGTCCCTTTCCAAGTAATACAGTGTCCTCTTTCTGTGGCCCGCTAGGAATTCTGGGATATTTGAGACTGGCTATCGCGAGAGTGAACCTGAACCTGATTTTGTTCCATGTTTTCAATGTTGCCACTATGAACGGTTGTTCTGAAATTAGTTTCATGGTAGCGGTGTCTGAATGCCATCACACGACAGTTGTCCTTTGCTTCCCGGCCAGGGAGGAACCCACTTTGATCTGGGTTTACCAGCGATGTTAGGACTGGTTTCATGCACGCTGCAAGCAGCTTGCAGTCATAGTTTAGAAGGGAAATTGGCTTGTAGCTCGCACATTGTTCAGGATCTTTCCCTTCCTTAGGGAGGATGGTGATGTACGCTAGGAGAGACTCCATCCCTAACTTGATGTTTTGATTGCCACATTTAATTCTTGTAGTTTGATCTCTGCATCTAGGGTGTCCCTCGCCTCCGTCTGTATCTGTTTTTTGACATGGGTAAAGAGATAGATATTCATGTCGGCTAGGCAGGAAGCGTCGTCCCGTGGGTTCATGGTCTCTTGGATATTATACAGTGCTGAATAATATTTGTGGAAGGTCTCTGCCATCTCTCTTGGGTGTTCCATGGTCCAGTGGGGGTTCACCCTTATTTTTCCAATGTGAAGATTGTCTTGTCTTTTCTTCAACATTTTCACCAGTAGACGTCCACACTTCTTGGAGTGCTCACCGAAGAAGCATCTGGACTTCTGTAGCTCGTGTAGGTGTTGTTGGGTAAGTAAAGTCTTAAGGTTTTTCCTGGCTTCAAGTAGGGTTACAAAGTCCTTATCCACTAAAGATTGTTTGTGTCTCAGTTCTAATGCTGCATTCTGCATCAGCAACGTCCAGAGTTTCTCTGACCTTGCCCTCTTCCGATCTGCGCCTATTGCAATGAATTTCCCTCTGATCACACTCTTGTGTGCCTCCCAGATTACTGTTGGGGGTGTCTCAGGAGTAATATTTTCTTCAAGGTATTGGGTGAGTGTTTCATTGATAGCCCGGACCACCTCTTCCTCTAGGAGCAACGAGTCATTTATTCGCCATGTCCTTTCTCTGGGTTTGAACAGGGGGCGTGATCTGACCATGTAATGTGTCCCACTTGGGAGACCTGTAGGCCGGTCAGGTAGCGCTTGGTGAGGAATATATAGTCTATCCTAGAGTAGGACCCGTGGACCCCTGAGTAGTAGGTGTAATCTCTGCTTTACAGGTTCAACGTTTTCCAGCAGCCTACCAGGTGTAATCTCTGTAGTGCCTTTCTGACTAGGCGCATATGTCGATATGGGATCGCGCTATGGCCTCGTGATGTATCTATTGTGGGATCCATTGGCATGTTGCCACCCAGTACTAGTACCCCCTCAGTGAATTCCCCCAGTCGTTGCAATGTTGACTGTAGAAAAATGTGTTGTTTGATTCGTGTGAGGCGAAGTAGTTATGTTCAGTCTTATGCTCTTATCCTACACTTCAATTGATCATCGGCTTGTTTTGCAGGAAAAAGTGACATCCCTTACTGCAGGCATTTCAAACTCCACTAGCTGTATGTATCTGAACTACAACCCATTGTTTCTCTGAATTATCATCTTGTTTAAAGAATTCAGGGAGCACATAACTTTTAATTTTGAATAATTTTAAGTGTAAAGTTGGCATCACAAAAATATTTGTTCATGCGATTAATTTAAGAGCGTTTATATTTACTTGTACTATATGAAACATGATTGCATTACATTCCTTATTTCATTGAAGCTTCATTGGTGGTGTATTGGGGAGCCTAACTGCCCTGCAAGATGTTGATCAGGGTTCCATTTCTGCCCCTGTTACATTTTATATACCGGTATATATATATATATATATATATATATATATATATATATTTATTTTAGAATGAGTAATCTCATCCAATCTGAGAAACCTGCTGCCTTAACACTGTAAATTCTGATAACCATTATCCTTCTGTGGCTCCCTAAGAAATCCTACATTTATGGAAGCTACAAATCTAATGGGGGGACTGAATGTGTATGAAGTTTACAGAGAAGAGACAAGTAGCTGACCATCTGAGATTAAACAAATTAGCATATACAATCATAAGACAAAAAAATAAATCTGTCCAAGGTGAAAAGCTCAAGAGATTGATAAAAAGAGAGATAAGGAGTGATGTTTAATTCGAAAGAAGCAATGGCTAACCAAAAAATAATAATTGTTAAATAGTAACACTTTGGGTTTGGGGCTTATTACTGGCCTCCTTATAATAAAAGGCAAGAGACAGATTGTTGCTGTCTGTCCTCTTTCAGCTACACTGCTCCCTGTTACTTATTTTATATCACTGGGTTGAAACCATTCAAACAATCAAATGTATTACAACTGATGAACACGATTAATGTTATTTAATAGACATACAAATGTAATTGATTATTCACAACTGGAACAGACAACTAAATATGTATGAAGGTAGTAGGAGATAGCACCAGCAAGAATCACTGCTGCCTGTGTTAACTGTGTGAAAGAGTAAGAGAAACACATTATCCTGCTCTGGTCTTCTTAACACTTTAATCCTCATATTACATCCTCAGAGGGGTCTTCTTTATCTTGCATGACATTGAGCGGTAAAACATTTACCGTATTGTATTTTAAATGTATATAAAGTCAGAGGTCTGAAATGAATCGAGCTGACTCCATTTGGTTTCTACAAACTTTCACTGAGTGAATTGTGTTCTCTTAGCAGGCAGCAGCCAAGCAATTCCTATGGAAGGTCAAATGAGGTGTCTTCGTGCATTTCAGGGGAAAATGCGCCGATTTTAGTGGCCACATTTAACATAAAACATAAGTTTTACAGAGCAGGAAACACAGAGCCAGAGCAGAGAGCGACGTGAAGCAGGAGATGGGAGAGAGTGCGGGGAGCTGCGTCTGTCGGTTTGAGCCAATCAGAAATGGTGCTGAACAGCCAATCGGGTGTCAGCTTGAGCTATATAAGAGAGACTGGCACAGGCCAAGGTTTAATTCTTATTACCGTCTGATTTCAGAGAAATAGCGAAATGGCTGAAACTGCTCCCGCTGCCGCACCTGCAGTTGAAATCGATTCCAAGAAGAAGCAGCCTAAGAAGACATCCAGCGCCAAGAAAGTCGCCAAGCCGTCCGGTCCCAGCGTGTCCGAGCTCATTGTTAAAGCTGTGTCCGCCTCTAAAGAGCGCAGCGGGGTGTCCCTGGCAGCCCTGAAGAAGTCTTTGACCGCCGCTGGTTACAATGTGGAGAAGAATAACAGCCGCCTCAAGCTGGCTCTCAAGGGCTTGGTGACTAAAGAGACTCTCGTCCAGGTCAAAGGGAGCGGAGCCTCTGGCTCTTTCAAGCTCAACAAGAAGCAGGCGGAGAGCAAGGACAAGGCTGCTAAGCCCAAGAAGGCACCGGCTAAAGTAAAGAAGCCCGCTCCAAAGAAAGCCACCAAGTCTCCGGCTAAAGCTAAGAAGGTGGTCGCAAAGAGCCCGAAGAAGGCCAAGAAGCCTGCCGTCTCGGCTAAAAAAGCCACCAAGAGCCCCAAGAAAGTCAAAGCCGCCAAGCCCAAGAAGGCAGTGAAGAGCCCGGCTAAAAAGGCAGCCAAGCCAAAAACCGCCAAGAGTCCAGCAAAAGCTAAAAAGGCAGCTCCCAAGAAGAAATAAGTTCGTGTTTTTTTTTTTTTTTTAATCCCAAAGGCTCTTCTAAGAGCCACCAACTTGTCCTTTCAGAGCTATGAGCACAGGGAATCGGGTTATGTGTTTATTGGCTTTTACACGCTGTATGTAGGGTATTCGTTAGATTGGGAATGGAATGCTCGGACGTTCCACTTTAGATTGTTCAATTATCGCTGCCAGTACAAAATAGGTTTGGTTTTGTAAACACATCCACTGCCTACAATACAGATTTAGGAGTATCTATCAAGTTGTAGCCGTTGGTGCCATTGCAATCTGTGACGGTGTCCTGAAAGGGATTAGATGCTCCCCGTCTCAGTTTGGAGACTTGTAATAAAAATACATTCACCCAAGCAACCGTCTATTCCAATGGCATATTTAATGCAATGTCGCCATCTAGCGGCCTATTGTAAGGAGTCACTTCATGTTGAAACGCAAAGCTGTAAGAGCCATAAACAGAGTGACCGGACCTTAATAAACGCCCACTGACACAAATCTACAAACACGCAGGAGTGGGACTGATGATATGTCAGGGAGTCCGCTTTGGTCTCCCTCCTCCCTGTTCGTGGAATAGTTTAATGAATCGCTGCAGCGGGTAGAACACCAATAATACCAGTTATATAAAAGCAGATCTAGTTCTGTCTCTATAATCTGTGAGGATGGACATTTTGGCGCCCAGTTTGAACTCGGGAACGGTTAATTTTCTCGTCCAATCAGAATGCGGACAAAAAGCAGCGAATCAGAATGAGTACGGAGAACGGGCCAATCAGAATGCGTCCAGCGGCCTATAAATAGAAGGCTGCGGCTCTTTGTTTTTCATTCGATTTTTAATTTTCGTGATCGCGAAGAGATGGCCAGAACTAAGCAGACCGCCCGTAAATCCACCGGAGGCAAGCAGCTAGCCACTAAAGCTGCCAGGAAGAGCGCCCCAGCTACCAGCGGAGTGAAGAAGCCTCACCGTTACCGGCCGGGAACTGTGGCTCTCCGGGAGATCCGCCGTTATCAGAAGTCCACCGAGCTGCTCATCCGCAAGCTGCCCTTCCAGCGCCTTGTTCGGGAGATCGCTCAGGATTTCAAGACTGATCTGCGCTTCCAGAGCTCTGCTGTCATGGCTCTGCAAGAGGCTAGTGAGGCTTACCTGGTGGGTCTCTTTGAGGATACCAACTTGTGTGCCATTCACGCCAAGAGGGTCACCATCATGCCTAAAGACATCCAGCTGGCGCGTAGGATCCGAGGAGAGAGAGCTTAAGCTTTTAAACTGCTCACACAAACACCACAAAGGCTCTTTTAAGAGCCACCAAATCTGCACTCGAATGAGCCTAAATCCTCCCCCTCCACGCAGCCCTTTTACACATGTAAATATAATCCTAAACACAGGAACTGCCATGAGTGCTTTCAGTTACTCGAACGGTATGTGGGGATATTTATGGGATAATAAACAGTGAGAATCGCCCACTAATTCAATTCTCAGA
Organism: Pelobates cultripes; assembly: GCA_933207985.1. Classification (NCBI taxonomy): domain Eukaryota; kingdom Metazoa; phylum Chordata; class Amphibia; order Anura; family Pelobatidae; genus Pelobates; species Pelobates cultripes. The sequence continues at coordinate 53,527,101 of OW240914.1, forward strand.
TCCCAAAGAACGTTTATCGTGTTAAGTGAAATGTATACCATATAAATAATATCACAATGTTATAAAAATAGATTTTATAATAAATTAATTAATATGTAACATGCGTGACAATAATCAATGAATATCCAGTATAAAATGATATGCAATACAAAGGAATGGCTATACACGTTTCACTGTCTAAACAGCATTTTCTGTCAAGACTTTTGACGATTTATGACTATCTTTCACAGAGAGAAAGCGAAACTTTTCACAGCGAAGGGCCATAAAACCCTTGCTAACAGTTAGAATAACCCTTTCAATGCTGTCTAGATCTCCTAGGTAATTAAGATCTATTCTTATGTAATTTTAAATAAAATAACATTTAAATCAGTTCATTAGTCATTTCCTGGAACCATCCAATAAGAGAATCTACCATGATTATATAAGCAGAATTTAATTTGTCTAAAATATATATATAATTATTCTTAATTCCACCTGCAGAATGGAATTTTTATAACTATATATTCTTTAGTTAACTAAGATTTCTTAATATGGAAATCTGACCGTGATTTATCCAGTCGTATCTCATGCTAATAGTACATTTTAATTAATTTAAATTAATTAAATGAAACCAGTATAATTACCAGTTGAGTAGATATTTCATCCGATTGGTAGATAGTCTCAGGAACTTATTTGGATGTCTCTCTGCATGGAGGTGTGTAGGTAATAGTGTCCTAGAGTGTCATTACTCCCGACTGCTCACTTCTTTGCTTTCTTTGCATACCCTTTTCTCCCTTTGTCCTAACTTTTAAAGGGCCAGACTCTCTGTACGTCATCAGTTGATAACCCAATAGAAGCACTAGAGGTGTGGTTATCTTTCAGATCGCAATTTAGGTATTTGGTCTATAGAGGGCAGTCTTGTCCCACTAAACATACCTATCCAGGAAAGAGTTAACTTTTCCTGGTGGCTATTTTGACGTCATTTTGGCCTATCTTGATAGTGGCCATAACTTATGTTTCCTTTCAGATCAAACAGTTTCTTTAAGTTTTGTCCAGACTATGTGTCTGGCAAATTCTGAGTTTTGACCCGTAACTTACAATGGGACCTTATACCTATAGACAGTAAAATTTTATTATTTAATCTTCTCTGTCACAATTGTCTGGGTTTAGAATGATCTATTCCATTAGCATTTTAGACAGTCTATCCAACCCCCGTTCTCCTTATCACTTGGTTTGTATATACTATGCATTCCTTTAGCTCTGGGAACGTGGTTAGTTTTACAGATAGAAATCTTGTGTCTTTTTGTTAACTTGAAAATAACAAAATGGAGTCTGCTCTGTTCAAAGTGACTCAGAATATACACTTTTAATTTCTATCATAGCACAAGATGTCTGCCGATATAAATACCCTGACAGGTAGCAATAGCTGACTTAATAGAGGAGCTATTTAGTGAATAATCCTCTATAAAGTGAGAATTGCAGGCACGGAGCTCAAAAGTAAAATTTGCTTTAAAAAAAACAAAAAAAAACTGCACTAGCAACATATCTGCCCCAAGCTTAAATAACCCTCTCTGTCTTTCCATACTAGATTACACAGTATTTCTCATTGTTAACATTCAGTGGTTGAACCCAGCATGAGACGGGTGGTATATATGTTCATTTTTTTGACCATTTGACCAGTTAACGGTGCAGAGTCGGTGGTAAGATCATTCAGCTCAGTTCGGAAATAGTGGGTGGCTCTTAAAAGAGCCTTTGGGTATGAAGAATTGGTGTTCGATGATTTACTTGCTCTTGGTTGACTTGTGGCTCTCGGTCTTCTTGGGCAGCAGAACAGCCTGGATGTTGGGCAGGACACCTCCCTGGGCGATAGTCACTCCTCCCAGCAGTTTTTTGAGCTCTTCGTCGTTACGGACAGCGAGCTGGAGATGGCGGGAATGATGCGGGTTTTCTTGTTGTCTCTAGCGGCATTCCCTGCCAGTTCCAGGATCTCAGCGGTCAGGTACTCCAGCACTGCAGCCAGATAGACGGGGGCACCGGCTCCCACACGCTCTGCATAATTCCCCTTCCTCAGCAGACGATGGACTCTGCCGACTGGGAACTGAAGGCCTGCTCGGGATGAGCGAGTCTTCGCCTTTGCACGGTTCTTTCCTCCTTGCTTTCCACGGCCAGACATGTTGGTTCTAGAATGTCGCTGTTAATAATAAAAACTCCCCCCCCCCCCAACCAATCAATTGTTGAAACTATGACATCGTTATGTCACCTGTCTGCAGTGACCAATCCCATCACGGGAAGCAGAAGGGCTTAATTTGCATGGCTTGCCTATAAATAGAGCTGCCGGAGCGCGCAGAGTGACATAGTATTTCCAACAAGCAGCGTAGATCATGCCTGATCCAGCCAAGTCCGCACCAGCCGCCAAGAAAGGCTCTAAGAAAGCCGTGACCAAGACCTAGAAGAAAGATGGTAAGAAGCGTAGGAAGCGTAGGAAGACAAGGAAGGAGAGCTATGCCATCTACGTGTACAAGGTGCTGAAGCAGGTCCATCCCGACACCGGTATCTCCTCCAAGGCCATGGGGATCATGAACTCCTTTGTCAATGACATCTTTGAGCGCATCGCAGGCGAAGCCTCTCGCCTGGCTCACTACAACAAGCGCTCTACCATCACCTCCCGGGAGATCCAGACCACCGTGCGCCTGCTGCTACCCGGAGAGCTGGCAAAGCACGCCGTGTCCGAGGGCACCAAGGCTGTCACCAAGTACACCAGCGCCAAGTAATCACATTCTTCTACTTTGCTATAAACCCAAAGGCTCATATAAGAGCCACCCACACTGTCTGTCAGAGCTCTAATCCTCCTGATAAACCCGCTATTATCTCTACTGCTCTCAGTATTCACGGTTTAGTGAATCTCACATATTGCACAAACTGTCTTGTTATGGAACTTGTGGGTCCCAAGTAGCCACCTTGGAAGTTTGGCCACTAAAGCGTGTAGTGCATTTATAGCTGTGGTGGGAGCAGGATTCAGAAAAGACAAACCGCTCCTTGATTTGGCCAATGCTATGTCACTGGTCAGGAGACCGGTCCTCAGGGAACAATAACTAATCACAGGGAAATCGCGCTTCTCTCTGGCTCAGCTTCACAGGGAAATTCCACAAATTGCCACAAGGTGGCGACAATACGTCGCACTTTGTGTTATCCCCCCTCCTCAGGTTCTGCCTTAGAGCACGGAGTATATAAGGGTATATTCAGTATAAGGGCTGATTATGCTTACTTACTATCGTATTCATTTAGTACCTTTGTACCTGATTTGATACATTGAATAGTGGTTACTGAGTATTGAAATTGAAACTGAAATACTGAATATTGAAATATTGTAACACTGCATACTCAATATTGAATTGAGATATTAGAGTGTCACAGGAGATATTGGAGTGATTTGACAGTCAACACCGATACCAGAGTTAACATCAATATAAGAATTATATTCTTACTGGTGTCAATATTGCTACAAAAGTGCATTTGATACCGGAGCTGATAGCATTGAATTGCATAATATTTGCTGCTTAATGGCCTCCATACCTAGAAGGGTTAAAGGAAGGAAGGGCTTTCATTGAAGAGGAAAAGAAAAGTGGGAACACAGTGATTTTTTGCCTCTTTATCTTTCCTTCTTTTTTTTTTTTTTTTTTTTTTGGAAGGAGGTATATAGTTTTGTTTACTTCGTAGACTTCTCTGGGTAATCCTTGCAGCTGCGACCACTATTAATTACGGCTTCACGCTCTTGATTAATGACTAATAAATTCTGGCGTGACTCAAGTTCACTATTTTTTTTCTTTCTCTCTCTCTCTATATAAGCTAGCAATAACCAGCTATTAGTCAGCTTAATTGAGCTACTTTAACGACTAGGATATGCTAAGAGACAGTGCAGTTAGATTAGAAGCCGAGTGGTGCTTGGAGATCTTCTGAGGATCATCCAAACTATAGGGAGCATCTATTAGACCTGCAAACGAGGAAGTGGGTAATATTGAACAGGGTCTTGAAGCACATAGCTTGAAGAACCTGAAGTCAATAGCCCTGAGTTACCTCTTAAGTACAGCTGGAGCTATAAGGACTTAAATTACCAAACTGTATTACCTAAACACCAAGTTTTATTACTTCTGTATTGCAAAGGTCTGGGGAAGATTGCACACCTAGACTTATTTGAGAAACAATGGGACCCAGAAAAAAGTCAGATAGCGACAACTGCCGTAGGACTTAAATCCGCTATACCAAATTCATCGCCACAAAGACTATGTACAGACCGAATAGACCAGGAATATGACCATATTGAGAAAGGGGCATTTCCAGTTTTTGAACCCCTAAGTTCATCAGTAGGCCCCACGATGTCACAGGGATCAACAGAAGGCCCAGATCTTAGAACAATCCTGGCACAACTACCTTCTAAATTGGATTTGATTGATATGTTTAAAAAAATTGAAGATAGTTTTGGTGAAAAATTAAAAGCTGTCACCTCAGAAATACATCATTTAGGAGATAGGGTTTGTGCATTGGAAGATAATCACGAAATAAATGAAAATCATTGGACTGAAAGTTAGAAATTACAAAGATCGCAGACTGAAGCTATTCTTTCCTTACAAAGGAAACTAGATGATATCGATAATCGGGGAAGACAAAATACTCTACAGATAAGAGGGGTCCCTGAAACCATGGAGGATGAACTAGAAGACCCAACAAACATTCTTATTGGTATTTTCAGTCAAATTTTAGGAAGAACCTCGGACTCTAAGATCAAGCTTGATAGAGCACATAGAATAGGAAGACCAAGGAATTCACCACAAGAAAATCCTTGAGATTTAATCTGCTGCATCCATGACTTTTTATTAAAAGAAGAGAGAGTATGGAAAGCCCGACTAATGAAGGAAATTAAATTCGATGAACATTCTATTGCTATTTTTCAAGATCTTTCACCTTCTACCTTAATGGCACATAAGGCTTTGAGACCGATCACTCTTCTACTGGGACAGAAACAAATAAAATATCGGTGGAACTACCCATTTGCACTGATGGTTTTTCAACACTCCAAAATGCACACGATAAAGACACCAGCAGATATACCACATTTCTTACAAGCTCTGGGGGTCCCTCCTATTGAGATCAAAGACTGGCCATGAAGTCAGAGACAATACTACTAAAATCTTGAATGTAATGGAGCTATAACAAATAAATGTCCTACAGCTTTGTTAACTATAGATGCTGAGAAGGCCTTTGACAGGGTGGATCGGTTCTATCTGCTCGCAATTCTAGAGGCATGGGGGCTTGGTCCGAGATTTTGCAACTGGGTACAGACATTGTATAGAGGTCCGTCAGCCAATGTCCGTGTTAATGGTCACTTTCCAACCCTTTTTTTTTTTTTTAGCAACGGCACCCGTCAGGGTTGTCCATTGTCCCCTCTTCTTTTTGTTTTAGCATTTGAACCTTTCTTAGAAGCCATATGAAAGAACACTGACATTAAAGGATATAAGTATACGGGAGGAGAGGTAAAAGTAACCGCTTTTGCGGATGATGTTTTATTCATGCTCATAGAACCCCGATATACATTTCCTTATGTTCAAGAAGAATTGGAGAAATTTGGTGGCTTATCTAATTTTAAAGTAAATGCAGATAAGTCTGAAATACTGGGAGTGGGGATAAATATAGGAATTAAAGAGAAACTACAAAACCTTTATAAATATAAGTGGACAGATACTAGTATAACATACCTAGGGACACAACTGACGGTACATTTAAAAGATTTATTTAAACTGAATTATGGAAAATTTTTGAGAAAGATTGAAAAAGATCTAAAAAAATGGAACCAGACCTCTTTTTCATTGATCAAGAGAGTAAATATCATACAAATGATACTACCTAAGGTATTATACCTATTTCAGACATTGCCTGTTTCACTGCCAAGAGACTTGTTTAGGAAACTGCGATTTACATTTCTTTAATTTATATGGAATAATAAAACTCCTCGTATTGCGTATAATATATTGACATTACCAGTTGAGAGAGGTGGCTTGGGCCTCCCACATACCTATAGATACTATGTCGCGGTATTATGTACGCAAATTAGAGAATGGACAGCTATAGATATGAAAAAGCCATGGTATAAGATAGAACAGGGTTTTATAAAGGTTAAGTTGGAGACCCTACATTTACTATCACCCTCTAAACATCTAATTATAAACCACACAATAAAGATTTGGAGAAGGCTTAAAGATAGATAGGGGTTATCGCCGGGATTATCTGTATTTTTCCCAATAGCATCTAATTTGGATTTCAAGTTTGAGCCGGGCCACAAACTACTGAAAAAGTTAACAGGAGAAGCAGATCCTTTATTAACAAGTTTAATAACAGATGGAACACCCATTAGGTTAAGAGTGTTCCCTTCCTGGGACAATACTACAGCTCTTATAGATAGAATGGGTATCATGTATTTAAAGTCTTTCTTAAACCAAAAAGTGTTACCATATTGGCAGACGAGAGATAGAACAGAGTTTGAGTCACTTTGTGGTCCTGGGGTAGAGAAAAAACGGTATCTGTCCAGTATATATAGTCTAATTCATAGGGGAGCTATGGATAAGACTGTTCCTTCATTCCAATTGATGCAAGGCTTGAACATTCAAATGACCAGCAACGATTGGTCATTTGTGTTCAAAATGGGGATGAAAGCCCAGATGAGCACTCCTAGGAAAATTATATTTTTTTAAAGAGTTACTAGATTGACTTAAAAAATACGGTTTACCAGCCTCGGATGGCTGCTGGAGATGTGGCGAGAGGGGGGCGAATATGGGACATATATGGTGGGAGTGCAAACTTATTAGGAGCTACTGGCTACAAGTATTGAGTGTTATTTATAAAATTGTAATAATGCTTGATCAATTACCCCCATCCAAGATTCTCTTGGGATGGCCAGCTTCCTTTAAGGAGAATAACAAACAGACATTGCTGAGTTATTTATTGAATGAGGCAAATGCTTTGATCCTGTCGTATTGGCTTAAACCCAGTACCCCGACTAAAAACAAATCAGGAGGATAGTGCAAAATAGTGGACAAATTGAACGGGCTGTTCCCTAGGGTAACTGTCTCGGATGGTGTGGTGGTTGTGGCAGTATACCCTCGAGAAGTTGGGTTACTTTCGGTCTAGGTAGTCCCTTCCCAGTTGTCAATAGATCCAGAGTACACTCCTACACAGGATACCGCTACCTTACCCAAACACTAGTCGAGACTTAGTGAATGGTGAAGAAGAATTGTTTTATTAAGGCAAGGCACACTGAATTTATACACAGACCCCCAGCAGGGGTCTCCATTTAAAGCAATATCAGCCCACCTAAGCATCTCCGTGTTTAGGAGATAATTGTGTCAGGTGTCGGTTAAACTAATTATTTTCCGGACACAGAAAGTCGAACACAAAACCCCCCAGAAAATATACATAATACGGGGAAGCACCCCCACATGCCATACATCCCCAGAAAGATCTCTCTGAAAGCCAAATCTGGCTGGGTATCATCACTGGAATATCCCTTGAGCTGGAAGAAAGAGCTGTTTAGTGGTATAACTCTTCCCCACCCCCCCCCATACAACAGACAACACTTGATGTTGGGACAATGACAAAGTTTAATGGGAAAAGCTGGTCTTTCATACACAGAACCCCACCAGGGGGTCTCCATTGTTCACATAAGTAGTCACTCCCTGGTGTCTCTGTGTCTGGGAGATAATTGAGTCACCTCTCGCTAAATCAATGATCTTCCTCATACAGAACATCTTTGTGAAGAACATCCATATTTTAACTTTCCCCATTTCACCGAACCCAATCTGTTTTCCCTTTAGTTCGGTATTTTAAACTACCGAATACCGGCCACCCCCTGGCTTTTTTTCACTTCAAAAGAAATACTTAACTCAAGTACTCTCTTTGGGTGGCCGTGATTCATATAACCGAATGCATCTGCTACAGTGAATGGCGGCTGTGACGAAACTAACCTCACCACTGTGTTCTGGAGAAGTCTGGTTGCCCGCCTGCTGCCCCAGGATTATGGCCTCCATGTAAAAAAACTTTATTTCTCCCTGCAGAAAGGCTTGTTCGTGCCTTTCTGCCAGGGCATTTGGTAAATTGAATGTACCGAACAAACAGACGAATGGTCGGACCACCTGGATAAGGAGCGTGCCAGCAATTTACCTCCATGAAGCTGCAGTTAACCGCACCTTAATTGACGAACGCTGTGTGGCCATTGTTTGTATTGCCGAACACATGGCATCAGCCATCTTAAACAGACGAATGCTCAGCGGTGTTCGTTGACGATCACATGAACACCACTGAAACCGCCGACCTCCCTTCTACAGTCTTATTCGTTTGTACGAACGCCGGGCCTTTCGGTACTTTGATTGTGTGAACAGTGCTACCTCAGATAGCTATGCCATGGAGCCCATTCATATAACGAAAGACTATGTGAAAGACTTTGGCTCCATGGTGATTGAACTGTATGTATGTGATCTGAGCGCTATTCGGTAATAATGTGCGCTCAGATCTAAGCTATCTGGGGATATGTTGAATGTATCTATTCTGTTCGGTAGTTGTAATATTGTATATTTTTATGTGTTTTCCTCACCATGTGTAAAATGGAGATTTCCTCTATCCTCGGAGATAATTAGGGATTATTCTAGCTTACAGTGAACGAATAATCTAAATTTTATTAAAGACAGGAGGCGAATATTTGCTTATCTTTCTTTACTGTAACTCCCAGCAGCAAAGAAACAGTTAACAATGTTGTATGAAAAATTCAACCAATCATAACACATCACAGGAACAATGTAGTGCCATCAGACTCCTCCCACTTCCTCTTTCTTGGTGATGCCGGTCAGTAGCAGAGTCAACCATGTAAACTGGAAACATATTCCGATACTTCAACTCGAAGTGAAGTCAACCATGTAAACGTGTAGTCGATCAAAATAACCTGAAGTCTTCACACTAGAAGAGAAGAAGAGAGACTTCGTGAAAGTATGGTCTCTTGGACAAGAGAAAAAAATATAAGTACACCCCCTATTTCTAACGATAGCTCAGATTATCTGGCAGAGTGAGGAACTGACTCTGCTGGGTTTCGAACCCTGGTTTACATGGTGCTAAACCTCTTCCTTACCTGTACACCAGCCTGCCTTTTGCAAATTTACCTAAAATCTAATACCATTGCTTGTAGAGTCAAGATTATCAGTGACAACTCTCTTCAGCTGTGTCTGGTCAGGTGTCTGGTTCTTGGCCTATAAAAGCCACTTCCTGTCTCTGTACCTTTGCCAGATTATTGTGGTTCCTGTACTCTCTAATCAAGCGTGTTCCTGTTTCTCCTTCCTGTTGCTGAATTTGGACTGTTTTGACTTTGCTGCTTCTCCTTCCCACTGACCTCGGCTTGCCTCACTACGATTATCATCTTTCTGTTCCAGTCTCCCATCTCTGCTTAAGACCAGAAGGCCACTCAAGGCTCAGGGGCTCAACCACCTGGGTAACGAGTGGCTACCTCTGGCAGAAAACATTGCTGATCTGGCTACTGGACTCCAAAACTTTGTAACATCAATATCATTACAGAATAATCTGGCCCATTCATGGAGACCGTCGGATCAGATTCTGCATTGGCCCAGCAGGTTGCTTTTAATGCAAGAACTATGCAGACCCAGGCACAGACCATTCAAGTGCTGCAGGATCAGGTAGCTGAACTGCAAAATGAAGTTCGATCAATGCATAGTGAGCTTACCAGCTACAGGGCACATGATGTTGCGGCTGCTGCTACTACTACTGTTACACCTGCACAAGATGCCCGCTTGCCTCTACCAGAAAAATTTGGAGGAGACCGCAAAAAATTCAGGGGTTTCCTAAATCAATGCCGTTTGCATTTCATGATGTTACCTAACCGTTTTCCATCTGAAAGAGAGAAGGTGGGATTTATTTTCTCCCTCTTCAAAGATGAAGCCCTGGCCTGGGGCTCCCCTTTTCTGGAACAGGACAGTCCAGTCTTGGGAAATTTAAAAGACTTTCTTGAGGCCATGTGCCTAGTTTTTGATGATCCCAATCGCTGTGCAACAGCAGAAGCCACTCTCCTTCATTTACATCAAGGGAGGCGCTCTGTGGCTGAATATGCTGCTGAATTCAGACAGTGGGTTACTGATACTACTTGGAACTAGTGATGTACCGAACGGTTCGCCGGCGAACGGTTCCTGGCGAACATAGCATGTTCGCGTTCGCCACGGCGGGCGAACATATGCGCGGTTCGACCCGCCCCCTATTCGTCATCATTGAGTAAACTTTGACCCTGTACCTCACAGTCAGCAGACACATTCCAGCCAATTAGCAGCACAGCCTCCCTAGCAGACCCTCCCACCTACTGGACAGCATCCATTTTAGATTCATTCTCAAGCTGCATGCTTAGTAAGAGGAGGGAAAGTGTAGCTGCTGTTCATAAGATAGGGAAAAGCATAGCTAGGTTAGGGATAAGGGTATGCTTTTTTTTATTTTTTTTTTCTATGTAATGTAAATGCACTTAGTTGTCTGCCACTGCTGCCAGCTTCTGTGTCAGGCTCACAGTGCCCATTTCCCCAGTCAGTGCCACCAATTACATCTGGTGTCACAATAGCTTGGATTTAAAAACAAAAAACTTTTTTCACTGTTATAGATTGAATAGCAGTCAGTTGTCTGCCACTGCTGCCAGCTTCTGTGTCAGGCTCACAGTGCATACTGTGCCCATTTCCCCAGTCAGTGCCACCACTTACATCTGGTGTCACAATAGCTTGGATTTAAAAACAAAAAACTTTTTTCACTGTTATAGATTGAATAGCAGTCAGTTGTCTGCCACTGCTGCCAGCTTCTGTGTCAGGCTCACAGTGCATACTGTGCCCATTTCCCCAGTCAGTGCCACCACTTATATCTGGTGTCACAATAGCTTGGATTTAAAAACAAAAAACTTTTTTTCACTGTTATAGATTGAATAGCAGTCAGTGTCCTTAAAGCGGGTGT
>OW240914.1:53540497-53560529 GCA_933207985.1 Pelobates cultripes
TATATATAATATGTGTGAGTATATATATAATATATGTGTGTGTGTATATATATATATATATATATATATGTATAATATGTGTGAGTATATAACATATGTGTGTATGTGTGTGTATAAGTATATATATTATATGTGTGTATGTTTATATATAAATAAATAAATATATATATATATATGTGTGTATATATATATGTGTGTATATATAATATATATATATATGTGTGTATATATATATGTGTGTATATATATATATATATATATATGTGTGTGTGTGTATACATATATAATATGTGTGTGTGTGTATATATATATATATATATATATATATATATATATACACACATATATTATATATATATATATTTATTTATACACACACATTATATATATATATATATATATATATATATATATATATATATATATATACACACACACACACACACACACACACACACACACACACACACACACTCACATATATATATATATATATATATATATATACACACACACATATTATATCTATATACACACACACATATTATATCTATATACACACACACATCAACCGATAGGGGACGTAACAGGGATTAAACTGATAAGAATAGTACTACTTAACAAAACCACTCCTATCTGGTGGCACATTAGATTGCACGCGCAGTGCCCCAAATTTGTTGTGATCTGTGAGTAAGGTAAACGGTTGTCCATACAAGTAAGGTTGCAGCTTTTTGAGAGCCCACACCACCGCCAGGCACTCCTTTTCAATGGCAGTGTATCTACTTCCCTGGGCAAAAGTCTCGGCTTAGATAAGTTGCTCGCCGCCATCTGCTCCGACTTGGCTCAGTACAGCTCCCAATCCAAGCATAGAAGCGTCTGTATGGACGAGAAAGCGTTTAGTTGGATCAGGAGCAGAAAGTACAGATGATTTAGAAGATACTTTATTGGTCTAATACAAAAGACATTCCTGAATAGACTGCCTCTCTTAATCTAATGTGATACTCTGGGTGTCCAAAATTAGACAAGCCCAAAGGACCACCTATAGGTGCTGAGGGCATATATAGAGGGAGAAAGAGGGATTGTGGGGAAACATTAAACAAAAATTGGTTATACTAGTGAGTGAGAATATAGAAATATATTGTGTACAGGTTCCAGAGTCTGCGTACACTCTAGTAGTGGTTCCCTTATTTACCACTATAATGTCTTAAAGCATAGAACTTAATAGGGCTAACCATACAGATATCTTAGCCATAATTTTATATAGTGTAAGAGATCCTCTATTTAACATATATAAATAATTGAGAATACAATATAAAATAAGGATTGTCTTGGAAGCAAGATTGTCTTTTGGATATTTATTATATAAAAATATAAAATCCATTATAGCAGAGTTTATAAAATTAAATTACATGCTTGCAAATATCATTAATAGGTTAACATACCCTTCTGAACATGTCATCATGTCAGCTCTCTGTCATTTTAAGATGGAGCAGCGTCTGTCTCCAAGTCTCTCCTCTGTGTCTTAACATTCAAAAGTACACCTATTTATACCTTAGATGTCTCCATTTTAGGTTACCGTAGTTCTTTTACTTTATTTAATTTAGGACCTCCCTTAACTTGGCAAACATACAAGGCCATAACTAAAGGGTGTATACGTCATGGAAATTTTCCTGACTTAGTTCAAGATGGCATCTTAAAGTCTGAATAGGTTATCTGTTGTTTATACTAAGTCGTAAGTGTACAGTCGTGGGAGATTCCCGGATTTGGGAAGTTCCATTAACTTGGGGTTACCACGGTATATTGTGTACTGCAAGTGTCGTAGTATAGCCTTGAAGCTTGTTTATGCATTATTGTTATTGTAATTTGTCTGGGACAAAATGGCGCAAACATATTATGCACTGAGGTTATTGCTTAAAGAAACAGTTATGAAAAACAATATGTTCCATTTCTAACACCTTGTCAGTTTGCAATATCTCTTAAAGACAAAGTACACAGTTTAAGAAATACAACATTTCATTCTAAAACTTGTAATATTTGCATTTGCCCATAACACTAGTAGTGGTAGTGTTTGGAGTAGAAAGGAGAGAGATTATCTCCAAAGCCCCACTAAAAGCAAACGAGCTAATTGCCTCAGTATAGATATTATTATCTAATGAATGGCTAGTTGTAATAGCACAAAAGTGAGAATTTTGGCATATTAAAAAGATTGTTCTGCCAGAAATGTCATATTAATAATTGACCACTAGGGGTCACTGTACCTATGGATTACTTCAAGGCTGTTCACTTTATATATTCGCAAAGAAGTATCTGATGACTGTGTGAACGAAAATAGATACAGTCTATTATCAGAATGGTTGGCAAATCAAGTGAACGAAATGTAGCCTTTTTCCTGTCTAACAGTATAAACAGTGTCTGCTAATACTGACAGGGTGCAATAGCCGAATTGCTACCGTTGCATGCTCTGTTTCTGCTATATCAAGAGGGGCTAGAGTGCACATCGAATCAAACAGTGCATTCATACATACCCCTTAGCGAGAGCAATGTTATCGGTCTATTCAGTGCGCTTGTGATACCTGTAAAAGCTGCATATCAAAAAAATGTGTTTGATACAATAGGTTCTTAACGAGAGTTGATTTGCCGATATATGTCTGTTTCCCTCCCGTATATGTTATTTAGCACACTGAGTAAATGGCTTTAACACTCTGTAGTTGTCAGATTTCACAAGCAACTAATAAGGAGTATATTGTAAGGCTAATATAGTTACCAAAGAAGGAAATCCATGGAATAAGAATAGTTCCTTCGTGGGCACTAGTTACAGTAAAGGAGTATGATAGTTAAAGATAGTAGTATAGAAAGAAATCAAGAATATCATATCTACTGAATAGTGATGTCGCGAACACGAAATTTTCGGTTCGCGAACACGAAATTTTCGGTTCGCGAACGCGAACTTCCGCAAATGTTCGCGAACCGGGCGAACCGCCATAGACTTCAATGGGCAGGCGAATTTTAAAACACACAGGGACTCTTTCTGGCCACAATAGTGATGGAAAAGTTGTTTCAAGGGACTAACACCTGGACTGTGGCATGCCGGAGGGGGATCCATGGCAAAACTCCCATGGAAAATTACACAGTTGATACAGAGTCTGGTTTTAATCCATAAAGGGCAGAAATCACCTAACATTCCTAAATCACAATGAATATGGATTGACACCTGACATATGACATATTGACACCTTGACATATGGATTGACACCGGTCCTCAGAGCCCCTGATGCACACGGACACAGAGCAGAATAGGGACTGGTCCCCCTACATAGGGTCACTTGGCAGATATGGCGTGGTCGTGGGAGGAGGAGGAGGATGACTTTCACCTCTTCCCCTGTTAGATTCCCGTTGTGCTGTGACATCACCCTTATACGCTGTGTAAAGCATACTTTTTAATTTATTTTGCAAATGCTGCATCCTTTCCGACTTGTAATTCGGTCACATTTCCGCCACTGTCTGCTTATACCGGGGGTCTAGTAGCGTGGACACCCAGCACAGGTCGTTCTCCTTCATCCTTTTTATACGAGGGTCCCTCAACAGGCACAACAGCATGAAAGACCCCATTTGCACAAGGTTGGATGCCGAGCTACTCATTTCCCATTCCTCCTCCTCACACAGAGCAGAATAGGGACTGTTCCCCCTACACTTGGCAGATATGGATTGACACCTGTCCTAAGGGTCCCTGATACACACTGACACAGAGCAGAATAGGGACTGTTCCTCCTACATAGGGTCACTTGGCAGATATGGATTGACACCTGTCCTCAGAGCCCCTGATACACACTGACACAGAGCAGAATAGGGACTGTTCCCCTACATAGGGTCACTTGGCAGATATGGATTGACACCTGTCCTCAGAGCCCCTGATACACACTGACACAGAGCAGAATAGGGACTGTTACCCCTACATAGGGTCACTTGGCAGATATGGATTGACACCTGTCCTCAGAGCCCCTGATACACACTGACACAGAGCAGAATAGAGACTGTTCCTCCTACATAGGGTCACTTGGCAGATATAGATTGACACCTGTCCTCAGAGACCATGATACACACTGACACAGAGCAGAATAGAGACTGTTCCCCCTACATAGGGTCACTTGGCAGATATGGATTGACATCTGTCCTCAGAGACCATGATACACACTGACACAGAGCAGAATAGAGACTGTTCCCCCTACATAGGGTCACTTGGCAGATATGGATTGACATCTGTCCTCAGAGACCATGATACATACTGACACAGAGCAGAATAGAGACTGTTCCCCCTACATAGGGTCACTTGGCAGATATGGATTGACACCTGTCCTCAGAGACCCTGATACACACTGACACAGAGCAGAATAGAGACTGTTCCCCCTACATCGGGTCACTTGGCAGATATGGATTGACACCTGTCCTCAGAGACCATGATACACACTGACACAGAGCAGAATAGAGACTGTTCCCCCTACATAGGGTCACTTGGCAGATATGGATTGACACCTGTCCTCAGAGACCCTGATACACACTGACACAGAGCAGAATAGAGACTGTTCCTCCTACATAGGGTCACTTGGCAGATATGGATTGACATCTGTCCTCAGAGACCATGATACATACTGACACAGAGCAGAATAGAGACTGTTCCCCCTACATAGGGTCACTTGGCAGATATGGATTGACACCTGTCCTCAGAGACCATGATACACACTGACACAGAGCAGAATAGGGACTGTTCCCCCTACATAGGGTCACTTGGCAGATATGGATTGACACCTGTCCTCAGGGACCCTGATACACAATGGGGGGGACCTACTGATAGGAGTGGTGTACTATTCTTATCAGTTTAATACCTTTCGCATCTCCTATCAGTGGACGTGTATATGGCAGCCATTTTAGGAACCGCACACCTGGGACCTGAGCAAGGTCACCTCGTTCAACAGGCGACAACATTTGTCCCTGGAAACCTAGCCTGGAGATTCTGTACAATTTGTATGGATATGGCAGTGATTTCTGTAACAGGGAGATGGAAGAAGATGCTTGGTCGGCCCTCTTACTTCAAATTTGGGGCACTGCGCGGGAAATCTAATGTGCCACCAGATAGTGGTGTGTTTAGTATTGTTCTGATCAGTTTAATACCTTTCGTGTCTCCTATCAGTGGACGTGTATATGGCAGCCATTTTAGGAACCGCACACCTGGGACCCGAGCAAGGTCACCCAAATGGCAGGCGAAAGGATCTTAAACCGTATCAGAGGTGAGGTTGACTAAAGCTCAGTACTGCTATTTAAGCAGTATTTCGCCTGCCTTTGGCCGCAATAAGGCTGCACTGTATGGTCTCCAGCCGTCTGGCTAAGGTGAAGGGAAGAGATCCCTCAACTCATTAAGAATCAACACGGCTGGTGGGGCAGGGCCTGACTGGAAACATGGAAGGATGCATTTCAATCAAGGGGTTGTCCTGTGTTTAAAATACACGCCTGACACTCTGGGGGAATTAACCCCTTCCATTACATGGCATGCAAGTGGCTAATCTGCAAGTTTTATTAATCTATCCAGTTTATGTAATTTCATTCATTTCTTAACTGCATTTTTTTTTTTTTTAATTTGACAATTTTTATTGTTTTCACATATTGTTCAAGGAGGGCCGGGTGATGGGGAGGGGGTACAGAAGAAAAGGTGGGGGAGGGGTAAGCATCACACAAGCATTTCCATATAGTAGTTACATCAAGCCGTTACATAGTTACACGTATTTCCTACTATGCCTTATTCTGGACGAGTAAGTCTATGCGGTACATATGTTCTTGGTTTTGGATTTATGATTGTAGATTTTAGATTTTGATGTTTGTGACCTCGTTGAGTCTAGTCCAGTATCCTCTATCTATCTATATACCCAGCCTTCCCTCTTTTCTTTCCCAGTTATTCTGTGTTTCAGGAGGGGTGTGGTAGGTATTCTTTATGTTGGGTGCTCCCGTCTCCACGTCTCCCACCTCTCCCAGGTAGCCAGTGTAATTTCATTTGGGGGGCATACTGTATTGAATCGTTTCTCATAAATTTTTTGGTTGTCTATTTCTGCTAGTACTAATTCTATGGGCGGAGTAGCATGAGTTTTCCATGCCCTTGCGATTGCGCGTTGGGCAGTGAGTAGGAGATGGTATACGAGTTTCTTTATAAAGGGAGGTGTCTTGGGGGGGGAGCACAAGCAAGAGGTACGTGCTTGGTTCGTATTGTGGTTCGTCGAGTGAGAGTTCCTTAAGTACCTTCTGGACGGCTTTCCAGAAAGGCTGTATCAGTGGGCAGTGCCACCAGACGTGTACCGTGGTACCAATATGTTTGGTGCATCTCCAGCATTCTGGTGAGCTGGATGGGTAGAGTTTGTGTAGCTTTTCGGGGACCAAGTACCACCTATATACCATCTTCATGTGCTGCTCTATGAGTGTTGCTGATTTTATCAGTTTTCTAGGGGAGGTCACTAGATCTTCCCATTGTTGGTTGGTTAGGTCTGTGCCCAGCTCCCTCCCCCATTGTATCGCCGGTGATGCTTCCGCTAGTGGGGTGTATTGTAGAATTTGTTTGTAACAGGATGATAATGGTCGGTATATCTTTGGGAGTCTACGCTTGATGCATATGTCTTCCCAAAGGGTGTGTATGTGTGGGCCTGGGTCCTGCTGTGTGCTATCTGGGTTGTGGTTATGGAGGAATGATGCTAGTTGTCTGTATGAAAAGTGCGAGGTATTCGGTTTTGTGACGAAATGCCTTTTGTCCCTGGATTGTTAGGTGACAAGCTGCCCTTTGCCCCCGGCTTTTGGAGGAGCCTGATTGCCAGCCTCCTTCCTCATGACTATGGCCCTGGGGTGTATTGCCATTTAAAAAGACTATTTGGGGCTTATTGGCTTCTAAAGACAGTTTCTTCCCATTGGAATCCATGGGAAGGTGTGTTTCTTCCCCTCCCCCGTTTCCTGTCTATTGTTCACCTAGATTGGGCGCTCAGATCCGAGCTATCTGGGGATAGGTTAAATGTGGGGGTTCTGTGTAATAAAATAAGAATTATGTATTTTTATGTACTTTTACGTATTTTTGCTGTTAGTGTTAAATGTAGATATTTTCTGTACCTGGAGATAATTGAGTTTACTGCAGTGCCTTAAGCCAATTATCTCCAGGATGGAGAGGAGGGATTTCATTGTGTATGTGAGAGTGTTATCATGTTAATTAGTGTTCCCATTGGTTTGTGTCCCTTTTGTCACAGTTTACCACCAGGTCCAGGGGTGTGCCTCTGACCTGAAAACTTGTATATAAGGAGTAATAAACGCTCATTGGAGTCAGATCATCTTGTACCTTCATGAAGTTTCGGCTCATGTTTGGGGGATTGGAGAAACTACACTCTGGGGATTGCTATAATCACTATACTCCCCAGGGTATAATCACTAAGCTCTGCTAAGAGCTTGTTCCTGTTCCTGCTCTCTGGAATTCGGAGAGAGGTCGACCTGCTGGAAGCTGGACCCTGGTCCTGGGTCCAGAGTGGGTGGAGACGGCGAGACCCCAACCAAGCTGCGGCGGTTCGTGGGGTCTGCAGTGGTTATGGTGTCAGGCAGAGTGCTTGGAGTCCTCGGAAAGCACTAGGAGCATCCGTCGGCGGAAGGTACCCGGTCGGGGTGCCAGCGGTTCCGTTACAGTGGTGGCAGCGGTGGGATGGCGTCCTAGTGCGAGGAGAAGCAGCGCAGAGGCACCGGTAACATTTGGAATTACAATTTGAGGGCAACGCTAGTATTCGTACAGCGCCCCTGTTCACAGCAAACATGACCTATCGCTTTGAGGGCGATGCTTACAGGGAGGAGGTCAAGAGGCGGTTAACCAGATATGGCCCGAATCTTTCGACAGAGGCGATTCTGGCAACCATGCGCAAGTTGGATGAGGAGAATCGAGCGGCATGGGAATTTGAGCTCCGATTGCGGAGATTGGGGCTGTGGCCAATTGATCTCTCTCCCCAGTGGCAGACAGCATCCCAGGGCGAGGAGATTGTCGGTCCCTCGTCCCTGCAAGCAACCATCATCACTGGGAGTCGAGACAGTCGGTCTGACTCCCCAGCGGCAGTGTGTTGACAAGGGAGAAGAGACAACCGGTCTCTCTCCCCAGCGGCAGTGTGTACCCCAGGGAGCTGAAGGTGTCGTCCTTCCTCCCCAGCGGCAGTATGTATCCCAGGGAGCTGAAGGTGCCGTCCTTCCTCCCCAGCGGCAGTATGTATTCCAGGGAGCTGAAGGTGCCATCCTTCCTCCACAGCGGCAGTGTGTATCCCAGGGAGCTGAAGGTGCCGTCCTTCCTCCCCAGCGGCAGTGTGTACCCCAGGGAGCAGAAGGTGCCGTCCTTCCTCCCCAGGGACAGTGTGTAACCAAGGGAGCTGAAGGTGCCGTCCTTCCTCCCCAACGGCAGTATGTATCCCAGGGAGCTGAAGGTGCCATCCTTCCTCCCCAGCAGCAGTGTGTATCCCAGGGAGCTGAAGGTGCCGTCCTTCCTCCCCAGCGGCAGTGTGTACCCCAGGGAGCAGAAGGTGCCGTCCTTCCTCCCCAGTGGCAGTGTGTATCCCAGGGAGCCGAAGGTGCCGTCCTTCCTTCCTTCCCAGTGGCAACTTACCCCACAAAGAGGAGACAGTAGTCTCCCAGAAGGTGCAGAGGAGACCGTGGTCTCTGCACCCGACTTACAGGGATGTTGGACAGCCTGTCCAGATCCCCAACTACCCTTGCAGGGACACCAGGAGGAGGGGGTAAGTACTATTTCCCCTCCCCAGCCATGGCCTAACCCAGCTGCCCCAGCCGAAGCGCTGGCATCGGGGCAGAGCGCAGTTGGCCTCTGCCCCCCAAGCACCCAAAGCGTGTTACCCAGTGACCTCAGAGGAATACCCAGGTGCAGTAAATGTGTGTTGTGGGTGGGCTACTCATGTACTTGTTCACTGTGGGTGGGTTTATCGACTAACTCAGGCACTGACCGACAGGTCAGGTACCTGGTTAGTCTCCCCCCCAAAGGGGAGATGTGTGACGAAATGCCTTTTGTCCCTGGATTGTTAGGTGACAAGCTGCCCTTTGCCCCCGGCTTTTGGAGGAGCCTGATTGCCAGCCTCCTTCCTCATGACTATGGCCCTGGGGTGTATTGCCATTTAAAAAAGACTATTTGGGGCTTATTGGCTTCTAAAGACAGTTTCTTCCCATTGGAATCCATGGGAAGGTGTGTTTCTTCCCCTCCCCCGTTTCCTGTCTATTGTTCACCTAGATTGGGCGCTCAGATCCGAGCTATCTGGGGATAGGTTAAATGTGGGGGTTCTGTGTAATAAAATAAGAATTATGTATTTTTATGTACTTTTACGTATTTTTGCTGTTAGTGTTAAATGTAGATATTTTCTGTACCTGGAGATAATTGAGTTTACTGCAGTGCCTTAAGCCAATTATCTCCAGGATGGAGAGGAGGGATTTCATTGTGTATGTGAGAGTGTTATCATGTTAATTAGTGTTCCCATTGGTTTATGTCCCTTTTGTCACAGTTTACCACCAGGTCCAGGGGGTGTGCCTCTGACCTGAAAACTTGTATATAAGCAGTAATAAACGCTCATTGGAGTCAGATCATCTTGTACCTTCATGAAGTTTCGGCTCATGTTTGGGGGATTGGAGAAACTACACTCTGGGGATTGCTATAATCACTATACTCCCCAGGGTATAATCACTAAGCTCTGCTAAGAGCTTGTTCCTGTTCCTGCTCTCTGGAATTCGGAGAGAGGTCGACCTGCTGGAAGCTGGACCCTGGTCCTGGGTCCAGAGTGGGTGGAGACGGCGAGACCCCAACCAAGCTGCGGCGGTTCGTGGGGTCTGCAGTGGTTATGGTGTCAGGCAGAGTGCTTGGAGTCCTCGAAAAGCACTAGGAGCATCCGTCGGCGGAAGGTACCCGGTCGGGGTGCCAGCGGTTCCGTTACAGGTATGTTATATGTTTGTTGTGGTGTGTTGAAGTCTGTGAGCCTTTTCCCTGTGTGGGCCTGTGCTAAGGTCGTGACGCCTCTATCGTGCCATGGTGTTGCATGAAATGTAGGTATGCAGTATGTTAGTGCCTGTATTGGTGTGGCTTGTGAAACTTGGGAGTTCGAGCTAAGTTTGTTCCTGTGTGTGTCCCAGACCTGTAGGAGTAAGTTGATCTGCTCAGGGGGGTCTACCATTGGTGGTCTAATTGGTTTGGGGAGCCATATTACATGTGATAGTTCGTATGGTTCCATCAGGTGTCTTTCCAGTGTCACCCACTGTGGGGGTGGTTGATCTATCAGGTGTGATAATGCCGCTGCTAATATGGAAGCATGATAATAGGCTCGTATGTCTGGGACTGCCAGGCCGCCTGCCCTCTGCGGAGCTGCTAGCAGTTTCCTCGCTACTCGTGGTTTCTTGCATTCCCATATGAATGCGTTGGCATCTCTTTGGACTGTTTTAAAGTATGTTTGGGGGATCTTTATGGGCAACGTTCTGAAAATATATTGTAGCCTGCGGAGTATGGACATTTTCAGTGCTGTCACTCTTTCTGTCCACGTAAGGAACAAGTGCTCCCATTTTTTGAGGGTTGACTTGCACTCCTTCCAGACTCTAATATAATTCCCCGTTATCAAGTCTTTGTTCTATCTGGTGATGTGGAGCCCTAGGTATGTTATATAGTCTTTCCTCCATTCGAAGTCGTATTTGATGCGTAGCGATTCGGTTAAAGTGGAGGGAAGATTAATCCCCATGGCTTGTGTTTTCGAAGAGTTTAGGGAGTAGTACGATAGGTGACTGTATGTTCTTATTGCCTGCATTATGTGAGGTAATGAATCCTGGGGTTGTGTTACATAGAGTAAGACGTCATCTGCAAAGGCACTGATTTTGTATTCGATGTTCTTTACTGTAATACCCTTAATCTCGGGGTGGGCCCTGATGGTGCGAAGGAGGGGTTCCAGTGCCAACACATATAGGAGAGGGGAGAGTGGGCAACCTTGTCTCGTCCCATTAGAGACGGCAAAGGGGTTGGATTTGAATCCTGATTGGAGGACTTGTGCTGCCGGGGTGGAGTATAGAGCGAATATTTGATTTATCGTTGTTTGGGGGAGTCCGTACGCTCTTAGGGTTCTGTCTAGGAAGGTCCAGTTAAGGCGATCAAACGCTTTTTCCGCGTCCAGGGCTAGTAACAGTCCTCCTTTCCTATGTTTCCGTAGGCCCTCTAGTAGTAGAGTCAGTTTTCTAGTGTTATCTAATCCCTGTCTACCAGTCACGAACCCGGTCTGGTCATCCCCTATGAGATCGGGTAGCATGTCTTTGAGTCTGTTGGCTAGTATTTTAGCGTATATTTTGGCATCAGTATTGAGCAGTGAGATCGGGCGATAGTTTTGGCATTTATCTGGTGTCTTTCCTGGTTTGGGGAGTGTGACAATTGTGGCCAGTAGCATCTCCGGTGGTAGTGTTCCTGAGTTCGAGGCTGCATGATACACTCGTAGTAGGTGTGGGGCGAGTTCCTTGGCAAAGAGTTTATAGTAGGCATTAGTGAGGCCGTCTGCACCTGGGGATTTTCCATTGGGGAGGCCTGCTATTACCTTCAGGATTTCCTGAATTTCTATGGGTTTTGTCAGATTTGTTTTTTGTGTTTGAGATATTTGGTGGAGATTGGTTTGTCTCAGGTATTCTTCTATGTCCTCGGGGCTTGCCCTGTGTGTGGTGTCTAGTGTTTGTAGATTATATAGTTTGGAGTAGAATTCAGCAAATTCTTTGCTGATGTCCGCTGGTGTGTGGTGTATTTTGCCATCTGCCCCCGTGATTCTAGTAATTTTTGTGTTGGCATATCTGGCTCTCAGTCTATTGGCTAAGTATTTACTGGCTTTGCCTCCGTTGTGGTAGACATTGGCTTTTAATCTATAGAGTAAGGTTTTTGTTTTTTCTGCGTTTAGTTCATTTAGCCTCGAGTGCAGCTTTTTTAGTTGTGCTGCCAGTGCTGGGGAGGGTTGTTGTTTGTTTTGTTTGGTTACCAGTGCTATTTGTTTGTGACAGTCTAGGAGTGTGGTTTGGTGGTGCCGTTTCAGGAAGGATGCCCTTCTGATAAATACCCCTCTCATAACTGCCTTATGTGCTGACCATACTGTAGTATCTGAGACCCCCTGTCCTGCATTAGTTGTAAAATAGTTTTGGAGTGCTTCCCTACTCTCCCGCACAAAGGTTGAGTTCAGTAAAAGTGAGTCGTTCAGTCGCCACGTCCCCCTCCCCTTGAATTGGTAGGCGTCAAGGAGATCTAGGTACACCGGTCCATGGTCTGACCATGTTATTTCCCCTATTGTACATTTCTTGAGTTGTGCCAGGAGTGTCCTATCCAGGAAGATTGCGAGAGTGGCTGTCGTATCTAGTGTGGGCGACTGGATACTATTAAAATCCCCGCATAGGATTATATTGCCTTGTTTAATCCCGTCAATTTTGTTAAGCAGCATTCGCAGGTATTGTCCCTGTCGCTTGTTGGGGAAGTATGTGGCTATCAGCGTAAGTTGGATGCTGTTGAACTGGCCCACTAATATAATATATCTACCCTTCGGGTCTATACTCTTTTGGTGTATGGTAATTGCTACATCTTTGTGAATAAGGACTGTTACCCCCTTTGATTTAGTGGCGGCCTGGGAGTGGAACTGAGTGGGGTACACCTTTGTGTATATTGCCGGGGTGTGGTCGTCCCTAAAGTGTGTCTCCTGGATACATGCTATGTCGATCTGTTTTTTTGTGAGTGTGACGGAACGCTGGCACTCCGACTGAGTACCTCCACCAATCGATGCTCCTAGTGCTCGCTGAGGACTCCAAGCACTCCAACCGACACCATCAGCACTGCAGACCCCACTTCCAGCGATGCAACTGCGCCGGGGTCTCTGCTGTCTCCACCCACCCTGGACCCAAGGCCAGGATCCAGCTTCCAGTGGGTGAACCTCTCTTTCCCCAGAGAGCAGGAACAGGAACAGGAACAAGCTCTTAGCTGAACTTAGTGATCATACCCTGGGGAGTATAGTGATTATAGCAATCCCCAGAGTGTATTTCTCCAATCCCCCAAACATGAGCCAAGGCTTAATGCTGGAACAAGACTGATTTACTGGCACACAGAACTCACAATTTATGCAACACAAAACTCCTCCTCTGGGCCAGGCTAGATAATTGAGTTTCTACAATACACAAAGCTCAATTATCTGCTGGCCAGAAATAATACAGTTTCATAAAACACACAGGGACCCCAAAACATGCAATAACCCCATAAAAAGTATATCCTTGGAACCGGGGGATCTGGTTGAACCACATTTCCAAAATTCACCCAGATCCGTTCAGTACTTTGGAAAATACAGTTTAGTGTAGATTCTGCAGAACATATACAGGCTAAATGAAAAACAATCACTGTATAATGTGTCCCCTGCTGTATAGTCCAAAACCACCGCACGATGTCTCTGTGCACCAAATACTGGCGAAATGGCACCGTGTTGAAAAGTCCACACAGTGTCTGTGAGTTAAAATGGCCGCCATCATTGTTCTCACCATGTGCTTCTGATACAGGAAATGGTGGCCACCCAGTAACTCCACAGTATGTCCCCAGATGGTTCTTAAAGGGCCAGCAGCAGCACAACACAAATCCATTATGCCCAAATCATGTCTTTAAAGAGCAATACATCCCAGGGGCCATAGTCACAGGGCAAGAGGCGGGCAAGCAGTCCTCTCCAGGCACAAGTGGCGAAGGGCACTTCGTCACACATCTTCCCTTTGGGGGGAAGACTAAACAGGTACCTGACCTTCTGCCGGTCTGTACCTAGATTAGTCGGGCAGCCCACCCACAAAGAAAAATATGCAGAGTAACCCCCCCACAATAAATGGTACTGGCCTGTAGGTTCAAGTTTGTAGTGGGACAGCGCAGCTCTCTCGGTCTCCCTGGTGCAGCTAGGCAAACTGCTGGTGTTGCTTGGGGGGCAGAGGCCAGCGGCGCTCTGCCCTGCTGCCAGCTCTTCCACTGGGGTAACCCGTGGTAAGTCAGGCTCTGATACAGGGGAAAAGGGGGGGCAGAGGCTAACAGAGCTCTGCCCAGATGCCAGCTCTTCTGCTGGGAGGGGGTCAGTGGGTATCGCAGGCTCATCCACTGCCCCCAGGACCCGGTTGGGATGTAGCTGGGGAGGGGAAGTTTCACTTACCTCCTCCTCCTGGCATCCCTGCGGAGTTGGTTGGGGATCTGGACCGCCCGTCCAGCCTCCCTGTAGGACTGGCACAGAGACCGCGGTCCCATCTGCGCCAGTGTGGGTAGGTTTGTCTTCCCCCTCTCCCGGTATCTCTGGCTGCTGTTGGAGGGGGAGGCTGGTTGCCAGGGCCGGACTGGGAATTAAAAGCAGCCCTGGAAAAAAAATATTTACCAGCCCCATAATGCATCGCGCCAGCATAGTGTGCAGATACAGAGTTAGAACAGATAAATTAAAATTAAAAAGTACTTCAACGTAAAAAGCGCACTCATAGGCTTCAAAATAAACAAAAGTGCAGATTTATTTTAAGCAGACGTGCCTTTGCATGTAATCAATGTTTCAGTCCAACTACCTTGACATATTAAGGAAAGCTTGTTAATGGGACTGAAATGGTGAATGTATGTAGGGCACAACTGTAAAAAAAAATATTTTGAAGTCCTGTGGGTGTTCTCTTCACTTTAAATATGTTATTGTGCTGGAGTATGCACCTAGCAACAAGACTGGGCCAATATCTGCTCATTACATATGGGGTACATATTAATGAAATTTCTCTGTGTATTATGCATTTATAAATGTACATTAATATGTGTAAATATAATAGAGATATAAAACTAATACACACATTAATATACATGTCATATACTAATGGCGGATCCTGAGCCTGAGAGGGGCACTTGTAGATTATTTAAAGAAATATTCCATGCACAATAACCACTACTCCTCTGTGTAGTGGTTATGGTGCCAGGAGCGTCGGCACCCCCTCCCAGAGTAAGTCGTCAAACCGTTTAAGAACAGTTTGACAACTTACCTGGAGTCTGCTGGGATATGGGGCTGTAGTAGGGTATAGGAGCAGTGGTGCAATGTGTGTGAAAGGTTCAGTGT
Organism: Pelobates cultripes; assembly: GCA_933207985.1. Classification (NCBI taxonomy): domain Eukaryota; kingdom Metazoa; phylum Chordata; class Amphibia; order Anura; family Pelobatidae; genus Pelobates; species Pelobates cultripes. The sequence goes on from OW240914.1 coordinate 53,555,632, forward strand.
GTGGGTGGGCAGTGTGTAAATGTGTATGGTATGTGTGTGTGTGTGTGGAGGGGGGCAGTGTGTGAATGTGTATGGTGTGTGTGTAGGGCAGTGTGTGTATGGTGTGTGTGTAGGGCAGTGTGTGTATGGGGCTAGAGTTCACTCCTACTACTGGGACCACCAGGAAGTGGTGAGAGTGAACTCTAGCCCGTAGCTCCAGGGCTAGAGTTCACCCTCGTGAGAGCCAGAGCATTGCCCCAGGTCCTCTCTTCCTCCCCTGCCGACTGGCTGCACGGTGCCTGTGGAACGGGGAGGGAGATCGGCCGGCAGGGGAAAGCCTTGGGGGCTTTGTGATATATACTGCCCCTATGTGTGTCTCTTTATCTCCAGCCCCTCTGTGTGCCTTTTTGTCTCCCCCAGTCACTCTGTATGTTTCTTTCTCCCCCTCACTGCTCCTCTGTGTCAATGTCTCCCCTCTCCTTCCCAGTCTCTCTCTTCCCCCTCTGCCTCTTTCTTCCCCTCCCCTTGTGTGTCTCTCTCTCATTTCTCCCTCTTTGTCTCTCTCTTCCCCCTCTGCCTCTTTCCCCCCCTTTCCCTGTGTCTCTTCCTCCCCCCTTTCCCTGTGTCTCTCCCTCCTCCCCATCTCTCTCCCTCCCCCCTTTCCCTGTGTCTCTTAGGCCTGGGGGACAAAACCAGTCAAGTGGCCCATTGCACCACCAAATCAGTTCACCATCCATGCCCACCTTTTCCTGGTTTTATAACGGATATTGATGTTATGCTAATCAGTGGCTCTTTGCCATACCCGCTCCTTCACGGCTCCAGGCACTGCTTGTTGTGAGTGTGAGCCACTGTAAATTAGGGGCAGAGGGCACTTGCACTGCGGTAAAGATGGGGCTGGGCAGGAGGAGAGTGCAGTGTAATCAGTGCACTCCCCTCCTGTGGGTCACCAGTAGACTGGTGCACCTGCCCAGGATCAGAGCCGGTGCAAGGATTTTTGCCGCCCTAGACAAAATAAAAATTTGCTGCCCCCCCATGTGACATCACAATGCCCCACCCATATGAACTAACGCCAGAGCTGCACACAGTGTGTGTTTACATTAAAAAGCCTGCAGGGACCAGCTATAGACACCAGAACCACTTCATTAAGCCATAGTGTCCCTTTAATGTGAGGTACATTATAGATTAGTGTCACTAATAATATACTAGATTGCCTACTTACAAGCAGATGAGGATGATGATGGGCTGCAGTTTGGCTCCACTGGTCTCCACTGGTCTGGTGTAGAACAGGATCTCTGGAGGCTGTTTGCAACTGTGGTCACAAAATTCAATGTTCTGGGAGGATTGGAAGCAGCTCCATTTTTTGGGGTCTGGGCCCCAGGGCCTGACGGTGAGTATGCCCATAAGGCCCACTCATAAGTTCCACCCACCCATGAGTTCGCTCACAGGGAGTGGAGTGTGTAGGGGATGTGTTATTGTAGAGGATCTAATATGTGTGCTTATGGTATGTAGTGTATAGGGTTACCAGTTTGTGCAGGTGATGTGGTGTGTTTGTGTGTAGTGGAAGCAGTGTGTATTTGTGTATAAGGGATGTATTATGTGTTTCTGGTTGTGTGTAAGGGATGCATTGTGTGAATCTGTGTTTGTATGCATAAGGGATGCAAGGTGTGTGTCTGTATGTGTGTGCATGAGATGCATTGTGTTTCTGTGTGTATGTAAGAAAAGAAGTGTGTGTGTGTGTGTTTGCATGCGTGTGTACAGGTTTGCATTGTCTGTTTCTGTGTATGTGTGCAAAGGATGCATTGTCTTTGTGTGTAAGGGTTGCATTGTGTGTGTGTGTAATAGATGCATTGTGTGTTTCTCTGTGTGTAAGGGAAGCATGTTGTGTTTCTGTGTATGTATAGGGATCACAAACATAAAACGGTATTTTTCATAATCATCCATTCAGAACAACATGACCAAAAAAATGGCACGAATCAGACCAGGGTTCAAAAGTTAAGGGGAAAATCCTTTGACTAAATGAGCATGGCTTTCTGGCCCAAACCAGTTTCAGAGTCTTCTATCTGAGTAATTCAATTATCTCCCAGGACGGAGCCTGAACTCCATTGAGCACATGGTTGCAAAAAGACATAAAACACTTTAAAATACATAAAGTCACCTTTTACACATAACACACAGACATTTCACATATCCCAGATAGCTGGGATCTGAGCGCACAAAACTACCGAATAGCGCTCAGATCCTATTCACACAGTTCAATTGCCATGGAGCCGAAGTCTTTAACTACACGAATGGGCTCCATGGCATAGCTATCTAGGTTAACACATTCACATAAAGTCTGGTCCATAGTCCAAAGGCAAGAGGCGGGCAAGCAGCCCCCTCCAAGGACATGTGGCGAGGCCGGTTTCGCCACATTTCTCCCCTTTACCATCCAGACTAACAAGGTATCTGACCTCCTGCCGGTCAGTGCCCTGGTTAGTCCAGCAACCCACCCACTAAGCACAAACAGCAATACAGCCCACCCACAATAACTGGTTACTACACCTGGATAAAACAGCAACTTGTCCATGTCCAGGTGCCTCACCACGGCTGTGCGGGGGGCTGGTAGACTGCCTTGGTGGGTTGCTGAGTGGGCAGAGACCAGCGGTACTCTGCCCGGGTGCCAGCGCTACCACTGAAGTAGCCTGGTTGGAGCCTGGTTGTGGGAGGGAGAGACCGACTGTCTCCCCTCTGGATACACTGCTCTGTGGCTGGGGGACAGGACCGACCGTCCCTACCCCTGGTGCTGCAAGTGCAGAGACTACAGTCCCATCTGCATAGTTGTGGGGCTTAACATCTCCCCTTGGTGGGTTGGGCTGCCGCTGGAGAGAGGGTGTAACAAGCTCCTCTCTCTGAACTGTAGACTGCCGCTGGGGAGAGGGGGTAACCTGCTCCTCTCCCTGACACTCTCTTTGCTGGTGGAGAGGGGGACCAACTGTCTCTCCTTTCAATATTTTGTCCTGCTGCTGGGGAGAGAGACCGGTTGACTCTTCCCTCTGTACGGTGCACTGCCGCTGGGAAGGGAGGTCGCTGCTCTCCTCTCCCTGTAACTCACTACTGCCGCTGGAGACTGGGCTGACCGCCCAGCATCCCTGTAGGGCTGGCAGAGAGACTTCGGTCCCATCTCCGCTTGCCATCTCTCTGTGTCCCCAGGACAAGTCTATGAGGTTGCCCACCTCCGGCTGCTGTTGGAGAGGGAGGCCGGTTGCCTCCCCTCTCCAGGATGCTGGTTGCTGTACGGGGGAGGGATCTACCAGCACCTCCTCCTGGAACTCAGGCCGCCGCTGGGGAGAGAGACCGGTTGTCTCTTCCCTCTGTACGGTGCACTGCCGCTGGGAAGGGAGGTCGCTGCTCTCCTCTCCCTGTAACTCACTCTGTCGCTGGAGACGGGGTGTCAATACCCCAAACTCCACAGTTGGTACTCGTAGTTCCGTGCGTCTTGGTTCTCAGCATCAACAGGCGCATCCTTGATGGCCTCCCTGGCGGATTTGGGCCCTGCTCCAGGGTCTTAGGGAGGGGGCGCTGCGCAGAGGCTAGCGTTGCCCTCAATTATAAATCCGTAACTCCACACATTACCGGTGTCTCTGAGCTGCTGGTCCTCGCACTAGGACGCCATCCCACCGCTGCCACCAAATGTGACGGAACGCTGGCACTCCGACTGAGTACCTCCGCCAATCGATGCTCCTAGTGCTTCGCTGAGGACTCCAAGCACTCAGCACTGCAGACACCACTTCCAGCGCAGACCCCACTTCCAGCGATGCAACTGCGCCGGGGTCTCTGCTGTCTCCACCCACCCTGGAACCATCTCTTTCTTCCAGAGTGAACTGGAACAGAACAAGAAGCTATTGAGCAACACTTCCTCTAGGGAGTAAGTGACCCTATAGCACAAAGCTCAATATCCCTCCAAAACATGAGCCACAGGCTTAACAAAACAACCAACAATTACTACACACAGACACTCCCACACAAAATCCTCAACTCTCCATCTGATATGATTACTGAATACAAAAGCTCATTATCACAGCAGAGGAATACGGTTTTTAAAACATTATAACTTCAAAACATGCAAAACAAAAAATACATTTTCATATCAATCCATTCAGTGGAACAACTATTGAAAATGGCCAAATCAGACCCCAGTTCCAAAGTTAGGGTAAAATTTGTGACAAATAATGCTGGCTTTCAGAACAAACCAGTTTAAAGTCTTCTATATAATGTGTAATTGCTCATGCCCATACCACTGCAATGATCCATTAAGCACATGGTTGCACCAAAAGACACAAACCACACTTTAATCCAATATCATAAAGTCCCACATTTTACAGGGCAAGTCACAGTGAGGCACACAGGCAAGTCACCTCCCCCGGGGTGTTTAGTGTTACGGTTGCCTCCAGGCTGGCTGGAAGTTGGACCGTAGAAAAGGATGCTCCTAGCGCTCACCAAAGGACCATCAGCACCGTAGACACCATAACTACTGCGTAGCCACCATAAGTACTGCAGACTCCACGAACCACCGCTGCTGGGCTGGTATCTCGCCGTCTGCTCTGTGCCCTGGACCCACGACCAGGCTCCAGGTTCAAGTAGGTGAACCTCTTCCTTCTGCAGAGCGAAGCAGGATCAGGAACAAGAGCTCTTACAAGAGCTCAGTAGCTAAGGGAGTATGAAGAGCATAGCAATCCCTGTAGTGATTATAGCTGTCCCTACAAACATGAGTCAAGGCTGCAAGTTAGAGGGTCAAGAAGATCTGAGGTGCTGGCACACCCAGCCTGGTTTTTATTACAGTCTTGCAAATACAGGACCGCCCACAGGGAGGTATAAAACAACCAATAACAAATGTACATTACAGAAACACTCCCAGCAATTACACACAAAACTCCTCCCCT
>OW240914.1:53560629-53579182 GCA_933207985.1 Pelobates cultripes
AGGTAAATTGACTGCACACTTCCACTTCTGGGTGGTCTGCCTGTGTGGTACTTGGTTCAGTAAGCCCCATTTACTGAACCAAGTGGGAAATAGCCAGGCAGGCACAAAGGGTTTACACCGTCTTAAAGGGGCAGTGTCCCCAACAAGTCTGGGGACACGGCCTTAAAGGGGTAGTGTCCCAATCTTCCTGATGTCCCCAAAAAGGTGTTTAAAGGGCCAGCACCAGTCACATAAAGAGTCCATAAGCCCCAATATGCCCACTGACAGTCTTAAAGGCCATACACACCAAATAAAAGTGCATACATTTTCACAATCTCCCAGGGGCCATAGTCATGCGGGAGGAGGCTGGCAAATAGGCTTCTCCACAACCCAGGGAAGCAGGCCCGTTACAAATAGCAGTTTGTAACAAGGTGTCAATCCATATCTGCCAAGTGACCCGATGTAGGGGGAACAGTCCCTATTCTGCTCTGTGTCAGTGTCTATCATGGTCTCTGAGGACAGGTGTCAATCCATATTTGCCAAGTGACCCTATGTAGGGGGAACAGTCTCTATTCTGCTCTGTGTCAGTGTGTATCATGGTCTCTGAGGACAGGTGTCAATCCATATCTGCCAAGTGACCCTATGTAGGAGTAACAGTCCCTATTCTGCTCTGTGTCAGTGTGTATCAGGGATCCTTAGGACAGGTGTCAATCCATATCTGCCAAGTGACCCTATGTAGGAGGAACAGTCCCTATTCTGCTCTGTCTCAGTGTGTATCAGGGATCCTTAGGACAGGTGTCAATCCATATCTGCCAAGTAACCCTATGTAGGGGACACAGTCTCTATTCTGCTCTGTGTCAGTGTGTATCATGGTCTCTGAGGACAGGTGTCAATCCATATCTGCCAAGTGAACCTATGTAGGGGGAACAGTCTCTATTCTGCTCTGTGTCAGTGTGTATCATGGTCTCTGAGGACAGGTGTCACTCCATATCTGCCAAGTGACCCTATGTAGGGGAACAGTCTCTATTCTGCTCTGTGTCAGTGTATCATGGTCTCTGAGGACAGGTGTCAATCCATATCTGCCAAGTGACCCTATGTAGGAGGAACAGTCCCTATTCTGCTCTGTGTCAGTGTGTATCAGGGGCTCTGAGGACAGGTGTCAATCCATATCTGCCAAGTGACCCTATGTTGGGGTAACATTCCCTATTCTGCTCTGTGTCAGTGTGTATCAGGGATCCTTAGGACATGTGTCAATCCATATCTGCCAAGTGACCCGATGTTGGGGTAACATTCCCTATTCTGCTCTGTGTCAGTGTGTATCAGGGATCCTTAGGACGGGTGTCAATCCATATCTGCCAAGTGACCCGATGTTGGGGTAACATTCCCTATTCTGCTCTGTGTCAGTGTGTATCAGGGATCCTTAGGACAGGTGTCAATCCATATCTGCCAAGTGACCCGATGTAGGGGGAACAGTCCCTATTCTGCTCTGTGTCAGTGTGTATCAGGGATCCTTAAGACATGTGTCAATCCATATCTGCCAAGTGACCCTATGTAGCAGGAACAGTCCCTATTCTGCTCTGTGTCAGTGTGTATCAGGGATCCTTAGGACAGGTGTCAATCCATATCTGCCAAGTGACCCTATGTAGGGGGACCAGTCCCTATTCTGCTCTGTGTCCGTGTGCATCAGGGGCTCTGAGGACAGTTGTCAATCCATATGTCAAGGTGTCAATATGTCATATGTCAGGTGTCAATCCATATTCTTTGTGATTTAGGAATGTTAGGTGATTTCTGCCCTTTATGAATTAAAACCAGACTCTGTAATTTTCCATGGGAGTTTTGCCATGCATCCCCCTCCGGCATGCCACAGTCCAGGTGTTAGTACCCTTGAAACAACTTTTCCATCACTATTGTGGCCAGAAAGAGTCCCTGTGTGTTTTAAAATTCGCCTGCCCATTGAAGTCTATGGCGGTTCGCCCGGTTCGCCGGTTCGCGAACATTTGCGGAAGTTCGCGTTCGCCATTCGCGAACCGAAAATTTCTTGTTCGCGACATCACTATAGTTCGGTACATAATTACGCGAATACCGGCATTCGGTTACGGATCATATACGGTTTATAGCTTGTGGGGATATTTATGGGATGATAATATTAAGCAGTCGAGAATTGCCCACTATTTCAATTCTCTTAGATCTTAGAGATCGTTTTTCAAATAAGTGAAAAGTATTCCATACTATTAAATCACCATTTGTTATAAAAATTAATTTATTTTATTGTAACATATAACATAACAATAATATTAGGCAGCATGCATGATAATAATCAGTGAATATTTTGTATACATAAGTATGCAATACAATGGAATGGTTATACACGTTTCAACGGCTAACAGCACCGTCTGTCACTTAAGATTTATGAGGGTATCCTTACAGACAAAAAGTAAAGCTTTTCACATCGAAGAGCCATAAAACCTTGGCTAACAGTTAAAACAATTGAATAACCCTTTCAATGCTGGTTAGATCCTCCTAGGCATATAGTATCCTATTCTCCTGTGATTTTCAATTGAAATAACATTTGAACCAACTCATTAATCATTTCCTGGAACCATCAAATAAGAATAATCTACCAGATTCTATGGGCCGAATTTTAATTTGCCTAAAAAGATATCTTATCTTATATTAGAGAAAATCAATACACCTGGATAAAAACAGCGGTATGCTAACACGTGATAATATCACATTAATATATAATTATTCTTAATTCCACCTGCAGAATGGAATGTTTATAACTATATATTCTTTAGTTAACTAAGATTTCTAAATATGGAAATCTGACTGTGATTTATCCAGTCATATATCATGCTATTAGTAAATTTTAATTAATTTAAATTAATTAAATAAAACCTGCATAATTACCAGTTATGTAGATATTCTCATCAGATGAATAAGTAGTCCCAGAAACTTGATTGGTTGTATGGAGTTGCGTGAGTGATAGTGAAAAGTGGTGTTGGTTAGAAAGTCAGATTATAATTCTAAGTGTAAAGAGTTTTAAGAGTAGAGTGTTAGTCTCATGGATTATTTTTGAGTCTCTCTCTCTGCATGTCCGAATCGGAATCCCCAACTTCAACTCGTCCCTCTGTATGTCTCTATATATCCAACTTTTCCCTTTGTCCTTACTTTTAAAGGGCCAGACTCTATGTACATCATTAGTTGATAAACCAATAGGAAGCCGTAGGTGAATTCAATCAATGGATCGCAATTTAGGTATTTGATCCATAGAGGGCAGTCTCATCTAACGAAACCTTCCTATCCAGGAAAGAGTTAACTTTTTCTGATGATGATTTTGACGTCATTTGGCTTATCTAAAATGATTACCATAACTTAGATTTGCTGTCAGTTCAAAGCGTTTGTCCCAGTCTTTGTGGCAACTACTTTGATCGTAACTTGTAAAATTGACAGTTCTAAACTCAATTTCACCCCTTAATTACAATGGAACCTTGTAAAATTTAGAAAGTAAAATTAATTACTTAGTCTTCAATGTCACTAGTGTCTGTGTTTAGATAAATGCATTCCTTAGTGGTTAGTGAAAGTAAGAAGAAACTATGTTTCTGTTATCCTGAAGATAGCAAAATGGAGTCTGCTCTGAGTTCTTAGTGACTTTGGCAATATACACTTTTAATTTCTTTTTAGCACAAAATGTCTGTTGATATAAATATTCTGACATAACCCCCCTTAGTGACCTTTCATGGCAATGAATAATTTAGCCTATGAATAGGCACTATAGAAGTTACCAGACATATTGTGCACTCACATCATTTCTATTGACGTAGGCCCGTGCGTGGAATTAACATGTTTGTATATTTTTGTACCTGTGAGAGCTTTGAACTTTACACTTAGTACAATCAACCATAATATTATTATTAACATAGTACATTGTTTTCATTTGAAAAATGTTTTTGGGAGTTACATATGGTATGGGTAATAAAAAGCAAATCTCCATACATTCCGGATCAATTAAGAGAGGTATAGTGCTCCCCATCTCAAAGGCCAGATTTAATTGCATAAGCTCAATTGTTTCTCCATCCACATTGGCAAGCATCGCATGAACAATATCCTTGGATACAAAGTACAGAGGTATGCGTCCCCCTGCCAATTCGATCATTCCAGTTTGCACTTCGTCAAAAAAAGCAAGTGTGTGGAACAATATTGGGTCATGCAGAAATAGAAGTTCACGCTTAAATAAGTCATGACTTTGGTGCAACTCAGTGGATTTGGCAATTAACTCCGAATGCAAATTTGTTGTAACAACTGTGTCTTCCACAATAGTTAGCACGTCTTGGAGAAGTGTTCTTTGCTGTTGTATCACCTGATGAATATCGTTAATGTGTTGCTTTAGCGCATAGATTTCCATATCCAGCTTTGGACAGTAATAGAGTTGGCTGCAGACATTCCAGTTGCGACAACTGCACCGACAGTGGCACAAACTAATGCAACAATTATGGCGGTGAGGAACCTTTTGGGTCGGTTGCTCATCTAAATAGTACTGGATACAAATGGTTTCCGGGCTTGCTCCAAGATGTTTCGCACACGGTCCTGTGCTCTTTGGAGGTGCATCTGGTACCAAGTCTGTAACTCAGGAAGCTGCATCGATGAAATGTTGTATGCCTTCTCGATGGAAATCTTGGGCTCCAAGCTGACGAACACACGTCGGGTCAGGATCCTCTTCTCTGTCAAGATGAACCCTGGTGTCTCTTGAATCAGGATGCCGGAGGATGGTCCCATCTCTGCGATCGGGTCGGTCCGTAGCTCTTGGCACAGGAGCAGTACAATCCAGAAACACGCCACATCCTTCTTGGACATCTTTCGACAGTCACGTATCAGTAACTCGTTTCAGACTTATCTACTAATGATTCAAGGTTTGTTAAGCATACAAACTTATAACAGTATGACATCACTTGACCTAGGACGACACATTATTACGATTCATCAACATATGTATTCTCTCTAATTCTATTTTTATAACTTCATCCCTCACCACATTTATTACTGACCCTTCAGTAATTCACCTATAGCAGCGAAACAAGCTAGTAACCTGCTTAGAAAATGTAGTTATTAGATGGCAAGGAAATGGTTAATGACATGAATGTACATGAGATCATGGCACATCACAACATTTTACATCATACGATACCACGTGAATCAAGCATTCATCCAGGTTAGTCGTTCACCCTTCTGCGTCCGAATCCACACCTATAATCCTTAATTGAGATTTAGGATGACAAGCACGCAACTGGTTAATGTGAACCTACTTTTCAATAAAATCACCATCCTTAGGAATTTTTATCTTATACGCTACAGGGGAAATTTTGTCAATAATGACATATGGCCCTTTCCAAGAAGGTAAAAATTTATTTTCCTTAACTTGATTTCACGCAAAGTTATACAGATAGACTTGATCTATGATCTCATATTCCTTTTTCGTGGTTTTTAAATCGTAATAGGTCTTAACCCCTGTCGCTGCTTTTTCTAGATTATTTTGGGCAAAAGCAAACGCATGCTGTAAATGTTTGTGCGATATACTGATGCGTAGTGGCAGCATTGATCAAGTTATGATCCGAAGTACGATATAGTAAATGCTGTGGTAAAACCATCTTTCTTCCTGTCATCAATTCAAAAGGTGACAATTTAGTAGCAGTGCTAGGTGTAGCTCTAATCACCATTAAAACTAAGGGCAATTTAATGTCCCAGTCTTTACCGGACTCCTTAACATACTTCTTCAGAATATTAACAATAGACTGGTTATATCGCTCTACACCCGCGCTAGACGCAGCGCGGTATGCAATATGTAGCTTTCGTTTAACAACTAGAATTTTCCACATCTTAGCCATTACTTCGCTAGTAAAGTGACTACCTCTATCTGACTCAATTCTTTGAGGCAGACCGAACCTGGAAATGACATGGTTAATCAACAAAGTGGCGCACACGGTACTCGTGTTCTCTTTACAAGGCAAACACTCTATCCACTTTGTGTACATACATGTAACGGTTAACATGTATTTGTTACCTCTTGAAGATCTTGTTACAGGACCTATAAAGTCAATTTGAATATCAGACCAGGGTAATGACAACCCCCTCTTCTGAAGTGGTGCACGATGGGTTGGACCATGGGGTTGATATTGCGGACAAATCAAGCATCCCTGACAATATGTCTTAACATCTCTTAACATGTGTGGCCAATATGCATAATCATGCAATATCTCATATGTGATCTTATCACCACGATGCTCAGATGTAGGTGCATCATGTGCGTGTTGGAGCATTAACCCTCTGTATACAGTTGGGACTACCCATTGTTGTATACGATGTTTAGAAGTTCTGACCAGAAACCCATCCATGATACTAAATTGGACTTTATATCTCATCAAGAGTCGTAAATCTTCATTATCTTTGCTGGGATTGGCAGTAGGGTCTTCTATATGTCTATAGAATATGCCTATGACGGGATTGTTCTTTTGACTAGTAATCAGATCCTGACTAGGAGCTTCTTGACTCCATTGCACGACTTTTAAGTCGGCATTACCTCTAGCCTGTCGTCTAGTTATGGCTTCAACATGAATTGAACCCATAAGATCATCTATGTTCAGGGTTTCACCATTGATGGCAGCTTGTTTTGCCAGTGAATCGGCTAAGTCATTACCATCCTTGTCAATACCTTCTATTTTAGAATGGCCTTTGGTTTTCTTCCAATATATGGTTAAACCATTTTCCTTAACCAACTCATCGATTTTACAAAACAATTTCCCATGTTTAACAGGTTTGTTATTGCTTTTCAGCATTTGGTTACGTTTCCAGCTAGGCAGATATTCGACGAAACTGTTGCGAACATAGTTGGAATCAGTTATAATAACAAATTTTTTGATACCATATTCTATTGCCATTTGAATGGTCTTATATACTGCACAGAGTTCATCTATCTGACTGCTTTTGGGACCAATATTGTATCCTATAGATACATTGGGACAATCACCTGTCCAGGCGATTCCAATACCTGCAACTAACTTCCGTTCAGTACCAGCAGCATGGTGATATGAACAACCATCAATGTATACCCACGGTAGTGGTCGATAGTATTCTTCGTCATAAACTTTATAAGGGGATAGCAATTGCTCTTCTAGGAAGTCATCTCCGGTGTTATTATCATCCAGAGTTGGGGCAGTACAGTCATGTAATTCTGCTAAACCTTGGGCAACTGGGCTTTTCTTATTATGCTTATAACAGACTTCTAACGGCCATCCCTGTAAGGATAGAGTCCATGCAGTAATCCGACTGTTAGAGAGATTACCGTCTCTGATTCTTTCACTCTCCAGATACTGTAGAGGTTGGTGAGCTGTTTCTACAATTATTTTCTCACCTTGGATATAGCTACGAAAATTTTGTAGTGCCCAGACAGTCGACAATAATGCCTTCTCACACGTGTTAAATTTAACTTCAACAGGTGACAAAGTCTTGCTAGCATATGCAATAACTTTGTTTAGACTGTCCTGCTTCTGATACAGAACAGCACTTATGCTTAAATCGGTATATCCTGTCTCCAGATAGAAGGGTTTACCCCCCTCTGGGTATGCTAAACAGGGTGCCTGAGTGAGCTTCCTCCTCAGTTCACTTACCGCTTGGTTCTGAGGCTTCCCCCAGATCCAGGTAATTTCCTTTTTAAGCAGGTGTAAGAGTGGTTTTGTTATTTCTGCATAGTTATCTATAAACTTACGGGAGTAGTTAGTCATACCAAGGAATGATCTTAATTCCCTGATGTTTGAAGGTGTTTTAGCCTTAATTACAGCTTCAACCTTCTTCCTCTGAGGATTTAATCCTTCAGAAGTTACCTCATGTCCGAGGAAGTTGACATGGGTGCGACACCATTGCGCCTTTTGTAAAGACAGTTTTATCCCTGCCTCTCTTAACTGAGTGAGAACATGTCTAATCTCTATGATATGCTTATCAAAGGAAGTGCTTTTCAGCAAGACATCGTCGACATATGATAACGTTCCTCTCTCGAGTGCGTCAGGCATAGCTTTATGCATGAACACAGCGAATTCATGACCAGAGTTTATGTAAACGAAGGGCAAACGGGTCCAGGTATACTGCTGCTTTCCAAATGTGAAGGCCAATTTGTATTGGTCTTCATAATGGACTGGTACAGTCCAATAACCCTGCGCACAGTCAAGGCAGTGAATATTTTGGATCCCTGCATTTGTACCAAACATTGGTCTATGTATGGCACTGGCCAACCAGACATATAGACGCGTTTATTTAGCTGTCGTAAGTCAGTGCATAAACGCCACTGTCCATTAGGTTTCAGAATCCCCAAGATCGGATTATTATATGAACTGTGCACTGGATGTATAATTCCCCTTTCCTTTAAATTCTGAATGATGTCATGTAGACCATCATATGACTCTAATGGGAGTCTATATTGTTTAATAAATACAGGTGGTAAATTTGGATCAGTTTGTATTCTGGCTACGTGGAGGTTAGTTAACCCACAGTCGTAGGAATCTTTGGCAAAAATATCTTGGAATTCCATTAGGATTTCCTTTAGCTGTTGCCGCTCAGCATCGTTGGAGCAAGCGTCAGCTAAAGATATTTGCTCTTCTAGCCTTTCCTGAAATCCTGGAAAGATTTCAGGCTGGCCTATCTCATAAAAGAAGAGATATCTCATAAGCTTCTTCAAGCCTAGAAGTTAGGTCAGTTCGGTGTTGACTTACCTTTTTGTCGTCGTGATACTCTTGTGATTCCTGCTCATTGAGCAGATGATCGAAGGTGATTAATGCTTCTTCGATTTTACACGAGCCTTCTTTGACGTTGAAGGGATACACAGATAGGATAGTGAATAATCTTTCTGGAGAGGAATGGAATATTTGATCGACAATTTCATCCTCAGTTAAGTATTCTTTAGGGATGAGGCCTATAATTTGGTTTTGGAAACCAAATGTATAGTACTCCGCATCCAATGCTAGACCTAATAATGTTCATTTTGGTAAAGTAACACTATTGGGTGTAACATTGTTGACCATTATATAGGTGGGATTCTTACCAATACTTACCATTGGTGTATGTGTTACCACCATCCCTAATTGTTGTATCCTGTTAGATAAACAGATTAGGGCATCAGAGTTTTCCAATCTCTGACCCTTCTTGACCTGTAGGGGTAAAAGAAAGTTACTTGTCCCCTGTGGAATGGTTATGTCATCAGGAACTTGTATACTTACCGCATATGCGAGTATTTGTCCTGATTTCAGGGCGTTTTCCTCGTGTAGGTATCCACAAGGATTACCTTTTCACCTTGTCCACAAATTGGAATTAATCAGGTCAAGGTGTATGGCAAAGCGATGTATGACATCATTGCCGATGTAAACCTGATAGCGAGGTTCGTTTATCACTAGGAATAAACGTTTAACTGTCTTATTTCCGATGGAAATAGATAGTAAACATTTTGCTATCACATTGTGACTCTCTGATTCGCCATCCAGGTTCTGGATCCACCTGTCATGTGGGGAAGTGTACCTGATCATTTTAGGATTAGTGATCTGCTTAAACAGACTTCTGCTAATATAGCTGATCTCACTCTTTAAGTCCAGCTTTGCATTCCTACTTCTTCCTAAGTCATGTATTTGAATAGGAAAGAATAAGTTGTTATTAACCCTTTCAATTCTGGCAAAGAATTGAGCATGACCTGTCAGATCTACAGATTCAACATAGTCCCTGTGGAGAGAAATGGTTAAAACATCACCTTCCAGAGAGACATTCTGGATCCTCTCTGGAGCAACTCTTACGGAATGCTCATCTACAGGTGCGATTGCATCATTCACCTGCAGGATAGTCACGTCAGGTGACCTCTATCGAGTCAGGTCTTTCTTCTATGGCAGTTACGATCAGATTGTACATGTGATTTCTCATAGGTTATAGGAACCTTAGCTTGTGACCATACAATTCCATTTACACAGTCAATAATTGTGTTAAGTCTTCTGAGTATGTCTATACCCAGAATCAGTCGGTCATAGGGGAGATCTACCACTATCACCGGGTGTCTAAAGGTTTTGTTACCTATTTTAAACTTTAACCAGGTATTGCCAATAACATGAAGGGCATTTCCTCCTACACTCAACAGAGCATTGGGGAAATCTCTTAGCTTCGGCTTATCCGCTGCTAAGTGCATTACCTGCTGGAAGTAGGTATTGGATAAGATAGTGGCTTGTGAACCAGTATCTATTAACCCTTTGAAAGGCTGGGGTAGTGAATCCTGTATTTCTACAGACATGTAGTACCTTCCTTCATGTTCTTCTAATTCACATAAGAAGTTAGAATGTGTTAACATATCACTAGTGATGCACCGAACGGTTCGCTGGCGAATAGTTCCTGGCGAACATAGCATGTTCGCGTTCGCCACAGCGGACGAACATATGCGCGGTTCAATCCGCCCCCTATTCGTCATCATTGAGTAAACTTTGACCCTGTACCTCACAGTCAGCAGACACATTCCAGCCAATTAGCAGCACACCCTCCCTAACAGACCCTCCCACCTACTGGAAGGCATCCATTTTACATTCATTCTCAAGCTGCATGCTTAGTGAGAGGAGGGAAAGTGTAGCTGCTGTTGATTAGATAGGGAAATGCATAGCTAGGTTAGGGTATACAGTGTCCACTACAGCCATGAAGGACTCATCTGATCTCTGCTGTAAGGACAGCATCCCAAAAGGCCCTTTTTAGGGCTAGAACATCAGTCTGCTTTTTTTTTTTCTGTGTAATGTAATTGCAGTTGCCTGCCTGCCAGCTTCTGTGTCAGGCTCACAGTGGATACTGTGCCCAATGCCACCACTCACTCACTGGTGTCACAATAGCTTGCATTTAAAAAAAAATAAAAAAAATCACTATAATAGATTGAATAGCAGTTAGTTGTCTGCCAGCTTCTGTGTCAGGCTCATGGTGGATACTGTGCCCAGTGCCACCACTCACTCACTGGTGTCACAATAGCTTGCATTTAAAAACAAAAAACTTTTTTCACTGTTATAGATTGAATAGCAGTTAGTTGTCTCAAAGTGGGTGTATCAGCCCTACTGCGTGTACTCTGCCAGTTCACAGTGCCACTCTTATCTGGTGTCACAATAGCGTGCATTTAAAACCAAAAAACTTTTTTCACTGTTATAGATTGAATAGCAGTTAGTTGTCTCAAAGCGGGTGTGTCAGGCTCACAGTGAATACTGTGCCCAGTGCCACCACTCACTCACTGGTATCACAATAGCTTGCATTTAAAACCAAAAAAACTTTTTTCACTGTTATAGATTGAATAGCAGTTAGTTGTCTGCCAGCGTCTGTGTCAGGCTCACAGTGGATGCTGTGCCCAGTGCCACCACTCACTCACTGGTGTCACAATAGCTTGCATTTAAAACAAAAAACTTTTTTCACTGTTATAGATTGAATAGCAGTTAGTTGTCTTAAAGCGGGTGTGTCAGGCTCACAGTGGATACTGTGCCCAGTGCCACCACTCACTCACTGGTGTCACAATAGCTTGCATTTAAAAACAAAAAACTTTTTTCACTGTTATAGATTGAGTAGCAGTCAGTGTCCTTAAAGCGGGTGTGTTACGCTAAAAGTGGATAAGGTGCCCAGTGCCACCACTCACTGGGGTTACAATAGCTTGCATTTAAAAACAAAAAACTTTTTTCACTGTTATAGATTGAATAGCAGTTAGTTGTCTCAAAGCGGGTGTGTTAAGCTCACAGTGGATACGGTGCCCAGTGCCACCACTCACTGGTGTCACAATAGCTTGCATTTTAAAACAAAAAACTTTTTTCACTGTTATAGATTGAATAGCAGTCAGTGTCCTTAAAGCGGGTGTGTCAGGCTCACAGTGGATACTGTGCCCAGTGCCACCACTCACTCACTGGTGTCACAATAGCTTGCATTTAAAACCAAAATACTTTTTTCACTGTTATAGATTGAATAGCAGTTAGTTGTCTCAAAGCGGGTGTGTCAGGCTCACAGTGGATACTGTGCCCAGTGCCACCACTCACTCACTGGTGTCACAATAGTGTGCATTTAAAAACCCAAAATTCTTTTTTCACTGTTATAGATTGAATAGCAGTTAGTTGTCTGCAAGCGTCTGTGTGTCAGGCTCGCAGTGTATACTGTGCCCATTTGCCCAGTGCCACCACTCACTCACTGGTGTCACAATAGCGTGCATTTAAAAACCCAAAAACTTTTTTCACTGTTATAGATTGAATAGCAGTTAGTTGTCTCAAAGCGGGTGTGTCAGCCCTACAGCGTGTACTCTGCCAACCTTTGCCAGTTCACAGTGCCACTCATATCTGGTGTCACAGTAGCTTGCATTTAAAAATAAAAAAACTTTTTTCACTGTTATAGATTGAATAGCAGTTAGTTGTCTCAAAGCAGGAGTGTCAGCCCTACAGCGTGTACTCTGCCAACCTCTGCCAGTTCACAGTGCCACTCATATCTGGTGTCACAGTAGCTTGCATTTAAAAACAAAAAACTTTTTTCACTGTTATAGATTGAATAGCAGTTAGTTGTCTCAAAGCTGGTGTGTCAGCCCTACAGCGTGTACTCTGCCAACCTCTGCCAGTTCACAGTGCCACTCATATCTGGTGTCACAGTAGCTTGCATGCATAGTACCACTAATCGAAAAAAAAATGACAGGCAGAGGCAGGCCACCCTGCAGGGGCCGTCGTGGTCGTGGTGCTGTGATTCCCTTTTACCCTAGAATAATGCCCAGTTTTCAGAGGCCAGGTACCCTGAACTTGAAAAGTTCTGAGGACATAGTTGACTGGCTAACACAGGACACCCAATCTTCTACAGCTTCCGCGCGGAACCTTGACGCAACATTCTCCTCCAGCTTAGCTTCGGGCACCTCTCAAGATATCACTCACCCCCCTGCCGCCACCACCAACACTAGCACCACAGCCGCTTCACTTGGTATGTCAGAGGAGTTATTTACACATCCGTTTGAAGAAATGAGTGATGCGCAACCATTATTGACAGAGGATGTAGATAACAGGGATATGTCTCAGGCAGGCAGCATTACACATATGGACGTACGGTGTGATGATGATGATGATGTTGTACCCGCTGCTGCTTCCTTTGCTGAGTTGTCAGATACAAGTGAAGCGGTTGATGATGACGATGCGTCCATGGATGTCACGTGGGTGCCCGCTCGGCAAGAAGAACAGGGCGAAAGTTCAGATGGGGAGACAGAGAGGAGGAGGAGGAGGAGACGAGTTGGAAGCAGGGGGAGGTCGTCGCAAGGAGCTAGTGGCACAGTCAGACAGCATGCATCGACACCCGGGGTCAGCCCGACAGCACGCCAATCAGCGCATGCTGTGTCCACCACCAGAATGCCGTCATTGCAGAGCTCAGCAGTGTGGAATTTATTTTGTGTGTCTGCCTCTGACAACAGCGATGCCATTTGCAACCTGTGCCAAAAGAAACTGAGTCGTGGGAAGTCCAACACCCACCTAGGTACAACTGCTTTGCGTAAGCACATGATCGCACATCACAAATGCCTATGGGATCAACACATGAGTACAAGCAGCACACAAACTCAAAGCCGCCATCCTCCTCCTGGTCCAGCATCTTCAGCCACGTCAACCACTGCTGTCCTCCTTGCCCACTCTCAACCATCCGCCACTCTGTCTCTTGCCTTGAGCAGTTCCTGCTCATCTGCCCGCAGTCAGGTGTCTGTCAAGGACATGATTGAGAGTAAGAAGCCAATGTCAGAAAGTCACCCCCTTGCCCGGCGTCTGACAGCTGGCTTGTCTGTACTATTAGCCCGCCAGCTTTTACCATGCAGGCTGGTGGAGTCTGAGGCGTTCAAAACATTTGTAGCTATTGGAACACCGCAGTGGAAGGTACCCGGACAAAATTTCTTTTCACAAAAGGCAATCCCCAACCTGTACTCGATTGTGCAAAAGGAAGTAATGGCATGTCTGGAACACAATGTTGGGGCAAGGGTCCATCTGACCACTGATACCTGGTCTGCAAAGCATGGTCAGGGCAGGTATATCACCTACACTGCGCATTGGGTAAACCTGCTGACGGCTGCCAAGCATGGAATGCGTGGCTCTGCAGAGGAGTTGGTGACACCGCCATGACTTGCAGGCAGGCCTGCTGCCACCTCCTCTACTCCTCCTACTCCATCCTCTTCCATAACCTCCTCGGCTGAGTCCTCTTCTGCTGCTGCATCTTGCTCCACATCAACGGCACCCTCCCAGCTCCCCAGGTACTATTCCACATCCCGGATACGGCAGTGTCACGCCGTCTTGGGTTTGACTTGCTTGAAAGCAGAGAGTCACACCGGACAAGCACTCCTGTCCGCCCTGAACGCACAGGTGGAAAAGTGGCTGACTCCGCAGCGACTGGATATCGGCAAAGTAGTTTGTGACAACGGAACAAATTTGTTAGCGGCATTGAAGTTGGGCAAGTTGTCACATGTGCCGTGCATGGCACATGTGTGTAATCTGATCGTACAACGCTTTGTGCATAAGTACATAGGCTTACAGGACGTCCTGAAGCAGGCCAGGAAGGTGTGTGGCCATTTCAGGCGTTCCTACACGGCCATGGCTCACTTTGCCGATATCCAGCGGCTAAACAACATGCCAGTGAGGCGCTTGATTTGCGACAGCCCGACACGTTGGAATTCAACACTCCTAATGTTCGACCGCCTGCTCCAACAAGAAAAAGCCGTTAATGAATATTTGTATGACCGGGGTGCTAGGACAGCCTCTGGGGAACTGGGAATTTTTTGGCCATGTTACTGGACGCTCATGCGCAATGCCTGTAGGCTCATGCTTCCTTTTGAGGAGGTGACAAACCTAGTCAGTGGCACCAAAGGCACCATCAGCTACATCATACCATTTGTTTTCTTCCTGGAGCGTGCCCTGCGAAGAGTGCTGGATCAGGCCATAGATGAGCGTGAAGAGGAAGAGTTGTGGTCACCATCACCACCAGAACCAGCCTTATCAGCATCGCTTGCTGGACCTGCGGCAACACTGGAAGAGGATTGTGAGGAAGAGGAGTCAGAGGAGGAATGTGGCTTTGAGGAGGAGGAGGAAGACCAACCACAACAGGCATCCCAGGGTGCTCGTTATCACCTATCTGGTACCCGTGGTGTTGTACGTGGCTGGGGGGAAGAACATACCTTCATTGAGATCACTGAGGAGGAGGAACGGGAAATGAGTAGCTCGGCATCCAACCTTGTGCAAATGGGTTCTTCATGCTGTCGTGCCTGTTGATGGACCCTCGTATAAAAAGGCTGAAGGAGAACGACCTGTATTGGGTGTCCACGCTACTAGACCCCCGGTATAAGCAGAAAATGGATGAAATGTTACCAAATTACAACAAGTCGGAAAGGATGCAGCATTTGCAAAATAAATTAAAAAGTATGCTTTACACAGCATTTAAGGGTGATGTCACAGCACAACAGGGGAAGAGGTGAAAGTAATCCTCCTCCTCCCACGACCATGCCGGCAAGGACAGGACGCTTTACAGACGTATTGTTGATGGAGGACATGCAGAGCTTTTTAAGTCCTACGAATCACCACAGCCCTTCGGGATCCACAAAAAAAAGGCACATAACAGGGATTAAACTGATAAGAATAATACTACTTAACACACCTTATAATAACGCAGAGAGAGGCAACGCAGAGAGAGGAGTCAGAGGAGGAAGGTGGCTTTGAGGAGGTGGAAGACCAAACACAGCAGGCGTCCCAGGGGGCTTGTTGTCACCTTTAGGGGACCCTTGGTGTTGTACGTGGCTGGGTGGAGGAAGAGACCTTCAATGACATCAGTGAGGACAAGGAACGGGACATGGATAGCTTGGTATCCAACCTTGTGCAAATGGGGAGTTTGCGGTTGTGCAAATGGACTGTTTGCGGTTGTTTGCGGTGCGTTAAATGGGGAGTTTGGTCTGTCACTGTGAAGCGGGCGTAACCCTTACACTACCTGATCGATACAACATCATACAGTAGGCCCCCCCCCTCATTATTTTTATGGCCCCCACCCACCGGGGGAGGACAGTAGGTCCCCCCTTATCCTTATTTACTGAATATTCCCCTGTATAACAATGTTTGGCATTTAGTGAATATTCCCTATTCTGCTCTGTGTCAGTCTGTATCAGGGATCCTTAGGACAGGTGTCAATCCATATCTGCCAAGTGATCCTATGTAGGGGGAACAGTCTCTATTCTGCTCTGTGTCAGTGTGTATCATGGTCTCTGAGGACAGGTGTCAATCCATATCTGCCAAGTGACCCTATGTAGGGAACAGTCTCTATTCTGCTCTGTGTTAGTGTGGATCATGGTCTCGGAGGACAGATCTTCAATTACATATCTGCCATTTGACCCTATGTAGGGGAACAGTCTCTATTCTGCTCTGTGTCGGTGTATCATGATCTCTGAGACAGGTGTCAGAATCCATATGTGTGATGGGCCTATGCCCAGGAGGAACCCAGCCTCTATTCTGCTCTCGTCAGTGTGTATCCAGGGGCTCTGAGAGGGACAGGTGTCAATCCATATCTGCCAAAGTGACCTGGGTGGGGAACAGTCTCTATTCTGTATTGTCGGTGTGTATGTGATCTCACAAAGAAGACGGATGTCAATCCATATATGCCAAGTGACCTATATGCTTGGTAGGAACAGTCTCTATTCTGCTCTGTGTCAGTGTGTATCATGGTCTCTGAGGGCAGGTGTCAATCCATGTCTGCCAAGTGACCCTATGTAGGAGAACAGTCTCTATTCTGCTCTGTGTCAGTGTGTATCATGGTCTCAGAGGACAGGTGTCAATCCATATCTGCCAAGTGACCCTATGTAGGGGGAACAGTCTCTATACTGCTCTGTGTCAGTGTGTATCAGGGGCTCTTAGGACAGGTGTCAATCCATATCTGCCAAGTGACCCTATGTAGGGGGAACAGCCCCTATTCTGCTCTGTGTCAGTGTGTGCTTGATCTCTGAGGACGGGTGTCAATCCATATCTGTAGTGACCCTATGTGGGAGGGGTGATCTCTATTCTGCTCTGTGTCGGTGTGTATCATGATCTCTGAGACGGGTGTCAGTCCATATACCATTTGATGACCCTATGTGAGTAGAGACGGTCTCTATTCTGCTGTGTCCGGTGTGTATCATGGTCTCTGAGGACGGGTGTCAATCCATATCTGCCAAAGTGATGACCCTATGGGGAGGAATTTTGAGTCTCTATTCTGTTCTGTGTCGGGTGTGTATCATGGATCTCTGAGGACGGTGTCAATCCATATCTACCAGTGCCCCTATGTGGGAGGAACTTGACCTCTATTCTGCTCTGTGTCGGTGTGTATCAGGGGCTCTGGGGACTGGTGTCAATCCATATCTTAAAGTGATGACCCGATGTAGGGGGAACAGTCCCTATTCTGCTCTGTGTCAGTGTGTATCAGGGATCCTTGGGACAGGTGTCAATCCATATCTGCCAAGTGACCCTATGTAGGGGGACCAGTCTCTATTCTGCTCTGTGTCCGTGTGCATCAGGGGCTCTGAGGACAGGTGTCAATCCATATGTCAAGGTGTCAATATGTCGTATGTCAGGTGTCAATCCATATTCATTGTGATTTAGGAATGTTAGGTGATTTCTGCCCTTTATGGATTAAAACCAGACTCTGTATCAGCTGTGTAATTTTCCATGGGAGTTTTGCCATGGATCCCCCTCCGGCATGCCACAGTCCAGGTGTTAGTCCCCTTGAAACAACTTTTCCATCACTATTGTGGCCAGAAAGAGTCCCTGTGTGTTTTAAAATTCGCCCTGCTTGTTGGAAGGTCTATGGTAGGTTGTGGGATTGGCGGTTAGGAAGGTGCACATTCTTGGTTAGTTCGCCGTTCGCGAACCGTAAATTTCGGGTTCGCGACATCACTACATATCACTCGTTTTCTATACGTTACCTGTCACAGCAGTAGTTTCTACCTGTACTGAGGAATGCTCAGACTTACCCACAGGCCCATCCTTCTCAGGAATATCTTGAACTGTCAAGCGGGAACTAGTGGTCGGCATCTCATCAGTTAACCCTTTCAGGTCTGGATCCTGGAAACTAGTGGCTGCTGGGGCTATTTTAGCCTTTGGCTGAAATGAAAAAACAGAGGAACACGTTGCGCCTCCTTCACCCGGAAGTGAAGTGACGGTATAGGCAATAGGTTTTCTTACACAACTATTGTTTGTTTGACTGTTAGTACCTGGAAAGGAAACAGGGTTAGGTTTTACATCTACTGACAACCTAGCCTGTTTAGTCACAGTGGCTATTATTGCTGCGGCACTTGTTGTTGTTGCTGCGGTTGCACAGGTAGTTCTGCAATTGGAGCTATCCCTAAAAAAGGATTTCTGGCAAAGACTTCGTTAATCTTTGTCATTTCCTCCATTAATTTGCCCATCTGGTCTGTCAGTTGACCAACCTGACGACGCAAATTATTTCCCCCAATGCCGTTTTGTCTTTGCCCATTAGAATTTGGTTGGGATGGCTGAGACTGTTGGGAGTTATTGGAAGCAGATTGGTTATTTCT
>OW240914.1:53579282-53598193 GCA_933207985.1 Pelobates cultripes
GCTGAGCCACTTTTGATTCCGGTTGAATAAGAAAGTCACTTTCATGCTGAATATCCTATAAAAAAAAAAACAAAAAAAAGCGCAAGACAGTCAAGAAAAGGCATTATATTGAAAGCAACAGTTAAAGACTATATAGTCACCAAAACAACTACAGCTTATTGCATTTGTTCTGGTGAGTAGAATCATTCCCTTCAGGCTTTTTGGTGTAAACACGGTTTACAGAGAAAATGCAGTGTTTATATTACAGCCTAGTGGTAACTTCACCGGCCACTCCTCAGACGGCTGCTAGAGGCACTTCCTGGGGCAGTGCTGCACACTGTGCAGTACGGCCATTCAGTGTCTCCACCCTCTGCATGCAGACACCGAACATTCCTCAGATGCATTAATTCAATTCATCTCTATGAGGAGATGCTGATTGGCCAGGGCTGTGTTTGGCTTGTGCAGGCTCTCCCTTTATCTGCCTCCTTGACAGTCTCATCCAATCCTATGGGGAAGCACGGTGATTGGCTCAGACCACCACTTCGGAGAGGTCAGCGGTTCACAGGCAAATATGGGCACAGACTTGAATACAAGATTTTACTATATTTAGGGAGGCAAGAGGAGGCCAGATGGTGGTTTTAACACTACAGGGTCAGGAATACATATTTGTTTCTGACACTTCTGGTGCTAGTTTAAGAAGTGATCTCAAATTGTTGGGTAAGCACATTAGGCCCTCCCTATAGGAATTGACTCACTGCTTTCCAATGGGGATTTTGCAGACACTGGATGTCCTCATTCACAGCGGGAGGACATCCAGCTTCATTTAGGTGACCAAGAGTCATGTAAACTCCCAGAAGCAACTCTAGTGGCTGTCTGGTAGTCAGGCTTATGTGGGTGTTCTACCCTCCAATAAATACACCTTCAACACTTGGGAGTGTTGCCTGTATTTCCTATTACCTTGTATAGTTGGCTGGATTAGCAGTGTCTGTCTAATGTAGAGCACCTCTAAAGCTGTGGGCCTGAGCAAAACGTGGAACCCGAGTGCAGGGGATTTTGCTGTCTGTAGCCACTATAGCTTGTCTTAGTACTGCAAAGTAAACATTGCAGGACTAGGTGGGACAGTGAAACTGTACCCAGACTACTTCTATGAGTTGAAATGGTCTGGGTGCCCACAGAATCCCTCTAACAGGACCACTACATGCAACAAACCTCATTATAATGAATTTATGGTATGGGGGTCCCAGGCACCAGTTACTTTAAGAGGTTAATGGGCAGTTTAACAACAAAGTCTTCAATCTGGCACCCGATCACTCAGAGGCTTCCTGATTAGCTAACAGTCTAGTAGTATCTCCTCAAAATCAGAAGAAAGTTGTTCAGATTTTTTTTACTCCATTTTGTGAACGGGGAACCTACTGTAACTCCAGGTACGCATGTGCGTTATAACTTTAAAGTAAAAAAAAAAAAAAAAGACAGCAAGAGGATAGTTGCATATAACAAAACTCTGCAGCTTTAGGAATACAAACATGTACACCTAATGTTAGTGTCCAACTATTTAGAGGGGTGCCCCCAACACCATGCTGGTCCCACCTCCCTTGCTGAGATAACCATCCTAAACTGATCTCAACCAATCTAATGCTTCTCAATAGGGAATCTTAACATTGCTGGAACTAATAGACAGCAATATTTTAGGCTGTAGCATTAAAGTAAAGAGGCACTGGACCCAGACCACTGATTTGAGATAAGCGTGCCTTCAGAGACCCTGTAATAGGATTTGTTCATGCAACACAAAGTTTAGTGACTTAAAACCAAAATGCAATTAGGTCAGGCAAAAATCGCCAACCTGTTAAAACAGCTGCAGACATCCAATTTAATTATTTTAATCCCCCCTTTAAAGTATAAAATATGGGTGTTCTCACTGTTCCGTGATTAAATGGGAGTCTACATTTAGAACGTACATTTAAAACATTAAAAAAAATAAACTCTTACTGCAACATCAGCTTCCCCGAGGATTTGGCTTCTGCGTTTCTTATGTTTCTTCTTAGAACCTGGAAATAAAAAAAAAAAAGTTTTGAGAATTGTCGTTGCGGTAAGATTAAACCGTCTAAAATCATATTCTTCGTGCAAACATTTGATAAAAAAATTACAGAACGTTGAGTTCGAAGCATAGAATCACGAGACTCACCTACTTCCTCCGCCATGTTCACTCTCCACGCGGTCACTGAGAACGAGCAATTTCCTTGCTAACTGATATACAATGTGGGCGGATTCTCAGGGAGAAAGCTTGCCCTTTCCGTCTGCATCGTGACGTGTATTGAAAAGGCGGGCAGAGTAGTGATCTGGTTTCAAATGACGATAGGACGCGTTACTGTCAGCCATTTTACCTACATATTCTTTACCTTGTTAGGAATGCACAATGTGGTCTGGGTGCAAAGTGGTCTTTTCAAACACAAGTTAAAGGGTATCTCTAACCACCATGACCTGTTATGCTTTTGGAAGTGGTCATGGTGGTAGGAATATGTATGTGCCTCGTTTCTGCTTGGAACTATGCATATACTGTACAGTTATATTTGCATTCTTGTGCCGATGCTTGTTGCGCCTCATGTCATTTGAATTAGGCAATCTGAAACTCTATTTGGGACTACCTAAAATCAATTCTGTGCAAAAATAGATCACGCGCATGTGCTCGGAGGGAAACATTCTCTATGGGAAGCACTCACTTAGTGTGATGGGAGGAAGCTAATCATGGTTTGCACCTGGCAGAGGTGCTAACCATAGGCTTCTGAGCTCTCTCTGTCCTTGAGTTGGACCCTTAGACCACCCTGGCCCCCACTCATGATGATGCGACTGTTTTATGGGCATCCTGAGAGACCGGGGGCCATTTGTCTCTCTTCCCCTGGCCCAAGGGTGGACCCTTGTGTGGGTTCCTGGGCACCCAAATACAAATCCCTATGTGATGGGCACCAGTTATTGGATGAGAGTTGCAGCTGAGCACTCTTAACCTATCACAGCCATCCATTGCTGATATAAATTAATATTACCTCCAGCAAGGGCCAGGCTGCTGAAGCCCAGGGGCCCTAATTTAGTATTAAAGATGTAACGGTTTTACACTGATTGGTAGGATGGCACCAGGGAAATCTAGACATCACAACCACTGCAATAAGATTAAATTATTATATAGCCTAGAGTGGTGATTGTGAATTATTTTGATCCCAAGTGCTCAAGGTGCCAAAAAAAAACACTTTAGGCTTGTTTGAGCAGGACCATCTTCATCTCTTAAAGGACCACTATAGTGCCAGGAAAACATACTCGTTTTCCTGGCACTATAGTGCCCTGAGAGTGCCTCCACCCTCAGGGACCCCCTCCCGCCGGGCTGGATGGCGAGGAAAGAGTTAAAGCTTACCTTTTCTCCAGCGCCGGGCGGGGAGCTCTCCTCCCCTTCGGCTGAATGCGCATGCGCGTCAGGAGCTGCGAGCGCATTCAGCCGGTCTCATAGGAAAGCATTTACAATGCTTTCCTATGGCCGCTTGCGTGTTCTCACTGTGATTTTCACAGTGAGAAGCACGCAAGCGCCTCTAGCGGCTGTCAATGAGACAGCCACTAGAGGATTTGGAGGCTGGATTAACCCATTTATAAACATAGCAGTTTCTCTGACAGATTCAGGGACTTCAGGATAATTCACCAAAGTGAGAATTCAATGTAAGTTCAAATATACACAATATGAACAAAAGTATGGGAACACCTGATCAACTGGGATATTTATGAATTTAGTACACCAATATTTACATTGAAGTCCGCACACCATAGTGTTTTAGACCAAACCTGGTGTTTGATGGAATATCTGCCCCTGTCCAAATATTTAAAGTGAAATGATGCGTGCACGCTGAAGAAATCACACTGACAACAAAGTTCAGTTAAAATTAAAACTTCAAAGTATATTGTCAGGGGGCGGCGTAGCCCCTTAAAAAAGCAAAATAATGCAATGTGTGCAAATACAGAAAGTAAACTTTTCAATTGGTTGTGTTGGGTGTTTTAGTAAAGTAAACATTTAATTGGTTAGATGTTAAGTGTTTTATCTTGTTTGACTTCCTCCAGGGTGTTGATGTCATCGTCATCTTAGGTGTAGCTCCGGATGGAGACGCCATCTTACTACAGGAGGGTCTTGGTCGATGGAAGGGGGTGCTCTAGCAGCCATTTTGAGTAATGAATGAGCACAGGTACACATAGTAAATAGACTACACATTAATTTCTATCCATCACAGTCCCCCTTTAAAATGACTATATACATCTTCTAGCAGCTACGTCTGTTCCTAATGGCCTAACTCATCTGTCCCAGAGGCCTCAGAACTCTTTTCTTGCTGCGCATAAGACGAGTGGGGGCTTGTCCACCACCCCCCTCGGTACAGACTGTGCACAGAGGGAAGTCAGATGCTGTCCATGCTATCCCTAAAATACTGTAGTCTTGCAGGTCCTAATCTTCATATTCCCAGATATCCAGTATATATCACCCAGGGATCGAATCTGGTTATATAGCAATATCTGCCAGTGAAATTTCCCAGAAACCTGCCTTTCCCTTCGTATATACCGTAGCATGTATAGTTCCCTGGATACATGGTGATACCCTCATCTGGTTTGGGGGTCTTGGTTAGAATCGGATATTCCTTTTTCCATGATTCACACGCTGACTGATTGGTCCCAGTGTTAGTGAACAGGCTCAGGAAACACACTTCTACGTCAGGGGGTAGGGTTAGGCCTAAGGTACCTAGGTGGGGTCTGGCTCCTCCACATACATAGAAGTTAGTTCTAATATGTTTGTTAGCATTATATCTCATCCATTCCAACCATAGGTTAGTATCAGAGAACCCAGTTTCTGTAGCCATTGTATCTTCAAATGTGGGGTTTGCTATGGCAATCATGTCCTTGAAGGTCAGGATGTGGGGTCTAAGTGGGTTAGTGATTACATGTTGGGAGGCTACCCACTCAGGTGATTGGTACATGTCTTGGAGGTAGAAGCTTCCCTGTTTATTGTAGGAACCCCCCCCTTTCCAATACATCCCAAGTATATCGGCCAGCATCGCCGGGACTAGGATTCTCTATGTTCAGGGTGAGTTTCATGGGGCTCCCAACCTGGTTTGCATAGAGTAATTCGGTTTAGTAAGGACTCCCCATTTTTATCTTTTCTATTCAAGACACTCTGTGGCTTAAAGCCCCAATCTGGCCCTGCATTCCAACCCACCACCCTCCAGTAAACACAGTCTTGTGCCCAGTAATTGTCTGTAACACGTATGTATGGGTCTTTAATGCAGGGCATATCCTTATACAATGCTGGCATCATTGAGTGTGGGAATGGACAACTGACAATCTCGCAATAGTCAAATGCAAAGGTAGCCACACGTGTGTTAGATGAGTTGTACCAGAATGTGACTGCACTATTATCTTTAGTAATAGCTACTTGTTGGGCCCCTGTCAGGCCTAGCAGTGAAAGGACAAGCAGGACAATCATGGCTTAGGACAGTCCACCTCCTCTGGAGCCAGAACCTTTTTGCAGTGGAAAGCGTGTATTCAGATGCTTTTTCGGGCCAATTTAACAGAAGTGGCTGTGACTAGGAGGACTTGGAAAGGACCATCATATCTTGAATCAAGAGAGTGTTTTCTCAGGAATTTCTTAACCAGGACCCAAACACCAGGAAGCAATCGATGGGTACCGGAGTCAGACTCGGGATCTGGAATGGAAGAAAACACCTGTGCATGGATTTTGGTCAACGCGCGAGAGAGAGCAGTCACATAGTCAACCAATACATCAGAATGAAGCTGAAGTTGTTGGGGAAAATAGCATCCGAGTCTGGGTGCTGACCCGAACAGGATCTCATACGGAGACAAGGCAAATCTCCCTTTTGGTGTGTATCTTACACTGAACAGGGCAATGGGGAGGCTCTCTGGCCATGACAGGTTAGTTTCTTGGGCCATTTTTAACATTCTAGCTTGTAGGGTGCCATTCATGCACTCTACCTTGCCACTACTCTGAGGGTGATAGGGTGTGTGGAATGCAAGGGTCACCCCCAGTGCTGCCCAGATTTATTTGATTACTGATGCAGTGAAGGCTAGTCCCTGATCACTTTCTATTACCTCGGGGACCCCATATCTGCATATTACTTCGGTGCGCAGGCATTTGGCTGTAGTCTTGGCTGTCATATTGGTGACTGGGTAGGCCTCTGGCCATCCTGAGAACATGTCCACTATGACTAGTGCATTTTCAAACCGGCCACTCTTTGGCATTTGAATTTGGTCCACTCTTTGGAAAGGATAGTGGGGTTGACCTGTGGATGTCTTTTGGTGGAATACAAATTTGGAGGTGAACAGAAGGATTGTTTGGCCCCCCATTATACCTGGGGAGGCACCTTAAGAGCGTTTATATCTACTCTTATCTAGTGAGTGCAACCGATAACTGCGCACAGAATATTGTATTTTGTAACAATATTACACTATGTTTTGTTTTATGTTCTCTCTGTAGATTTACACAGCTATTCCCAAATTGCTTTTGTTGTGGTTTCCTATGGTTGAAGGGAGTGAGGATGCTTGGAGTACTGCATCCATTGTGGTGACTGCAAATCCAGTATGGTATCTGCCTTGTTCATCAGCATATCTGGAGCCATTTACAAACATGGTGAGGTCAGGTTCCTGTAAGGCATCTTCATGTACAGTTGGGTGGTGTGTTGTCTCCATCTTCATCTGTTCAAAGCAATCACAGGGTGCGTCCAGATCTTGGTCTGTAGGACGAGTTTCGGTGCATATCTCTGTGTGGAATTGGGGAAAGCCAATTGCCCTGCAATTCAGTGTTTGCTTGGTGACACCCTCTTCAGCGAGCTGGGTCTGATCTTCAGTGTTCCATGATTTGGCCAATGGGCCAAATTCCTTCCATGAGGCCTGAGGGGACTTGGTTAAAGAGATGTGTGGGACAGCTGAGTCCCAGTGATGGTATAGGTGAGTTACGTCTGAGGGCAGGAGGACTAGGGCCATGCTGTTGCCTTTAGAATCGCAGAACAAGTCTGTTATGATGAGTTTCACCTCCACCAATTGGAACAGGTCTTCTTCATAGTCCTGGGATATTTCTGTACCACAAGGTGCAGTGAGGGGAAGTCTGAGTATCATGTGGCACGGGGGGCATGACTTTTTTAGTCAGAAGAAACATGTCGCCTGGGTCTATGTCTAGGCTGTACCAGTAGTGGGGAATTCCCTCCCGGAAAGTGGCAGAAGAGTGGCTGGGTTAAGGGAGTAGCACCTCAGAGGGACACGTTGTCTGGAAGCAGGAGAGGGCAAAGATACTGGATAAGGCCTCAGAGGACAGGGAAAATGGTTCAGACTTGAGCGGGTCATAGAGGAGTTGCATGAGGAGGGAGGCCTCCGGGATCCAGGCCCTGCATTAGGAGATGAGGCCCAGGAAAGCATGGAGGGGTTTGTGTGTTGTAGGAGGATAAATAGCTGAGATTCCTCTCACCCGGTCACGGGTGAGATGGCGGGTGCCATGAGAGAGACAGTGACTCAGGAAAACCACGGAGGTTAGGCACCACTGTAGTTTCTGTTTAGAGGCCTTGCATCCCTGCTCCATGAGATAGCATAGGGGATCTTCAAAAGTACGCTCAGCCGTAGGGAGGTCATTAGCACAGAGGAGGAGGTCATCCACATATTGAAGCAGGACCACATCAGTGTGAGCTTTTTGCCATGAGTCCAGGATTGAAGTCATTGCCTTTGCAAACTGACTGGGAGAGTTTTGTGCTCCTTGAGGCATGACAGTCCAGGTGTATTGCTGACGTTCATGGGTGAAGGCGAACAGATATTGACATGAAGGATCTAGGGGTACACTGAAGAATGCATTAGCCAGATCCACCACTGTGAAGTACCTGGAGGTAGGTAGGACTCCTGACAGGAGGGTGTGTGGGTTTGGCACAATAGTGATGTCCAGAACGGTTGCTTCATTAACAGCCCGGAGGTCCTGGACCATTCTGTATTTCTCAGGCTCCCCTTTGGCAGTTTTCTTGTTCAAGGGGAACAGGGGAGTGTTGCAGGGAGACTCACAGGGGATCAAGGCACCATTGGACACTAGGGTCTTAACCTGCTGATAGATAGCAAGGGCTTGGGCAGGCTTCAGAGGGTATTGCGGCTTACGGGGCAGGCTGGCCCCTGTAATTAACTTCACTAGGACTGGGGAGACATGGAGGCGTCCAATGTCCTCTGGGCCTGTCGACCACAACTTGGGAGGCACTCTGTCTAAGGCACTGGGAGGGGTGTCTAGAACCCTTGCATTCTTGCCAGGTTCTTCCATGTGAAGTAAGAGGGGTAGTGAGCAGAGGGCTGATGTATCAGCAGCAGATATGGGGGAAGACATTTGAATTTGGCCATCTGGGGTAAAGGTGATAGAAGCCTGCAAGCAGAGAAGGACATCTGCACCCAACAGATTCATAGGGCAGGTGGAGGATACTACAAAACCGGATAGGAGGTCAGGGAAGGTGCCAACTTTCAAGGGCTGGATGAGAGGGCTAGAGGGCTATCCAAGAAACATCAATATTAGACAGGAATGATGAGTCAGGCAGGTCTTGTTCTCTAAGGACGCTCCTGGCTGCGCCTGTGTCAACTAAGAAGGTGGTAGGGTGGCCTTCTACACGCAGGACCACCGTGGCTAGGGGCCCTCCCTTATCCCCTGAAGACACTGCCATGACAGGGGTAGGTGACACAGGTTTGCCAGTTTCCTAGAGTAAGAGATCCAGGTGGGCTTGGTCAGGGCCAGCGGAGGGGCGGCTGGCAGCAGGATTGCTGGTTATCTAGTTGCAGGGTAACTGGCTGCTGGGTGACTGGCAACGGAGGGGCCAGCTGCGGGGTAGGGCAGTCTCCCATCCTGTTGGGGCGCCACAGTCCCTTTTGAAATTACCTGATTGTCAGTTGAAATTTTTTTATGTTGTGGTATAGGGGGCTGGCCAATAGGTAGGCCCAGGCCTGAAGGTTGGGACACAGGACTGGCAAACATGGGGGGGCCGGCTTCCTGGGGAGTTGGGAGGATTCTAGGCCCTTTGCAATCAGCAGGAGGGTGTCCAAGGGAAGCACGCTATACTCGGGGCGGGACAGAAGCTGGCCTTTGCGTATAGTTTCTTTAAGGCCTGTTACAAAGGCTGCAGATAACATTTGGGTATGGGCCTTGTTATACATGCTGAAACCCAGATCGGAGAAGACTTGGGATAATCTGGTGTGGTATTTCTCCACAGACTCTGTCTTGTCTTGGGTGATATCATTAATACAAGTAGCCTGGTCATCTAATTTGTCTTTGGCCCAGTCTCGGAGCTGCTCACAGAACTATATGTCCGAGGCATAATTAGTATCGCTGGTGAGTCGGGCACTGGAAAGACTTTTCTCTATGATAGGCCAGTAAGTATCTCCTGCTTTTATTTCACAGAGACTAAGTAAGTACGCCATGTGGCAGAATAGGTCTTTTGGACCTGGATAATCCTTCGGTAGAAGGGCATAGGTTGTTTCTCTGAGTCCGATAGGGAGCCCACTAGGGTTGCGGCCTGGGACGGAGTGAAGGTGACGTACATTAAGGGGCCCCTTCCATGAGAAACTGGGCCTTCTGGTTCCCATCATAGGCTGCCGTCGTCAGCGGGAATATGGGACTCAGGGGAACTGGCGGTCTCATAGAAGTGTCAGGTCTGTAGGCCGCCATTAAGGCCGTACATAGGGGAGGAGCGTATGGGTTGAAGGGCAGGACCTGGACTCCCCCCGGGGCGTGTGAGCAGGCAGGTCATCCGTAGTAACTAGGGGTCCGTCTACGAAGGGCACGACAGGGGCTGAGGTAATAGGGGCGGAGATAAGAGGGGCGGAAGGGGAGGCGCAGCAGAGGGAGACATAACGGGGCAGACGTAATGGGGCGGGCAAGGAAGGCATAACAAGGGCAAGGAAATAGAGTGTTCCATCCGCCCTAAGGACGGGATATACAGGGGCGGGGGCCAGAGGGGCGGTGGTTGTCGATACTAGGAATAGGGTGGAGGCCATAAGGGCTGGGCCGGCCTCCTTCCCTTTGTGCCAGTCGCCATCATAGGGCGGTGGCTGACCTGTACCTTCAGCATTACAAGTACCTTCATGATATAAATACATTCTCTGACCACCTAGATCTATTTCTTCCTCCACCTAGCCCTTCTGGTGAATTGCTCTGGCAACTCTAAACCAGGCTCTAGCCTGTACTAGCTTGTTGTCAACAATCCCTTTTTCTCTTTTAGCAGCTTGGGCCAGCCTTCTAGCTGTAGCTGCCCGCTGGCAGACATATTAATGCCACATATCTTAGCTACCTTCTTCACCTTCCCCACTGCCTCCTCCCCCTCTCTCTCTCTCACTATATCACAGGCTAACCAACCCTTACTGGGTTTCCCTAGCTTCTGTCCCATCCTCTCTAATGTCACAAGATAGAGACAACAGGAAAAAGAACGTCTACAGTGCCGGACTGCCATGGAGGTTTACCCTGCGTGCGTCTTCTTAAAACGTAGACTAGTCACTGGGTCCGCCCACCCGAGGTGGCCGCAGACAAGAGCGGAGCGAGCAGTGCGTGACCAAACACTTCTCTAAACAAAGTGTACAAGAGGGAGGAGACAAACAGGACACAACTTTACACTTATTGCAAACAAAAACCCAAGAAACATATACAGTTAAACCACATTTACCCTTTACATTTACCCTTTACATACCCCATACCCGATACCCTCTGCAATGCCGCTTGCTACACCGCACACGGCTATTGCAGGGATTCCTCCCCCACAATGCCGCTTGCTACACCACACACGGCTATCGTAGGGGCGCACTCATACAAAATACATTCATACCCAGGTGGCAGATAGTCAATATACAGGTTCTATACAAAAGAGACTCCGGGCAAGTTATTTACTTGTCTTTGGTGCCCTCCGGCAGCCGACACAGACACGGAGACAGGCCAATCAAAGAGACAGGATATAGAGGCAAGGTACTAAAACAGTCATTACTGTATATCAGAGGTGATCAGTCTCCGTCCCGTCATGTTGGGCGTCAAATTGTTTTACACCAAACCAGGTGTTTGATTGAATATCTGCCCCTGTCCAAATATTTAAAGTGAAATGATGCGTGCACGCTGAAGAAATCACACTGACAACAAAGTTCAGTTAAAATTAAACTTTGAAGTGTATTGTCAGGGTGCGGCGTAGCCCCGTAAAAAGGCAAAAGAATGCAACGTGTGCAAATTCAGAAAGTAAACTTTTCAATTGGTTAGATGTTAAGTGTTTTATCTTAATGGACTTCCTCCAGGGTGTTGATGACATTGTCATCTTAGGTGTAGCTCCGGATGGAGACGCCATCTTACTACACGACGGCCTTGGTCGATGGGAGGGGGTGCTCTAGCAGCCATTTTGAGTAATGAATGAGCACAGGTACACATAGTAAATAGACATTTTACTCACAATAGTATCTCCAAAATAATGCCGCAGGTAGGTAATTAAAAAGTGCACAATTGATTAATAATAGGTAGAGGAAAAAATATAACAAAAAATGGCAGCAACTAGCAGCCCACCTTATAGGATGTTACCTCCAACATGTGCACCAACAGCCACTATGCAACTGATATGCACATTCAAATAGGTGGAAATAAAACACCCTGCATCCAAAATGAAAAAAAGGGGGAAGCAGGGAAAGACAAAAAGCAGCTGGAGATAGCAAAACCTACTAGTAGGGGGGGCGGGGGGAAATAGACACTGGAGTGGGTTCCAGCAAACCTTCAAAGAGGTCCTGGGTGCATTTCGTGCCTGTCTTGGCACTTTTTCAGAAATATTGGCGTACTACAGTGGTTCCCAACCCAGTTCTCAAGTATCCCCTACTAGTCCAGGATTTAGGGATTACCCAGTAGTGTCTAATGTGTTTTTAGAAAAAAGAAGAAAAAGAAACACAGACACAACAGGGTCTAAATCCTGGACTGGTAGGGGGTACTTGATGACTGGGTTGGGAACCCCTGGTCTTCTACATATGTTTTAATTAGGATCAGTCCAGCACCGGGATGAAAGCACCAGGATCTTTATATTATATCAAGTAAGCATTTTCTACTGTGTCTACCCCATTGATGTTTTGGAGTGGCAGTTTTTTACATTTACAAGGGATCATTCTCTGTTCTATATCATATTTAGGGATATTCATAACATTGAATTCTAAATACATGGACATTAATATGTAGTTGACCACACTTTGCAGCTACAGCAGCTTCCACTCTTCTGGAAAAGCTTTCCACAAGAATTTGAAGTGTTTCTGTGGGAATTTTTGCCCATTCATCAGTAGAGAATTTGTCAGACACTGATGTTGGATGAGAAAGCTTGGTTGGCAATCTCTATTCCACTTCATCCCAGGTGTTTGATGGGGTTGAGGTCAGGGCTCTGTGTGGGCCAGTACAGTTCTTCCATATCAAACTCATCCAACCATGTCTTCATGGATTTTGCTTTGTGCACTAGGGCACGGTCATGCAGGAAAACAAAAGGGCCTTTCCTAAACTGTTCCTACAGAGTTAAGAGCATAGTATTGTTTAAAATGGCATCCCTAAGCTGCTCGTGACATAGCAGTGCTAGACGAGCATGACGAGTACACAAACCCCACGCTGGATCCCAGGGAAAAGACTCCTCATTGGACCCCAGGGACACTTTTTCGCACTGGACCGCAGGGAAAAGTTTACCAACTGGACCCCAGTGAAAAGATGCCCCACTGGACCCCAGGGAAAGGATCGCCCAGTTAATGCCAGGGAAAGAATCCACTGCAGTTCTCCCAAAGGTAGGGAGGCTGGGTGGACTTAAATAAAAATAATAAACAAATAACAATTTGTGATTGTGTTTGAGAGAATGTGTAAGTTTCAAATCAGGAAGATTGTGTGTTAGTGTGTGTGTCTATCAGTGAATGTCTGTGTCAGTCAGTGTATGTCAAATCAGTGAGCGTTTTCTGGTGGGAAAATAATAGACAAAAAAGTGGGAAAAAAACTTCAATTGGACGTATCATACTTTGGCTTTAGTGTGTATACTTTTTGTCTTATGTCCTGGTAGGAGACACTGGCTCTGAGCATGCTTGAAACAAGGTGGGTGGGGGCAACCTGCAGGACTGGGGCCGCACAATCCAACCTATTTAACCCCCTCTTTTTTTTTCTCTCTCCCCTCCTTTTCTCTCCCTTTCTCTCTCTATATCTTGCTCCCCATCCTCCCTCTTCCTCTCCTCTTTCTTCTCTTCCTTGTACGTACAGCGGATCTAACATACTAAACTTACCTAAAAGTGTTCATCTGTCTTTTCTGTCCCTCAAGCCACGGCTGACACACTTATATTAATAAACAGATAAATGGAACTAGCGCTATCTTTCGCTCTTCCTTCATGTGCCTAGATTACAGGAGGTGTGGTCGATGTACGTCTCGGACTCGCACTGGGGACGACTCATTAGGGTACACAGATCGGAGGTATCCACACCACACCCATGCAAGATGTATATAATCCCATGCAACCTCTTAGAGGTATAATCCATATGGAAGACAACATGGATAGACAACAGGAGAGACTTAGCTGAGAGGGACGGACTACTCCCATGACCCACGCAGCACCGGGAGTCCCAGCAAATGAAACAAACATACATGGGGAAATGGCATGGGGAACCCTAACATGAAGGGAAGGGGCACCTTGGCAGTAAAATGGGATTATAATACCTCTATACTTTAACTACCTTCCAAAGGCAGCGCAGTGGGCCTCAGAGAACAGGATAATTGGTGGTCATGCGAAAGAGCTCCTTTCACTGACGTAAGAATTTACCCTGTGACTCAAAAACCATTATGTACATTCTGCCAGTTGGAAGCTGCTTGAAGCATGTACTTATTTGAATTTATGTACCAAACCTTGTTGTTTAAATACTTATCTAGCTCTTATTTCTGTATCTCTAATTATACTTGAAATAACGTACCAATAAACAAAAATTGACAAAAAAAATAATAATCAGTGAGCGTGTGTGTCAATGAATGTGTAGGTAAGTGTGTGTCAAATCAGTGAGTGTGTCTGTCAGGGAATGTGTGTGTCAAATAACTGAGAGTGTCTGTCAGTTTCTTCTGTGTGTAAATGTATGTATGTCTGTTACCTCTGTGTGTACATATGTATGTCTCAGTGCCCTCTGTGTGTTAATGTGTGTGTCAGTGTCCTATGTATGTAACCATTGTATGTATTATATTTTAATTTTGTGGCTTTTATACTTCAGATATATAGTTCATACACTCCTTACATTCCCAATATTCACATGTCTACGCAGTTCATTTAGAATTTAAATTAACAGAAATGTATTTCTCAAGGCAGGGGTGCTAAATAATTTTTCAGACCTGCAGGGGTACTTCTCCTTCTCTCTGCTGTTCCTAAACACTTCCACGTTCTAATAATACCACTTACAGTTGACTGTAGAATATCTAGTAGGGATGAAATTTCACAAGCTGACTTATTGCAAAGATGGCATCCTATCACAGTACCACACTTGAATTCAATGAGCTCTTCAGAAAGACCATTTTTTTCCACAAATGCTTGTAAACGCAGATTGCATGGCTAGGTACTTCAAAATACACCACTGCCTGCAAAGACAAAGGTTTGGTGAAAACCCTTTTCTGTTAACATTACTGTGAATTAGTTACTTAGTTTATGTATTTTTTTTTTTCACGAGAAGCCAGAATAGCTGGTTTAGTCACCAGTAGTGAGGGAATCTACTGTCACTTAGCGTCCTGAAAGGAATAGGCATGTTTGTTATTCATTTATGTTGCTGGAAACAATTTTGTTTAAGCAAAATTCCTTTTCAGTTGCCAATGTTATGTGCCCACAATCACTCTGTAAAAAGAATACCACTGACATCATGGACAGGGGAAAACAAAATGGAAAAAAAAAAAAAGATATTGGTGGCGAAAGTAAAAAAAATAAATCACACAGCACGTGTCAGGGTACTTCCCTCTAGATGGTGTTGTACCTCTCTGTTACTGTGCAGCATTCCTGCATCAATGTTAACACCGAACTTCCTATTCAGCGACATCCTAGCAATGCCACGTGCCATTCACGCGTCAATATTGACGCAGGATTTCCTGATCAGCGACATGGCAGTGCCATTCATCCCTGAATCCACATCTTGGTATTGACGCTATATTGGCACTGGCATCAAAACTGACGTGGTACGCTATCATTTTAACTATTTACTACAAAAGTGACGCCTTTCTGTGAGGTTTTGGTGCCATATTGACCTTGTCAGATGTGAATTGTATTTAAATCTGGGCACGGGCCCAGCAGGTGGATGCAGCACTCTGTAAGTAATGGCTGCGCTACAGCCTCTAGACAGTTTTACTGTGCATCATTTGGTCTGCTTGTGCAGCATAGTTGACCAGACAGACACAAAGATGTCAGTGCAGCCACTTGCCCACTGAAGTTACACATTTGGCAGGGGGGGCAGCCCATGGGGTAGCAAGAAATAATATGGGGGACAAGTACCCCTCCCCACTGAATGAATGCATATGGCCATTCCTGGCCTGTCATTGAATGTTCCTACTGCTCTTTCTTTGTCTACACAGGTAACACGTCAATATCTGGACCTTTATTTGACTAGAAGGAGGCTATAAAGCTCCCTCCACACAGACGGTATGATTGCACAACTGATCTGTTGCCATGTACTATGCCTCCCAAAAGGAGGAGCTTATAAAAACCAGATAATGGAGGAATATATTAAAAGGGTACTCAATGCGTTGTTAAACACAGATCTGCACACACCAGTCAAGCCATAAGAATTGCTTTTCTAACAGAAATCTTAACTTTGCAGGAATCCATGTTGAAAATTGAATTATGAGGCAAGATAATGTGATTCTTTGTTGAACTAATTTGCAAATGCCCACCCAGAATCCCTTATAGTGATAACAGCACTGCAAAGTTAAGATTTCTGTAGAAAAAGCAAGTCTTGTGGCTTGAATGGTTTTTACAGATCTGTGTTTAACAATGTATTTACTATTAGAGGTTTACTATAGTCACCAAAACAAATTTAGCTTATCCCATTAAGGAATCCTCACAAACACATGACCGGAATAGCCGACTTGTGCAGTGCCTGCAGTGGGACTGCCTTAGCTCCAGGGCTGTCCCCCTAGAGCTTGCAAAACAGTTTTAAAAGTTAGTAACAGTTAATAGAAGTTTATATAGTACATAAAAAGTACATATATATATATATATATATATACATATATATATATATATATTTATATGATCTAAGTACTTTTATATACACATACACAATCCATTATTCTAAGTGTATTTTAATATTAAATCTTTTTTTTATATATATATATGTGTATATATATATATATATATATATATATAATTATCATTAAAATACACTTAGAATGACGTTAATTTTATATATATATATATATATATATATATATATATTTATACTAAAAATAAATAAATTGAAATAAAATAAAAAAATTATAAAAATTTTAAAAAATTATATACCGGTTTAAATTTGTTCTAACTGTATTTTGATTTTAATAAACATATATATTTAAATCAAAATACATTTAGAATGATGTTATAAATGCATATAAGTATCTATCTATCCATCTATCAATATATATATATATATATATATATATATATATATATATAAATATATATATATAGCTATATATAAATAAAAATAATAATAATAAAAATATATATACATATCTATACATACATATTTAAATTCTACAAATATATTTATATAATATTTTTACATAATTAAGTCATTTTTATTAATTACAATGTGAGGAACTTGCCTGATAACCTAGGCAGAAAGTCCAGAGAATTTAAATTGCTAGCACTATATTTAACCCTGTAACTTTTCAAGACAACATAAAACCTCTACATGGGGGGTAGCACTTAGTCACAAACACTGGACAAAATTAGCTTTCAAATTAGTTTTTTGCATTTTTCACACACTCAAACAAATATGACTTTGGACAGTGTTTGTGACTAAGTGACTACTAAAAAAGACTGGACATACCCCATTTGTAATGCTTTGGGTTGTCATTTGCAAATTGTATGCCATCATGGAGGTAATTGTAACGAATCCCCTATACTCCGGCTGAGTATGTCCGCTGTGAGTCGCCGAACTCCCAAGTAAACCAGTGATCAGAGCCCTTGGTTACCCAAAAAATTAAGCCCGCAAGAAACAAAATATATATTTGAGCTACACACTTTAAGCCCGAGAGAATTGAACATAGATTTCGAAATGAATTCCATTTTATAACTTAGCTCTTTTAAATAGACACCCATTAATTACATTCGTATTTCCATTTTTATTAATCTTTTATTGGTCCTTTTATAATAAAGAAATGTCCCTCATTTACTTTTTTAGGGACAGACATGCTGCACCTGAGGAAGACCCTAAGTGGTCGAAACGCGTTGTGCTATTGGATTAAGTTTATTTGTTATTTTTTAATGCATGTGAATAAAAATTTTACTTTGAACAAACTCCATTGGTTCCTGGGTTCCTGCAATCCGAATATTAGAGGACCTCCAAGGAGAAAGATTCAGCATATCCCACTTTTGGTGGATGAAATGCTTCTATAGTCCAGAGCCTAACTTATTTGGCTCTGGAAATTGTGAGTGTACCTTTTCCCTTCCTTTATATTACACATTTTTTAAACAGTGTACACTATGCTATGTTCTTTATATTTATTATATACAGGGTCCACAGTTAAAGGAGTATAACTGCTAATAGGGCCTACATATATATTTTTGTTAAAAGGTAAAAAATACTTCTGTGTTTATGCGCTATCACCTTTCTTTTCTGTTGGTGGTTTCTATTTGAAGTGTATTTGTAAAATCTCACCTTCTACTGTCTGTGTTTGATTTATCAACTTAGACTTAAGAGGGACATAAATTTGGTGCATCTCAAGGAAGGCCACGACTGGAAAACAGCCTTCAACACACGCAATGGTGACTATGAATATGCTGTCATGCTATTTGGCCTTTGCAATGCTCCTGC
This sequence comes from Pelobates cultripes, assembly GCA_933207985.1. Lineage (NCBI taxonomy): Eukaryota > Metazoa > Chordata > Amphibia > Anura > Pelobatidae > Pelobates > Pelobates cultripes. Next base: position 53,597,308 of record OW240914.1, read on the forward strand.
TGTCATCCAAAACCTCATGTGCCTACAGGGCAGGGTTAACATAGGGGCTGATGGAGCTGCAGCTCCAGGCCCAGGCCCATGGAATAGGCCCATTGATTCATAAAATTTTTTTTTTTACATTTTTTTAATTTTTTTTCACACACTACTCTTAGGGATTCCACCTGGCTTTTATTTTATTGGCACAGCCAGTATTTGAGGCTGCCTGGCTGGTGCCAATATTACAGTGATACAGGCAAAACAAATGCTGGTATATTTCTCAGTAGAAACAAGAGATTACTATGCAATACCAGCACTGGCCAGTAGAGGTCACTGTGTGCAGTGGCGTCGCTAGGGGGGGGCCAGAGGGGGCCATGGCCCCCCCTACATCATGCTGTGCCCCCCCTTGGGCCCCCCCAAATGCTGGCAACTAGCTGGCCATCTGCTTCCCTCGGACTGTTACAGCCTATGACAGCCCGAGGGAATGCAGTGCTGAGGTGCTGGAGGCTGTCTGTGGCCGGAGGGAGCACTGATTGGCTCCCCGGCACAGGCTCCGCCCCCAAACGAAACCCCGCCTCCCGCCGATAAGCCCCACCCCCGCCGTTATGCAGCCGCCCATGCTGCTGCTGAAGATGGCTGCCTGACCCCCACAGGTGACAGGTAGTCTGGGGGGGGGTGTACACACACATTGCCCCCATACACACACACTGTCCCCCATACAGCCTCCCATACACACACACTGTCCCCCATACTGCCCACCCATAGACACACATTGCCCCCCATACTGCCCCCCCATACACACACGTCCCCATACTGCCCCCCATAGACACACACTGTCCCCATGCACCCCATAGACACACACCCCCATACTGCCCCCCATACACACACACTGCCCCCATACATCCTCCAG
>OW240914.1:53598293-53960886 GCA_933207985.1 Pelobates cultripes
GTCTGTGTGTGTGTATGTATTTACTCAGCAGTCTGTTAGTGTGTATGGACTCGGCAGTCTGTGTGTGTGTGTGTGTGTATGGACTCAGCTGTGTGTGTGTGTGTGTGTGTATGGACTCAGCAGTCTGTGTGTGTGTATGGACTCAGCAGTCTGTGTGTGTACGGACTCAGCAGTCTGTGTGTACGGGCTCAGCAGAGTCGCTGTGTGTGTATGGACTCAGCAGTCTGTTTGTGTATGGACTCAGCAGAGTGTGTGTGTGTGTATGGACTCAGCAGAGTGTGTGTGTGTATGGACTCAGCAGAGTCTGTGTGTGCGTATGGACTCAGCAGAGTCTGTGTGTGTGTGTGTATGGATGGCAATCTGTGTGTGTGTGTGTGTGTGGTATTGTATGGACTCCAGCTTGATCCTGTGAGTGTGTGTGTGGATCATGAGTCTGTGTGTGTATGGACTCAGCAGTCTGTGTGTGTGTGTGGACTCAGCAGTCTATGTGTCTGTGTTTGTATGGACTCAGCGGTCTGTGTGTGTGTGTGTATGGACTCAGCAGTCTGTGTGTGTGTGTATGGACTCAGCAGTCTGTGTGTGTGTATGGACTCCACAGTCTATCAATAATTAAAATTCCTGTGAGTTGTTGTGTAGGAAGGGCCCCAGTGTATTGCTTTGCCCAGGGGCCCTTAACTCTGTTAAAATGGTACTGCTTGTGTGTGTCAGTGAGCTTCTATTTAGTGAGCATGTGTGTGTGTCAGTGAGCTTGTCTTTAGTGAGCTTGTGTGTGTGTCCCTGAACTTCTTTGTAGTGAGCCTTCTGTTTATACAAGTGAGTGTCTGTAGTAAGCTTGTGTGTGAGTCAGGGAGTTTTGTCTGTCAGTAAGCCTGTTTGCGCATGTCAGTGAGCTTGTGTGCTTACTGTACTATATATATATATATATATATATATATATATATATTTTGACTTGTAGGAATGGCATACTTTTTTTTCCAGGGCTGCTTTGGATTCCCAGGGATTCCCAGTTTGGCTCTGCCAGCGAGTGCACTTTACCGCTGAATAATCTGTGTGAGCTGCCGCACACTTTAGCCCTGTTACACGCGTCTGGGAGCTGCTGTTGACAGGTACTAGTAGTCTAGAGATTGGGGTATATGCTCAGCTATCTGTATAATACAGATCTGTGTGTATAAAATATCCCGGGATAGTCAGTGCTTCCTGTATAGTGCTGCTCTCTGTCTTGGGATTATACAGAGAGCAGCACTATACAGGGAGCACTGAGTGTCCCAATTTATTATACACACAACCCTATATTATACAGAGAGCACTGACTGTCCAGGGATATTATACCCAGACAGTAATTGATAGCTGTGCTGCAAAATGTCCTTGGAAATTATTTTTCAAATGTTGGCAACTATGGCACTGTATCAAGGATAATGTGTTTGTTTTTTTAATAATCCCTGGTGGAAAATCATGATTCCTCCACCAGGTATTATTAAAAAAACAAAACACATTGTGTCGGGGGCGTGGCTTAACATGTGACAGGGGCGGGGTCAAACTGCGGTGAGGGCGGGGTTAAATGTGCCCCCCTACTTTTGTCACTGGCCCTCCATGTGCCCCCCCGAAAAATGAATCCTAGAGACGCCACTGACTGTGTGTGGAGACAGGCAGGGATAGGAAGTTCCAGCATATCCCTCCCTGCCTATCTATACTCACTGATCAGCAGGGGTGCAGCTACAGAGAGTCCAGACAGCAACTCCCACCATGCAGAGACAGGCTACAGCTCAGGGAAGTAAGGGATGGGGGAAAGGCTGCAAGGAGACATGGGGACACTGAGACACTAAGGGACATTGGGAGACACAGTGGTGTCTGTGTCCCTGGTGGTCCCTGGTGTCTGTGTCCCCTATATTCCCAGTGTCCCCATGCATCCCAGCCCGAGTCCCCTAGTCTCCCAGTGTCTCCGTGTCCCTAGGTCTCCCCGTGTCCCCAGGTCTTTCCGTCTTCCTAGTGACATGGGGACCCTGGGATACATGGGGACACAGGGAGACATGGGGCATTAAGACACTGTGATACATAGGATCACTGGGAGACCTTGGGACACGACACTAGGGGACACTGGGAGACATGGGGCACTGAGACACTGATACATAGGAACACTGAGACCTGGAGTAATCGACACATGGGGGCACTAGGAGACATGGGGCCACTGGGAGGAATCCATCTATACAGCAGAATCAAACTTTGGGCAGACATATCCTCTTTTTGGGCATGTTCTCCCCTTTTGGCAGGTTACGTGATTTGTGTCAGTGGCACACACTTTTACCGTGCCCATTGACTTCTTGCTTGACTGGACACTGCTGTTAGGGGTTATGGATTTACTTGAAAGATGAAAACATAAATTAGTGAGAGATTAGCCTAGGGCAGTGGTAGTCAACCTTTTTCCACTTACCGCCCACTAATGCATCTTTCTTGATGGAAAAATTTCCTTACCGCCCACCAGTTTTCGCGCAAGCGCGGAATATTTTTTAGAAAGGAGGGTGTTTTAAAAAATACATAAATGAACGTACATTTATCTTTTTATTTCTACTTTATGCATGTTTATAATGTTTTTAACTTTATAAAGTTTAATGAGGAAGCAATAAAGTAAATTGAACTTACCTTTACTAGAGGTTGATGCTGCGAGACTAAATATTTGATATCTGGTTCGATTTTCATAAGGAACAAACGAAGGTCTCCTCTTTCAGTGATAATCGGAAGACTTCTTTGTTTGCTCATAAAATGATTTCTCATCTGTGCGTCAGCTCCCCTCCTCTCCCTCCTCAATTCCCCTTCCCACCTTTTTCCCCTTTTTTCTATTTTTTAACCTTCCTTATAGCAATGGCCAATAGGAAGGCTGAGCTAGGTAGCCCACTTACTATTATTAGTCAACAACAATTCTCTCCTTTTCCTTTTCTTTCCTTCTCCTTTTTTACAAGTACTCTACTCCTTCTTTCCTCTATACTAGAAGTACTCTACTCCTTCTTTCCCCTATACTAGAAGTACTCTACTCCTTCTTTCTCCTATTCTACAAGTACTCTGCACCTTCTTTCTTCTATTCTACAAGTACTCTGCACCTTCTTTCTTCTATTCTACAAGTACTCTGCTCACAGACAAACACATACACACACACACACACACACTCACATAGAAACACATACACACAAATATACACATACTCACACATGCACTTACAGACACTCACACATACACAGACAGACCCACAGACACACATACACTTACAGACACAGACACATACACTTACAGACACAGACACATATACTTACAGACACACACACACACACACACACACACATACACATACAGACACACACACATACACTTACAGACACACACACATACACTTACAGACACACACACACATACACTTACAGACAGACACATACACTTACAGACAGACACATACACTTACAGACACAGACACACACATACACTTACAGACACAGACACACACATACACTTACAGACACAGACACACACATACACTTACAGACACACACACATACACTTACAGACACACACACATACACTTACAGACACACACACATACACTTAGAGACACACACACATACACTTAGAGACAAACACATGTACACACAAATTATTAATATTAAATATCCACCCAGCCTCCCTACCTGGAGAGCTGGTGTGGATCTGTCCCTGGGGTCCAGTGGGGCTTCACTTAGGCGGGCGGCTAATCAGACGCAGCGAGGGAGCTCTAACCTCTCTGCTCTGCTCCCTCGCGGACTGTCTACGGATGCCGGGAGCCGGAATATGACATCATATTCCGGCTCCCGCGGCATCAGCAAACATCGCGCGAGGGAGCAGAGCAGAGAGGTTAGAGCTCCCTCGCCGCGACTGATTAGAACGCTGCCATGCCGGGGGGTCCAGAAGGTGGCCTGGCAGGAGGGAGCGCTTCCTCCTGCCGGTCACTGAAGACTTGCGCATGCAGAGCCGCTCGCGCCCGCCCAAAAGGAGAAATCCTCTTAAAAAGAGGATTTAGCCTCAGAAATCCCTACCGCCCACCTGGAATCCTAAAACGCCCACTAGTGGGCGGTAGGGACCAGGTTGACGACCCATGGCCTAGGGTATGTGTTTTCTTATAGCTGCTGTTTTCTTTCTCTCCAGTACCATCTCCATCAGATACATGACGCTTGGGAGTGTTTTACTGTTTTTGGTCGATATGATTCTGTAATTAGGCCCGTCATAATTGTCAGCACCAGGCCCACTGGGCTCTTAATCTGTGGTTAATTCAGACTGACACATAACAGCAAGTAATGCATAGCATAGTAAGGCACAGAAACATAATAAAACACAGACTCAGATGTGTGCTGAAAAGGCCGTGGTCTTTTATTTAGTTTACAAATTATCCAAACGTAACTTATTTACTTTAAAACACGTAATTTGTAACCAAACATCTCCGTTCTTTAAACCCCCAGAGATTTAACACATAACTCACCAGAGTTAACTGAAGAAAGAGGGACCCCTGACTGGTGTATTAAAAGACTACCTTGACATTTTGGACAAATACTTAAATAAACCCTGACTGCTTTAACTGGGCATAACGAATGATGTATAGCTCGTAACTGAACCCATTGACCTTTCCCTTGCTGGTCAGTTTTTGATTTTCTTAATAAAAAATTTCAAAACCCATCTTGTAATTGTACGTCCTTACATTGAATGCCTGAATGGCAAGACTTGTTAGCAAAAACTAATTCTCTGATTCTAAAAGCTCCAAAAAAATGCTAAAATAAAAGCAGTGGTAAAAAGCTGGATCTCAAATGTATTTCTACAAACAGAGCTCAAATTATTTACCAAATCACCCAATAATTGAAAAGAGATAGGGGACCTGTTATCTTGGACTGATGCTTTCTTTAACCAGGCCCATTTTAACATTTGCTGAATAATGAATTCTTTAAAAACAGACTTCTTCCCCAATACCTTAAGGAAAAAGGAAATGCCTAATAGGGCTCTTTTAAATGAAAACTTGGATGCACCAGCCTGAATTTTTTTAACCACACATTGAATTGCATCCTGTATAGTGGGATCGGTAGAGTCCCTATTTAAATTAACCATAAACTGCTGCCATTCTTCACACGCATTCAAGTATGCTCCCCAAGTGGTTGTAGATAACGATAAATCCAGCAATTGGCTTATCTGGGTGAGGTTAGCTCCCAGATGTGTTCTGGCAATCTCGTTCCAACTTCGTCCGCTAGAGGTGCAAGGGATATGACAGACTTGAAGTCAAAAGGGGACAAGGCATCAGCTATACGATTACTTTTCCCACTTACATGCTTTTACCCATATATTATTTACCAAACAAATAAAAACCAAACGTCTCAATAACTTGATCACCAGGATACATTTTGCCCTAAGAGAATTGATTATCCAAACCACCCGTAAGTTGTCACAATGAAAAGTAATCCTCCTGTTAGCTTGTTCAGAGCCCCAAACATCCAGGGCTACGACTATCGGAAATAGCTCCAAAAGAGTAATCATTCTTGTCCAACCATTCTCAACCCATGACTGGGGACAACCAGCAGCTGCCCATCTACCATGAAAGTATATACCAAAGCCTTGAGACCCAGCTGCATCCGTGAAAATATCCAAATCCCAAATGGATACAAAATCACTTTTCCAAATCATGGATCCATTAAAGTTGCATAAAAAGGCATTCCAAACATGTAAATCTTCCTTAATCTGTCTAGAAATTCTAACATGGTGATGCAAATTTTTAAAACCAGCTATAGCTCTTGACATATGTCTGGAAAAAGCCCTAGCCATTGGCATTATTCTTGAAGCAAAATTTAGTAAACCTAACAGAGATTGCAATTTACTTACTGTCGTTTGCTTAACATGTAATAAATTAGAAATTTTGCGCTTCATTCCGACAATTTTCTTTTCGGGCAAACAAAACTCCATTCGCTCAGAATCAATAATTATACCTAAAAATTATAAACATGTACCAGGCCAAACCGTCTTTTCTTTTGCCAACGGAATGCCAAATTATTGAGCAATGGACATGAAAATATGTAGTAAATGAAAGCAATCTGAAGATTCAGCTTTCCCAATAAAAAGAAAATCATCCAAATAATAAATAACTGAACGTAAACGCGAAAACCTGTTTAAGAACCCATTCCAGAAAACTTGAAAAACTTTCAAAATAAAAACAAGAAGCAGAACAACCCATAGGCATACATTTGTCAAAACCTAAAACTGATTTAATGTCGACCTTTGACATAAGGGCATTATGACCACACTTCCTTACCCATTTCAGCGCATCTTCAAAGGAAGTGTAAGACACAGAAATAATTGAGGTATCCACCTCATCATTCAATGATGAACCTTTCGGGTAAGACAGATGGTGAATTAATCTATAGGTACCTTTCTCCTTCTTGGGAACTAAACCACGTGGAGACATCCTAAAATAAGAAAAAGGCAGAACTGAAAACGGGCCTTCCACTCTTCCTAAAGCTATTTCTCTATCAATTTTATCTCTAACTATACTAGTATTCAACTTAACTAAACTAAGATTTTCAACCAACTGAACTGATGAACTACAAACAGGAATTCTAAAACCAAATTAAAAAACCTTCTTTAATTAGCCACGCTGTCTGTTGGTTTGCATAGCATTTTAAATAAGGGAGCAGCTTTTGAACTTTTACTGGGGTCCATGCTCTTTGTTCCCTGGCGGTAGCACTCTGCCTCTTAAAGCACCAAAAGGACAGATGACTCCCAGCACAATTAATGCATTCATGTCTGAACCTGCAAGAATTCGGCCATTTACACTGTGACTCATTGAAAGATCAACAAATACCTTTTGGACGTATTTGCAACCCACTCGCCTGAGTCTGCCATCTACATTGATTCTAAGGAATCCTGCTTGGTAGCATAATGCTTACCCAAGAACCAACATCCTTCTCAAATTCTTATGCACTGATAATTTCTGACAAAATATTTCGTCATAAATGAACCAAGCCAAACTACGCAAATTTCTGAAAGCCTCTAATATAGCGTCTAGATCAGGGGTCCTCAAACTTTTTAAACAGGGTGCCAGTTCACGGTCCCTCAGACACTGTTGGGGGCCAGACTAAAAAATATGAACGAATTCCTATGCACACTGAAACACACACACACACACACACACACACATAATGACATACACACACACATACATACATAAACAGACAGACACAGACATACACACGAACATACATACACACACATACTGAAAATACATACACATATATACAGATACATACACACAGACAGACACATACTGACATACATACTGAAATACATACACATATATACATACTGAAATACATACATATAGCTAATTGCTTACCTTTTTTTGCAGGAGGGTGGCTGTGGCTGATGGGAGTCGGCGTGGCTGCGGCTGCCTGACTCTCTTCCCTTTCACGCCCACAGCGCTGAGCGGGTCCCTGAAGATATCGGGCCCATCAAGTGGCCCTGAGTGCTTGGGCTGGGTCCAGGACCCTGGCAGGCCGTAGTTTGAGGACCCCTGGTCTAGATGATGAAAAAGTCCACTAGCTTTATCTGGATGACGTTCACAGTAAACACTAGGAAAAATTAAAAACACCTGAAGCCAATTATTAAAGGAACGGGGTACCGGCCGTTTCCTATAATCATCTCTTTCTTGTCTTAACAAAAATTCTGTGGAGGCTGGCAATAAGGAAAGAATATCGATATATTCATCATTCCATGTTTTCTCTTTAATGCAATTAGATAAATGAAAACCAAGAGGTGAATCTTCGCACGCCAAAGCTTCCTTCAAACAAGACTCATTAACAGGCGTACTGCTCTTGTCAGAACAATTAACTAAGCTAACCGATGCAGGTGAATTTTACAACTTTAAACTATCTTGCAACCAAGCCATAGCTGGACTTCCAGCTTTATCCTGAATAGCCTGAAATAAAACCCCCACAGCCTCTCCCAGCTTAACTTCAGGAGAAACCCCAGAGCAGGAATCACCAGTCGAATTGTTCATTCCCTCCGTGGGAGCAGTATGCAAGGTGCCAGCTTGCTCACTGACTTTAATGACCGGTACATGCCCCATTTTAGCAACCTGACATGATTTCTTCTTCCTTTTCCCTGCAGCTCTAGATTTCTTGCTCCCTCTGGTGGATGACGGGGAATAAATCACTATTGATTTACAAATTCTCTTCTTTTTTACCCTGAAGTAAACTTCTGTCACTCAAACATACAGACATTTGATTCTCCTCATCAGAGTCTTCCCCTTTAGCAGCTTCCTCCTCTTTAGGCTTTATAATATCCAATAAAGAATCCTGTGGGTGTAAATCCATTTGAAAGGAAGGTCGCAGTCAACAGACACTCCACTGCTGAATGCCCTCTTCTTAACTTCCTCAATTAAATGCTCCATAGCTATTCTCACAATAAACTAAAAGAACTTGCTGTAAAGAGAACAAAAGAAAAACAACTCCACCGTTGATTTTTCTTCTTTTTTCTTGGCCCCAAATATCACCTCAGGGTGCCTTATATACCGTTTTTTTCCCCCCTCCAGAGCACCATCGCGGACAAGCGCTCCAATCAGAACACTGTCTGCGCGGACCCCTGTATGGAAAGTTCGTGAGGGCATCGCAACAGCCGTTGCTGAATGCCTTCTCGACTAGAGGCTATGCGTGTCGCATCTTGACCCCTGAATAACCCCGCAACGCACATATTTAGCTCGTTGATTGACTAGGTACATTCTTAAATGATGCAGTTAGGGCATACTTACAATTGTTTGTTACAATTACATTTTGGTTCATTCTCCCAATATATACACATTATATATACACTCCACACACATGTATGCCAAGTCTTACAAATTTTTTAATTTTTTAATAATTCTTTAGTTTTGTTGTGCAAATGATTACAGGAAATCTTGCTATGCCACAGCAGCTAAAGCAAGCACGAAATATTCAAACATAATAAAATATAAGCATGGCATTGAGACAGAAGCACAATTTTAAATGTAAGAAAAATGTAAGAGACATACTAAATAAATACTTTGAGTGGTAGAGAGTAAGAACAAATGCAGAATGGTACCTATAAAAAGGAAATTCAAATTGAAGCTTGTCTATAGTGAGTCGGTACCAGCTTATGCCTACTCACAGAAAAATATAAAAAGAAAAGGAACATGAGAGACATCAGAAAATAACATGCACATATGATTTCACTGTGACATATCTGAGACATGAATAAAGTTATATCTAGATTCCTGGAGAGGACATGCAAAGGCAATATTTGGTTTGAATATATGCATATGTTTTTTTTTTTTTTTTATTTGCTTTGTCTTCCCCTCTATACGTTGAATGCATTTTTAAAACATGTTTTAGACTGTTGATCATCAAAAAACCACGAACAGTATGACTCTTCCTCTTAGTGTACCTACTCCATTAGGGCACTCCTATGGACTGGAGAGGGAAGAGTTTTGAATTTTTTTTTAAGATCAGTAAGTCAATTTCTTTTTGTTTTTACTTTGTTTAAGTATACACAAAAAATATTTTGGGTATGTTGATTATTGTATAATTTTCTACATTGTACACTTGCTCATTTTCTCATGATGCATACTACTCTTTGTATATTTTCAACTTGTTCACTGACATCCCTAATAAAAATGTATTTAAAAAAAAAAAAAAGTGCTAACATTTTTAACTACGTGATTAAAGAAAAAGGTTCAAACCTGCCATTAAAAGATACAAACAATGTCCTGAAGGAGACAGTCTGTGTTCTCTGGCAAATAATGTCCTGAAGGAGGTAGTCGGTACTCTACAACAGTTATCTACAGTCTAAATCAGTTTTTCCCAGTCAGTCCTGTATAGTCCAGGTTTTGTCAGTATCTCAATGAGACAGTTCTCACTGTGACATCCAGACGTGATCATCCCAGAAATGCACAATAGGGGGTAATGAACCTGGATCATTCTGTGTACTGGGCCTGCTGTTTTGCCTCTGAGCCACACTTCAGTTCTTGTTTCAGCCTGATATTTATCCTTGCCTTGTCTCCAGCACTGGGGGCTGGCTTTTTCCTATGGCTACTCCTGTCTATCTAGGTCCACCTGAAGCATATTGCTTATTAGCCAGGTATAAAACACTGCCTCTCTCTGAAGGCAGTGTCCGTTCATTGACTCTGGTTCCTTAATTAACCATAACGGTAACAAACTTCAGGGTTGATAAAAAAAATTTAAAATTTATAATCTACAACAAAGGATACTTTTTAGACCAATTAAAAATAACAAGCTTAACTTAAAATAAATAAAAATAAATAAAAATAAAATAGACCAGTCCTTGCACTCAGATAAACCCTGCTATATAAAGCATAATATTGAATGCCGGGTGCTAAAAGCCACAGCCAAAATATACAAACATATTGAAATATAGGCTAGAACTCATGCTCTTGTAGTTAAAAAATTATCTTTATTCGAAACTGAAACATTGAGTTTTTATGGAATAACCGAATAAAGATGATTTTTTAACTACAAGACCGTGAGTGCTAGCCTATATTTCAATATGTGTGTGTGTGTGTGTATATATATATATATATATATATATATATATTCAATAGTGGATCTGTAACACCAACTGTCTAAACACTCATATACTAAAATAATGGGTTTATAGGCGTAGAAAATAAAAAAAAATAAAACATTGCAGAAAATTAGCCATGCTCAACTATAAATACTCACCCATAAATACATAACAGATATACACAGACAAACTTTTTCCAATTTTCTATTCATTATTTATGCTTATTTTTAATGCAATATGTAATTAATTAAAATGAGGGTGAACTTCAGCCTGGTGTGACCCTTGAAAGACACAGGTCCTAATTTTGCCCTGATGCCAACATTGCTGTCAGTACATCCTTGTTTACAAGAACTCTAAGGAAAACACATTTTCCTGGCTAATCATGGCAGCATCACTTATGGGTTAGCTCCACCCTCAGCCGGATCAGGACAGAAAACAATTAAACAATTAACGAGGCTGTAGGCATAAAGGGTTCCTCCTCCCTCCATCCCTCAGTCTTTTTTCTGTCCTCAGTCGGACAACAGGAATTTATTCTGCAGTCAAATTGTATTTTTTGGCCACCTCCCACGTTTACCGTGGGCTTACCAGATGAAGTTCAGCCTCTCTTCATCTGAAGAACTCAGTAATCAGGCTGCACGGGCAGAACTAACTGAGTTTGGTGTGTGCAGTTTAGAGACTGTCATACATGAAGATTCTGGACTATGTATTTGGATTTCAGGAAGGCACAATTCAGGAGTTCTTATTTCTTTAATTCCCTAAACTGAATTTGGTGCTGTATATATACATATGAGTATATCTGTTTTATAGGGGTCGGTTACCTTAAAAATCCCCTGATGCATGTTCCCCATCTATAATGTGGAGTGGGCTTATTCTCCACAGGAGGCATGGGCTTTTGGAGAAGCTTAGCTGAGTAATCTTCTCTTGTGCTGCTATCAGGCTGCTGACTTTTATAAGTTTGGATTACATCTTACCTGTTATCCTTGTTCTGTAAGCAGGTGCTGTATAAGTTTCTTTTCTTCTGGCAGCTCAGCTATTCAGCAACTAAATGCTCTGCTTCTGATGTCACAAAATGGTGCCTGGGGGCGGTTCCGGCACGCTCATGTGCAATGAAGGAATTTAGGGGCTTTGAAAAAAAACAAACATTTTTTTTTTGAAGTTTCCGAGTATGCGCAGATCGGCGGGTTTAATGGTACATGGCGCGAAATTCAGACGCTGCTGTACCTTGTTGCTTTGGCGTTTTCTGTGTGAATTGTGCTGCCAGGATCAAATTACTTCTGAGAAGGTAAAATGATTTCTAATATTCTTTTTCTTAGCAGTCTTGTTTTTTATCTTCTTTAAAAATTCTTCCTTCTTTTCTTATAGCTATGGCTTCTCCCCCAGACATTCTGATAGAAGAAGTAGGTGAGCCAAGATTAGTATTTTTTTTTCTATTAAGGGGAACAAAAAGAGTGCCAAGGGGCCAGTAATATATATATATATATATATATATATATATATATATATATATAGCCTTTATATCATTTCAGCCCCATCATATCGCTGGAATCCTCTCCTAAGAAGCATAAGGACAAGACAAAGAGATGCTTAAATTGTAATGGGATGGCTATGGAGGAAAAGAAGCTGTGCAGGTCCTGTTTGATGGAAGTGGCCAGAGAGAGCAGCAGAAAGGATTCGCCTCAGGAAGAGCTTAAACAGTGGATCTCTCAGGCTATAGCGGAAGGAATTAGATCCTCTTCTGGGAAGGGCCAGCAAGCAAAGCGCTCCAGACAAGAGTCCGGGTCTTCTGAATCTGAAGATAACTCTGATGTCCGGTTTTTCTCTGACGAAGAAGAGGAGGAGATAGATCATTCATCAAGATCGCTGGATTCTAGATCCGTGGAGAAGTGGATTTCACTATTAAGAAATATTTTAAGGATCCCTGAAGATAAAGCAGAGGTGCGTGAATCAGACAGGTATTTTGAAGATCTTAGGTCAAATAGACCTACCTTTCCGGTTCATGCAGCTATCAAAGAAGGTAGTAGTAGAAATTGACTAGGCCAAAGGTAGTGGTTATTCCAGACTTGAATATACCACCCTCCTAGTGGTCAGTCACACCTTTAAATGACACTCCAGTGGTGTCAAGGGGCATAACCCCAAAATGGAAGTACTAGAAAATGACTTTCCTGTTACTGATCACTGAAACCAGAACCAGGACTGTCAGCTGGACAAAATATTAGTAAATAATAAATAATTAAATCAAAATTGCCATCAATATGTCGGAATATAGAGAGGGTTCATACGTAGATTCAAGTGATTAAAATAGCCTAAATGGCTCTTCTCCTGTCTAAAGGACTCTTAGACGTAAAGAATCTATTTGAGACTCAGGACTTTAATATAATCAACCATAGTATGTCCATGTCAACAGTAAAAGCGGTTGTAGAATGAGCCTTTAAATTAACTCCTGTAATCTAGATGGAAAAGACAATCAGTCAAGGAGGAACTTTGAATAGTGGCTGTATATAAAGTAACACTTGTAGCAAAGCCCGCTGTATCAAAAAAGCTACAATAAGAGTGTAGTTAAGCAATCAGCAATTAAGGATAACAGCATTTAGCTGGATACCAAGTAACATATAATAAAAGGAAAAAAGTCTACATGAAAATTCGTAGATTAATCACAAAATATGTCATAAATGATAAATCTTAAGTTAGTGGTTTCCTAAATCGCTATGGGGTACAAAGAGTATCTGTTGCCCCCTCAAATACATACAGAGCCAGTCCAGATTCCTCAATCAAATAGATAATTCCAATCTAGATAGCATATCAGGAGTGACAGGAGGAAAAGGTGAAAAATTAGGAAATAATAGTGCTAATGTGTAGAACCATGCTTAGAGTGCTGGTTACCTACACATCGTGAAATAGTGCCCTAGAAGTGAAAATAAAAAGTGAGTGAAAGTGAAGGAGAAAAACCTCCTTCAACCCGACGCGCGTTTCGGTGCTGTGATGCACCTTCGTCAGGGGCTCTGTATGTATTTGAGGGGGCAACAGATACTCTTTGTACCCCATAGCGATTTAGGAAACCACTAACTTAAGATTTATCATTTATGACATATTTTGTGATTAATCTACGAATTTTCATGTAGACTTTTTTCCTTTTATTATATGTTACTTGGTATCCAGCTAAATGCTGTTATCCTTAATTGCTAATTGCTTAACTACACTCTTATTGTAGCTTTTTTGATACAGCGGGCTTTGCTACAAGTGTTACTTTATATACAGCCACTATTCAAAGTTCCTCCTTGACTGATTGTCTTTTCCATCTAGATTACAGGAGTTAATTTAAAGGCTCATTCTACAACCGCTTTTACTGTTGACATGGACATACTATGGTTGATTATATTAAAGTCCTGAGTCTCAAATAGATTCTTTACGTCTAAGAGTCCTTTAGACAGGAGAAGAGCCATTTAGGCTATTTTAATCACTTGAATCTACGTATGAACCCTCTCTATATTCCGACATATTGATGGCAATTTTGATTTAATTATTTATTATTTACTAATATTTTGTCCAGCTGACAGTCCTGGTTCTGGTTTCAGTGACCAGTAACAGGAAAGTCATTTTCTAGCTATCAAAGAAGTAATCTCTCAAGAATGGAGTAGGCCAGAGAGGAAAGCTACTCTGAAGAGTAAAGCTTCTAGGGTATATCCATATTCTCAGGTGGATTCTAAAGCTTGGATGTCCATTCCTAAGATTGATGTGGCTGTTATCCATATGGCCAAAAAGACTACTCTTCCAGTAGATTATTTACGCAAACCCATGGAAAAACGGTTGGATGCGGATTTAATTAAGGCAGAACTGGCTCTGGGGTCTGCTTTACTTCCAGCAGTGGCATTGACGACACTTTCTAGAGCCTTAAAGGTTTGGCTACAGAATTTGGAGAAAGATATAGCAGCGGGGGTTCGCAGGGAGCATCTGATTGAAAGTCTGAAAGATTTCCACTTGGCATCAGAATTTTGTTTAGAGGCCCCTCTCCATTTGGCAAGATGCATGGCTCTGACGGTAGCATCCAGACGGCCGTTGTGGCTACACGCTTGGGGTGCGGACTATGCATCAAAAGCATCTTTATGTGCTCTTCCCTTTCAAGGCGATCTACTTTTCGGCAAAGTTCTGGAGGAGGCCATCCATAAGGCAGCTGATGGTAGAAGAGCCTTTCTTCCTCAGGACAAAAGGCGTCCCTTATCCAGTATGTGGAAGAATAAAAAAATTTAAGGATCGTTCCTTTCGTGACTCCAGGACATATAGTCCAGGCAGAGAGTACACGAGATACTCAAATTAGAGATAGGAGGTCGTCTCCTAAAGTTCTTCCCAGTCTGGATCAAAAACGTCTCCGATTCATGGGTACTGTCAATTATAAAAGAAGGATACCTCATAGAATTTTCAAGTATCCCACCACCTACCTTCAAGCAATCTCACGTGGCAAGAGGGATAAAGCTATGATGGCTTGTATCAAGGAACTAACCCTACAAGAGGTTATTGTGGAGGTTCCGAAGGCAGAAAAGTTCAAAGGCCACTATTCAACCGTGTTTCTGTCTCCAAAGCCTTTAGGCAAATGGAGACTGATTCTGGACCTAAAGGTCTTAAACTCCTACCTACAGACCAAGTCATTCAGGATGGAGTCCATTTCCAGTATTGTCGGCAACATAAAGGAGGGGAGTTGGCTGACGTCCATAGACCTCAAGGACGCATATTATCAGATTCCCATTCACCCATCGCATGTAAAGTTTCTGCGTTTTTACATATGGGGGAAGCATTACCAATTCAGGGGACTTCCCTTTGGGCTCAGTCAAGCTCCAAGGACGTTCTCGAAGGTTCCCATTACACTGATTGCCTTTCTGAGGTTGCAGAGGATAGAGATATTCCATTACCTCGACGATATTCTTATCGTGGGTTCTTCGGCCCAGGAAGTGTTACTTCACACTCAAACTGCTATTCACGGTCTACAGGCTCACAGATGAATGCTGAACTTAGGGAAGAGCTCTCTGATACCATCCCAAAAGATTATTTTCCTGGGGGCAAAAATAGATACTGCTGTAGCAACTCTCTCTCTTTCGCCAGAAAGAATGACAAAGATTTGCGAGAAAATTATGGATATTCAAGACTATCAATCCCTTTCTGCCAGAAGCTATATGAGCCTCTTGGGGTCCCTGATGTCCACGATAGGGCTGGTAAGATGGGCCCATTAGGAAATTCGACCTATCCAGATGGGATCAAAAAATAGTTCTTATGAAGTATGCAAAGAATCAGCTGAAGTGGTGGAAGAACAAGAAGAATCTGAGTCAGGGGTTTCCGTTGGAGGAACCAAACTGTTTAATAGTTACTACGTACGCAAGCTTACAAGGATGGGGAGCTCATCTGGGGTCTCTTTGGAAACAGGGAAGGTGGTCCAACAAGGAGAGAAAAATGCATTCAAACTTAAAAGAGTTGAGAGCTATTCTCAAGGCCCTTCAAGGGTTTCTTCCCTTAATACAAGATGCTTGGATTATGATTCAGACAGACAACAGGGCAGTGGCGTCATACATGAACCACCAAGGTGGTACTCGGAGCAAGCTTCTGTTGAGGGAACTAACTCCTCTTATGTCTCTGGCACAGAATCATCTTCAGGGATTAAAGGCAGTATATCTACCAGGTCCTCAAAATATTTTGGCAGATTACCTGAGCAGGTCAAGTATTCTGCCAGGAGAATGGAAGCTACATACAGAAGTATTCCAAGCAATTACTCTTCGGTGGGGCATACCACAGATCGACTTAATGGCTACGAACAGGAACACTCAGGTACAGAAGTACTTCTCTCTTCTTCCAGACCATCGGGCAATGGGTCAGGATGCCTTGTCTCAAATATGGGATTTTGATCTGGGATATGTGTTTCCTCCCTTACCGATAATTCATCGCTTACTAAAGAAAATTTGGATGGAGAATCAAGTGATAATAGCTATCATCCCGTTCTGGCTAAGGAGGCCCTGGTTCCCTCTCCTGTGCAAAATGTCCTTGGAGGAACACTGGCAGCTTCCAATCAGGAAAGATCTTCTAAGCCAGGGTCCTGTCTACCATCCCAACTCCGTACATCTGAGATTGGGGGCTTGGCTTTTGAAAGGGAACGGCTCCTGCAAACAGGATTGTCTGAGACGAATATGCTTCTTCTGTCTAGGAAGAAATCTATGTCCAAGTGTTATCACCATATATGGGAGTCATTTAAGTCCTGGAATCTTGACAAAGGTCTAGACTTCTTGAAACCTGATCAAAACCAGATTTTGGATTGGATAAGGGTTTAAGCTTGAGTACCTTGAAGGTGCAGTGTTCGGCACTATCGGCCCTCTGTAACTACTCGTGGGCTTCAAATCCCCTGATTGCTAGGTTCTTTAAGGCTACCATTCACATTAGACCTTCTCTGCGCAACTATGCTCCTCCTTGGGATCTTCCTCTGGTCTTGGATGCCTTGTCCGAAATTCCTTTTTCTCCTCTAGAGAACTTGGATTTCTCTTCTCTCACGTACAAAACTCTGTTTTTGTTGGCTGTTACGTCAGCCAGAAGAATCTCAGAGGTGAGAGCTCTCTCCTGTGCAGAGGACTATATTCAGGTTTTCCACGACAAAGTGGTTTTACGTCCGAAGTTGGAATTCCTTCCTAAAATTGTCTCAAAATTTCACTTACACCAGGAGATAGTTCTGCCTTCTTTTTTCCTGAACCTTCCTCGGAGCTGGAGGTGAAGCTTCATAATCTGGATATTAGGGAATACTTGATCAGGTATTTGTCTGTTTCTGGTACATTTTGTAAGACGGATCATTTGTTAATTATTCCTGAAGGCTCCAGGAAAGGTGAAGCTGCTTCCACTTCTACACTACGTAGATGGATTTCCAACATCATCACTAAAGCTTACTCTCTGAAAGGTGTTTCTCCTCCGAAACGGATTAAGTCTCATTCGACTAGGTCTTTGGCTACTTCATGGGCTAATTGGGCAGAGGTGTCCCCTGATGACATATGTAAGGCAGCAACGTGGTCTTCTCCTATGACCTTCATAAAACATTATAGGCTGGATGTAGCCTCTTCTTCTACTAAGTTTGGCAGAAGCGTGTTGGCTTCTGTTAGCTCAGCAAAATAAAATTAAATGTTATTGCAGTTAAAATGTGTGGATTATTTTTCCCAACCCTTCTTGCTAGTTTGCTTGGGTATTACACATAAGTGATGCTGCCATAATTAGCCAGGAATACCAAAATTTTGTTTCATACTTACCAGTAAATTTCTTTTCCTGGCTATATCTCATGGCAGCATCAGGTTCCCGCCCTGGGTTTTGTCTGAGCTTTTCAATTGGACTGAGGTATGGAGTGAGGAGGAACCCTTTATGCCTACAGCCTCGTTAATTGTTTAATTGTTTTCTGTCCTGATCTGGCTGAGGGTGGAGCTAACCCATAAGTGATGCTGCCATGAGAAATAGCCACGAAAATAAATTTACTGGTAAGTATGAAACAAAATTTCAGTAATCTTTTGATGTTACACAGTTACTCCAAGCAGCATACCTATTACAGTCTGCTGTAGTAGTTATCATGGTAGGAATATTCTGGCACAGGGCCTCCTGTTTAGCAGAATTACAATATTCGGCATGTATAAGGCTGCAGAAGTTAGATGTTGATCCTGTTGTTAAATGGATGAGAGTGTCAGCTGATCGCTCTCTGACTACTTTGTTTCATTTCATGCATAGGAATACTCACATAATTGATATTAGCCAGCCTTGAGCTACTAATAATGATGCCCTAAGGATGCTGCCGTTGGTTATATGGTTGTCTAGCTAAAAAGAGACATGCGTCCAGCAAGTTCAGCCTGTCTCGCATATTTTCTTGCTGTTGATCCAAAAGAAGGCAAAAAACCCGGTTGATGCGCTTCAATTTTGCAACAAACTAGGAAAAAAATTCTTCTTGACCATGGGCGTAGGAACCTCCACAAATCTGGGGGGGATAGCATTCTTACTCGCCTGGTATATTCTTATTCAATAAACTGGGAGTTGTTTATCCCATTGTACAGCGCTATGGAATTTGATGTCGCTATGTAAATAATAAAATAATAATAATAATGTTAAACTTTAAGTGTGTGTGTGTGTGAAATAATATAATGTGAAGCATATCAGTGTATCGCATAGCTCCACAGCAATACAACTGATAGTAATGTGTAAGGTGCAAGTACATCACAGGACACCTCAGCAATAAAATGCATGGGAAAGTGCAGTGTGTGAGTGTATCACAAGCTCTACAGCAAAATAACTCACAGGAACGTGCAGTTTGTGACTGTATTACTGTTATGTTACTAGGGTTTTTAGAATTGGAACTCAACTGCAGCTTGTAGAACTCCTTAAAGGACCACTCTAGGCACCCAGACCACTTCAGCTTAACGAAGTGGTCTGGGTGCCAGGTCCAGCTAGGGTTAACCCATTTTTTTCATAAACATAGCAGTTTCAGAGAAACTGCTATGTTTATGAATGGGTTAAGCCTTCCCCTATTTCCTCTAGTGGCTGTCTCATTGACAGCCACTAGAGGCGCTTGCGTGCTTCTCACTGTGATTTTCACAGTGAGAGCACGCCAGCGTCTATAGGAAAGCATTAGAATGCTTTCCTATGTGACCGGCTGAATGCGCGCGCAGCCAGCCGACGGGGAGGAGAAGAGGAGGATCGGAGGAGGAGAGCTCCCCGCCCAGCGCTGGAAAAAGGTAAGTTTTTACCCCCTTCCCCCTTCCAGAGCCGGGCGGGAGGGGGTCCCTGAGGGTGGGGGCACCCTCAGGGCACTATAGTGCCAGGAAAACAAGTATGTTTTCCTGGCACTATAGTGGTCCTTTAATTACAGTAGTGAAGAAACAGAGAATCTTTAAATTATCAATACTGTAGCTTTAAGAAAAGAGAGGTTTGCTGGCAATTAGAGAATCAAACAAAGTTTTAATGATTGTGATAAACTTAAGTGAAAAGCATATAGGTAATAATTCAGTAAGAAGAAATTGCTGGTTATAGCAAACAATACAAAGTTCATCAATAAGTATTTCCTCAGAGATGTATTGAATAATATTCGTTAGGTTGATAGGAATAATCTTCAATAGAAATAGTATGCAGGTAGCAGAGAATATTTGCAAAGCAAGAAACAGTTCATGGTTTTGTGCTGCCCTAGGCGGCTAATACGTCCCTGGCGGTCTCTCTCTAAGTTGTGTCAGAGAACCGTGTCAGAAGGGGGCGGGGCCGGCTCCACATAACGGGAATGCCGAACCCGGAAGAGATACCGCATGACAATTACAGATAACCTCATCAATACAATGCACAGGAATGTACAGTGTTTGAATATATATCAGCCAATCCAATGCGTGGCAAAACACTGCGCTGCACCAATCAGCATCTCCTCACAGAGATGCATTGAATCAATGCATTTCTATGAGGAGTGTTCAGCGTGAATGCTAGTGCTGCATGTTGTGCAACACTGGACTAGGAAGCGCCTCTAGTGGCCGCCTGATAAGGTATTCCTTGGCAATAATGTAAATACTGCCTTTTTCTGAATGTGCTTACATTAAAAAGCCTGCAGAGACATGCTATAAACATCAAAACTACTACGTTTAGCCGTTGTGGTTCTGATGACTATAGTGTCACTTGAATATAGAGGGAAAAAAAGAATCATCACAAATGTATGAAATTAAAATGTCTATCATTATTCTAAAAAAAAATTTTTTTGTAAACAATGTGCAGATAATACTGTACTAATGATATCCCTGGCTGGATGGGAGCATTCCATGTGCTCAGCGTGGTATCCCTGGTTAGATGTGAGCATTCCATACCTGGTTAGATGTGAGCATTCCATGTGCTCAGTATGGCATCCCTGGCCAGATGTGAGCATTCCATGTGCTCAGTATGGCATCCCTGGCTAGATGTGAGCATTCCATGTCCTCAGTATGGCATCCCTGGCTAGATGTGAACATTCCATGTGATCAGTATGATATCCCTGGTTAACCCCTCTATCCACCCGTCCCTAATCGTCTCCCCTCCAACCACCTAGCCTCCTAACCCCCATAAAACAACTAATACATCTTCTTGTACTTACAGTACTGAAGACACCAGCAGTGCTCTGGGCTCAGGGTTCAGGGCTGAAAGTGTGAGGCGCTGCTCTGCAGTTGTAGGAGACCAGGGGCCCTCCCTGCCGTTTTACCACACAGAGCAGGGGAGGGGGACCTCTTCAAGTGGCGCACAGTGTCAGACTGAGCGCCGGGTAGTCACGTGACACCCAGCGCTCCTATGCAGAGAGGGAGGGGGAGGCGCTCCCCATCCCAGTGTACACTGCGTGCGGATCCATTATGGAGCCCATGCAGCCTTTCAGGGGGATGGCAAACATCACTTGTCAGTCTGACAAGTGATTTTTGCGCTCTCCTTTGGCCAGCGGACCTGGGGGGGATTTCTGCATTATCTGTCCCTCCTGGATGATTTCCTGGGGAGGATGCGTCCCCCCCATTCCCCATGGTTCGTACGCCTGTGTTCTTGACCCCAGAACCATGGACGTCTGGAGGGGGGGGGGGGAGGATAAGGGGGGGGCACTTTTTTCAACTTGCCATAACCCCACATGCAGGTGCCTTTGAAATAATTTTCCCTCAGACTGTGACAGCTTGTGTCCGTCCAAGGTAATGGTGCAGCCCCATTTAGGCTGCCACTGTAATGCCCCCTTCCGAATCCCCAGATATTCTATGCCTCTTTGTTTTGCCCCACCTCCCGCACACAAGCGTTGCCCCCGAACACAAGTCCCGTCCACACACAAGTACCGCCCCACACTAATGCTGCTGACCTCGCCGGAAGGAAGAGGCCAGAAATGGACACTTCCGCTCCCAGTCTCCCACAGCCTTCTGTGACAGGTAGGCTTCAGCCTATTAAAAGCCAAAAAAACTAAATTTGGTACATTAATAAAAGAGAAAATTATAAAAATCTAAAATAATGATAACAAATCCACAACGCGTTTCACCATCTAGGCTTTTTCAAGTGGATATTTAATTGGTTATTTTATCATTGTTATTAATTAAGATATTTTGGCTACTTTCAATTGTGAGTGTGCCATTTTACTTTTTAAAAAAATAAAAAATGTGTTACTATTTTATTTTAATTTCTACCTGGCATTAAGTTTTTAATGTTCCAGAGTGGACTACTCCATAAAGAATCGTAAATGGGGATTATACCACTCACGCCTCGTACATTGAGCAGTTTGCCTGCTAAATTAAATGTGATTTCAACATACTTTATTTTATATCGCTGGAACCTTTTATACTGTAAGCACTATTGTTTCTTTTAACCTTTTATGGTCTACATATAGAGGAAACCTCTGCCTAGCTACATCCCCTAATGTATCCTATAAGTGGGGATTATACCACTGTATGCTATTCATACAAGAGCTGGGTTTAAGCTCTGTAAAACATTAGTAGGACCAGAGTAGACTTATTTTATTCATATTATCTACTTCTGATACATATTGCACTAGTTTTCCTTTCTCTTCTTTTTTTTTATATGGCCCCTAAGAAAACCCTGGTCTGGCATTTACATAGACGTATCTCCTTTTACAGAATTGAGGCTATGTCACGGTTCTTGCCGTGACATCCAGACGAGGTCGCCCCAGAAGTGCCCAACAAAGGATTTGAACCTGGGTGCTTTATGGTTCTCAGCCTGTATTCCTGCCTCTGAGCCACTTCAGTTCTTGGCTTGGACTGAAACTTATCCTTTCCATGTCACCAGCACTGGGAGCTGGACTTACCCATGACTGCTCCTGTCCTGTCAATCATGGTCCAGCTATATAGTATGTTTAATCAGCCAGGTATAAAACACTCTCTGAGGGCATTGTCAGTTCATTGACCTGGGTTCCTGTATTGGTGTTTGTGATCCAGCGTTCTCCAGTTGGCTCCTGACCTTGGCTTGTTATTCATGTATCCTGACTTCTGGCATCCTCTGACTTTGGCTTACCCTCATTTATCCTGACTTCTGGCACCCTCTGACCTTTGGCTTACCCACGACGATTCTCCTGCTTATGTCCCTACCTGTACTGCGACTTGGAGCAATATCTTGCACAACCCCCGTGCACAGACTCACAGGCCAGGTGAGTTCTTACCTGACCACCTTGGCCTGTGTTTAATTGAAAGGGTGAGCACATATCTCTGCATACCGGACTCCCACTAAGGTGGGCCGTGACAAGCTATATCTTCTGGCAAGTTGTTTATTGGGACTTTATTTTGGACATTCTGTTACATCTATTTTTATTAAAAAAATATTTATCACTATACTAAATGTTTTTGGTTTTTTTGGCCTTTAATAATTTGTTCATACTTTGTTGTTCTCTACCCCTTCTGTTGATATCTTCACCCATATACTTGTTTTTTTTTTCATTTTGGCACAACCTCAATAGCCCTTTTTGTTTGTATTACTCCTTGTGTTTGTGTGTTTGTGGGGCCTAGAGGGAGCCCTACTTTTTAGAGGTGTGCTGCCTGGGTGTCTGCAATTTCGGTCATCAAATTAGATTTGACACCACCTAACCTTAATTTCACCTTTTCACTTACAATGGAACTAGTAATGTTCCGTACATTTTTTGGAAACTAAAATTAACCCCTTCTGACCGGAGGGCGTACAATTACACCCTATTTTAGGCGGCTCTAAACGCCGCCGGGCGTAATTGTACGCCCTCCGGTTTTTGCCTACTTACCCCCCCGCGGTAGATCCTCCTCCGGTGCCCCCCGGCCATGTGAGAGTGGGGTCCTTGCGAGGACCCCACAATCACATGGCCGGGTAGGCTGCCACCTGCATTACCAGCAGGGGGGCTGCCTGTAATGACAGGTGGTCCCCCTGCTGGCTGAAAATAAAATTAAAATAAAATGTATTAGTGTAAAAAAAATATATATATATGATCTAAGTATATATATATATATATATACATACACACACGTACACCGTCTAGGTGTATTTTACTATTTATATATATATATATATATAATTATATATATATATTAATATCAAATTACACGTAGACTGATACTGATTAAATATATATATAATTATTGTTATATATATATTTATATATAATATAAAAAAAATTAAATATGTAAATACGTTACAAAATAAAATTAAACCAAATTGAGCTGACACGTCTCTGTTCATAGGGTTCCCCCTTAACTAGCCCCAGATCCACCAAATCCAACGGGCGAGCGAAGATGCAGAAACAGTCCAAAATGGCCATACGCAGAAATAAACAGCTGTCCATGAGTAGACGGACGAAAGTGTCTGGGACACTTTTGGTTCGGGGTGCTGTCACCTCAAGAACTTTGGAAGCTGTTGGGTCCCTTCTGCATTTTCTCTACACTGCTGCTTGGTTTAGGGAATCGTTTTTTCCATTCTCCTTTTATTTCAGTCCTCCTATCTCATATTGCTTCTGGTTCTACTATTTGGGCGTTAAAATTGCAAATATGAAGCCTCCTGTCCTGCCATAAAATTAGGGATTATTTTAGCCTCGGTGAGGGAATAATCTAAATTTTATTAAAGACAGGAGGCGAATATTTCCCCCCCCACTTTTTTTTTAATGTTCCCTCCCTGGATTTTGGTTTTATTCTATTATAAATAATTGGGGATATTGTTATGTTTTGTGAATGCATGGTTTTACATAATAAAGGTTATTTCTAATATTCAGTGATGATTGTCCGTGTGCGTTTTATTCATCATGTTTGTGTTGTAATTGTTTCGTCAATGCCTTTTAGTTTAGGTACATACTAGGCCTTCATAAGATCTGTAGACTTTGTTTATTCATCAGGTATTATGATGTGCAAGTGATATTGTATGGATATGACATCTTGCCTTGACAGTTTACTTTCACAATGTTTTCTGTTTTCTTGCAGTGTAATCTGTTTTCTCTCTGGGCTTGACGATTGTTTCTCTGGATGTGTCTGCTACAAGGTGGATTCGTTGGTTTCCTTGCTCTCCTGCTCGACCTCATCAAAGAAAGAGGAAGTGGAAGAGCCTGCTTAGGGGTTTTATACTACTGTTGCTTTGTTCTGATTGGTTGTTTTGAAAAGTTCTGTTAACTGTTTCTTTGCTGCTGGAGGTTTCAGTAAAGAAGGTAAAGCAAATATTCGCCTCCTGTCTTTTTAATAAAATTTAGATTATTCCCTCACCGAGGCTAAAATAATCCCTAATTTTGCAACAAACTAGGAAGAAAATTCTCTTTTGCCCCCAGAATGGCAGTCAGATAAATCCTTTTGATCAAGAAGCATTTACCCTACATTGACAAATTATATCCTAGAATATTCTGTTTTTGCACGTATGCATCTAGTTACTGTTTAAACACCTGTACGGACTCTAATAAAACCACTTCTTAATGCAGAGAATTCCATATCCTTATTTTTTTATTGTAAAAAATATATATTTCAGTCTAAACGCATGACCTCGTGTCCTGTGTAAAGTCCTGTTTGTGAATAGATTTCCACACAATTGTTTGTAATGGCCACAAATATATTTGTATAATGTTATCATATAACCTCTGAGGTGACATTTTTCTAAACTAAAGAGGTTTAAATCTGTTAACCTTTCTTCATAACTAAAATGTTCCATTCCTTTTATTAATTTTTTTATTTTTTTTTTTAAAGGTTTTTATTGAGGTTCTGTGCATTCCCAATAGAATAACGGCAAAGAAAAGTCTGAAGTACATAACTGAACAGTGATAATGTATGGTAATACAGTGAGTAACATTCAAATTGCATCTCAATACAGTGTTGTATCCGAAAGGCGTGTTTTGCATATTCTCGATCTTTGTATGGCCTAGGGTTTAGCTATGATCAGGACGCTGGCGTCACAGGTACATCTCATTGGTTGTGTCTTGTAAGTTGGGTAAGGAATGATATCAGGAGGTGCTTTAACTGCCCTACCAATTTCCCTTGTGTCTGAGAGAGGGGAGGGGGGGGGAGTGGAGGTGTGGGGGGTATTTGCTGTACCTGGTAGTAGGGGGTTGAGGTCTAGTTACATCGATAGATCATCAGTTATATTGCGCTGTTTTTTAGATAGTCACACCAGGGTTGCCAAACAGATGTGTAGTGGAGAAATGTGCCTGCTAGGGAGTGACAAGTCTCCTCCAGGCCTCTCAATGTTTCGACGTTTTGTATCCATTCCCGAATGGAGGGGGCATTGGGGTGTTTCCACAGCGCTGGTATGAGTTGGTTCGCTGCTGATATTAGGGGAATTAGGAGGTCTGTTGTCAGTTTAGGTATATTCCGGGGGGGGATTAGAAAGATGAAGAGCTCAGAGGTGAATGGGATGAGGGTGTTCAGAGCTGATTGTAATATTCCATGGATGCGTCTCCAGTATCGGTTGATTACCTGGCAATTCCACCAGATATGTGCTGTGTTGCCTTCAGGCGTATGGCATCTCCAGCAGTGTGGTGAATGGGAGGGAAAGAGGGCTTTCAGCCTTGTCGGGGTATAGTGCCATCTCGCTATTCTTTTATAGTTACTCTCTTGGATTGTGGTGTTTTTGGCTGATCTGTGAATCTGTTTAAAGATATTACGCCATGTTTCAGGTGTGATAGAGATGTTTAGTTCTTTTTCCCATGACAGAGTGAACACCGGTGGGTGGTGGGATTGTGTCTTTGCAATCGTTGTGTACATCAGTGAGATTAGTTTTTTCTTCACGGTATGGGTTTTGCATATTTGCTCAAATTGGGTATGCGTGCGGAACGTGTCGTGGGCTAGCGGACCAGTGCGTATAAAATGGGTGAGCTGGTGGTATTGAAGAGATTGTATCGCATTCTGCCTATCCGTGATGGCATGTAGGGGTTTGATTTGGTGGTTTGTGTCGTCAATGATGGTTTCTAGTGAGAGATAGGCTGAATCATGGTAATGCTTGAATGCTTTACCATCTACTCCCGGTTGAAATAAGGGGTTGAGGGTGAGTGGGTAAAGCGGTGAGGGGTACGGGGATATCGTTTGATGTGTTCTCAGTTTCGCCCACATGCGTAGGGTTGGTGAAATGGTAGGATGAGGTGCGTGTAGCAGGAGTGACTGCCCGGATTTGTGCCATGGTATTGTGTATATGGGTGCTCTGAGGAAGGAGTCCTCTACGTTAATCCATTGTGTAGCAGAGTGTGGTTGTGTCCAGTCATATAGTCTAGTCAGGAGAATAGCTTGGTGATATCTCTCTATGTCAGGGAGGCCCAGACCTCCTTCATCTTTTGATCTCGTGAGGAGTGAGTATGCGAGCCGAGGGTTTTTGTGCGCCCAAATGTATGTTGTGTCTTTCTAACCTGTGCAAACCATGACTTCGGCAGCATGATTGGCAGTACCTGCAGGACATACAGTAGTCTCGGGAGGACATTCATTTTTAGGATATTCAGCCTGCAAAACCAACCAAATTGTGGCTTGTTCCAGGCTTGGAGGTCCGAGGTTATACCCTTCAGCAAGTCCGGGAAGTTGCTCCCGAACAGGTGGGATGCCTCCTTGGTTAAGTGGATTCCTAGGTATTTTATACTGCTGGGAGCCCAAATAAATGGGTGGTCATGTTGTAGAGTGGCCTTGTCCTGAGGGGTAACGTGTAGTGACAATATCTCACATTTACTGAGATTCGCCTTGAAATTGGAGATCTTGCTGTACGTATCCATTTCGGCCATTAAGTGGGGTATGGATGCTATGGGATCTGAGATTGTGAAGAGCATGTCGTCTGCGAACGCTGCAATCTTGTGCTCTGTCTTGCCTACCTTGATGCCTTTGATAAGGGTATTATCCCTGATGCCCTGAAGGAAGGGTTCTAGGACCATGACGAACAGTAGGGGTGATAGGGGGCATCCCTGCCTAGTGCCATTTGTTATTTTTACTGGTTCTGACAGTTGACCGTTTACGCGAATATTCGCCGTGGGTTGTGAGTAAATCGCGTTAAACAATTTTAGCCAGTTTGGGCCAAATCCCAGGTGCTGCATGGTGTGAGATAACAGGGTCCAGTCTACCCTGTCAAACGCTTTTTCCGCATCAATGGACAGGAGTAGACTGGGACATTTCTCTCTCGTGGCTTTGTGTATGAGATTTAATAGTTTTGTGGTGTTGTGTTTGGCCTCTCTATTTGGGATGAAACCCGACTGGTCAGCGTGTATCAGTCCTGGTAGTACTGGGCGGAGTCTATTAGCTAGGATTTTTGTGAACAACTTCAGGTCTATGTTTATTAGTGAGATCGGTCTGTAGCTGCCGCATTGGGTCGGGTCTTTCCCGGGCTTGGGAAGAAGTGTGATCGTTGCATTTAAGGCTTGTGGGGGCAGGGTGGCTGTGTTAAGTAGTGCGTTGAAAGAGTTCTGAAAGTGAGGTACTAGTAAGGAAGCGAATGTTTTGTAGTATTTGGCTGTCAGCCCGTCGGGGCCTGGGCTTTTCCCTAAAGGTAGGTGTTTTATCGCTTGTAGACATTCATCTTGAGAAATGGGCTGTTCTAGTGAGTCTTGTATATTGTGTGGCAGGGTGTCGTGTATCCTGGGGGCGAGAAATTTATGAATGTCTGCTATTTCTGGGGGGGTCTGTCTCAGATTATATAGAGAGGAGTAGAATTCTTTAAATTCTGTGAGAATGTCTGTCATTGAGTGTGATAGTGTTCCCTCTTTGTTTCGGATGGCTGCAATAAATGTGTGTTCCCTTTGCTTCTTCAAGGCGTGGGCCAGGAGGCGTCCACATTTACCCCCCTGTGCATAATATGTGCTTCTCGTTTTGGCTAGGGCGCGTTTGGTGCTGACGTTAAGGATCATGTTGAGCTCAGTCCTTTTCTCCACCAGTACCTTGTAGGTGGCGAGATTGAGGTTGTTTTTATGTGTCTCCTCCAAATTCCTGATTTCCTTGGTGAGACTGAGTGTGCGGGATTCCCTTTGTTTCTTGAGTCTAGCTGCTGCCTGTATGAATGTACCTCTGATTGTGCTCTTATGTGCTTCCCATATCATGGGGAAAGTGGAGTCTGGGTGTGTGTTGAGCTCAAAGTAGTGTCCTAGAGATTCCTCTATTATGTTTCGTATGTCGGGAAGATTGAGTAGAGTGTCGTTCAGTCTCCATTGCGTTCTAGTGGGGTGGAGGGAGGGGATCGTGACGGTGAGAGAGATGGGCGCATGATCCGACCATGTAATTGGGCTATACTGGCATGAGCTAACCAAGTTCAGGAATCTATGTGGCATGAGAAGTAGATCAATCCGAGAGTATGAGCCTGAGGAGTATGAATAGTATGAGTATTCTCGTTCGGTCGGGTGTGAGACTCGCCAACAATCAAAGAGTTGATAGGAGTCTAGCAGCTTTTGGATAAGGACACGAGTTGAGGTTTGGTAGGTCTGGGCCAGGGAGGTAGTGTCTAGTGCTCCATCTAATGAGGTATTGAAGTCGCCCCCTAGAATTAGCATGCCCTCAGTGAAGGTCTCTAGTTTCTTGAGTATTTTGCGTAGGGCCTGGAATTGTTTTCGGTTGGGGAGGTAAACATTGGCCAGTGTTATTGGAGTTGATCCCATTAGGCCTTTCAGAAATATATACCTTCCATTATCATCTGACATATGTTCTTTGTATGTAAATGGTAGGTGTGATGAGAGGAGTATTGCTACTCCCCGGGACTTGGAGTTTGTGTAGTTGCTAAAATAGCCTTTGGTATAGTGTCTAGATTTAAGAGAGGGGGCAGAGTTTTTAGGAAAGTGGGTCTCTTGTATAAATACTACTTCTGCTTTGTGTCTGTGGTAGTCTGTGAGAGCCATGTGACGTTTTTCAGGGACATTCAGTCCCCTAGCATTGTGGGAGAGTACTGATATTGTTGCCATAGCAAAAGGTTTGGGGATATTGGGGGTGGGAGGAAGGGTACTGGAGACGAGTGAATGGTCACTGTATGTGGGATGCCGACCTAGGTGGGTGGGCTTTGTCTATGGTGAACACAGCGGTGTATTTCGTTTTGTTTGCGAGTTTACAGCCAAATACCATAGGTAGGAGGATGCTACTGCAACAGGTGGTGTTGGCATACAAATTAAACGTTAACAAAATATTAACAGAACTATATACAATAAATCGTATCAGTCTATAAGTCCCAAGATTAGAGTAGAGTACGTAAATAACGATTGCAAAGTGGTACTTATCAGAACAACTGGGGTCTTCCCCTGAGAGGTCCCGTAGTCTACAGAGAGCTACTTGTAAGTGACCCCGTTGGGGGAGGGTCGTGGGTGGTGTGTCAATGTATATCCAATACTTTTTTTTTTTTAAATTTGTTTTTAGTATGACGTTTATTTTGAGTATTTTTGAACTCGTCAGTTGGAGCTACTGTTGTCACTTTACTGCAATAGAAAAGGTCAGTAGGGTACACGGTGTGCAACCGCATGTAGTCTTATGGTTGCTTCGTGGAGGTAAATCTGGGGGTAAGTCGATTGAGGACAGGGTACGAAAAGGGACAAAACTGTGGGTAGTTCTAAGGTTTGTGGGTTAGTCTAGGACGTGGGTGGAGGGGAGAGATGTAGTTTTTTTTATCCCTTCCGTTTAGTCGTGTCGGGGCTAATTGTCTCCTTCTCCTTATGTCTACACATTTAGCGTCTGTTTTCAGACTTGGTTGGCTATTCCTTTGGCGTGATTTTGTCAAGGTCTGTCATTTCTGCCAACCTGCCTGTCACCACGGGAAGTATGTGAGTATCCCCCAGGGTGGGGGTGGTAATGAGGTCAGCTACGTTCTAGCGAAGTCGTGATTGTATGTCGCCCCCGGTATCGTGGGGTTATGTCACTGTCACAGTTACAATTACAATTAAGTAAATGCATATCACACATACGACCTGAGGTTGACCTGTGTTCTCGTATGGGCCCTGGGGCAGAGTCCTGGTTATTGATAGTGCGGAGTCGTACTTCCAAGCCAGACGGGTAGTCCGGTCTGAGTGGTTAGTCCAGTGTCAGTGTGTAGATTGTGGATCGGTGGAGAAGGGTATCAAGAGAGTCTGTCTGGTATATAGTGGATTCGGTCCTCTATTGTCCTGTGACGTTATTCCGTCCTCTGTCCTCCTGCGATGACTGTCCAGCCTGCGGCACTCTCTGCTTCTTTGCCGGGGATCGCCAACGTGGTCTTTGCTGCGCTGCTGGTGCGGTCAGTGCTGGGTCCGGTGCGTACCAATCCAGGATGTTCGATTCATTCAGCTTCAGTGCTTTAGTGAAGGGGAGAATGTCTTGGTGCGTGGATATCGTAAACGTGGTTCCGCGGGAATTGACGATGAGAGCAAAGGGATAACCCCACCTGTATCTCAGATTGCGCATGCGGAGTTGATCCGTTATGGGCCGCAGGGCCCTTCTTGCTTGTAAGGTGTGCCAGGAGAGATCCTGGTAGATCTGTATCTCATGTCCCTGGAACAGGAGGGGGGCAGAGGTATCTCTGAGATGTTTCAATATATCTTCCTTTAGGGTGTAATAGTGAATACGGCATATTATATCTCGTGGTGTATCGCCCGTAGCTGCTTTGGGTCTCAGCGAGCGATGTGCCCTATCCAGGAGCACTGAGGCATCTGGTTTACGGTTAAGGATTAGATTAAAGAGGGTAGGCAAGGTGGTAAAAAGATTTTCCCCCTCTTGTTCGGGCATTCCCCTTACCCTTAGGTTATTCCTTCTGCCCCTGTTATCCAGGTCGTCTAGGGAGCGTTGTAACATAGATAGGTGCCTCTCTTGGGCCTGGATTTTTGTTGAGAGTGAGTGCATCAGGGATTGGTGGGACCCCCTTTCGTCCTCCAGTTCCTGCACCCTGCGGCCTACCTGGGTTATGTCTGAGCTGAGGCTTTCCATTTTATGTTGAAAAGTAGATTCTAATTTCCCCAGCATCTGTGCTAGGTCGGCTCTGGAGGGTAGGTTTCGCAGCATAGCTTTGATGTCGGTCTCCAGCTGAGTGTTGGAGGCTTCAGATCCTGTGGGGCTCGGCGGGTCTATGGCCGCGTTCTCTGCCACCGGCGCCATGATGGTTTCGCCGCTGTCCGACACGCGGTCGGAATATTCTCGGAACAGGCGGGTGACGGTGCTTGATTTTCCCACCGGGGTCTTCCCAGCCTGTTGAGATGCCGGTGGGGCTTTTTTGTGGTTCCCCATTTCTATGGTGTACCTCCGTTTTCGCGGTTTCACTGCCGTGCAGCCCTGGAGCCTATTCAGTGTGCTGCCAGCCACGCCCCCTTTTCCTTCTTTTATTAATTTTGTAGCCAACCTCTGCAATCTTTCTAGTGCCATAATATCCTTCTGTAGAACAGGTGCCCAAAATTGTACAGCATATTCAAGATGTTGTCTCCAGCGATTTTACAAAGATGCAAAATTATATTCATATCCCAAGAATTAATGCCCTTTTTCATGCATGACAATACCTTACTGGCCTTGACATTGCACATTGTTGCATAGTTTATCTATAACAATTCACAAGTCCTTCTCGTGTGTGGTTATTTCTAATTCGCTTCCATTAAGGGTATACGTTGCTTGTGCATTCTTGTCGCTGAAGTGCATAACTTTATTTTTCTACATTAAATTTAATTTGCCATTTGAGTGCCCAGTCCCCCAATCTATCTAAATCCCTCTGCAGCAAAGGAATATCTTGCACACATTGTATTACTTTACAGAGTTTTGTGTCATCTGCAAACACTGAAACATGACTTTCAATGCTTTTTTTTCAAGATCATTTATAAAAAATAAATGTTAAATAGAAGTTGTACCATAACAGAACCTTAAGGAACACCACTTTTGACCAGCTTAAAAAGCTACCATAACTCTCTTTACTCTATTTGTAAGCCAATGTTCTACCCCAAAACAAGAATTTTCTTCTAGACCTATTTATTTTCGTTTCAACACTGACCTGGTCATTTTGAGGAACCGTATCAAATCCCCTGGCAAAATCCAAGTAGATGACATCCACTGCAACACCCTGATTAATACTTCTACTTACTTCTTCATATAATGCAATTATGTTAGTTTTACATGACCTATGTTTCATAAAACCATGTTGATTATTATTTATTATTGTGAAATAATTTCTTTCCAATGAATTCCTGAATATTATTCCTTAATAACCCTTCAAAATCCCTTCCCCCTGCCAGTCCCTCCACGTGTCTCCTTCTCCCCCCAGCCCCTCCATGTCTCTCCTGCCCAGTGGCGTACACATGACCCATGGGGCCCCGGTGCAAAAATTGATCCGTGGGCCCCCCCCCCCGCGCTTACTTGGCGCGGGTCGGGGTCGCAACACATGGTGGCGGGCACCTGGTTGCAGGGGTTGCAGGGCTGCGACCCCGCGACCGCGGTATCACACACACTTAAAGGACCACTACAGACACCCAGATCACATCAGCTCAATGAAGTGGTCTGGGTGCCAGGTCCCTCTAGTTTTAACCCTGCAGCTGAAAACATAGCCGTTTCAGAGAAACGGCTATGTTTCACTGAGGTTAATCCAGCCTCTGGTGGCTGTCTCATTGACAGCTGCTAGAGGAGCTTCCGCGATTCTCACTGTGAAAATCACAGTGAGAAGACACTGAACGTCCATAGGAAAGCATTGAGTAATGCTTTCCTATGGGCGGTTTAAATGCGCGCGCGCCTCTTGCAGCGCATGTGCATTCGGAGCTGAGTGGCGGACACTGGGGAGTCCGACGCTGGAGAAAGGTAAATGCTGAAGACACACACACACACTCTCACGAACAGACGCATACACACTAGCTAACAGACACACATTTACTGACAGAGACACACTCAGCGACAGACATACATACACACTCACTTACAAAACATACACTTTCACTGACAAACACACACTCTCTAACAGACATCAAACACACTCAGTAACAGACACACACAGTAACACACTCACTAGCAGACAGACACCCAATAACAGACACATTCACTGACACACACACTCTAACACACGCACACACTAACACACACACACACACTAACACACTCTAACACACACACACTCTAACACACACACACTCTAACACACACACACTCTAACACACACACACACTCTAACACACACACACACACACTCTAACACACACACACACACACACACACATTTTTTTTTCAAATTTAATCCCCCCAGCCTCCTTACCCTTTTGGAGTGCTGGGGGGATTCCCTGGGGTCCAGTGGTGCTGCTGGGCTCCTGGGCGGCAGGTTACTGGGTGGGCGGGCCGGCCGGCAGGGAGCACTCAGTGCTTCCTCTTCAGCTTCCTCGCGCGCCGGCATCCCTACGCGGCGCGCGAGGGAGCTGAAGAGGAAGCACTGAGTGCTCCCTCGCGCGCCCGCCTGCCCGACCGGCCACCTGCCCGCTGGGGTCAGCAGGGCCAGCCTCGGGGGGCCCTGGGGTGGCCGCCTCCTGGGCCCCCCAGGGGAAGAGGCTGGCCCTGTGGCTACATACCGGGTCGCAGGGGCGGCCGGGCCCCCTGGTGGGCCGGGCCCGGTCGCAGCCGCGCCCCCTGTGACCCTGGTATGTACGCCACTGCTCCCGCCTCTCCATGTGTCTCTCCCAACAGCCTAGCCTCTCCATGTGTCTCTCACCTCCCAGACCATCCATGTCTCTCTCCTTCCACCATGTGTCTCTCCTACCTGCAGCTCCTCCTTGTGTCTCTCCAAATACCCACAGCTGTGAAAGACACACAAACACATTCATACATACTCTCACAAATTAATTTTATTTTTGAGGCCCATCCACCATACCCTTTGGAGGGATGCTGTGGGTCCTCACCCTGTGGTCCAGTGTGGGGCAGTTCCTCACTCCTCCCCAGCCCTGTTTAGTATTCTGGGACCAGAATGACGTCATATTCTGTCTGTCAGCATCAGAGGGCACGTGAGGGAGGAGCGAGGAACTGCAAGATGAGCCTCCCTCACAGTCGACGCCAGGTGCCTGCCTCATCTCCACCCCGATCCAGCATATATTGGTAGAGTAGACATCTGCCGTGTGGGGTAAGCAAGTGCTTACTCCGCCTTACTGAATAAACGCGACATCGGGGGCGCCCTAAGGTGGCCAGAGGGCCAACTCCAGGGCAGCTGCGACCATGGTAGCTGTACCACTGCTTCAAATACTAGCCACAAATGTTAAGCTCACAGGTCTACAATTTCTAGGCAAAGATTTGAACAGTTTTTGAATATAGCAACCACATCTGCCTTCCTCCAATCATCTGGTACAATTCCTGAAAAAAAAGAATCTCAGAAGATTAAGAATAGCTTATTTCCACACCAGCTCTTTAAGTACTGATGAGTGAATACTGTCAAATTCCAAAGATTTGTTTACATTAACTTTGTTTAGTTGCAACAGCACCTTGTTTTGAGTCATCCAATTTTTTTTTCAGCAATAATTTGGATATCTTTTCCCATAGAATCATCCTTAATATATACTGAGGAAAAATTTCTGATTAAATCCTGCTTTTCATTATCTAACTTGCCTATCTATATGTTTTCAGTGTACCTACCCTTTAATTTTTTATTTTTTATTTTTTTTTATTCGTGTTCTTAATGTTTTGTTTTGGGATTGGTTTTGCTCTCTTTGGTTATCACTTTCTCATTTTCTAATTTAGCTCATCTAATTGTCTTTTTGCATGCATTATTGGTCATGTTATATAGGATGCCTCTGATTTGTCCAATTTAAATGCTTTAAATTACATTTTCTTATTTTTAATCTCTTGGTTTACTTTGTCACTAAGCCACAATTTTTTCAATTTGTTTCTTTTTTTGTTTCATCCTTGTTGACATCAGAATTTATGATTTTTAGCCAATCCTATTTCCCTATGGGAAAGCATTGGATTGGCTGAAATCGGCATTCTGAAAATACTACCTTGGAAGTCCTTTTTACTTCCTAACTCCGTGAACTCATTCTTTAGGACCCTCCATTTTCCTGACTTTGTCAGTGGTACCAATAAGCACCATGATAGCTTGGTCATCCTAAGCCTCTCCCAATAATCCATCCACTCTGTCAGCAACATTCCTCGAACACAGCAAATTGTCTGGCTGAGACGATCAGAGAGGCATATTACCCTATTTAAACACAAAAATAAAGCACCGCGCTTACAGCAGCAGTAGCTTAGTATCCAATACCTCAAAATACATAGTAAAAACAAAGAGAACGTTACCTGCGCTCTGGCCTAAATCCCCATGTACATTTAAACAAAATGGAGGCTTTTTAGTTTTAGTCCAATGGCCATTTGAATATATAAGCTCACCTGCCACGTCAAGGCAAGCCTCAAAAGGTGAGTCCTACACTAGCCATTAGATATGCTGATATCAGCCAAGAATCTCCAGTGAGACAGGAAGGGGTATTTTATAAACCCTTTCACATTTAACCCTTTATAGGGCTTCTACACATACAATAAACTTTGCTGGTATAAGACAAAGTGTAAACATCTCTAATGAGACATGAAGGGGTGTTTTATAAACGCCTACATACTTATTAACCCGGAATAGGGCTATAACACATACGAATCACCTTGCTGGTATCAGCTAAAAGGCAAATTTATCTGTTGAAACAGGAAGGGGTGCTGCCCCTACATACTTACAAACTCTTAAGAAGACAAACATGGGGTGGCTGGCAGCAATGTAACATAGCTGTGTGATACAAACATCATATACAAAAACAAAGATATTACACAAATATTACCCTATTTACCCACTTAATAATGGAGTCATCTACTAACACAACCTACAAAATACAAAGACAGGTGTAGCGCTACATACGTATATTAAACTTGGCTGAGTTTACCCAGAGAGTATTCATTCCAAAAAGGGGGGCCAAAAAAAGCCTACGAAATATACCTATAAATTAAGAAAAAACTCCAATAGTGTAACACTGTATAAGACAAACTAATAATACAAGATAAAGCTTTACACTCACATCCTCCTGAGCTTAACGCCAAGCTCAGGGATAAGCACTTGTAGGTCCGTACAGGCGACGTTCCCCTTCTTCTTATCAGAAGATCTTGTGTGCTTGCCTCAAATTGAAATAACACAAATATGGTGCAGTATGTATATTCAAGATACCTTAGTGATTTAGTCCGTGTTATACTCACAAAGGTAGAGCCACTATATCGGCTCTGTCTCAGCGCGTTGTATAAACCGGAGGTATACTCCTTTTAAGCAGGAACCAAAACAGCCCACAATCTAAGTACTATCAACTTTATTATATATAACAGTAAAAAGACCCTTCAGGGGTTAACAAACTATAAGTAAGTTAAAAAGTATTTAAATTACAATGGGCAAAGATAAATGTCTAAAAAAATACTCCCAGAACGCGTTTCACCGTGTCTCCTACGGCTTCCTCAGCTGGGTCCAATGTGTATCTGTCATCCTCAAATCCTGCTCTTATATTATCTCCTCGTGTTGTATTTTCAAAAAAGCGCGCCTCTTTTCCATTGATTCTGCCGGTGTTCTATCAAATTTCCCTACCCCGTTAGAAAACCCTACCCTCGTCACTTCCGGTGACGAAGCCGCACCGGAAGTGACGTTGGGACGGGGGTGTGCGCAGCCGCGCAGGCGCACACCACCTAGGTAGGGACTTTGAACAGCGAGGAGTCGCATAAAGTGCAGTGCGCACGCGCGCCAAACTACTCCCGTCGGAGGTACAGCGCGCGTGCGCACTTGGGGACAGGGAGAGCTTCACAGACAGCGCGCATGCGCACTATAGGGGTAGGGAAATCTGATGGCGATTAAGCCCTGTGAAATCTCCCTACCCCTATACTGCGCATGCGCGGACTGGACTCTGATCGTCTGAGTAAAGCTTCTCCCTGCTCCCAACACACTCAGCCATCCAAGGGGAGGGGGTACTATATTAGGGGGGGTTTCAGTGCATTATATTGGATAGTGGGGGTTTTTCTACATTATTGTATGGGGGGTCTGCGCTGTATGGGGGGTCTGCGCTGTATGGGGGGTCTGCGCTGTATGGGCTGTATGGGGTCCTGGCTGTATGGGGGTTTCTGTATGGGGGTCTATATGGGGGTTCAAGCTGTATGGGGGTCTGTATGGGGGTCTAAGCTATATGGGGGATCCTGCGCGGTATATTGGGGGTTTAGTATGGGGTGTCTGCGCTGTATGGGTATCGCTGTATGGGGGGTCTCGCTGTATGGGGGTCCTACTATATGGAGGTCTCGCAGTATATTGGGGGAATTATCTTTGCTGTATGGGTGTCTAAGCTGTATGGGGGTCCTAAGCTGTATGGGGGTCTGTGGTATATTGGGGGGTATCGCATTTGCATGATTGTCTGCTGTATGGGGGTATCTTGGCTGTATGGGGGTCCTACTTTATATGGGGGGGTCTAGCTGTATAGGGGGTTAGCTGTACATAGGTCTAGGCTTTATGGGGTCCTACTTTGCAGTATATGGGGAGGTCTAGCTGTATGGGGGTCTATAGCTATATGGAGGTCTGCAGCTGTATAGGGGGTTGCGCTGTACATAGGGGTCTGCGCTTTATGGGGGTCTGCGCAGTATATGGGGGGTCTGCGCTGTATCGGGGGTCTGCGCTGAATGGGGGGGGCAGTGTGTTGGATGGAGGGGCTGTTCGTTACATGTGGGGGGCTGTGCATTAGATGGGGAGCTGTACAGTACGTGTGGCCTGTGTGTGTTAGATGTGTACAACCCTAGTTTCACTGACAAATATTTATTTCCTAGATATCATATGCCAAAGCATGCTTTTTGCTATGAAGCCGCAGCCATCTAGTCACTCGCCAGAGAAGGATGAGAAACTGCACCCCAGCGAGAGGGACAGCCCCACATCTGCAACCAAATCCATCGGTCACCAAATTCAGTAATCTCCGTCTCTTTGTGCATTGTGTATGTACGGTACTCCCAATTCTTATATTTAATCCGGTGTGTCTCCCACAATCTTTGTGTCTTTCTGCATGCACTGTGTCTGTTATGCCAGTTACTCTAACTAGTTTATTTCTTTTTGTGTGTGTCACAGCTCTGACAAGCATGTTCTTCTATGGGACACGAAGTACATGAAGAGGAATGAAGAAGCCCATGTCTGATGCTCGTCTCCAGGGTGGAGTATTGAATTTATAACTAATGAAGTGGCATCTGACACATGACGAACTGCTCCTGTTTGCACAGCAACTTCAACATTGTGTACTGTGATCACAGCATAGTTCAGAGGTAGGTAACCTTGGGCAGTCCAGATGCTGTGAATAACATCGACCATAATGCTGGCAA
The DNA here is from genome assembly GCA_933207985.1 of Pelobates cultripes. NCBI lineage: Eukaryota > Metazoa > Chordata > Amphibia > Anura > Pelobatidae > Pelobates > Pelobates cultripes. Next base: position 53,637,047 of record OW240914.1, read on the forward strand.
ACCATTATGGGAGGTGTAGTCCAAAACATCTGGAATACCGAATGCGTATGAATGCAAAGTATGGTGTGTGTGAATGGTCAGTAACAAGGGTTAAAGCCTTGACGTGGCGTTACTGCTCACATGTGTATTCATGTGCCAATTCAACCAATGTGAGTCACTGTAATACTTATAAGGTAACCAAAAGTACTGTGATTGTGGAGAATGAAACTCCTTATCCTATGAAATCTCCTATACACTGCTGACACTGTGACCGTATCTCCTAAACACTGCTCATACTGTGACCGTATCTCCTAAACACTGCTCACACTGTGACCCTATCGCCTATACACTGCTTACACTCTGACCCTATCGCCTAAACACTGCTTACACTGTAAGCACAGACATGCTTTTAATCAAAATTGAAAGCGCTAGATCATTCCTTCTGTTCTACGCCTCCAATCTTCAACATTGAAATTGTCATTTCTAATAATATAAAATAAGTAATATGCTTTCTGGTTACGATTTGGTGGGTTGTAAATATTTTTTTTATTCTTACAGTTCCAGAGGGAAGGAGCAAACCGCTTTGAGGAGTCCCTGCATAAGAGACTATTGGATACTGAAGGGCTGTACTGCAGTGTCGGCTCTAGACTTGGCGAAACTCATACATGAGACCCCACGGAGAACACCATTATTGAAGAAAAAATAGCAGTTGACTTTGTGTATAAGAAGCTGTAGATATATTGATGGTGGAGCTCAGTGGTGTATCCTGGTTTTGTGCTGACCTAGGCAGGACAAAACTCAGGCGCCCCCCTCCCCCGCCCCGCATTCTAAATACACACACACACACACACACACACACAGATATGCATACATTAGCTAACAGAAACTGACACACTCACTAACAGACACAGTCAGACACACACACACACTAACAGACACACTCACACTCTCTAACAGACACACTCAATTTTTTTTTTTAATTTACACCCCCAGCCTCCTTACCTTTGCTAATGCTGGGGGGTTCTCTATCTCCCTGGGGTCTAGTGGGGCTGCCAGTCGGGCTGCTGGGGCGGCAGACGGGCAGCTGGCGAGGGAGCACTTCCTCTGAGTTGTCTGCTTAGCTCCCTCACGCGCTGCATTGTGAGGCTGGGAGCCGGAATATGACGTCATGTTCCGGCTACCAGCCTCACTCTGTGGCGCGCGAGGGAGCTGAGCAGACAGCTCAGCCGCCCCCAAATGCCCTGGGCAAATGCCTTGTTTGCCTCGTGGCTAAAACGTCCCTGGTGGAGCTTGCAGCACTGGATACACAGAGCTAGTCTCTGTTTACATCATTGCATTGTCTACCTGAGTGTGTGTATCTGACAGTGAGTATCCTTGTATCTGTATGTATGTTTCTCTGAGCATGTGTATGTTTGTGTACTGACTGGCCTTTGGCACTGAGTTTATAGCGTAGCTATGTTTTATGACGGTGTGTATAATGATTGCCTTTGGGGGGGTGACAGGATGAGTAAAGGGGTAACTGTGGCAGGGTGAATGTAAAAGAGCAGGAGGGTGCCTGCGTGTTGAGGGTTGACGGTGTGCATGGAGGGAGGTGCCAGAGTGCGGAGAGTGGTGGCCGGGTGGGGAGGGTGACATAGTGTGAGAGGGAGGGTGATGAGGTGAGGGGGGAAATGAGAGAGTAAGAGAGGGGTGACGTAATGTGAGAGTATGGGTGACACAGTAAGGGTGAGTGACAGTGAGGGTGGGTGACATAGTGTGAGGAGGATGACAGAGTGAGGGGGTGATGGTGAGGTGACCGTAAGAGGGGGGTGACAAGGGGTGATGAGGTGAGGTGACAGTAAGGGAGGGGTGACAATAACAATATCTGATATTAGGTCACATGTGCAATTATTATGTAATTAATGGACAACATACTTTTTAAATTTTGTTAAATAAGAAATTTAAATATTGTTTGTCTTTTTTATATTGCCACTTTAAAAAAAATTAAAACTCTTAATTTTTAAATGTACAGTAATTTGTCTGTAATAATGTTAACTTGTTAATTATTGTGGGACAGTGGAGAGCAAACCCAAACTGGGACTCTACTAAACAATCCAGGTCTGTTAGGAAATATGGCTTTGTAACAACATATGATAATTTATGGTGCATATAGGTCCTCGTGTCACTGTGCCTATGCATAGTTTTGCTTATAAATGTGATGACTTTCAAAAGATAGCAATAAGCATAGTAAGAAGTTGCTCTTTAAAAGCTTACGTCATCTCGTTTAAATGGTTTGGGTGCAGTGCCAATGTCCCCTTAATCTTGCAATGTTAAATATCGCAGTTTCTGATAAACTACAATGGAACGCAGCTAGTGATGGTATTATTTGTAGCTAAGTAACACAAATCGCATGTTAAGGTGTCAGCAAAATACTTTATTTCTTCAAAATTAATATGCATTTTAGACTTTATATGTATAGTGGAAAAAATATAAAAGTCAAATTTGGAAACTGGTTAAGAAAAGTCACACTGTGGTATCCAAGAAGGAGAAAGTTCAATCACATGATCACATGTAAAGAAAGGCTGTATGGCATTAGGAAGGTAGTATCTTAATAATGTAATGGTCTCTTTCCCTGGACGGTCCACGAGTCTTAATCACTGGAAAATGAAGGTTACATCATGTCTGCACCATGTGTTCCGAAACAGCCATAAGGACGTTTTCTATAGAAGAAGGTAATCTCTTCTGTTTGAGCAGGTCGAGGTTAATGGTGGTGGGGTTGTCTCTGGCACTGGAACCATCAGTAAAGGAGTGTAAAATTGAGAGGATCACCTTGTTCTTCCCACAAATGTAAGAAAACACAGAACAGAAGAGTGAGGAGAATGGTTAACAAATCAATGAAACCGCAAACACTAAAACAAACTTGAAAAAAATAACATTCACAGTGTAAGCAGTGTTTAGGCGATTGGGTCACAGTGTAAGCAGTGTATAGGAGATACGGTCACAGTGTCAGCAGTGTATAGGAGATACGGTCACAGTGTGAGCAGTGTGTAGGTGATACGGTCACAGTGTCAGCAGTGTATAGGAGATTTCATAGGATAAGGAGTTTCATTCTCCACAATCACAGTACTTTTGGTTACCTTATAAGTATTACAGTGACTCACATTGGTTGAATTGGCACATGAATACACATGTGAGCAGTAACGCCACGTCAAGGCTTCAACCCTTGTTACTGTCCATTCACACACACCATACGTTTCATTCATACGCATTTGGTATCCCAGATGTTTTGGACTACACCTCCCATAATGGTTTGCCAGCATTATGGGAGATGTAATTCACAGCATCTGGACTGCCCAAGGTCACCTACCTCTGAACTATGCTGTGATCACAGTACACAATGTTGAAGTTGCTGTGCAAACAGGAGCAGCTCGTCATGTGTCAGATGCCACTTCATTAGTTATAAATTCAATACTCCACCCTGGAGACGAGCATCAAACATGGGCTTCTTCATTCCTCTTCATGTACTTCGTGTCCCATAGGAGAACATGCTTGTCAGAGCTGTGACACACACAAAAAGAAATAAACTGGTTAGAGTAACTGGCATAACAGACACAGTGCATGCAGACTTGCGTGCCACATACATACAGCAGACAGATACAAAGATTGTGGGAGACACACCGGATTAAATATAAGAATTGGGAGTACCATACATACACAATGCACAAAGAGACGGAGATTACTGAATTCAGTGACCGACGGATTTGGTTGTAGATGTGGGGCTGTCCCTCTCGCTGGGGTGCAGTTTCTCATCCTTCTCTGGCGAGTGACTAGATGGCTGCGGTTTCATAGCAAAAAGCATGCCATGGCATATGATATCTAGGAAATAAATATTTTTCTGTGAAACTAGGGTTGTACACATCTAACACACAGGCCACACGTACTGTACAGCTCCCCATCTAACGCACAGCCCCCAAATATAATACACTGCACGCCCACATGTAACAAACAGCCCCTCCATCTAACACACTGCCCCCCACATTTAACACACACAGGCCACCCCAATATATTTCACAGACCCCCCAATATACTGCGCAGCCCCCCCATATACTACGCAGACCCCCATATACAGCGAAGACCCCCCCATACGGGCGACCCCCATATACAAAGAGACACCCCATATTGTGCCGCAGACCCCCATACAGCGCAGACCCCATATATAGCGCAGACCCCCATACAGCGCAGACCCCATATATAGCGCAGACCCCCATATATAGTGCAGACCCCCCTATACGGCGCAGACCCCAATATAATAATGTACTAAAACCCCCCACTCCACAATATAATGCACTGAAACCCCCCTAATATAGAACCCCCTCCCCTCGGATGGCTGAGAGTGTTGGGAGTAGGGAGAGACTGACCTGTTCCTAGAAAATGCTGTACTCAGACGATCAGAGTCCGCGCATGCGCAGTATAGGGGTAGGGAGATTTCACAGGGCTTAATGGCCATCAGATTTCCCTACCCCTATACTGCGCATGCGCGGTGTGTGTGTGTGTGTGTGTGTGAAGCGCTCCCTGTCCCCAAGTGCGCACGCGCGCTGTACCTCCGACGGGAGTACTTTGGCGCGCGTGCGCACTATGCCTTTTGTCGACTACTCGCTGTGCAAAGCACCGGAAGTGACGTGGGTATAGCAATCTGACGGGGTATACCAAACTGATAGAACACCGGTGTTCTATCAGTTTGGTATACCCCGTCAGATTGCTATACCCACGTCACTTCCGGGGAGGGGAATCAGCACTCCTGCTACTCCTCCACAGCAAGGTCCTGGAAGGTAAGTAAAACTAGTTTTACACTTTCATTATAGTTAGTGCATTCACTAAGCTTAGGACATGGGACATTTAGGGTTAATGTTAGGGTTCAAATTAGGGTTAGGATTAGGGACTTGTTCCTATTTAGTGATATTTCACATTAGGGGAATATCACTAAATAGTGATTTCTCACACTTTATTTTAACCCTTACCCCAAGGGTTAGGGTAAGAATAGAGTGTGAGAGAGGTTAGAATCACTTACCTAACCCTAATTTGTACCCTCACTTAACCCTAAATGTCCCGTGTGCCTAAGCTTAGTGAATGCACTAACTATAATGAAAGTGTAAAACTAGTTTTACTTACCTTCCAGGACCTTGCTGTGGAGGAGTAGCAGGAGTGCTAGCACGCATGTGCAGCACAGGAGACAGCTGATTCCCCTCCCCGGAAGTGACGTGGGTATAGCAATCTGACGGGGTATACCAAACTGATAGAACATCGGCCTCATCTACGAAGAGACTCGCGGGGTGCTGAAGGTCTTCCTGGAGAATGTTATCCGGGACGCCGTCACCTACACCGAGCATGCCAAGAGGAAGACTGTGACCGCCATGGACGTAGTCTATGCTCTCAAACGCCAGGGCCGCACTCTCTATGGCTTCGGAGGGTAAAACCCTGACTCGGCTTACCGCACACCCTAATAACCCAAAGGCCCTTTTAAGGGCCACCCACTATATCCTAATAGAGCTGTGTCTGTCACTGCCCGCGTTGGACGCTCTGTGTTAGTTAATGCCGGCTTCCCTTCTCTTTGTTACACTGGCGTTCACTGTGGCCGGGTTAATGTTAAACTCTCGCTTATTACTGGCTCTAAGAGCCGTCATGTTAACCAGTTGTAATAGACCGCAGGACTTTATAAAAAAAACCTTTCACCCCAGCAGTGTGGTGTGCAGGTCCTCCGTGCTCAAAGACAGAAACTGGGAGGGGGGACACAAAGTGCGGCCTATTGTCGCCATTTTGAGACTATTTGTGGAATTTCCCCTGTAAAGCTCAGCCACAGAGAAGCGCTATTTCCCTGTGATTGGTTGTTTCCTGAGGACCGATCTCCTGCCTATGGGGACATAGCATTGGCCAGATCAAGGAGCGGTTTGTCTTTTCTGCATCCTACTCCCACCACAGCTATAAATGCACTACACGCGTTAGTTGCAAAACCTCCAAGGTGGCTACTTGGGACCCACAAGTTCCATTCACTCGTCCATAATTCCGGTACTGAGGAATGGAGCAGGTTTTCTAAAGACAGATTTCAGTTAAAAATCCATCTAGAAGGCGAAGGTAATTCAAAGAAGAGATACAAGACAGTTTGTGCAACATGTGAGATTCATTAAAACCATAATTACTGAGAACAGTAGAGATACTAGCGGGTTTATCAGGATTAGAGCTCTGACAGACAGTGTGGGTGGCTCTTATAAGAGCCTTTGTGTTTATAGTAAAGTAGAAGAATGCGATTACTTGGCGCTGGTGTACTTGGTAACAGCCTTGGTGCCCTCGGACACGGCGTGCTTTGCCAGCTCTCCGGGTAGCAGCAGGCGCACGGCGGTCTGGATCTCCCGGGAGGTGATGGTAGAGCGCTTGTTGTAGTGAGCCAGGCGAGAGGCTTCTCCTGCGATGCGCTCAAAGATGTCATTGACAAAGGAGTTCATGATCCCCATGGCCTTAGAGGAGATACCGGTGTCGGGGTGGACCTGCTTCAGCACCTTGTACACGTAGATTGCATAGCTCTCCTTCCTTGTCTTCCTACGCTTCTTACCATCTTTCTTCTGGGTCTTGGTCACAGCTTTCTTAGAGCCTTTCTTGGCGGCTGGTGCAGACTTGGCTGGATCGGGCATGATCTACGATGTTTGCTGGAAATACTATGTCACTCTGCGCGCTCCGGCAGCTCTATTTATAGGCAAGCCATGCAAATTAAGCCCTTCCGCTTCCCGTGATGGGATTGGTCACTACAGACAGGTGACATAACGATGTCATAGTTTCAGCAATTGATTGGTTCCCTGTATAACGTGTCTCTAATTGGCTGCTTGTAAAGCCATCCAATCACAGAGCAGAGTGTGTCTATAAATAGCCCGTATGAGGGGGAGGTTTCGTTATTATCAGCGACATTCTTGAACCAACATGTCTGGACGCGGAAAGCAAGGAGGAAAGACCCGTGCAAAGGCGAAGACTCGCTCATCTCGAGCTGGCCTTCAGTTCCCAGTCGGCAGAGTTCATCGTCTGTTGAGGAAGGGGAATTATGCAGAGCGTGTGGGAGCCGGTGCCCCCGTCTATTTGGCTGCAGTGTTGGAGTACCTGACCGCTGAGATCCTGGAACTGGCAGGGAATGCCGCTAGAGACAACAAGAAAACCCGCATCATTCCCCGCCATCTCCAGCTCGCTGTCCGTAACGACGAAGAGCTCAACAAACTGCTGGGAGGAGTGACTATCGCCCAGGGAGGTGTCCTGCCCAACATCCAGGCTGTGCTGCTGCCCAAGAAGACCGAGAGCCACAAGTCAACCAAGAGCAAGTAAATCATCAGATACCGATTCTTCGTACCCAAAGGCTCTTTTAAGAGCCACCCACTATTTCCGAACTGAGCTGAATGATCTTACCAATGTCTATGCAGTTTAAAAAAAATAAAGTGTATATATTCCACACGTCGCATGCTGGGTTCAGCCACTGAATGTAAACAATACTGTGTAATCTAGTGTGGAGAAACAGGGGCGGTTATTTCATAGTGATTCTTTTACTTACTTTTAAAATCCGTGCCTGCAATTTTCCTTTTACAGTTTTATTGACTAAATAGCTCGTTAAGTCAGCTATTGCTTCCGTTCGAGAAACTGAAAGCACACAGGTGTAAAAGGGCTACGTGGAGGGGAAGGATTTAGGCTCATTCTAGTGCAGATTTGGTGGCTCTTAAAAGAGCCTTTGTGGTGTTTGTGTGAGCAGGTTAAAAGCTTATGCTCTTTCTCCTCGGATCCTACGGGCCAGCTGGATGTCTTTGGGCATGATGGTGACCCTCTTGGCGTGAATGGCACACAAGTTGGTATCCTCAAAGAGACCCACCAGGTAAGCCTCACTAGCCTCTTGCAGAGCCATGACAGCAGAGCTCTGGAAGCGCAGATCAGTCTTGAAATCCTGAGCGATTTCACGGACAAGGCGCTGGAAGGGCAGCTTGCGGATGAGCAGCTCGGTTGACTTCTGATAACGACGGATCTCCCGGAGAGCCACAGTTCCCGGCCGGTAACGGTGAGGCTTCTTCACTCCGCCGGTAGCTGGGGCGCTCTTCCTGGCAGCTTTAGTGGCTAGCTGCTTGCGGGGAGCCTTGCCTCCGGTGGATTTACGGGCGGTCTGCTTAGTTCTGGCCATCTCTTCGCGATCACAGAAATTAAAACGCGAATGAAAAACAAAGAGCCGCAGTCTTCTATTTATAGGCCGCTGGACGCATTCTGATTGGCCCGTTCTCTGTACTCATTCTGATTGGCCCGTTTTCTGTACTCATTTTGCTTCGCTGCTTTTTGCCCGCATTCTGATTGGACGAGAAAATTAACCGTTCCTGAGTTCAAACTGGGCGCTAAAATGTCCATCCTCACAGATTATAGAGACGGAACTAGATCTGCTTTTATATAACTGGTATTAGTGGCGTTCTACCCGCTGCAGCGATTCATTAAACTATTCCACGAACAGGGAGGAGGGAGACCAAAGCGGACTCCCTGACATATCATCAGTCCCACTCCTGCGTGTTTGTAGATTTGACAGTGGGCGTTTATTAGGGTCCGGTCACTCTGTTTATGGCTCTTACAGCTTTGCGTTTCAACATGAAGTGACTCCTTACAATAGGCCGCTAGATGGCGACATTGCATTAAATATGCCATTGGAATACACCGTTGCTTGGGTGAATGTATTTTTATTACAAGTCTCCAAACTGAGACGGAGCATCTAATCCCTTTCAGAACACCGTCACAGATTGCAATGGCACCAACAGCTTGATAAATACTCCTAAATCTGTATTGTAGGCAGTGGATGTGTTTACGAAACCAAACATTTTGTACTGGCAGCGATAGCTGAACAATCTAAAGTGGAACGTCCGAGCATTCCATTCCTAATCTAAACGAATATCTCTTTCCTCAACATACAGCGTGTAAAAGCTAAAACACAAAACCCACGATTCCCCTGTGCTCATAGCTCTGAAAAGGACAAGTTGGTGGCTCTTAGAAGAGCCTTTGGGGTTTAAAAAAAAAAAAATCACGAGTAGTAGCTCATTTCTTTTTGGGAGCTGCCTTTTTAGCCTTTGCTGGACTCTTGGCGGCTTTGGCTACCTTTTTAGCCGGGCTCTTTGTTGCCTTTTTAGCCGGGCTCTTCACTGCCTTCTTGGGCTTGGCGGCTTTGACTTTCTTGGGGCTCTTGGTGGCTTTTTTAGCGGGGGCTGTCGGCTTCTTGGCCTTCTTCGGGCTCTTTGCGGCCACCTTCTTAGCTTTAGCCGGAGACTTGGTGACTTTCTTTGGGGCGGGCTTCTTGACTTTAGCCGGTGCCTTCTTGGGCTTAGCAGCCTTGTCCTTGCTCTCCGCCTGCTTCTTGTTGAGCTTGAAAGAGCCAGAGGCTCCGCTCCCTTTGACCTGGACGAGAGTCTCTTTAGTCACCAAGCCCTTGAGAGCCAGCTTGAGGCGGCTGTTATTCTTCTCCACATCGTAACCAGCGGCGGTCAAAGACTTCTTCAGGGCTGCCAGGGAAACACCGCTGCGCTCTTTAGAGGCGGACACAGCTTTAACAATGAGCTCGGACACGCTGGGACCGGCCGGCTTGGCGGCTTTCTTGGCGCTGGATGTCTTCTTAGGCTGCTTCTTCTTGGAATCGATTTCAACCGCAGGTGCGGCAGCGGGAGCAGTTTCAGCCATTTCGCTTTTTCTCTGAGATCAGACGGTAATAAAAAATAATCCTTGGCCTGTGCCAGTCTCTCTTATATAGCTCAAGCTGACACCCGATTGGCTGTTCAGCACCATTTCTGATTGGCTCAAACTGACAGGCGCAGCTCCCCGCACTCTCTCCCATCTCCTGCTTCACGTCGCTCTCTGCTCTGGCTCTGTGTTTCCTGCTCTGTAAAACTTATGTTTTATGTTAAATGTGGCCACTAAAATCGGCGCATTCTCCCCTGAAATGCACGAAGACACCTCATTTGACCTTCCATAGGAATTGCTTGGCTGCTGCCTGCTAAGAGAACACAATTCACTCAGTGAAAGTTTGTAGAAACCAAATGGAGTCAGCTCGATTCATTTCAGACCTCTGACTTTATATACATTTAAAATACAATACGGTAAATGTTTTACCGCTCAATGTCATGCAAGATAAAGAAGGCCCCCCTGAGGATGTAATATGAGGATTAAAGTGTTAAGAAGACCAGAGCAGGATAATGTGTTTCTCTTACTCTTTCACACAGTTAACACAGGCAGCAGTGATTCTTGCTGGTGCTATCTCCTACTACCTTCATACATATTTAGTTGTCTGTTCCAGTTGTGAATAATAAATTACATTTGTATGTCTATTAAATAACATTAATCGTGTTCATCAGTTGTAATACATTTGATTGTTTGAATGGTTTCAACCTAGTGATATAAAATGAGTAACAGGGAGCAGTGTAGCTGAAAGAGGACAGACAGCAACAATCTGTCTCTTGCCTTTTATTATAAGGAGGCCAGTAATAAGCCCCAAACCCAAAGTGTTACTATTTAACAATTATTATTTTTTGGTTAGCCATTGCTTCTTTCGAATTAAACATCACTCCTTATCTCTCTTTTTATCAATCTCTTGAGCTTTTCACCTTGGACAGATTTATTTTTTTGTCTTATGATTGTATATGCTAATTTGTTTAATCTCAGATGGTCAGCTACTTGTCTCTTCTCTGTAAACTTCATACACATTCAGTCCCCCCATTAGATTTGTAGTTTCCATAAATGTAGGATTTCTTAGGGAGCCACAGAAGGATAATGGTTATCAGAATTTACAGTGTTAAGGCAGCAGGTTTCTCAGATTGGATGAGATTACTCATTCTAAAATATATATATATATATATACCGGTATATAAAATGTAACAGGGGCAGAAATGGAACCCTGATCAACATCTTGCAGGGCAGTTAGGCTCCCCAATACACCACCAATGAAGCTTCAATGAAATAAGGAATGTAATGCAATCATGTTTCATATAGTACAAGTAAATATAAACGCTCTTAAATTAATCGCATGAACAAATATTTTTGTGATGCCAACTTTACACTTAAAATTATTCAAAATTAAAAGTTATGTGCTCCCTGAATTCTTTAAACAAGATGTTGATTCAGAGAAACAATGGGTTGTAGTTCAGATACAGCTAGTGGAGTTTGAGATGCCTGCAGTAAGGGATGGCACATTTTCCTGCAAAACAAACCGATTATCAATTGAAGTGTAGGATAAGAGCATAAGACTGAACATAACTTAGACAGGTTAGCACCACCACTTGGGGGCAGCTCAGTGCTGCTAAAGGTAACGTGATTGTGATGGATGGATCTTTAATAATTGTCTTGTCGAGTAATGCCATATTTACACAGATATCTGAAAGACAAACTTTAATTCTTGATTAAAAAAAAGTTACATGAGTTACAAATTAAATGTTTTTCTATCTATTACACTACTTCCTGAAAACCAAAAGAAAGTTAATTAAAACTGGCGCATAAATCTATATGGGGGGGAGGGACTGGGCAAGAGTCTATAATTGACAACAGGGCAGAAAGTCCTGTATGTGCTCCAGTGGCGCAATCGGTTAGCGCGCGGTACTTATATGACAGTAACTAGTGAGCAATGCCGAGGTTGTGAGTTCGAGCCTCACCTGGAGCACACTTTTATATTGATCTTATAAAATTGAAAAATGGAAGCAATTGAAAAATAAGGTTTGGTTCTTGAATGTGCTCTGAAAAAACTTACTCCATACTTTTAAGGACAAGCTTTCACCCTGATCATTAACCACAACCCGTTGGTGTGGTTTAACCGGGTAACAGGAAAACATGCAAACCAATGAATTTACTGTTCATTAGCGACCCGATAAGCAGAATGGGAACACTGACGGTTTGTCCCGGCAGATCGAGCTTGTGAACTAAATAGGAAAATTTATTCATACTTATCGTAATTTTCTTTTCCTGGCTTTTATTCATGGCAGCATTTAACATATGGGTTAGCTCCTCCCTCCAGCCAATAGGACAGGAATACCAATTAAAGAATTCAATTATCCCTGAGGCATAAGAGATCCCAGAATACTAGGTTCCTCAGTCTAGTAGCAAGCTGATCCGACTTAATAAAGGGGTGGGAAACCCAAATGCTGCCATGAATAATCGCCAGGAAAAGAAAATTACGGTAAGTATGAATAAATTTTCTTCTTTCCTGGCTAATCATGGCAGCATTTAACATATGGGGAATACCCAAGCAGTAAATACCACAGGGAGGGAATAGATGCCCAGAAATTTTTATTTGCTTCAAGAAGAACAAGAATTTAGAACCGAAAGTCCAAATTGTAGGTTAGAATCCGAAGAAATATCGAGTTTGTAATGACTAATAAACGTCCTTATAGAAGACCAGTTAGCCGCTCTGCAAATGCTCTCTGGTGATACTCCAGACTCTGCAGCCCATGAAGTGGCAATCGATCTGGTAGAGTGTGCCCTTATACCTTTTGGAACTGGGACTCCTCGGACCTTATAAGCTCTTGAAATAGAGGAAACAGCCCAGGAACGGAGGGTAGAAACAGAGGCCGCTTCACCCTTACGGGAGCCCCAAGGGACAACAAAGAATTGAGGAGATTTCCTCCAAGCCTTAGTACGTTGAATGTAGACCAAAAGACACCTCTTAAGGTCCAGCATGTGAAACTTTTCTTCCATCTCGTTTGACGGATTCTGAAAGTAGACAGGAAGAACAATTTCTTGGTTTATGTGAAGAGGAGAGACCACCTTAGGTAGACATTCTGGTCTGGGACAGAGAATGACCCTGTCATGATAGAAAGTGGTATAAGGTTCTTCTATCGAAAGACCTCTTTTGTCCGCCATCCTTCTAGCCAAAACTAAGGCTAATAGAAGTAGAGTCTTTTGAGTCAGAGATAACATAGGGATATCATCCAACGGTTCGAAAGGCTGCTCCATCAAGGCCTGTAAGACCAAAGGTAAATCCCAGGGACACTTGTAAACCCGGATCAGTGGTCTAATCCTAAGAACTGCTTTCATAAAGTGGATTACCATGGGGTTTTCAGCCCATCTGATACCTGACATGGCAGAAATAGCAGAACAATGAACCTTGAGGGTGTTCAGACTTAGACCTCTATCCAACCCAGCCTGTAAGAATCCCAAAACCTGGGAAATAGAAGGTGATTTTAAATCCTTCACACCTTTATGAAGCCAATCCACGAAGGCCCCCCATATCTTATAGTATGTAGAGGAGGTAGAAGCTTTTCTGGAACGTAGCAAGGTGGAAACAACTTCTTCAGGAAACCCCTGTTCGCTTAAGGATTGCCTTTCAAGAGCCATGCATGAAGACGCAGTTTGCATAGGCGTGCGCAGCCTATTGTATGAGGGTGTGCACCCTAAAGCAGAAACACACGCCGCGTATATATATATATATATATATATATATATATATATATATATATATATATACACACATACATACAAACATACACACACACACACTGCTGTGTGTGAGGGTGCTGTCAGTGTGTGCTGTGTGTGTGTGTGTATGTGTGTAAGGGTGCTGTTAGTGTGTGTGTGTGTGTGTGTGTGTGTAAGGGTGCTGTTAGTGTGTGATTTGTGTGTAAGGGTGCTGTTAGTGTGTGTATGTGTGAGGGTGCTGTGTGTGTAAGGGTGTTAGCGTGTGTGTGTGTGTGTGTAAGGGTGCTCTGTGTGTGTGATGGTGCTGTGTGTAAGGGTGCTGTTAGTGTGTGTATGTGTAAGGGTGCTGTGTGTGTAAGGGTGCTGTTAGTGTGTGCATGTGTGAGGGTGCTGTGTGTAAGGGTGTTGTTAGTGTGAGGGTGCTGTTAGTGTGTAAGGGTTTTGTTAGTGTAAGGATGCTGTGTGTGTGAGGGTGCTGTTAGTGTGTGTAAGGGTGATGTATGTGTGTGCTGTTTGTGTGTAATGTGTTTGGGTTTTGGGTCTGTTTAGTTAATATTCCCCCTCCCTTCTTACCTTATGTAGGGAGGGGGGGACCATGCTCCTGCCTTCCCTGGTGGTCCAGTGGAGAGTGAACTCTAGCCTCTTGTGGGGCTAGAGTTAACTCTTGCAAGATTTGAGTGTTGCCGCGGTAACCGCTGCAACGCTCCGACCGCGCAAGAGGAACCCGGCGGAGCTGCTGGCAAGAGCTCCCCGGGTCCTCTCCTGCCTCCCTCACTTCCTGTGGGTTGGTGAGGGAGATCTTTGATCTCCCTCACCGGTCCACGGAGGGAGGCACATAGCACGTGCCGCGGGGATTAGGGTGTGCCTAGGCACACCCGGCACACCCCGTGCAGATGGCAGTTTGTGTGGCTCTGGGTGTACTAGAGGTCCTTGAGACAGAAGATCCCAGAAGACTGGAATTTGCCATGGTTCGTCTATCAACAGACTCTTCAAGAAGGGAAACCATGGACGATGGGGCCAGAACGGGATGATAGCTATTATCTTGCATCGCTCTTTGGAGATTTTCTTCAGAAGGGCGGGAATGAGCTGAATCGGAGGGAATACATATGCCAGGTGAAATGGCCATCTTGATAAAAGGGCGTCTTGAGCATATGCCAGTGGGTGAAATCTTCTTGACATGAAGCATGGAAGATGAGTATTCTGAGCAGTGGCCATTAAATCCACCTGTGGGAGCCCCCACTTCATTACCAGTCGTTGGAAGGCCAAATCGGATAGCCTCCATTCTGTCTCCTTCACTTGATGTCTGCTCAGGAAGTCTGCAATCGTATTCTCCTTCCCAGGAAGTTATAAGGCCGAGAGACCGGCTAGATTCCTCTGTGCCCAAATCATGATTGGCTTGATCTCCTTCATCAGTGCACAACTGGTACCTGGTACCTCCCTGATGGTTGAAGTATGCTACAGCTGCCCTGTTGTCTATTCTCAGCTTCACCCATTGATCCTGAATGAGAGACTTGAAATGTAGAAGAGCTAGAAAAGTTGCTCTTAGTTCCTTTATATTTGAAGGAAGATGACGGGTGTGCAGGGGCCATAGTGCCTGAACAAAGTGTTCTTTCAGATGTGCACCCCACCATCTTGACTGGCATCCGTGGTGATTATCATCCAGTCCACCTCCCTCAAAGGGAAACCTTTGGATAGGTTTTCCCAAGAAAGCCACCAGTTGAGGGACATTTTTATATGATCCGGAATGGACATCTTCATCTCCCATTTCTGGGAGCCCGAATCGAACTTCTGTAGGAAGTATTCTTGTAGAGGGCAGAGGTTCCACTGAGCCCATCTCACTAGGCCAATTGTGGAGGAAAGGGAACCTATGATCCTCATACACTTTCTTGCTGTAGTTGTCCTTTCGATTTGAAATTCTCGAATGCGTGACAGTTAATTCAGTTTTCTGCCGTGGGCCAGAGACACTACTGCTGACACTGTGTCGAATTTTGCACCGAAAAACACTAGCCTTCTGGCAGGTAGAAGTTGACTGTTCTGGTAGTTGATTAACCAGCCAAAGCGTTCTAGTGTCTGGAGCACCATCCGTCGATGTTTCAGTAAAACCTCGTATGTTTGAGCGACTATCAGGATATTGTTGAGGTAATGGAATACTGCTATTCCTTTCTTTCTGAGCAATGCGATAACCGTCACCAGGATCTTTGGAATCAGCACAGCCCCAAGGACCTTCTCAAACGGTAAAGCCTGGAACTGGAAATGTTGTTTGTTTATGCAGAACCTGAGGAACCTCTGGTGATGAAGAGCTATCGGAACATGGAAGTAGGCGTCTTTCAGATCTACTGATATTAGCCAATCTCCTTGATGTACCACCGGTATGATAGAGCGAAGAGATTCCATCCTGAATTTTCTTATCCTCAACTGGATATTGAGTTGATGTAAGTCCAGAATGGGTCTCCACTTTCCTCCAGGTTTCTTCACTAGGAAGAGAGGGGAATAGAATCCCTGAAACTTTTGACTTTCTGGAACAGGAACAATCACCCGTTGTTGTAGAAGATCTCCAGTGTACTGGATCAAAGCGTCTCTTTTTATTGAATCCAAGGGCAAACTGGTCCTTATGAATCTTGATCGGGGAATGTCCATAAATTCCAGAGAATAGCCCTCTGTAATTATGGACCTCACCCAATTGTCTGGGATCTCTGCCCAAACCCTTTGGAAATGCGTAAGTCTTCCTCCTACCAAAGGTGTTTGGGCGGACCAACCTTCAGAACTGTTTGGAAGGACGAAAGGAAGAAGTGTTAGTCTTTCCTCCGGTGGACTTGCTGGTTTAACCACTTCTCCAGGAGGTAGGCCTGTAGTATTCACGCCCTGGCCTATAAGCCTTACTGTCTCTATAGGAGGGGTGTTCCCTATAAGAACGACGTTCAAGTGGAGGTCCTCTTGGACGTCTATCTTGCAGAAGCAGAACTTGCTTGACATCCAGTGCCCTCTTGATGGCTTCTTCAAAGCGTTTCCCAAACAATACTTCACCCGCAAAAAGGAAGGGAACATAAGTTATGCTTTGAGGCCATATCAGCCCCCCATGATCTGAGCCATAGGGCACGTCTGGCTGCAACCGAGAAAGCCATAACCTTCGACATAACCTTAATCATATCCATAGAGGCTTCTAAGAGCAATTCACTGGCCAGTCTGACCTCCCGTAGGGAATCTGCAATATGTTGCCTTCTGACACCTTTGTCCAAATCTTCTTCAATGTCCAGGATCCATACTCTCATTCCTCTGGACATAGCCGATATAGAAACCGCAGGGTGACATCCAGTACCAGCTGCTAAAAAACATTTAGAAATGTCAGCATCTATTCTTTTTTCCATAGGGTCTCTCAGGGAAGCATTGCAATCTATCAGGAGAATAGAACGTTTAGCCACCTGGATAACTGGACTTCTAACCTGAAGGTTGATGCCTCAAAGTCTGGAGTCCTCCTCACGAATGGGGTATTATAACTTAGGCAGACAGTTTTGCAGAGAAAGTCTCTTTTCTGGAGTCTTCCACTCATTACTTATAAGATCCTTAATGGACTTGTGTACCGGAAATTAAGGTTTCCTTTTACTGAGATCCCCAAAGTGTTTGTCCGCTGCTGAGGTTTCTAGTATCTCATCAGGTAATTCCAGTGTTCTTCTCACCAGAGAGATCAAACGCTCTATTGCTTTAGATTCAAAGGGGCAGGAGTATTCCTCATCGCTAGAAGACATATGTTCAAGGTCCAGGGAACCCGAATTCTGTCCGAAATCTTCGTCTGAAGAATCGTGATTCACCTGGGGATATTCACATCTAGGACGCTTGCCTTTTTATGATTCAGCAATGCCTCCTGCCACTGCCTGCTTAATCCACAAGGCTATTTCCTGGGCCGAGGTGGATGCTTGTGGATGTTGCTGGAATTCAGATTCTCCTGCAACTCGAGTTAAACATTGCTTACACAGCCTGCAGTTGTCCAAAGGTCTGGATCCACATCCAACGCAAGCTGCCGGTTTATCCCTTCTCCTGGAAGGAGATCTAGGGCCTGTCCGGTCTTGAGGGCTGAAATTACAGAAGCCAAGAGACTGTACCCTCTAATGCATTCTTTTTATTAGGAGAATGGTGGAGAAAAAATACAAAAATGACCTATAGCTGACTTAGCTGAAGTGGGAGAGTGATCCATCATAGAAAACACAAAATAAGGCTGAAAGGAAAAAAATGTTTCTCTAAAAAAATTGTTTAACAGAAAAAAAACCAAATTATACCAAAGGTATCCTAAAAGGAAAAAATAAAAATAAATGAATACCTGCAGAGTGAGAGAGCTTGTTTCCCAGAGAGCAGCTTACACCTTCTTGAAGGATTTGAATTTCGCAGCAAAAATAACTCACTTTTCCCCTTTAAATAGAAATGATGCGCTGTTTCTTTAATCGCGCATGCGCGATTCACCGCAAGCGCCTGTATTACTGGCAAACATCGGGCTACTCGCGTCCTCTTACCTTTGCGCATGTGCGGGTGTCCTGAGCCTCCGAACTGGAAATCTGGCGCCAGAATATGAAGTTTCACCTGCAGGGACAGGCATAGCAGCAGCTCTTAACAGGATGCCGGAGGAACACTAACTCTTCTGGCTACCAGGGATCCCCAGCTACCAAGAGGTGGGTTACATGTACCTGGTCTTCCTACAGAGAAAAGGCTGACCTCTTAGGGAATAAAAGGCTTAAAGACATAGCCAGGTGAGCATAAAAAAAAAATCCTATGTAATAAATACATACTGTCCTGTCTGGCTAGGAGGACAGGAAAAAAAGACTAAGGAACCTAGTATTCTGGGATCTCTTATACCTCAGGGATAATTGAATTCTTTAATTGGTATTCCTGTCCTATTGGCTGGAGGGAGGAGCTAACCCATATGTTAAATGCTGCCATGATTAGCCAGGAAAGGACTTTTCCAGGACATCCCCAAGTTGACCCAAACATGTCAAGCTGTGTCTGCCAGAGTACTGACAAGGGGGGAGCAGTGTAACAAAGTGTCCTCATGTTAAAGACCAGTTTACGTTCGAACACTTAAACTATAGACTGTAACTAGTTCCCGTTCGGGAGTTAACTTGCGAGTCATATCCATGGTTCCCCTGGTTCGCTGCCTTCCCTCTCCTGAATTCATCTTAACACTTGCTCTCTGGCAGTCGTTTGTGCGTAACATCTTGCAAACAGGCTTCAGCGGGACGTAGCTGTGACCGCTTTGGAATTCAAATCAGCTATGGGTTGTCGCAGTTCCCGGTTATTTTTACCTAATGTAATGACCCATTTACCCATGTGCCATTAGAGCGCTTATTGGAGAGAAGGTACCTGAAGGGGAGGGGAACAATCATTCCCTGAGAGTCGGGAGGGATACTACTTACTTGGGGCACTGGAGCCACCTGACAGTTGACCGGCCAAAGCTCTGATAACTGAGGAACTCTTTTGGGCATGGACCACGTGTACGGCCAGTCAAACCTTTGCACAGTGGCATTTGGTCAATTCTCCATGGATCCATGGGCGCTATTTAGACAGATTAGGTGTTCAGAGGCAAGCTATCCTGTGGTATAGGACATGTGTGATATTGTATGTTTGGGCAGTAATTGGTTTACCAGTGTAACGGAATCGCTGGGACCCCGACCGGGTACCTTCCGCTGACGGATGCTCCTAGTGCTTTCAAAGGACTCTAAGCACTCTGCCCAACACCATAACCACTGCAGACCCCACGAACCGCCGCAGCTTGGTTGGGGTCTCGCCGTCTCCACCCGAATTCCAGAGAGCAGGAACAGGAACAAGCTCTTAGCAGAGCTTAGTGATTATACCCTAGGGAGTATTGTGATTATGGCAATCCCCAGAGTGTAGTTCTCCAATCCGCCAAACATGAGCCGAAACTTCATGAAGGTACAAGTTGATCTGCTTTATTTGGCACCAAAGGGCCTTCTTTTATGCAGGTTTTTTACATAGGACCACCCACAGGGTTTTACAGAACAGCCAATAACACACGTACATTACAGAAAATACTCCCAGCGATTGCACAGAAAATTCTCCCCTCTGCCTGTAATATAATTATGGTACACAATGCTTAACATAATTAACACAGGAAGGAAAAATACAGTTTTTATACATAAACTGTAACTTTATATTTAAAGTGTACAGATTCTGAATATGTAATTTTTATGAAATATAACTGACGTATATTTTTAAACACTCAAAAATCAGTCAAATCCATTCAGTAGATAAAAAGTTAGACGGAAGTACTTTATGACCGACCGCAAGCACATTTTCCTGCCCAAAACAGCTCCATAGATTTGGGCTGTGCAGCCGGTCAATTTTATGCTCAGTATAACAGTGAGTTCAAACTGCCGAACGGGACTTAGTCTCTGTAGCTGAAAATGGAGTGTAGGAGAAGGTAAGGGTCAGCGGTGTTTGTTGAAATGTATAGCCGATTTCAGTTCCATGAATTGTCCTACACATGCCGCTGACCTTGTTCGAATGAACAAAGGTGGCTGCAGCCATGTGTCCGTTTGTACGAACTGCGGTTGCCTAAGCTGAAAACTTTTTCCTTGAGAAGTAAGCTATGCAGCAATTGAAAAATAATGCCTGATCTTGGTATGGGCTCTGAAAAAACTTACCCCTTATTTATACAGACAAGCCTTCACCCTGATCATGGACCACAACCCATTGGTGTGGCTTAACCAGGTAGCAGGAGATAACGCATGGTTGCTGAGTTGGAATCTGGCCCCTACAACCATATGACTTCACCATTCATTATTGACTTACTAAGCAGAATGGGAACGCCGTTGGATTGTCCCGGCTGACCGAGCTCGTGAACTAAAAAACGTTTTCACGGAAATCCCCAAGGCTATGGATTGTCGCGGCTTACAATATTTTTGGCCCTGTGTAATGACCCTGTAGCAGACCCGGGGTAACCTAACTGGTTACCTCTGCCAATTCCTTCCCTCAGCCACTCTGGAACCATTAAATTAAGCAGACCTCCATCCTCCCCAGTAACCTGACGACACACAGCTCTGGGAGTACAACGCTCTAAACTCAACTGATCTGTTTAATGGACATTGTACAGCCAAGTTATACACAGACCCCAAGCAGGGGGTCTCCATACAATTACACACAAACTCCTTCCCTGTGCCTGGGGGATAATTGAGTCAGGAACTGTACAAACTCAATTATCTCTAAGTTACAGGAAAGCATACAATTGTAAAACACCTCAAAAGTACATTTTCAATTTCAAAAGGGGTTAATATAAATTGCATAAGAATGTGAAAGGGGTCAGATGGTTTACCATATGGATTGATCCTTTGATTAATGAAAGCCTCTGCAAGGTGTGAAATGCTACCATTGAAAAGCCTGTATGTCTATTTTGCCTCTTAGATAGGAATTCCTTTGATATGTAGCAGGTGGTCACTCACAGTGCAGAATTTCTTGATTAACACACAGAATACATTTCACACCTTACTATACTTTACAGTCTATAGAGCTGCTGCTCCACCACCTCCCCCTTTGTTGACCCACATCTGCATATACAGACACATACTGCTCTATGTAGAATACAGGCACACAACACAGAGACATCTAGACACATGGAAAACAGTCACAAAAATGGTGCTGCAAGCTTGTGGCCCGTACCAAACAAATCAGGCCATCCATCACATATCTACCCCCATAGAAATAGACAGACCTGTGACCATACCCACGATGGCCTGCAACAAGTCTGTTGGACCCCTCTGAGTCCACATCCTTGGGGGCCCAATGTGACTGAGCAAGTGGGTGGGCACATGTGGGTATGGCACTCAGTGACAGCATTCTGTCACAGACCCTTTTACCAACATAACAGGAGAGCAATTTTTGGAGGGAAGGGGAGTGAAACAATCGTTCATTGAGAGCTGGTAGCAAGATGATTTACTTTGTGCACAGGAGCCCCCAACAGTTGACCGGTCAAAGCACCAATCACTCTGGAACTTTTTGGAGCATGGGCAATGTGTGCGGTTGGTCAAACCTTTACCACGGTGGCGTTTGGTCAATCTCCATGGACCCGGGCACTATTTGGAAAGATTGGGGGCTCGGAGGCAAGTTATCCGGGAGTACAGGACATGTGGGCATTTGGTACTCTATTGTGTGTTTTCAGGATTTTTGTATGTGAACCCTCTGTGTCCGGGAGATTAATGAACCTTATCAACTCAATTATCTCACAGACACAGAGACACTTGGGCGGGTTTATGGGTCCATAAATGGAGACTCCATGCTGGGGTCTGTGTATAAATTGTGAACCTTGCCTGAATAAACCAGTTTTACTGCCAGCATTAAGTTTTGACTAATGTACAGTGGGGAAAGCTATACCAGCTATAATCACTTCTTCTGGAAGGAGTGATTACACTATGGGAAAGGGAATCCTTAGGGTTGAGAATACAGTGAACCGCCACACTTACTTACACTCTTGGAAATAAGACTCTAACACGAAGACTCTTTCCAACTGAATTCTGGGACTTTGAATTTCTTTGCTAGCCAGATCAACTCTGACTTAGACAGTTTACAACACAGCTCTTGCTAATTTCCTACCAATTTCTCTATCTTTAAACACTTTTACTTGCATTCAATATCCATTGGCTTATATCTCCAGCCCACCTAAAGAACATTTTACAAATTGGTAAATATGTTGGTTTCATTTAATTTAATTTATTTTTTTACGAACAGCAGAAATATACCTAGATAATGTTGATCAGATTTCAAAACTTTTGAAATCATATTTAGCTGAGAAATATATAATTCCATATTCCATACTGCAGCTGTGATAATGAATAATATATTTACTGGTAATTTGTCAAATTTAGCATATCAAGCTATTATCCAGAGATATTGACATATCTGAAATTTCTAGGCAAAGTTAAATATCTGCCGCAAGGCATTAACCCCTTAAGGACACATGACATGTGTGACATGTCATGATTCCCTTTTATTCCAGGAGTTTGTCCTTAAGGGGTTAAAAGTTTAGTTTTTTTTCCTTTTTCTTTTGGTTACTGGATGATAAAGAATAGTTAAATGGACACTATAGTCACCAGAACAACTACAGCTTAATGTAGTTGTTCTAGTAAGTATAATAGCTCCCTTCAGGCATTTTCACATAAACACTGCCTTTTCAGAGAAAAGGCCTCTAGGGACACCTCCAAGTAACCACTCCTTAGATGGCCACTGGATGGGCTTCCTGGCTCAGGGTTGCACCGTAAGCAGCCTTGCCGTTCAGTGTCCCCACGCTCTGCATGCAGACGCTGAATTTTCCTCATAGAGATGCATTGATTCAATGCATCTCTATGAGGAGGTCCTGATTGGCTAAAATCATCACAGGTGCGGGGCTAAATGCCGTTTTGGCCAATCCAGTGCTTTCCTTATGGGAAATCATTGTGGCATCATCAAAATGGCAGATTTTTAGCTGATACAAAGTGGGCGGAGCCAGCACCAGCAGACCGGCGCTGCACTGGAAATAAGGTGCATTTGATTGGCTAAAAATCAGCAATTTTGATGGTCACCAAGGGGGTGGGGCCAACACTGGTGGAACCGTGCAGAGCTGGAAATAAGGATAGTTTTAAACTTTTATGGGGGGCTGAGGAGGGGCAAGCCACCTAAATGGTGGGCTTAGTACTATAGGGGCCAGGAACAAATGTTTGAGTTCCTGACCCTTTAAGTTGACTATTTGTGAGGAACATTCATTGTATATTTTGTTTGCAATGCTTCTCTGTGAGAATTGTAGCCAGCAGTGAGTGAGTTCATTCTTTTTGAACTGATTCTAACTGCATGTTTGCAATCTAGTTTTTACAACTTGGAGCTACGTTGTATAAAAACCTCTCTGTTACATTCTGTAATGTAATTCTAAAGCTGCTCTAATTGTTATGTATCAATGTTAAAATAATTCCTCTCGCATTTAATCAAGTTATCTGTAATTTTTGCATGTAACTCCTTTGGAACTTAATTTAAGTTCTGCTTTTGGATACTATTGCTGATAGCTAATTGATTATTCATATGTCTTGAAAATCTGTAATAATAGTTGCTAAGGATACTGATCCCTACTGGTAGATAATTTCTAAATGGACTAACTCCCTCATCCTTAAGACAATTAAGAAAATGGTAATTGTTGCTATATTTTATACTATTGTTATACTTATATATTCACTGATTATTGTCACACACGTTACATATTATTTGTCACGATAAATTATATTTTTATAATCAATTGTGATTAAAGTGTGATATGCAAATCCTCTAAAAAACATACTCCAGGGTCTATAAGAGTTAAAATAGTGGGTAACTCTTCGCTTTAAATCAATCAAGGGGAAACCGTGCCAAAATATTGATTTTTGAGATTAATACAAATTAATTTTGATTTTTTTTTTTTTAGAAACTATTTCATATTTATTAACCCTATAAATATCCTCAGAGCCTTGTTGTGCAGGAACACTTCAGTAAGATCCCTGGATGACTCATGTTTAAGTCACCCTGTACTCATTGTGGGTGCAGGATGTATATAATGTAATTGTTTAGTGTTAAATGTTAGTGTGCTCTCATGTATTGCTAAAATTTGCAATCAACTAGGTGGATTTGGCTGTGGAACCAGTAGAGCGCCACCTATTGGTTGCAAGGATCTAGCAACCGCTATATGCACTACCTGAATAGCAAGGATTGCGAATGTGCATATTCAGGTAGATTTGCATATTTCTCTTTCTGCAGGCTGGAGAGATGTTTTGTTATTTATAAAGGGGTGGGAAAGACAATAATTATGTTATTATAAATACATGTATGTTGTCTAATGTGATTTGACGGTTTATATTTTTATTGAATTGTCACAATCTATATGTAATTAACATATCGGCTAGTCCTAAACTGAAATTAAGTATTGTATGTTAGTTCTTTTTGGAACTTGTGTTCTGTGTGGATTTTTTTTTGTTTACTGCAGGATCCCTGTAACCCTGGGATAAATCGAAAGAGCTAGGCCTTAGATCCGGCAATAGCTGTAATCACATTATAAGTAGTGTTCCGGATACCTGCCTGGAAAAAGAGCTCCATTGGCAGAGAAAACAATACCTGCCTGGAAGTAGAGAGCTGCAGCGCAATAGGCAGAGGGGATGATACCTGCCTGGAAGAAGAGCTGGGGCCTGGTCGAGTGGAAGAGCACCTAAGAGAACCCAGTCAAGCTTTGGGGACTGGGGCGGAAGTGTTTCAGGGTCTCTGCCAGCGGCTAGGTAATGGATTGGACGGAGGTACTCAGTTGGCGTACATGTCTAATGCGATGCATGTCCTTTAAATAAAATACGTGATTCTTTGAATTTTATATATGTATATATTGATGTTTTGTAGAGCGGGAATCTGAGTTGTGCTCTCTGTATCCGGAAAATAATAAGCTTAGAGAGCAGCAACTCAATTATCTCCAAGACACAGAGGCACCAGGGCAGGATCATTGTACTGTGAATAGGGACACAATGGTGGGGGTCCGTATACAAATGACTGTGCTAAGCTAAATAAAACCAGATCTACTCCCAGCATTAATGTATGGGGAGGAGGGGAAGTTATATCAGTTATACTCATTCTGCAAGGAGCTATAATACTACAGGAATGGGTATCCTTGGCGGTGATACAATGGTGCAATAGCGCGACTGGGCCTCTTTAAAAATTTGCAGCCGCAAAGTAGTGCTGGGAGGAAGTGGCAGTTACTTCCTCCCAGCTTCCTCCACGCGGGAGGGAAGAAAGACAGGCCACGAGGACTGAAGAGCCACGCCGACTCCCATCAGCCACAGCCATCCACCTACAAAAAAAATAATTGCTGTGTGTATGTATGTCAGTATGTGTCTATCTGTATGTATGTTTGTGTGTATATAGGTCAGTATGTGTGTAACTATCTAAGTATTTCAGTGTGTATATAGGTCAGTATGTATCTGTCTGTGTATGAGTGTATGCATGTCAGTATGTGTATCTGTATGTATGCATGTGAGTATGTGTATGTATGTCAGTGTGCATATGTATGGCTCTGTGCATGTATGTATGTATTTATGTATGTGTGTATATGTCTGTCTGTATGCACACTCACACAGACACACTAACAGACATATACACACACACACACTCACATTAACATTTTTTTATTTATTTAACCCCCCCCCCCTCCCCCTAGCCTCCTTACCTTTGGGAATGCTGGGGGGGTGGGTGGTTGTCTTTCTCCCTGGGGTCCAGTGGCTGCTGGGTGGGCAGCTGGCAAGGGAGCACTTGCTCTGAGCTGTCTGCTCAGCTCCCTCGCGCGCCACAGAGTGAGTCATATTCCGGCTCCCAGCCTCACTCTGCGGCGCGCAAGGGAGCTGAGCAGACAGCTCAGAGGAAGTGCTCCCTCGCCAGCCGCACGCCCGCCATATCAGTTAGCCGCAAGGCTAACAAGGCATATGCCCTGGGCATTTGGGGGCGGCTTTTTTGCCGCCCCCTGGAAAATGTCGCCCAAGGCAAAACGCCCCTGTATGTATGTATGTCAGTATGTATTGTCCTTATGCGTGTTTGTGTCTGTAAGTATGTTAGTATGTTAGTATATGCAGGTGTTTCTGTATATGTCTATGTGTCGGTTTCACTATGTATAGGAATTTGTTGAAAATAAAAATAAAAAAATTAAATCTATAAACACAAAAACAGCTATCCCTTTACGGAGATAGTGAGTGATACTCTAAAGTGCCTGAATAAAAGAAGCAGCGCAACACAAAAAGTGGAATACCCTAATCCACAGTAAAGTGCAAATATTCAAAAAAGAGAGGTATAGACTATATACCAACAAGTGGAGCGCTATAATAGGTATAAATAATAAGGGGGTACACAATATATATTTTCAATTTAAAACTATAGTCTGGCCCCCAGCAGTGTCTGAGGGAACATGAACTAGGCCCCTGTTTAAAAAGTTTGAGGACCCCTGGCCTATAGTAGCAAGGATGCAAAGAAGGCCAATAAGATATCAGAAGATAAAGAAATATTTTGTAAATGCGAAACTAAACAAAAATAAGTTAAAGACTGATTACAGTAACATGACATTTTGCAGGGCTTTGTTTTGATGAAACATCAACAATTTACTTTCTTAGAAAAACGTCTCTAAATTCATAGAAAACATTTTAAGTATGACACTTCATCAGAACCTGACTGTTATAAAAAGTATATTTTAAAAAGAGCAAAAAAAAAAGTTTTTAAAATTCATCAATGCTGTTTATTTAACGAAATTTGGCGCTTTCCAAACGCGAATTCAAGTAGAAAAAAAAAAAAGTTAGGATTCAGTTTCTCATGTCCCAAACTCGCACTTGACAGTTTCAAGTGTTGAGATGATTCTTCATGAATTTCTCTTGCGGTGCCCCATCCCATCTTTCCTCCCAGAGGATGGATGCGGCCATATGAAACCCAGGATAGATGGGCATTAGCCTTTAGATGGCTCAACAGCGTGGGCAGTTCGTGTCCTCAGTAAAGCTTCAAGAAGGCACTTTTAGTTTGGAACTCCCCAAGAAGTATTGAAGAATCCGATCCACCACCCAGGCCAAGCAGAAGTCCAACAACAGAACTTTGACAATAACCAACTTAAACTGTGTGTAGGAGGAGAAAAAAAAAAAAAAAAAAAACTTTCAGTAAGAAGATTTTTTGGACAAGAAAGTTTCTCACACACTTAAATATATACATAAATACATACATATACCCTGGGTTAATGCTCTACTTATTTAGCTTACAGATTGTCTTTAAAATAGATCAATTATAGTCCAAAAGGTTTCTATCCATATAGCATGCAAAAGTGATCACAGGTCATTCCTAAAACAATTTTCATATTACCTCCATAGGGATGTCCACCAGACCGAACTGTTCATTGAATTCAGGAGATGAGCCTGACAAGAGTCCCATTATAGCCATACCAGAGAGGATAATACTATAAAGCAAGGGTTTGTTCTCTCGTAGACTTTCCATGAAAGGATGGCCCTAAAACAAGAAAAAAAAAAAAGGTGTGATTGTGTCAACATATAACAGTATGGGCCTGTAATGTCTGATAAAACTTGCAAAATAATGAAAAGAATTGTTTATCCACTCAACTCTTGCTTGTAGAGAATTAAAACCCAAACTGCTAACTTGTGGGTAAAATAGTTAAGCTGTGTCTATAGGGGAGTTGGAGAACTTTTCCAGGTCAGCTAATTGTTTCCTAAATTTTGCAGTTTGGATATTATTTTGCTATAATGTCAAGTTTGGCTAGGGAACTGTTTATTTCAGAGTTATTCACTAAACAAATCCATCTTGTACAAATAAATCCATCTAGAAAGTTAATTTCATATCTTTGGGACAGAAGCAAGTTCTAAAAGTATGAACAGGACAAATAATGGCATATTCCACACTATCAGCCAGATATAGAACAAGCAAAAATATAGTTAAGCATAAAAGAGATGAAATTGGATGCACTTTGCCTTATTATTATATTTTTTATATAGCGCCAACAAATTCCTTACAGAATATGCTATAGGGTAAAATGGAAGACAATTTAGGTTCATCAACATGTTATTAAAATAGAATGAAAGTAACATTTTAAAAAGCCCACTGGCTGTATAAACCTCCATGACAACGTCTGCTTTTAGAAGTGGCCATAATGGTAAGAATGTACAGCTTTTCAGGTAGAAATACAAAGTAATCTGTAATTTTGTGCCAGAGGCTAGTTGCAAACGTGAATTAAACAGTCCAGAACTCTGTTAAGATTCTCAAATTAGAACACTGTTGACCATTTCATTCATAAGAAGATATCTTCTGTTTAGAAAACACAGGTTCTAGTGTAACCAAACATCCTTAAAATTACACTGTTGCAGTTTCAATTCTGAAGATGTCTGCTCCTTGGGAGGACAGTTTCTATTTATAACACAACAGATTCTTTCACCATTAACTCCATAAAGACCAAGGCTTTATTGAGAAGCAACGCAAATAAGACCAAGGCCTTTTTGCCATGTATTCATTTCAATTACAATTTATCCCTTTCTGTTTAAGTGAACCCCTTACATACTGGCTTTCTTTTGGTACCCTATGTTATAGATAATGTAAAAATAAATAGGAAAAAATATATATTTTTAAAAATGGTAAAAAAAAAAAAAAAAAAAGTCTTGGTTTTACATGCAATCACACTGCTCTAAAGTAAATAAAACTAACTCAAAATAGATTTACTATTTAGTGCGGATTGTAAAATGCCCAATATGTCTGGGATACAATTCCTTTTTAAAGTTATAACACAAATACTGCAAGGAGTGAATGATGGAAAGATAGCACGCGGATTACAACTTTAATAGTAGTCATAGAATTCAAAACTACCAGATCAAGCACCTTGAAATGTGACCACCTAGTCGCCTACCTTTGTAGGACACATGCCAACTCTGGCAGGAGTCGCATTTCTATTTCTAAGACTTAAGCTTCGACCGATCAAATCTTTAACCAGGTATTGATTCTACAATGTATATTGTATAAGGGCATAATTTTACAAGTTAGGGCACTCAGGGACAAGCTATCCAGGGATACTATATACATGGGGTTTACGGTTTAAATTAATGTGTTTGGGGATATTCATTTAAGCTGCCCTATTGTCTGGAGGTTGATTAGATTAGTGGTACTAAAACTAGCCATCTCCCATACACAGAGGCACCTGAGTGGGATCTACAATGTTTTAGTTAACCTCCATTTGGGGTCTAGGTATAAATACGTGCATTTGAAACAAATAAATTACTCCTGTTTTCATCCATCATTAACTCTCAACTGATGTTTGGATGGGCTGCTATACATCACTGAACACTGCGGGAAAATTAGAAAGGATTTGGCGCAGATTCTTTGGTCGAGTATTGGATCCCAGCCACAAAAAAAAAAAAAGTAAAAAAAAAAAAGGTTAAAACCCTGGGGAATTTTCACAGACCACAAGTGTCCCAGTACTGTTCTTATCTTCAAATTGTAAGCTGTTATAATTGTAACTGAAATGTAAACCAGGTAAGCTGCCTGTTATCCCATGTGGGGTCTTTATCTAAGCAGATAATGGCATACTGTCACTATTATCTCCACAGGTACTTGTTACATAGTTAAATCTGCTTATAATTCATGCTGCTATGTCATTTTAATTTGCACTCAGGGTCTACTACGGCTTTACACATTTTAAAGAGCACAGATTCTATTAAAGCTATGCTTATGCATTTGAGGTACATCAAGCTGTATTCAGCTCTAATTTGCCAGGATAATGTCATTTAAATGTATTTTAACTCTCCAGAAAAACAAGCTTTGTCTTATTTGGTTTATATTGGGAGCACACCACCAGATTTAATTGGTGTAAATAAAATAATAAGACACTGGGATGTGTTTGCTTATTATCTTACAGTGCATGCATGAACTCCAAGGTCATGAATTTACCAACTGTTGAAATTCACACACAAATTTACATATATACGGTGATGAACTCACCATTAACAGACTGCTAAGAAGAGGTTCCCTATTCTGTTCCCCAGTTGGATTGAACACAATAAGTTCCTCTTCTGTATTTTTCATTTGGCCTAACACTGACCACCCCTAGCTCATTTCCAGTAAAATACACGCCCAAATAGAGAGACCATTCGCTCCCTACGAGCAAGTAAAACCTTTGTTTTCGAATAGGGACTCACAAAAGTTGAGCTGCTGCTACCTCCTTTAACTATTTGGGCAGCAGCCACGTATGCGGTTGATAAAAACTTTACCCCAGTGGCGATTCGGCTATACTTCATAGATCTGAGCACTATTCAGACAACTTGGGTGTCAAGATCCGGGCTATCTAAGGATATAATACTTGTGGGGGTTCCTACTGATATTGCATGATTTTTGGAGTGTTTTATGTACGGTACTTCGAGTGCCTGGGAGATAATTTGTTTAAATAAAAGCAAACTCACAGACCACGCATGTCCCACTACTACAAACACCACATTTGTATTCTGCTACTGTTATCAAGTACAATAATACCCCACGTGTATAACTATTCCCCTAGTCCTGTTTCTAATCCAACTCATAATCCTACTTATAATCCCAGTCCTAATCCTACCTGTCAAGGAATTCCATCTGCTGAGGTCAGTACAGTCATTAGCATAGGGATTTCTCAGCTCACCCAGTACAAAGGGCTGTGTGAGCACTCATGCTGCAGCAGCAGGGTTTCTCACTGAAACAGTGCTAGGCTGGTGGGGGCAAAAGCATTTTTAGATTTACAGAGGAAATGCTGCCACAGCATTTAAATGGCTAAATTGCTATGAACACTAACTGTGACCTCAACTGAAAGGTGACCTTTTTTTTTTTTTTTTAATAAATCTTAGAGGCTGGGGTAAGTGAAAGAAGTACTGAGCAATCTAGCTCAGCTGCAGTATTTAAAAGGTAATGAGCAATGATCATAGCTCATCTGTCAGTCTGGGCCACTAACTGTGGCCAAAATGACAGAGGGGACCCCTCAGTATCAAAATTGCATGAATGTATGTGGTCACTGGGCATTAAAGCATTGCACGGCATTATGGCACAGACAATCACATGGTCCGTTAGTGGTTATGGTATTTATGATTTCTTGTGATCGTAAAAGTTTTGGATGAAGGGTACTTATACAAAGCTTGTTCGATCCACATTATAGCTGCAGCATGCTCGATCTATCCCATTCTGGTTGCATTCAGATAGACCGTTATTCCATCTGAAAATTATACCTCTTGTTCTGCACATCTCGGATATAACACGGTTTGTTAACCTTGCTGTCATGTATATTAAAGAAACAACTTCTCTTTATGTTATGCAAAAAAAAGAAATAAAAATATAGCCACTAGTCCAAAGGTATGTCACCACTATTTTTCCACTACCAACAGGTCAACTCTGCACAAAGTACAAAACAAAACAAAACCACCTATATGAAATCCTGTGCATATCCCACCTTCAGTTTGAGTAGCTCTAGTTGGCAATCTGTCCTTCACCTCAGGCTATTGAGGTCTAAAATGTGAAAGTTACTTTTAATTCCTGATAATTCTCACTTTAGTAAATAACCCTATTGAGATTTTCAGATTCTGTTCTTCTGATTGGTTACCTGTCCCATAATTAGGGAGTCTACCCATTTGTGTATTGTCGCTATACAAAAAAAAAAAAAAAGTAAAAATGTTGCAAAAAATAATTAAAACTTATCTAAAGTTATTTTTTGTTAAATCCGCATTAGGTTTACCTTGTAATTGATGGCAAATGTAGCCATTTGCATCGCCATGGACATTATGTACACTGTGCTGTTGACAAGACTTGGCTCAAACGCTTTATACAAGTCCACAAACTCTTCTTTCCTTCAGAACATATCAAAGTGGTTACAGATATATACACAAGACCAAATACTTTTTAACTATCAAGTTATGAATATAAAAGCAAAGCAAAAAAAAAAAATCCTCTAATAAAATTTTTAATGTGAAAGTATGCACAAATAGACTAAAATATCAGACATACTTTGTTAACTCTTACTTAATGGCCAGAGGAAAAAAAAAAAAAGAAAGAAAAAAAGCCTCCCTACATCAGTAAGAAACATGTCATTCTGGTCTATAAATGTTTTTTCCAAAAGAGCAATTGCACTCATCACATAGGATGAATGAATGAAACTGCTTTAAAACCAGATAGCAGCCACACCACAACTAATATCCGTTTACCATTTAAAGTTAAAGCAAGCTGGTTAGAAACTCACTTTTCTTCAGTTCGTTCTAAAGCCCCTTTGTACAAGTATATGAGACTGCAGAAGTGGACGAGAAACTGTAAAAGCACAGTTAGTACTGTGTATAGGTTGAAGATGTTTGGCAGAGGGCGTTCTTTGGAGAGGTATTTCAAAGGCTGAAATAAAAAAAAAATAAAAAAAAAGGAACAAACCGTTAATAGGCAATACTGGTATAGGTTACTGCATTCTTACATCAAGTTCTAATGTGGTTTTACTTTTACGTCCCACTTTTAGCTAACACCTTGTACTGTATAAATACCCTGCTTGTGCAACAAAGCATGGGGCAGCAACAATGCATACAATGGCCGCAATTCTGTTCTGGAATCTAGAGCAACTAATAACATTACAAACCTTAGACCGTGAAATGAAGAGAAAGCAGCCAGCTAGAAGAAGTCCTTGCAGTGTTGCTTGAAAGTCACTAAATTTTACACCCTCGAGGTATAGGACACTCTGACCATAGGCTAAGATCAGGGCATTTAGTGCCAATATTTTAAACATCTGCAGGGTTGTTACCAAAGTGCAACGGCCTTGTTTGATGACGTGGCAAACTACATAAAACAGAAATAAATGTTAATATTGCTTCTAAAAACAAAACAAAAATAAAAGACACAAATAGCAGTGAACACAGCTACATATCATATCGCTTCTCTACACTACAATACAAAATTAGTTTAAGCTTCCTCCTCCTACAGGCTTTAAAACCGTGAAATAAAATTCAAAAAAAACAAAACAAAAAAAAAAACATTCCCTTGTTTCAAATCTGTAAAAGATAGCCTTTAACTTTCACAAAATGCTGTAAACAACATACATACATGATTCTTGTGATTTAGATTTTAAAACAACTAAAACAAAAAAAAGTAAGAGACTGTATGACAATATCAGACCAGAACAGGCTATCCAGATTATTTCTATGAAGTTTATCTATGCAGTGCCAATTATACTGTGGTCAACAAGATTATCTTATCTTTTTTGCCCGTAATTATTGTTGAAAGATGATCAGGTTA
Organism: Pelobates cultripes; assembly: GCA_933207985.1. Classification (NCBI taxonomy): domain Eukaryota; kingdom Metazoa; phylum Chordata; class Amphibia; order Anura; family Pelobatidae; genus Pelobates; species Pelobates cultripes. The sequence continues at coordinate 53,670,221 of OW240914.1, forward strand.
TCTACAACACCTATGGATCACTCTAACAGTACATGGAGTGTGGGTGGGCTTAGTGTCCTATACCTTTCTCACCCAATGGTAATTTAACAACAACTAAATGGCCACGGCTGGAAATCCCTGCCCTAGAATGGACAGGATCAAAGATATCAGGGGTATACATCACACCTCTCCTTACATCAGGGCTGCAATCTCAGCTTAGACATATAATTATTCTGAAGATCAGTATTGGTCAGGTTGTAGCTCAGCCAGCTAGCTATGCTGTTCTTTTGCCAAGAACGATTGTTGAGAATCCTGGGACTTGTAATTCCTCTATAACAGGTAGATAGTGCTGACTGCCCCAGATACACCAATTATTTAAATTCTATTACTGAAAAGTAGACATTACAAACATCATACGTACTACACTGGATGGATGATAACTTTGAAGTAAAAGGAGCAGCTATGCTTGCATCTCCCAACTTCACTACTTGCACCTGATCTTCTTCCAAATCCTTGAGGACCTGGCTGATCTTCTCCTGGAAACAAATGCACAATTTTAACAATGGTCATATGAGGGACAGAGAGAGAGAGAGAGAGATAGATAATTTATAGTAGGGTTTGAGGAGTCAATAACTTGTTTTTATTAATGAACCAATTTAAATGATGTCCCTTTAAGCTTTCATTGTATGTGATGCTATAGTCACCAGAACAACTATAGCTTAATGTATTTGTTCTGGTGAGTATAATAGCTCCCTTGCTGAAAAAGCAAGGGATTGGATAGGTTAATTCTGACTGGATTGGCAATTTTGATGATGTCACCAAGGGGAGGAGAGGGCAGCACTGGCAGACCTGTGGAGAGCTGGAAATAAGGTGTTTTAACCCATTCTGAGGGGCTACGGTGGGGGAGGGTGTGGGAGGGGCAGGCCACCTAAATGGTGGGTTTTCACTATAGGGTCCTAAAGTGATCCTTTAACATATGGAACTTTGGTTGACTAGGTAAAAATATTACATCTTTAAAATGAGCTCCATTTGCCACCTTGCAAAGTCGGGCTCTTTTGATTGCATTGTTCATAACATTAGTTAATGCTTGAGACTCTAGTGCTCACATTTCTGCATGGATTTGCTCACGCACACCAGCTCATTCAGATATTCCCACAGGAAATAATCGGGAGCTGAAAGGTCAGGCAAACATGGCAGCCAATTAATCTGGGAATTTCTTGAAATTATCTCACAAAACAGTTGCCCCAGGAGGTCTGTAGTGTAGCTTGCTTTGACCATCTAACAACTGGTGCAGGACTTCATACAATTGCCCCCTGAAAAAGCTAAATCACACTTTACCTCCACCTCCCTCTACCAAAATATATAAAACTAGAAAAGCTACAATTTCTGGGGAAATTGTGTGAAGTGTTCTTGCCTCCACCAGTAGTCTACAACTGGAGTGGGCGGAGTAACTGTTATCATTTATATAGCACATTTAATTGCAACGTTGTTGCACAGTTACATTAAACCATACATTTATAAAAACATTAGCAGGTGTTCAAAAGGCCCTGTCTATGACATCACTTGCTGCTGCAGCCTGACACAGGTCAGAGTATTTTGGCGGTTGCCATCTTCAAACGGTCGTATTTTAAAAACTATAAATCCTACAGCGAAGAGCTTTATATTGTGAGAATCACAAGACTCAGACCTACATTTTGATGCATAGTATGTCTCTGAAGTATTAAAAATGAAGGCACAGTCGCAGTTTAGAAATTGCACTTCAAATTTGAGCTTTGCAGAGTGAAGTTTCAATGAATGTCAATGGACAGCGTTAGTTGCAAACAAATGATTATATTGTGAAAACTATCAGGACTATGGCTTAGCCGTTGACATGTTTAGTGGCAGCAGGGATAGCTGAACGTTTTGATATAAGATTTGTGTAGGTGGGCCTGAAAATAAGGGAGTGGTGGCAGTTTAGAAATCATGTCCTGATTTTTCAGCTTTTGCCAGCTCCCACTCTAGCTTTGCCATTCATTCCTATGGGACAAATTTCGCCACAAGAACGACGATATTCCGTGAACTATTCGGCGAAACGTTCCACAAAGTAATATCAATCCGATCGGGAACAATCTGCACGTTTTGGTAAATTTTTGTCTATGTAGTGTAAAAACTGTGGGAGGAGTTAGGGTGGCAAATTTGGCTATAATAAGAATAAGAACATATATGTGAGATAACATTAATTAAGTGTTCTTGCATAGCAAGACCACTTAATGTTATCTTACATATATATTATTATTATTAAGTGTTCTTGCATAGCAAGACCACTTAATGTTATCTCACATATATATTATTATTAAGTGTTCTTGCAAGAACACTTATTGTTATCTCACATATATATTATTAAGTGTTCTTGCATAGCATACCATTCGGCGAAACGTTCCACAAAGTAATAGCAATCCGATCGGGAACAATCTGCACGTTTTGGTAAATTTTGGTCTATGTAGTGTAAAAACTGTGGGAGGAGTTAGGGTGGCAAATTTTGCTATAATAATAAGAATAATAATAATAATATATATGTGAGATAACATTAATCTTGCTATGCAAGAACATAATACATATATGTGAGATAACATTAAGTGGTCTTGCTATGCAAGAACACTTAATCAATATATATGTGAGATAACATTAAGTGGTCTTGCTATGCAAGAACACTTAATAATAATAATAATATATATGTGAGATAACATTAAGTGGTCTTGCTATGCAAGAACACTTAATAATATATATGTGAGATAACATTAAGTGGTCTTGCTATGCAAGAACACTTAAATATGTTACGATGCATGGGAAGTCCACTTCACACCTTTCAGAAACAAATCATTTACTTTTACAGATATCCAAAGGCCAGAGAGTAATTACCGTATTTATCGGCGTATAACACGCACCTCATTTTAAGAAGAAAATTTCAGAAAAAACAAACAAAAAAAATTAAATTTCAAATAAAGAACTTCTTACCCCCCTTCTTACTCCCCCCTCCCCCCTCTTCTTACCCCCCTCTCCCCCTTTCTTACACCCCCCCTTCTTAACCCCCTCCCCTTAGCGTGGCCGAGCTCTGCTCCTGCAGTCCGCAGTGCCCGGCCGTTTCCTGTACCCGGTGACTGACAGGAAGGTGCACACTGAGCGTGCACCTTCCTATCACTCACGGGTACCAGCGCGGGAACAGGACCGCGGACTCAGAGCAGCTCGGCCACGCTACAGGGGAGGGGAGGTGAGAACCAACTGCAGCCGACAGAGCGCTCAGGCGGCTGCAGTATTTAAAGGGCCGGCGTATAACGCACCCATAATTTGCCCCCTATTTTCAGGGAGAAAAAGTGCGTGTTATACGCCGATAAATACGGTATTTGGTCAAGAACACACATACATGTTACATTTAGTTACTAAGAGCACTTGTTTTGTCTCCATTGACTATTCCATTTAAAAAAAATAAATCACTTTTTGTCCAAAGTCTGAATATTTACTGTGAGAGCATGTCTGGTGATTTTTGCTCCAACATGAATATAAATGTCTGTGTAAATTTAAAATATCCATAGGTTTGCAGGCAATTTTTCTATAATAGAACAGAGAACTACAGATGTGTGGTGAGTACAACAAAAAGGTAATTGTGATTACTTACTCTCTGCAATGCCTGTTGCTCTTCTCGTTGAGACATGATTCTATTTTTTGCAGCTCTAGAAGTGGGTTTGATGGAGTTGCTGGTAAAAGTTGGTCCTGTGGGCCTGCCATCACTTGTCCCTTCTCGTGGCTTCCTTTTCTTCTCTGGCAAACGTTCCGGTGCATTGGCAAGAAGTGCAACCCCTAAAATAAGGGAAAAGTAGAACTTCTGCATTTACCCACTGCAAAACTGCTCTTACATACGTTCCTTGAAGGCTCAACTTTACTCCTATGAAAATTCTTTAGTCATTTATTGCAAGCTACCACAATAACCACATGTTGTACAAGTTTCCAAAAGTTTTCATCTTTTAGTCAGTCTTATCTTGCTTAAATGATAAACAGGATAAAATATATTATTTTAGAGATACTGTTAAATCCTATGATATAATTATTTAACCACTATAAAAACCAGTAAGAGTATATCTAAATCTGTGGACTGCCCTTATATTGTACAAAGATAAAAAACATGAAGCCTTGCAAATGAAGATATAAAAATAAATACAATTAATCTTTAGTTTACTTACCAACATTTGCATGCTTTAAAGCACCCACATCATTAGTTCCATCTCCGCACATTAGTGTAGTATAGCCAAGCTCTTTTAAACTTGTAATAACAAACTCCTGAAATTTTAAAAGGAAAAAATTTGTTTTATACACCTAAAACTAGAAGTATATGAACAGTGACTTTAAAATAAAACTACATGGGAAAAGGGTAGTAGTCAAGATTGATTTTTGTTTTTGTCTGGACTGACTGTGGATTTTATTCACTGCCATTATTGCTGTTAAAAGGACACTATAGTCACCAGAACAACCACAGCTTAATTCTAGTGAGTATAGTCATTCCCTTCAGGCAATTTCATGCAAACACTGCCTTTTTAGAGAAAATTCAGTTTACATTGCACCCTAGGGACACCTCCAGTGGCGGCTACTCAGATGGCCACTGCAGTTGCTTCCTGGGGCAGTGCTGCACAGTAGGCAGCACTGCTGTTCAGTGACTCCACGCTCTGCATGAAGACGCTGAATTTTCCTTAGAGATGCACTGCTTCAATGCATCTCTATGAGGAGATGCAGATTGGCCAGGAAGGAATTTGGCTCTGCCCACATTCCCACCTCCTTGGCTGAGATCAGAATTGACAATCTCAGCTAATCCAATTCTTTTTGATGTCAGCCAAGGAGGCAGATCGGGGTCAGAGCCAGCACTGGCAGAGGGGGGAGTGAGGGGGATGTGCCTGAAAGTGAAAGGTGCAGGTTAGCTGAGAATAGCCAGAAAAAGTAAATAGAGGAGAGTCAATAAGCTAGTTAAAAAAAAAAAAAATAAAAAAAAAAACATTAATTCCTTCATTTCTGGTGTTGAAATGTGTAGACTTTGGCTTTTTAGCACACTACCAAAACTTTTTATAAACACATCTTAATGCCTTATAAAGTTATTTTTCAATATTCTCATTTCACCTTTATGGGATCAATTTATATACATATATATGCAGCTATAAACTTGCATGCCTTGATCTGCTGTTTTCGTTTTTTAACTAGCTTATTGACTTTTCTGTTTATTTACTTTTGCTGGCTATTCTCAGCCAACCTACACCTTTCACTTTCAGGCACGTCTTCTGCTATTTACGATACCCCACTCACCCGCCCCCCCCCTTCTCTAACATCAGTTGTTTTAGTTGTTAAACTATAAGATAGATCAGTATTGCTTCAGACCTGAGGAAGAGAGGAAAACTCTTGAAAGCTTGTCTAGAATGTTAGTCCAATAAAAAAGGTATCATTGCATACTGCAATACTTCAGTATTTTGGCATTAGATATAACTCCCAGGTCCCATCACTCGATGCTCCCAGTCTTTCAATCGCTCCGGTGTAATCTCCAAACAACTGTATATAATCCAAGTAGAGAGCACTCTGGAGTCTTAATAATAATTACAAACTGTTGCTTCATTAGGCAAATACAGTGGTACACAGAAAATAAGTTGACGTTTCAGTCTATTCAGAATTTTATCAAGATTTTTATAGATACTACAAAGTCATACCTTTTGCTTAGGTGCTACTCTAGCAAACACTTGGACATGAGGTATGAGTGCAGAGAGAAGGTCAGGTCTGACCACTTGTAAGTAAGACAAGCCCTCTCCCGTCAGGCACAAGTAGTAGTTGGCAGTAAACGTTTTAGGAGAATCAGGGAATGCAGGCAGAGAGATGGTGTCATCAATGGATTTCCACGTCCAACAAGAGTCTGTGGTATAAAGGAAAAATAAACATGACAGACAAAAAATAAAAAAATAAAAATAAAATATGGAGTGGACAATAAATAGATAAAATTCACAACCAAACTACTGCTGGATAACATATGAAACGGAGTATAAAATCTACATTGTTTGTGTGCTCATATGCTGAGTATAACCAAACATTGAGGGCTAAGATGTGTAAGTCAAGATATTAATGTAAAGAAAATGTTAAAAATGGATTTGCATATTCTACTGCATGACAAAGGTGAAGCGGTTTGCTCTAAAAGTATCACCCTCTCCTATATTGCATCATAATCATGCCGATACTCTAAACAGACTGTAGTATGGGTAACTGACCTTTGTTTTCCTGTGGGGGCTGAAGTATCAATGTATCTTGCTTCTCAATGAAACTGAGTTCTTGGGCCACATGGCAGGCAGTGAGGGGGTTGTCTCCAGTTATCATCACCACCTAGAACACAGCACTGTTTAATGATGCTTTATATTCAGTTTGTGTTACCTTGAAAAATGTTCTATGAGGAGAGTCCCAAACATGTTAGTTTAAGCAAACTGTAAACCACTGCTAAAAAATTACTAGGTTTTCCCTCTTATAGTAGATTGGCACACCATACTTCAGTAAAAGAATCATTGCCACCTCATCTCAAGAAAGTTAATACTAAAACACAAAAACACATGTGGATGTGTAGAACATAGATAAACTAGGTCAGTTTATTGATTAATTTTTTTAAGTGGCTTCTTTGCCTATGCCCACTTTCACCCAAGCTTTTTCTAAAAATAACAACGGCCTTAAAATATGTTTTGCACTGGCAACCCTATCTCTACTTCTGTAGCAAAAGCATAATTTAAATTGAAGTTACAGATCAATTCCACACCTACCCATCTCCCCCCCCAAAGTAAAAACAAAAAACACAAGTGTGTATTACAAGTCACATAATTAAAGGGACACTAAATACATTAACTATTATTCCTTTTTTATTCATTATGGAGCAGTCTCTTAATTTTTTTATATCAGTTTGTAAGGGTTTACCCAGCATTTAAAAAAAAAAAAAAAAAATATTTCAGACATCCCAATGAGGAAGATAAATTCCTAATTATCCATCCAAAATATTTGTATGGCACGAAAGTCCAATGATAAACTCTTAGCAATGGGGTACTGTAGAATTTAACCATATACTGATTTGCCGCAGCTGTTCTGGCATGGATGAACACCTGACAACACTTTCAGAGTCACTAAACTAACACAAATTCCCTACACTTTTTTTTATTTTATTTTTTTAAATCAAAACCACTAACATAAGTTATAGTGCAGGGCTGTTCAACCGGCCCTCCAGATATTGCTGAACTACAACTCCCATGATTTCCTGGCTGTTTCATTGAAATAATCATGAATGTTGTAGTTCAGCAACATCTGAGAGGCTGCAGGTTGGTGAGCCTGCTTTAGCGCTTAAAGAGGTTGGAGAGTCCTTTCAGGGAGGACACACAAAGTAATGCACAGAAAGTGATGAGAGTGCTCCAGAAATTAGTTTCCTACTCGGAGTGAAAATAACTAGTCTCTTACATGGTGGGATGCTTTTTGAATCTCCCGGATGACAGCTTTGGAGTCAGCTTTCAGTGGGCATGAAACTACAATGAATCCTGCAAATCTCAGATCACATTCAAGAGTTTCCCGTTTAACTTCACGGATCTAGAGAGAAAAGGGGGGAATATTTGTTAAAGCACATCCAAGATATATATTTCTCCCCTGCCAAACCCTGCCCTTTTGCAATAAACAGTATCTAGAAGCAGAGGGATATTGTTACTGTCCATTACCTGTTGATGGGAGAGGTGTCCAAGTTCTTTGTATCCTAAAGCAAGAACCCTCGCTCCTTCCCGAGAGATTTCTGTGTGTACTCTGTTATAGTATTCTGGACACTGGGAAAACTGAAATCCACAAAAGAATACAAATAAATAAATTGCTCTGGCAGTCAGGGTTAAAAATGACGGGTTTAGTACTCTCACATGAAAATATAGAAAAATGGATATACATCAATATGCATCGTACAAATTCAGACTTTCTACAGGAAAACACCAGGTTTTAAAAGAATGATTGCATTTGTGTACATAGTACAAAAATAACATTAACCTGATAAGGGAGGGGTGGGGGGGGGTTAACGTAATACTGAAATGTTGCAGTTTTAAACAATTGGTAACTTTAATATGAATTAATTTTCACTCTATAAAGTGTGAAGTGATGATGTTCAATTATGAACATTACATGACAAATATGCTGCCACTGCTGCATTACAGAGCTGGGTGACAGAGATAAAAATAATTTAATACATAAATGAATCAACTGATCATTCACACTTTTACACATTATGTCAAGATAAATGCACAGTGCTTTAGTAAAACAAACAAAAAAACTAAAAAAATTACATGCACACTATACCAAATCCATAAGTAGTTAAAAAGAAAAAATATATATAATTTAAATACCACTACAATGGCCATTTAGTTTAGGCTTATCTGCCAATATCGTAAACAACTTGGGTAAGTCTTATACCAACAATTTGCCTTGCTGCTTTCAGTTTAAATTTAGAAAAAAAAACAAAAAAAACAAAACACTAATCTTTAGATTGTAAGCTCATTAGAGCAGGGCCCGATTATTCACCTACAGTTCCCATACGTCAAACATGCACAAAACTCCCACTAGTCTTGGGCAGAAATATTGGCTATAGTATTCATGAACCAAAATGCAAGAAAACAACTCCCCAAAAAATGTCGTCCGGGCACTATCCAAAGTCTCTGGAATATTAGTGCAAGGCTAATTTCTGTTTGTTTTTTAAATTTGCGTTTGTAGTATAACCTCCTAATTGCAACACAGCTACCAGCCCATGTGTGCCATGTTTAAGGTTAAGAGGTTTGCCTTGACACTAGCAGGCAAGCTAAGGTTTTAATGGTCATTAAAGTTGTGACAAGCCTCCCAAGTCACCGTCTGTACCCTTCTTGGTGACGTCTGTTTTCCTCAAGAGACTATTTTCACTACCCCTGGCTCCCGTCACCTACTCCTCAATGCCAAACCACCGAGAACGCCTTTCACCTTCGCCATACAAGCAGTCCAGAGAACCCCGAGGACTGTGGCGAGACTTACTCTCGAATCCCCTAGAATTCTGTCCCGGTCGCGGCTGATCCTCTCTCCCGGCCATACAGGGAGTGCAGAATTATTAGGCAAGTTGTATTTTTGAGGATTAATTTTATTATTGAACAACAACCATGTTCTCAATGAACCCAAAAAACTCATTAATATCAAAGCTGAATATTTTTGGAAGTAGTTTTTAGTTTGTTTTTAGTTATAGCTATGTTAGGGGGATATCTGTGTGTGCAGGTGACTATTACTGTGCATAATTATTAGGCAACTTAACAAAAAACAAATATATACCCATTTCAATTATTTATTATTACCAGTGAAACCAATATAACATCTCAACATTCACAAATATACATTTCTGGCATTCAAAAACAAAACAAAAACAAATCAGTGACCAATATAGCCACCTTTCTTTGCAAGGACACTCAAAAGCCTGCCATCCATGGATTCTGTCAGTGTTTTGATCTGTTCACCATCAACATTGCGTGCAGCAGCAACCACAGCCTCCCAGACACTGTTTAGAGAGGTGTACTGTTTTCCCTCCTTGTAAATCTCACATTTGATGATGGACCACAGGTTCTCAATGGGGTTCAGATCAGGTGAACAAGGAGGCCATGTCATTAGATTTTCTTCTTTTATACCCTTTCTTGCCAGCCACGCTGTGGAGTACTTGGACGCGTGTGATGGAGCATTGTCCTGCATGAAAATCATGTTTTACTTGAAGGATGCAGACTTCTTCCTGTACCACTGCTTGAAGAAGGTGTCTTCCAGGAACTGGCAGTAGGACTGGGAGTTGAGCTTGACTCCATCCTCAACCCGAAAAAGCCCCACAAGCTCATCTTTGATGATACCAGCCCAAACCAGTACTCCACCTCCACCTTGCTGGCGTCTGAGTCGGACTGGAGCTCTCTGCCCTTCACCAATCCAGCCACGGGCCCATCAAGACTCACTCTCATTTCATCAGTCCATAAAACCTTAGAAAAATCAGTCTTGAGATATTTCTTGGCCCAGTCTTGACGTTTCAGCTTGTGTGTCTTGTTCAGTGGTGGTCGTCTTTCAGCCTTTCTTACCTTGGCCATGTCTCTGAGTATTGCACACCTTGTGCTTTTGGGCACTCCAGTGATGTTGCAGCTCTGAAATATGGCCAAACTGGTGGCAAGTGGCATCGTGGCAGCTATTTTGCGCCTTGGTTTTTCCACACGCTTCTTGCGACCCTGTTGACTATTTTGAATGAAACGCTTGATTGTTCGATGATCACGCTTCAGAAGCTTTGCAATTTTAACAATCACTTCCTGAGAGTTGTGTTGTGCACTCTATATGCGATAGATAATTTGTTTAGCGAGAGACAACTCAATTATCTCTCAGGCACAGAGGCAGCAGGGTGGGATCATTTACTGTTGAATAGGCACCCCACGCTGGGGGTCAGTGTATAAATGGCCGTACTTGTAACAATAAAAGTAGATCTACTCCAAACATTAAGTCTCAATTAATGTATTGGGGGGGGAAGCTATAACAGCTATAAACATCACTACTACTTGGAGGAGCTATAACACTGAGGGAAAAATAATCTCTGGCGGTGATACGCCATAGCAGTGATACAAAAAACCTGACTTGTAACAATCAGTTTTGTATTGTTTATACATTTAGGCTGATGAAAGCTTCACTTTAAGACTAAACTTTTACCTACTAAAAATAAAAAAATAAAAAGTTTTCTGATGAGGATCATGGGATTGAGTAGATGGGGTTAAAGTGAATGCATAAAACATTTTGAATTATCTTTAAACAAATACTATTATCAGGAATAAGTATCTCCTCTTTAAAATGATTCCCTGACAGAGAAATTAGAATTGCTGTCTCTTTGGAGTCACCTACCATAGTTTGTAATGTTTCAGGGGCCCCTTTCACCGTAGCCACACAGCACAGATCGGTGGAGCCTGGCCGTTCGTAGGAAGCCAGTACTGACATTCGCTTAAGAGAACTGGCAAAATGGAAACGCTGGTGGATTTTCAGGCCCTGAGTTTTAATACTTCGAGGGAATACTTTCTCATCTGATAACATAAATAGTTACACATAAATTAATTGTTTGCTAGTAAAAAGTATAATCCATTTAATATTAGAATTTTATCCACTGAACATTCTGGAGCAAGTTATAAAAGTGATGCAGTTCTTAAGCTTTTTTGACTGGAATTTAAGAAGAACATATTGAATACATTTGGTGACCTATTAATGTATAAGATTAGCTCAGTGAACCATTCTTCAATTGTGATTTGGAAAAAAAATAATTTAGCAAAACAGCATTATTAGGTTCTTTATGGTTTCAGAGCAATCTCCACTACACAGAGGAGGCATTGTTGTTTTAAGAACTAAATTTAATGTGAGCACTTGCCTGGGAACTAATGAATCCCATGATTGTTCCAACCAGTCAGTGTCACTGGAAAAGTGCATGCCTGGCAATTTTTACACATGTGTACTTGGAAGATTTCTTCAACTTGTGAAATCCTAACAAGGGGAGAATAGATGGTCTCTGATCAGTGTTATCATGCAGAGCAGACTCCTGTGTGTGTTTTCTCTCATTAGTAGACTGGTCTGAAACGGAGATGGGTAGGTAAAAGGGAGAGAGGAGGGTGAAGATGCTCCCCTACCCAATAATGCAATTTGGCCAGTGTTATAGTATGTTTCTACATGTTTATTACATACTTACTAAAGTTTTTCTTGCTTTATATTGGTTTGTATTTTTGTTTAGAAGTGTTTGCTTGTGGATTAAAAAAAAAATAATTGTCAAATAAAGCATGTCTTTCTAATAAAATTTGTACTTTGTTTCGGATAGGACCTCTGTGCTGTTGGCATAGAACAACAACTACAACTATAGCTTCCACTATGGCTTCCACAAGAGTTATGTAAAGGATTACACAATGAGGTTTATGTATCTACACATTAGACTTCGTATAGTGAAAAAAAAAAAAAAGGTTTGGAGAATGCATGCATTTCTATTGATATTACACCCTCATAAGGTACAAGCAAGCATTGGATAATTATATAGCACATTTACAGTGTATGAAATAATTTCACACATCTACTTGTCAATCGCACCTTTCACAGATGATAAATTTGCTTTACAGACATAAGGCCAGCATTGAATAATCTACCAAAAGAATATATTTTGCTTCCTCACCTTTGGTCAAAGCCCAGTCCACAGCAGTAAGCATTGCCTTCTCCAAAGGATCTCCCACCAGTGTACCATCATCCAACTGTACTAAAGAGTGACATGTGGCCACCACCCTGTGGGTATCGATCGGTATCTCCGAGATAGGCGTAATGTCTTTTCCATCTCTAAACGGGAAAGTATAATTTAGTTCTTATGCACCAACGCAGTTGAATAACAGATAGATAGACGTCCAGTCAATAAGATTGTCAACAGTAAAGAAAGCATTTAAAAAGGTAACCAATATACTTTAACTATTTATGTTGAGTTTTCCCCTTTTGAACCATGACAAAAAATTACTGGCATGTGGGTAACATTTAGTCAATTATCTCAATTTTATTATACCAAAAACCTTTTACTATGTTAAAAGGTCATTAGGCCTGAATTTGTGGGAGGAGTTATGGCCCCTAGTTAAACTCACAGCTCCTACTAACCTCTGCCGTTCAAGCTGATTGACCCCACCCACCTGCACCCATCATATATTACATTATCTCTTGTGGGCCCTCTTTTACTATAGGCCTACTCGTTCGTTGGTTTTCGGCACACCTCAACCAACTATGCATCTTCTTATACATTCCATAACCTATTAAATTCCGAGCACAAATGAATGAATGAGATATCTTATACAAAAAGTGTAAATAAATTCAGCTTCAAGCAAATATTTAAATAATTACAAATATTAAATACCAGCATTGAATATCTGCTGTGTAATATGACCACAACACGGTCGATTATGAAATTCAGTAACATACACACGTGTTGGACTTTGCTACTAGACTTGGCCAAATTGGAATTGTATGCCATCTGATTTACTGATATGCACTGTACAGTTTTGTGTAAAAGTTTTTATTGCCAATTAAACTTGAAATAAAATTAGACTTTGCTAAAAAAAAAAAAAAGTAATTTACGCACCTATGCCGGTGAAAATACAAGCAATTATTTACATAAATGCCTCCTCATTTCAGCGTCACTTAAGAAGACACATGAATTTATTCTACTGAAATTCAGTCAATTAAAGCGCATTTGGGATCATTTTTCCTCCACTATTTTTCACTTAATTTTCCATCATTTCAATTTGGTAGAAGTAGGAGTTTACTGAATAATGTGTATATTGTTTGGAATTATAATAATTTAAAAAAAAAAAAAATGAAAAAAAATAAAGTTATATTTTCACAACAGGGCAGGTAAAAATCTAAACAAAAGTTTTGCAATTTCCAATTAAACAACTGCAAATGTTCCATGGTGATAGAGCTCAAAGCAATATGTGATGTGCATGAAAGCTCCATTACTGATCTGGAACTTCACTGAGCTCCAGAGCGAAGACAGCCGCAGCAAGATACATTTAATGTGTTCTAAATACCTTCAGAGTTTAGTTTGCACTAATAAAATGCATCAATGGTGTCCCAAACAACAGTGGCAGGTCACTAGATACAAATTTCACACATTTTCAGCTGGGAGAAATTAATCATGCACCTTTTAATATATGCTCAAGGGAATCGATCCATTTAGGCTTTATCTGTGAAGATAAGTTAACACATGTAATTCCCAGACTCACTGATTTGATTGTCCCAGCTGAAAAGCACTTGTGCACAAGTCCGCTGGTCAAGAAATTCTGTCCCATGAACAAACCTCTATATAAACAGTGTCCTTAACTAAATTTGAAAAGTTGGAAGATTCGCTTTTTATCAGAAGCTTATTTCCATCTTCTATAAGATGCTAGGTGGTTCCCACAAAGGAGGCAAGCTCACACGACACTCCCTCAAATGCTGCATATGGTATTTCTGAGTTGCACAGAAAAGAAGAACTGAAGTGGTACACTTGCCCCAAAACACAAAATTTGTACTTTAGTTTATACTTTTATGCAGATGGCATTAGGAGATCTACAGGCTAAAGATGAAATAAATATATGACATTTAACACATGCATATGCTATCAATCTGAAAATGGGGACCAACAGATTTAAAAATGTAAATTGTTGAAAATTCAAGACGATAACGTGAATTTAAAATTTTACACCTAAATAGCCAATACTGGAAAAAGTTATGTTCAGCTATAATAGTGGAATATAAAATTAAATTCTTGACAGAGCACACAATGGTGAATAACCAATAAAACAAAAATATACATAATTGTACATTTATTCTGCCACCAGAGAGCTCCAATAATGTTCTTATCCGAGAAGATACTTACTTAAGCCCAGCTACACCACGTACCACCAGGCTGTCACTGGTTAAGGTGCCAGTCTTATCAAAGCAACAGATCTCTACCTTTCCAGCAAAAGGAATACGGAATGGCTCAGTGCAGTAAACATCTGAAATAGAATGAAAGTTTGTTACTTGAAAAAGTATAAAGCACAAAGGTCATATCAGAGCCATTAGAAAATGAACCATAAACTGCAAGTTTACTTGATTTTGTTTTTGAACTGAAAACTATCACACATTCTGCTAAATAGTATTCCACACTGAATCTTGGAGATCATCTCTCTTTTTTTTTTTTTTTTTTAAAGTATTAATCTTACAGTAACTGGGCTCCACAGCATGTCCCACTAATAGAATATAAATGAGGTCTAGTTTCCTAGCTTTCCCATTGAGCTATTCAAGTATTTCAACTACGTGAGCACACACAGCCTACTCAACTGCTGCTCAAGTCAGTCTTTTTTTCGGCTGTGTGAGTTGTGCTATGAAAGCATACAGGTTGTGCACTTTTATATGCAGATTCTGGTGCTGTGAGCATGTCCAGTCACAGCACTGCTCCAATGACCAACAAAAACTGACCCAAGGGGATAATCAAGAGTCCTAACTAGGTTTGCAGAAACCGATATGAATGTCTCCATAATGTAATAAAATCAGAAAAAAAAAAAAAACACTTACACTGTAAATGTAAAAAGAATTGTCTTTTTTTGTTTTTTTTACTGTTGTGAAAATCTCATACGGCACCTGTCTGCTTATGTAATGCGGTCAGAAAAAATATTTAAACAAATAAATCCAACAATTTTACTTACAGAGTTTTGCCAACGCAATCAGGGATGTGTTTACAGCCAATGAAAGTTCAATTGGAAGTTCAGGTGGGACAACAGAGGTCAAGATTAGTGTGCATTCCAAGAATAGCTTGTAACGGTTCCGGCTTAGATCTTTGGTACCTGCAATCAAACAATTCAAGCAGTGGTCACTAGGTGGGCCTACAGACTGATGAAAGGGAGCTAAAGCCAAATGAATATATATAAGTACTTCCACAGTCTAGTATCAGTGTATATTATGCAGCCACTAGATGCTTACAAACAACTGAATATAAAAATTATTAGGCTGTAAGACTGGTAGAAGCAATCGTCCAACTCATAATACTCAGTCAAACAGCAGGAGGCTGAAAATGATTTCTCTAGGAAACTAAAATGCTGCTTAAGTTATAAGAAATGCATTAGCAGTCCAATAGTAAAAGCATTTTTTTTACAAAATGCTGCACTTATAAGCTACTTGTGCAGTGAAACAGTGACTCATGCACCACGATAATGCCAATAAACATAGGCTGTTGTAGTGCATAGGGTGAAACTTTAAGACTTCTAGGTCACCCCCATGGATTACTACCATCACATGTGAGGGAGCCTAAAGAAAAAATTGAATGAAATAAAACAGATGTCTGGGCATACACTGATCCACCAGAGCAGACTTTTATTGAAACGGAGCAGAAATGTTTCAGCTCTACATTAGAACCTCCCTCAAGCTCTAATGGGGCCAATTGTTGCGGCTCTATTCCAAGAAAAGCCTGCTTTGGATTACATGTGTGTTCAGACATCTAATATTTTTGCTATAGTGATGGGCGTTTAGCTACCCCAGTCTGTGTGGGATCACTGGAAGATTCCCATTATGTTTTAAATAGTTACTCGAAGAACCATGACCACTTAAGTAATTTGAAGCAGTCATGATGCCTGCAATCTGTATGTGCAGCAGTTCCCTTTTAAAGGCTACTCATACGATGATAAACAACTCTGCTGCTGGAGGTGTAACTCCACCTTAGGCAGTATTATTGGGGTGTCTAGCTACCTGGAGTACTGGAATCAGTGAGTGGCAGGATTGGCATCTAGCCTCTGCTGGTCTGCAGAAGCCAGATGTTTTAGATCTGCCTTCAGAAAAACACAAACGGTATAATAATTGGAGTGACCCTTTAAGTATGTTCAGTCCTACATCTGATGTTTCTACTAAAGAAACATATGAGAACTTTATTTTAACACTTCCACTACCTTGCACACAAAAGCAAAGTCTATTTAGTGAAATTAAACACAATAGAAAAAAAACAAACAACAACAACTAGAAGGTGTTGAAAAACATGTTAATTACTTGTATCATAATTATGAGCTATATGTTACTGAATAATAAAACATTGTATCTCATTGAGCATGCTTAAGGTCATTAAAACAAAAGAAAAACCAAAAACAATAATCGCTACACTTTGTTTTAATATGTGAAATAAAACTAGTCTGATGGTTGTGGTTCCTAAACTGACCCTTCAAGTCATAATTCTCAAAGAGTCATCTGGTGCCATCCTCTGGGTAAGTATAAAACTCTTTTGGAGTGAGTTGGCCCTTACCTCCCCAGAGCAGCATAAGTTCAACACCTCTTCTTGGGTATATCTAAAGCTGAAAATCTTTCTCAATGGGTCTCTACATGGATAGAATTTATTGGCAGAGATGGGCGCTTACATTCTGGGTCAATCAATTATACGGGTGGTATTAATGTCATTAAGGCAGAAGTAGCATGTTGCATTAATGACATCAGAATAAGAGGTCGGAACTGAAGCGTTTAGGAGAACCAGGTACGTGTCAAAATGTTTGTCAAATGGATTGACTTTTACCCAGGGGATAGCACCAGAAGATTTCTGGCACTACACCCACTATAGCAATTTTTATGGTGCTTAGGCAATGCAATTAAATGGACAGTATCTGGCTCAGTAGCTCGAGAGAAAATACATTTAAAACACTGCAAAATTACCTTCAATCCACACATATGCAGCAGCGGCAATGGCAAACACCAAGAGAAACAAAATGAAGATGAAAGTTTCCAAATTATTGGCAGTCACTCGCTTCACCCCAAAGAGAATTGTACGGAGAAGTTTACCCTATTTAAGAAAATAAAATAAAAAGTTTACATTTACATTGTGAATAGTGAAAGACACAGGTAACACTCCAAGGTTCCTGATGATGCATTTATTAGAGGGTAAGTCTCCTCACAAATAAGTGCAATTTACATTGTGTTCCACAATCACTAATCAATTTGGTTATAGGGTAGGAAGCAGGATGGATAATTCTATGGCCATGAGTATTATACCACATAAAACATAAGCTGTTAACAGTATGGCTATATAGTCATGTGAAGTGTTACCCAGTATTAGTGCAGAGTGACATTCTCACCTGGGAGGTATTAAATCCAGTTCTTAAGACATAGGCCACACATCCATTATCAAGAGCTGGGAGAAAGAAGAGCAAAGAATTCTTTATTCATAGTCTATTACACCAGTTAAGCTCCATAATTCACCTGAACATATACATACGTTTAAGGCCACTTGTTGCCTTCTGAGGGGGAGTGTGCTGTACCACCTTAGTACCACCAAAGATGACATGCAGCTTGGAATCTAAATTTATATCCAACACATGTTCTGGGTCCAAATCCTCAACAGGCTCCTGCACAAAGTTCAATAAAATTGTTAGCTCTTTAACTGTACAAAACAATTCCAGAATACTTATACATTTTATTTTATTTTTACATTTCAAGCAAACATACACAAAGACAAAACATTGATAAGGTTTCTCATTTTTGTCTTTGTGGACTTCCAAATATTTCTTATACAAGTATCTAAATGCAATGTTAATTCTGTCGACTAACAATTTACGTCAGACTTGGTCAACTAAAATTTTGGAGATTTTGTTGACAAACAATTCATATGACTAAAATACAACTAAAACTAAAATGGCTTTTAGTCAAAAGACTAACTAAATCGAAATTTGCGGTCAAAATTAACATTGGCGAGTAATACACTTTGGAGAGGAGAGGAAATGAGCCACATGGGTGACTGGGAAGGAAAATGAGCACATGGGGAGATGAGATGCATGGAGGGGCTGTGGGGGACACAAAGCGACATAGAGGGGCTGGGGGAGAAGGAGACAATGTGCTGGAGAGAAGATGCACACAAATGTTGCTGTGGAGAGAAAGAAACACAGGGGGGCTGGGGAAGAGAGCAACAAAGGGCTGAGGAAGTGGTAAAAGAGACAAGGGAAGGGGCAAAAAGAGACAAATCGGGCCCTGGGAGAGAGACACCCAGAGGGGCTGGGGAAGGGGCAAAAGAGACAGAAGCTTTAACTAAACATATTCAATTTTAAGCGTGTTGACTAAAATCTACTGAAGATTTAGTAGACAAACTAAAATAATCAAGATGACTGAAATACGACAAACTAAAAGGGCTTTATAGTCAAAAGACTATGACTAAAACGAATTTGAAATTTGCTGTCAAAATTAACATTGATCCACCGTTGTATCTTTGAGGTATTTTTATGGACTATTTCATTGCTAGTCAAACTATTATAGGTTTCGTTGTTTGTTTTTACCCAGTAGCACAGATCTAGTAATTTAAGTTTTGTTTTATAGAATCATTGAAGCATTTCACCTTCATCTGTGGCACTGACTCTCCGGTAAGCATAGCTTCATCCACTATACAGCGACCACGAAGCAGGAGAACGTCACATGGAACCAGATTCTCATGAACGGATCGTCCTGAAATCAACACAGTACATTAAAATAGCATTGTTTAATAAACCATCCAAATGATTATATCATTGACTAAAGGACAATAGAATAATCACAGCTCAACTACATATTTGTACCTTGTCATTTGTCTATAAAGAAAGTGTGTAAAAATGCACTAGTTACTGATTCATCACAGTTCTTACCAACCCCTGCCAAGAGATTTCAGTCATGTAAAAGTAAAATGTTACCTATGGATACGATATCTCCTGGGATTATGTCATCACTCGAGATGGGCCTCCACTTTCGATTCCTGTAAACCTAAGAAACTGTATATTAATTTCTGCAAATAAAAGTGCACTGCCTTCCGGTTGGCTTAACAATAAATAAGTATAGCAGAATTCCAGTTGGCTTCAAAATACATAGAACTGAATTCATCCCTTGCATATAACAGCTCAGAAGTCACTTAGAGAAAAGTGCAATTTTAGCAGACAAACACCATAAATACTAACTCTACTATAGCGCGTTGCATAGACTATTGATTTGTGAAGGTGTAGAACCATGCAGTGTAGTTTATACAAAATTAAATGGTTTGAAACACGACAGGCCTGCTTCATCTTTGTCTGTTTATATTCAGCAAACATGTCCTTCTCACCTGGATCATGTACGGCTTGTTCCCCATCTTTCTGATCTCAGACAGGTTCCTCATCTGCTGCTGGACTAAAGAGGCTTCAAATGCTACCAGCATGAACAAGGTGAATACACTGTAATACCAGTACTCATCCAAGCACCATAGCCCCACACAAAACACCTAAAGGAGAGGTGGAGTGTTAAATGCAGGTTTTTTTTTTGGGGGGGGGGGGGTTCTCCCATATTGATCTACAGTACAGATAAAGTTAAAGCCAAAAGCATAAATTTATTACGATTTTCTAAATCTACCAATTCATTCAGAACCAGCAACACATCAAGAGTACATACATTACTTGCCTAGATGCTATCATGAAGGGGCACAACTCAAACTAGTCAATATAGTAAAATGAAAAATACATTGCAACACAAGTTTAGTGTAAGTGCAGAAATGACTAAAATTATGTTTTGGTGGCTTTTCCACATAAATATTAGAAATTTCAGACTCAATGGAAATAAAAATAGGAAAACAGGGATGTCCAAACCTTGGCAGCAGTCCATCAATAGCAAAAGAGCCAAAGCTGGACATGGTCTGGTGTATGATTCTCATGCCTTAAAAGACCGTACAGAAAGGTCTATAGAATGAGATGTTTTGTTAGTTGTGAATATCTTTTTAAATAGGTGTACTTTGTCACCTCTGACCAAGTGACAGGTTATGTAAAAGCAAAGTGACACATTTAGTCTTGCAGTACGGGTTATGAGGCTCCTACTTTCTCATAAAACATTAAAATAAAAAATAAAAATCCTGTATAAAGTTTAACTGTATCCATAAATGCATCTATAACAATCTATGGTGAAATTTAACACATTCAATGGATTCAAATACAAACTAGGTAAGTAATGCTCAAATAAGGGCTTAAAATTTGGATTCCTATGGTTCTAGTCAGGCTTTAAGAGTTACTCACCACTGCAAGCCAAAGCATAAACACCAGCATTTAATTTCTACTCGTTAGGGCAATATTTTCAATATTTTTGTTCTCAGCATGCAGTGCGCAATAAAATGTATTTTATGCACATAACTGACATTGCCAGCTCGGAACAGAGTGTTATGAGCCAGTATGCGCAGTCGTTTAGCTTAAACCACCATGACCACTTCAAATCATTGATGTGGTCGTGGTGGTTGGAGTAACCCTTTAACTTACAAGAAACCTTCAGCTATTCTCCTCACTCTTAATTCCTAAAAAGCTTCATTTGAATCCACATCTTCAAAAGCAGCATGAAAATGAACCTACAGTTTAACTAGCACTCTTTTGATGTCAACTATTTAGCCAACATCTTCTTTCCATTCTCACTTACAGAACTGGCTTTTCCAAAAACAATCTCCATACTTCTGATAAACATATGATCAAATAGGTTCCCCACAATTACAAGGTGAGTACATGATGTTCCTATTTGAGATATATTTGCTCAAGGACATTACGATTCACAGTTTTTGTTGTTGTTTTTTTTACAATTTCAATGAGTGCTAGCATGGCACTGCGTATGAGGCACGGGAGTGTTAATACTGATTTTAATTGTGAATATAGACTGAGCATAAACATCTTTAGAGTGCAAAGCTTGGCTCAAAAAGAAACCATAAAAATGAGAAATAAAATTAGCTTTCCTGATGTATAGCACAATCTTTTCATTACAAAATGCGTGCCATGCTTTAGAAACTAACTGAAACAACCATGTAAAAACAGAATGATTTTGAAATAGTTTTACCTGGAAAACAAAGAATGGTGCAATGGCTCTCTCCTTAAACAGATGTAAGAAATCAGGTACCACCATTTCCGCCCTGAGAAGAGAGTAAAGTTTATGTAAACTGGGAACAAAACCACAGTAAACCAAAAGGAACATTGAATGATTCTATTCTTTCAGTAGAGTGCAGTCTTGCAGCAGATCTTGTTAGATGTATACAATATTGCCTTTTAAAATAAACAAATAAAAGGAGATTATTTATATGCAACTACTATTTGTCTAATGCATCAAAATACAGCATGCTGACAGCTTATTATATTTGTTCTGGTCAGTGTAGTCAGTCCCTGCAGGCTTTGGAGAAAAGGCAGTGTTTACTTTCTAGCCTAAAGGTACCTACATTGGCCAGAATTGGAGAATTCTAAGGAATCTGAAATGAATTTTAAGCTTAAGGCCAAAACGAAAAAAATTCTCTAAGTCAGTTACACTTTCAGTTCAGGTTCTTAGCCTTAAATTTAAAATTCACTTAGAATGCCCAAATACTCTCACTTCAGTTAACACCTCTCAGGGTTATATACTAAAGTGTACTATGAATTGTCTGCGATTTAAGGTACATTTTGAATTTTAGGGCAGAATGGAGTAAAAATTGGATTCTTTGTTAAATTAATTTGCATATGTCCACCCAGAATCCTTTGCTGTAAGGTGCAGAGTTTAGAGGAAGCAAAACATATATTAGTGGAGTGTCTCTAATTTATGTCATATAAATACGCACACACACACACTATTATATGAACCACTCACATATGGTTTGCTTCCTCTAAACTCTGCACCTTAGAAAGACAGAGATCCAGAAGCATAACTGATATATTTTCTTTGTCAGGATACCAGAGAGGAAAATAAATACCTTCTGAGGTCTTTGCACATTTCAGTGACATTGGCACTTTGTGTGCCCACGAGTGCAGGGGAGGAGAGATATACTTCCCTGATGCCGTCCCCCATGGGCACAGATCTCCTTTCTTCAGCTCCTGGCGCTTCATCCATCAGAAGCCCATATCAGTGCTGTGCTCTAACATACGCAAGAGTACAACAGTGATGTCTATAGAGGGTCATGCAACCTCCAAAGATATTGTCTCACAATTAATGAGACAATGCCTTTATCCTCACAGCCATCGCTAACGAAGGGTGGTGTAAGTGACAACACAACACAAGTGTGGCAAACATGCCTATGCCAGGAGCTCCTTGAGGGGGCTGCTAGCTAGCCTCCTGCCCAAGGACTATGGGACATATACCAAGACCTTGTTTGGGAGTTAACCCTGCCCAGCCGCTATTAGTAGCTTTTCCTGAGTGCTCTTGGTTCGGCACTTTCCCTTCATTCGAATAGAACCGAGCACTAAATCTCCGACGGCCGTTCACATGCAGAAACCCACAAATTGTCCTCAGCGGTACTTAGCCGCGAATGTTATGGAACTGTTTTCGGCATGAAGTGACCGTGCGGTTCCTGGACAACATGGTTTGAACAAACGCTTTTTGGAGGGAAAGTGCCTGAGTCTAAGGGGCACAAGCGCTACCTAGAAGCCAGGCGAAGCACCTCGTATTGCGGCCACAGGAGCTCCCGAAAGTTAACCGGCTAAAGCACCAAACGCCCTGGAACTATCTGGGGCATAGGACCATGTGTGCAGCGATCAGAACTTAAACACAGTGGCATTTTCTCTACACTGCGTGGATCTGAGCACCATTTGGAGAACTTGGGTGCTCAGATCAGGGCTATTTGGGGATGTATTTGTGGGGTTATATACTTTTATGATGTTTTGGGGTATTTTTTTGTTTTATATTTTTGTGTTTGCCTCTCTGTTCCTGGGAGATAATTAGCTTACCGGTCTTTAACGCAATTATCTCACAAGCAGAGAGATTTATGAGAGGGGCTTGTCTTGTATTTAATGGACACCCCATGCTGCGGGCTGTGTATAAGAGCAGGCAACTTGGCCATAATAAACAAGTTCTTTTTCACCCTGCACTCAGTCTGGACTAGTGTTTGGGTGGATCAGCTATACTCTCTGCAAGAGAGCTTAATGACTTGAAGTCGTTCCCAGGACCCTATTCCAGGGCAGGAAGCAACGGAGAGACCACAGCCAAGCTTCAGCGTTTAGGGGCTGAAGCACTACCTGTGTCCCAGAGGAGAGCTAGGAAGCGAGCTTGACGAAGATACCCAGTTGGTGTGACAAGCGGTCCGTCACAGCAAATAGCTCAGTCTTTTGTCAAATTTTAACAGAGGAAAAATAAATAAAACAAAGCCACTTGACTGTATTAGAACTTCAATTAAACTACAACACAGCCTTTATGCGCATTTCATAAAGATTTTATCTTTATTGACAGAGTCACTTTAAACTGCCCTAAGGGCTGAGCAGAAGGAGCGTTGATACTGGTTGTGTAAGTCACCCAGCCATGGGCAGCATGTGTTGAAAGGAATCATATGCTGTGCTGCCCACTAAATACATAGACTGGCTACATCAGCATCCAAATCAAAACAATCCCATCCCCCTCTTAATAAATGCAAAGAAACTGATCTTCAGTCTTGCATGTGATACCTTTTGGCACTGTTGACTTATTCCAATACCGGTTTGACTTCTTAGTATAAAACATGACATTTACTGGCGTTAAGATGCACTTACTTATTTGTTCCATATTTTTTCTCAGCAGCTTTAATATCTGCCTCCTCTAGATATCCCTTGGCACTCTGGTAATAAGAAAGGGGTCGCTCTACTGGAAATACAACGGGAAGGAATGCCTTTTTTTCCTCTGCGTCGTACGAATACTTTATCTTCTGGAATTCAAAGAACAGGATCTCCGGACCATCTTCTTGCTGAAAGATTAAAAAAATTAAAAACCTTTCCCATGGAAATTACAACTGAAACTTTGGAGAGTGTCTTCTAAAATCACAAAGATCGGCATGTTTAACTCATTTTAATTTAGGGTAATTTCCATATCTATTCACAGTTCCAATCATATCTCACCAGGCTATATAATGCATTAACCCAACCATTACCACCAAAAAAGAAAATAGATTGCTTTTCACTGCCCAGTTGTAAATGATAGGATGCTAGGTGTAAGTCATACCAGAAATCAGCTTTCAGCACATGAGGAGATAAAATAAAAAAAGTGTATACCATGATCAAGTTCACAATCAATGAGGTATGCAAGCAGTGACATTCAACTCATGACAATAAGTTTGTAAAGCACATAGAGTAAAATTAACATAAATGTAGTTAATTCTCTGAGTTGGCAACACCAGCAATATTGGGGAGACATTGAGGAGGGCGGCAAGGGGAAATACTTACCTCTTACCCATTTCCAGCAAGAAAATTCTGGCCTAAACTTGCAGTTTCCTTGTCAATTCTAAACAATCCCCAGTTTTGTCAACAAACCCGCTTTAAAGAACTCCACTGGGTTCATTTACTATAGCCAAGGTACAGAATATTTACAAAATCAGCTATTTTTGCCTAAAATCCACAGTTTAGATTTAAGTTTAAACCCTTATGCTTCACTGTATTTTATAGTGATGAAAAATCAGCAATCATGTAGATTAACTTTTCTTTTGAAACGCTACATCATACCATGATTACAAGATCAAACAGATAAACCTAAGAATCATCTAATTACTCACATATTGTTGATGCATATTCTATGACTGACTCTACTACAATGCATTAAAAGAATATGTATGTATATCAAAAACCAATGTTTCTAACAATGCTTTCTCTGTATATAGTTAAACAAACAATTTGGACTCAGCCACTCCAAAGCAGTCACAGGTAAGATAATACAGCCACGGATAGCACAAATACCAGTTTTCTTCCTAAAGTTACCACATGTAGCCAAACAAAAAAAGAACGAAGAGTCAATTTCTTTAAAATAAAAAAAACACGACAACTTTTGGAATTCTGATGCGAAAATCAATACAGTTTTACAACTTACGGGTTAGGATGTAGACATTAATTTCAAACATGAGAGTGAGGGGTTGGTTAAAAACAATGTTGGTGCCTGGGGACTAAGGTTACAGAGACATTTTTTGTAAGATTTGACTCACAATTTGAATGCATTATATATAGAGAAAAAATTATTTTTTTAACTGCACATTGGAGGAACGTGAAACAAGTATCTTTAGTGATCGCTCACTCAATCTTTCTAAAACTTAGCTTAACCACTCACGTTATGAAATTGATGGCAAGCATATAAACACATTGTTTCTTTTTCCTTTGCGTGTGTCCTTTAGCGTTTATACTCGCTTTCTCGATCTCTCTGCTTTGCCAGTGGCCATTTCCAATTCTCTGTTTGCACTCATAGTGCTAATTCTCATCTACAGCATTTCTCAAAGGCAGTTTTCCTAACAGTATTGAATAATTTAATGTAAGCTCATTGGAGTAGTGCCCTCAACCCCTCTGTTCCTGTGCGTCCATTTGTCTGGTTACAGTTAAGTGTCTGTTAGTCCACCCATTGTACAGCGCTACGGAATTTTGCTAGTGCTATATAATACAATAATAATAATAATAATAATTTAGAATTCTTATTAGATTGAGGCCGTACATTCCAAATCTTCTGCTTTCCCACACAATCACCCCTTGATCTCCATGTTTCTTGTATTTTATTTTTAATCTTATCTCTGCTAGATTGCAAACTTGTTTGAGCAGAGTCCCTGGTAACCACTTGTTTCTTGTTAATACTGGTAATTGTTTGCTTCTTAGTTGTTTTTGCTAGTCCCTTAACTCAAATTCAATCAACATGACGAATTTAAGCAAAACAGTGAAATTGTGACCACGTTTGTGTTGGAGAATTTTTCCAGATTGGCTAATGTTACCTCAGTTTTTCCATTCAGATTAAATTTGGGGAAAAAAAGGAAAAACACTACTGGTTGAGAGGAGAAGAAGAAGAAATGGTTTGGAGAAAAAACAAAAATATTTATAATCATAAATAAAACAACTGCATAAATAACTAACAGACTTGTGTATATGCCTGGTGATCCACTTAGGGTGTGAGAGGCTGTAGGAAATATTGTAACTTATTTTATACCTCCAGAAATTCCCTGCGTGACCTGTGCAGGTGTTTACCTACCAGAATAGCTGCCATGTCAGAACAAAGTACAGCGAAAGGCAGATGTAAGGTAGCAAAGACAGTTAGTGCTCGCTCTCCCTGATTTGGCAGCACATGGGAAAATCATACTACCACTAGTCAACTTAGTGGGATTGACAGAAATACAATTCACAATTACAAATCTATTTTACATAGAACACAGATCAAATTAACGAGCATCTACTAAAAATTTATTTAAAAAAATTAAAATAAAAAAGTACCCTCACCTTCTCTCGAAGCAGTGGCACTAACTCAGCAGAACCATTGTTTGGAGTGGGTACAACTTTGGCTAAGGCGGCTGTTTTTGTGTTTGGGTGCTGAGGAAAAAAAAAAGTAGTATTTGATTCAACATAATTAATTTTAATACATTCATTATTAACATATTGTCGGCGTTCATTTTTTTAGCTTTCCATTCTCTGATTTATTTTTGCATGCAATTGTCACTACTTTATGAAGAAAAGTAAACAAGTACAGAGATAGGCAATATTTGTTTCCTACTAAGCTGGGAATAAAATGTCTCACAAAGTTCAACCATCACTGAACTAGGACAGGTGCAGTGGCTGGGAATTCCAAATGTCTGCCATGAAAAAATATCACTCTAGACCAATATCATCTCAAGGTCAGCTAAACAAAATACCGTACATATTTCCTAAGACACTGATCAGCATTTCCTGTGCATAAAATTACTTTTTTTTTTATCCCACTAACAGGAAATACAAAAAAAAAAAATATTTAAAATAAATTTACAATCAATAATTAAGTTGGTTTGAGTGCTGTAATAAGACTGAACTTTTCCCTCTCCCCATAATCTTTAAATCATTGACATCTGACCAGAGACCACAACAACTTTCCTGGGATGCCATATGTTACAAACTTCAAGGGTTGAATGACAACACCATTCATCTCTCTATAAATGTACCAGCATTACTAGGTGATAATGAACATTGTTAGCAGTCACATAGCTATGAATAGCCTTTTTTTTTTTTTTTTTTGTTTAACAGCATCTTACAGCACACCACATGTCATACACTGCCTTTACCGTAATGCTTCAGTCTAGCCCTCACCATGCTGACCTGTCAAACCCTTTAGACCTGTCGTTGACCTATCAAACCCTTTAGACCTGTCGTTGACCTATCAAACCCTTTAGACCTGTCGTTGACCTATCAAACCCTTTAGACCTGTCGTTGACCTATCAAACCCTTTAGACCTGTCGTTGACATCAGCTGACTCTCCCACGGGATGATACCCCAGCACACGTTCTCCCACGGGATGGAACCCCCGCACACACACTCTCTCGGGATGGAACCCTCACACACAGTTTCCAGAGCCCTGGCGATGGCGTGTGACGTCAGACCGGGTGGCACTGACAGCTGGGGAGGCTTATTCCACTCACCTTGGTGCACGCGAGGGCGCAGTGCGCGTGCACGGACCACAGGCCGGAGAGCACGGTGAGCGCGTGCACGACCCCGAGCGCCGCCAGGGCCAGGAGCCCGGCCTCCGGGTACTCGGACACCCCGTACACGGACACCCATGCGTACAGCCAGGCCGGGTAGAGGACGGCGAATGGCAGCACCGTGCCGCGCAGGATGTGGGGCCGGCGGCGGTACAGAGTAACCGAGCGGACCAGCTCGTCCTGCGCCGGTAAGCCGACAGCACTCACACCACCCGCCGCCGCCATTACCCCCAGCCCAGACACTTCCGCCAGCGTCAGCGCTGGCCCTGGCAACACGAACTTCCCCTTCCGCTAGACGCTAGACGGGAGCGAGCACTTCCGGGTGCTTCAGTGCCAGACTTCCGCCAGTAACTGGGCGTTACCAGGGCAGGGGGTGCTCAGGCTGTCATTTGTAGTGTTTAAAGGGGACCTTGCCGGCTGGAGGAGGGGTCAATTTATTATATTTCTTTTTATAATTGATAGATATATATAATTATAAATAATATGCTGAGCTTGGCACTCATGCTAATAAACTCACATAAAATTACCAGATTTTACTAATTACATGGCGTAAAGGGGGAGACCTAATGCGCATGCGTGGAAATGGTCGCGCGCATGCATTAGACCTCCCCATAGGAAAACATTATTCAAAGCTTTCCTATGCGGATTACGGCAAAACTGGAGATCCTCTTGCATAGCGTGGGGACGTCCAGCGTCATTTAAAACACTTTTTCGTGTTTTATTACCCGGAAGTCCCTCTAGTGGCTGTCTGATAGAGGAGGACTTAACCCTGCAAGGTAATTATTGCAGTTATAAAAACTACACAGGGTTAAGGGTGATGGGAGTTGGCACCCAGACCACTCCAACTGGCAGATGTGGTCTGGGTACCTGGAGTATCCCGTAAAGTGCCAATGTCTATAGAAATGTACACTTTTTGTAAATGACCTGTGAGTGCACCTTTTTTTTTTTTTTAGGAATATAACTAATGTGGATTTCAACCAAAGGCAGTTCCTGATTTTATTAAAGGACACGAAGGCTCTTATTAGGCTTATCTCTTTCTTTTATTCCTCAGCAGCAAAGAAAGTTACGGTATCTATGATATAGAAAAAACTGTAGAAATACCCCACAGGGTTAACGCATTACATCATCATTATCTCCCAGCCTATGGGAGCGGTTCATCTGTAATTCTGTAATATCCTGTCACGTGACCTCCTCTCTTCCTCTTTCCTGATGGTGCCGAAGCCATTATTTATTAACAACAATCAACAAAACACATAACTAATCAACAGAACATGCTGGTAGTCCCACTTATTGACGACGACTCCCTCCGAGAGAAGATGGATCCTCGGGAACCGATCCTTTCAAACTGTAGAAGGTGTCCGTGTTGCCGGGAGGTGTCTTTAGTATTCAGGCTAGAAAGGACAAAGAGAACAGGTGGTAAAATATGTTCTCGTCAACTATTTTCATATCACCGTAATATTAAACAATTGTCAGTGCATATAATCGGTTTATACCTAAGCAAGTAATTACTATACACCTGTTAAGCTCGTAAAACCAAACCTTAAAGATGTTAATTCGTACACTTATATCCACATTTATTACGTACCTGGGTTGGGATACAAATTTTTCGAGTGTATCCGATCTGGGTGGGCTAATACTCGCCTCCGTGTCCTTAATAAAATCATGACTTTATGTCATGTAATTAGTAAAATCTGATAATTTTATTAAAGGACACGGAGGCTCTTATTAGGCTAGTTCAAAGCTGTGAAATAACCATAGATGAAACATGTTCTGTAGGTCGAAATAATGTTCTCTAAACATAGATTCATGGGACCAATCTGCTGTTCTAAGAAGGTCTTCCAGTCTACAGCCCAAATTGAAAACCTTTGAAGTCATGGCTCCTCTAGTAAAGTGAGCGCCATACATAGATGTATCTATTTTTGCCAAAGTCATGATCCATTTCACCCATCGGCTAGCGTCACTGAAGATACCAGGTGATGAGGCATTTTGGTAGCCAAAAACAACTTCTGATGTCTCGGACTCCTGAATCCCAGGGTTTCTTTTTTCGTATTCTTGTAGACAAGCCACCGGGCAGCGATTAACATTATGTGGAAATGCAGGATAGGAAACCGAGGTAATCAATGATTTCGTACGTATGGAAATGTTGAATAACACTACGGTAGGGGTAAAGGAGCGTGCCTCTATGTTCAATGCTCGAACATCTGAAACCCTTTTGCAAGATATCAGGCAGAGAAGCATGGCTAGTTTTGCTGATAGCTGTTTAAGCGTGAGTCCCTCGTTCCGTGGCCAGGATTCCAATAAACGGAGTACCAGGTTTACATCCCACAACGACGTGTATCGAGGCTAGGGTGGTCAAGCAAGTTTTATCCCTCGTAGGAGTCGGCACACCAGCAGCTGTTGACCCGCCGGAGTGCCATCTAGACCCCGATGGCCAGCAGAGATCGCTGATCTATAGACGTTAATGGTACGGTAAGCCAACCCTTGGTTATAAAGATTGGTAAGGAAACGTAACCGGTAACTCACAGGAGCACGTATGGGGTCCACCTGTTGTTCCATTCACCAACTAATCCATCCGTTCCAGGCATAGTGATAGGATCGTCTTGTTCCAGGTGCCCATGCTCCTGCCAGTAGGTCGAGAGTGTCTTGTGGAACATCTGGTGTGACCCAGGGTCCCCGGAAAGGAGCCACGTTGAGAGTCTGAGGTTCCCCTGAATCAGAAGGGGGTGTGGATTGCCCTCTGGATCCCCAGTAAAAGGTGTGAGACATCGGGTAGTAATCTTGGAAGGTCGATGGACATCTCCATGAGGGATGGGAACCAAGGTTGAGCAGTTCGGAATGGAGTTATGAGGACCAACGATATCTGAGCGCGTCTGAGATGTACTAGTGTCCACGCCATGAGGGCGAAAGGAGGAAAAATGCATACAATCGACTTCTCTGCCATTGTCAGAGGAAGGCATCCTCTGCTAGGGTGTCTGGGTCTGGTCTCCAGCTGAAGAAGGTTGGTAATTGGGAGTTTAAATGAGATGCAAAAAGGTCGATGGACATCGGGCCCCAGAGCGTTTGAAGTTGTAGGAATGTTTCGCGGTCCAGTCACCAATCGCTGGTGTCTCGCAGATGTCTGGAGTTCCAGTCTGCTACTATATTGGATAGGCCGGGAATTTATTCCGCTTGGACTGAAATATTGCAATCCAGGCAGTATTGCCAAAACTCCTTGGACAGATCCGTCAGGATCCTTGATTTCGTGCCACCGAGGTGGTTGATGTAGCGTACTGCCGATATATTGTCCATGCAATCGAGCAGTTGGTCGCGGCCCCGAGGAGGCTCTTCAGGGCAAAGGAACCTGCTAGGAGTTCCAAACCCTTGGTGTGGAGCTCCTTTTCCTGTGAGGACCATTTTCCACCTGTAGAGGTGGGACCCCAACGAGCACCCCATCCGAGTCTGCTCGCGTTGGATTCTATGCTGAGATCCGGGGTGGTTCCGAAGATTGCCCTGCCGTTCCATGCTTCCATGTGTTGAAGCCACCATGCGAGTTCCTCTTTTGCTGCGCAGTCTAGAGGTACAGAATCTGAGTAAGATTGACTCAAGCATAGGTGTGTGGCCTTGAGTTGTTGGAGGGGTCCTGGGAAAATCTTTGTCTGGAGGCAGAGAGAAGGCCAATTATCCTCGCTAGTTGTCGAAGGGTAAGACCGGCCGTGCCAATGTCCGCTGGATTCCTTCATGATGTGATTTACCTTTGTGGTAGGTAAACTGTGCCTTCTGTGAATTGCATCTATATTTAACCCCAAACTCTATCAAGTGGGAAGGCTGCAAGATTGACCTGTCCCAGTTGATTAGGAAGCCCAGGTTTTGAAGAAGGGCCAGCGCCCAGGAGAGATGTTGACTAAAGCGTTGAGAGGTCGTAGGTTGATTACTGGTCTCATACCCCCACCTTTCTTGGGTACCAAGAAGATGTTGCTTAGGAAGCCAGAGGTGGTAGCTGAGTCCTTGTATATTGCACCTTTCTCTTCTGCTACTAGACTTTTGTCTCCTGGGGAAAACACAATCCGATGTGCTAATGAGAATTGGATCGGTTGTTGTACGAATTTGATTTGGTAGCCTAGAACGGTCTCTAGGACCCAGACATCGTAAGCTAGTTTGCGCCATGCATCGAGAAAATGAGACAATCTGCTCCCCTCGTATGATAGGGGAAGGATGTGTAATGGAAAATGACTCACCATAAGGCCGACAGCCCTAGGAGGATCCCCTGTTTCTGCGTGGGTGCCACGACCTGCCCCTGGTTGGGAAGAATGGTGACGGTACTCTGGGTTCTGGAGGGTGGAATCTCATTGTGGTGGAGCCTCGGTAGTCCCGCCGTCTGCCGGCCCCACCGAAACCTTCTGTGAGAACACTCGCTTCATACTATTCTGTGCCTTGTCTAGTGCCATAAACGTTTTAACATATTTGCCCAGAGTTTTAATGAAATCGTCTCCAAATAGGAGACCTTTTGCCTGTGTGCCAGGCTCAGATATTGCCAGGTTTATTAGTTTAGGCTCAATTTTTTATCAATATGGCTTTACGCCGTTCAGTGGCCAAAGCAGTGTTAGTGTTTCCAATCAGCCAAATGCCTCTCTGGATCCATCCCCTGACGGCCAATAGATTTATTGGTGTGCCCTCGACTATGTCGAAAGTCTTGGCTATAGGCCCGAGTATGTCCAGGACCTTGTCCTGACAATGTCTTAGAGAATAGTCCAGCCTCTTTTTGGCCTTCCATCCCGGTTTACCAAGAAAAACTGTGCGGTCTTGGGATCCACTTCGAGGGTCACGCCGGCCATGTCTGGAACCATGTAGGGCGTGGGCATTCCGCCCTCAGTTTACTCCTCTTGGCCTTATCAAGGGTTTTCCTCACCCTGGTTGCTATAAAAATGGCCACATGGGTCATGGGGTACCAGTCAGCTGAGCGAGGATTATGCAGGGCATCAGGGTCAAAAAGGGGTTTCCCTTGGGGGTCTAAGATGGTGGATTTGTCCGCCTTCTGCTCAGCTTCTACAGCTGGCGGTGTAGTCTCGCTGCGTTCGGGGGAAGAGTCCTCCGAATAAACTGGGTCGATGGCATCGGACCCGTCTGAAACCTCCTCTGAGTCCGAATCAGAGTCGGACAAATCAGGTAGGGCTTTTGCCCTCTTCCAAGTCCGCACCGCTTTTGCCCGGTGGGGGGCTCTTTTACGTGGGAGCACCACGTCCTCAGTCTCAACAGGGCGCAGCCTGTCCGTCATACTAGTTTTGGAGGCAGTACTTATTAAATGATGCAATTTACTCGTAGCCTTGCGGCCGCTAGGGACCATCGGCTTGCTATCAGAGGCCATAGATGCCTGATGCCATGATAGCGGAGGAGATAGAGTGGGACAAGGTGTTCGACATCACTCCCATGGCATTGTAAATGGCCTGTGTAACAGACTTGCTCATGGTCGCATCCAGGGGCAAGTGGAAACTCCTCTGAGTTCATGTGGTCCTGGGATGCCTCCTTTACACCACCAGGGGCAGTAGTGCCTGCGGACACAACAGTTGTGCAGTATCTGCTGGGCTTATTAGAGGTGTTAGGAGCAGTAGCCTGTCTGTCAGAAAGGGATTGCATAGTGGTTAGGTACTGTGTATATACAAGGACAATACCAGATGAAATATGGCACAGAGGAACTGTGGCACAAGTCAGTATGGCATCACTTAATGTGGTATATATATCAATATGGCACACTTTAATATGGCCTAAATCAAAGTGGTACAAGGTACTAAGGCACAGAGCAAGAAGGCACAAATAATATGGCAGTTTACAGAGTGTTCCTTCAGGAATGGCTCCTGGGGAACACTGGTAGACTGCCTGACACCCCAACCAGCCCTTTAGCCCGCGCCCCTCTCTGAACGAGCCGCACGAGCGGCGGGAGAAAAACGCAGCAAATTTGCCAACCACAAGATGGCTGCCGCGATGCGCAGGAGCGAACCGCGCATGCGCGGGTGGGCCGGGTAACAGCTTTTATGACCGCGATTCGGCGGGCGGCTGGGGGCTCGGTCTGAGACGGGGAGATATGGAGGGGGGGGGAACCTCGGAGCCCGAAGGCGTCCCCCAAGTGGTGGAAAAAAAAAAAAAGAAAAAACGGGTTATAAACAACCCAACCGGCAGTGCAAGGGGGGAGGCTTGCCCCAGGGGAGGGACAAGGACCCTGCACTGAACTATGAAGCACCACAGTACAAATACATAATACAGGCAAACAATGTACTAGGCAAGAATAATAGTATTAACCAAAGGTAGTAATAACAACAGAAAAACCAATAAAATACTAATAAAACAGTAAATTACAATACAATTTTTAAGAGCAGAAAAATGATGAGGTACTTAGCTAAGGCAGCAGCAAAGAAAGAGGAAGAGAGGAGGTCACGTGACAGGATATTACAGATGGACTACTCCCATAGGCTGGGAGATAATGATGATGTAATGCGTTAACCCTGTGGGGTATTTCTACAGTTTTTTCTATTTCATAGATACCTTAACTTTCTTTGTTGCTGAGGAATAAAAGAAAGAGATAAGCCTAATAAGAGTCTCTGTATCCTTTAATAAAATCAGGAACTGCCTGGGTGAAATCCACATTAGTTATATTCCTACCAAAAAAAAAAAAAGGTGCACTCACAGGTCATTTACAAAAAGTGTACATTTCTATAGACATTGGCACTTTAAGGGATACTCCAGGCACCCAGACCACATCTGCCCGTTGGAGTGGTCTGGGTGCCAACTCCCGTCACCCTTAACTCTGTGTAGTTTTTATAACTGCAATAATTACCTTGCAGGGTTAAGTCCTCCTCTATCAGACAGCCACTAGAGGGACTTCCGGGTTCTTAAAACACGAAAAAGTGTTTTAAATGACACTGGAGTCCTCACGCTATGCAAGAGGACCTCCAGCTTTGCCGTAATCTGCATAGGAAAGCTTTGAATAATGTTTTCCTATGGGGAGGTCTAATGCGTGTGCGCGACCATTTCCAAGCATGCGCATTAGATCTCCCCCACCGGCTGATGTCGGCGGGGGAGAAGCGTGGGCGGAGCCTGACCCAGCGCCAAGGGACATCGGTGCTAGATTCAGGTAAGTCACTAAAGGGGTTTTATCCCCTTCTGCAATGTGGGAAGGGTTTTTTCCTAGCACTGGAGAGTCCCTTTAAATCGATTAACCTTGTTACACCCATAGGCTGTCAATCAGACAACCTCTCCTGTTACTTCCTGGTTGTTTAGCTACACTCAAAAAGGCAGGAAATTGACTAGACCACGTGCCTTGCTAAGACTTCTCATTGAGTTGTGTGACGGAGCTCCCATACTCCCACCAATTTTCCCTGCCAAGTCTGCTTTCTCGCTGCCACAGGGGACTCTGAAATGCTTCACCCCCAGTTGCTGAAGCATGACTTAGGTCTCTCCAGCTTTTCCCCCGACAAGGCTGCAGGTAGCGTCCCCTCTGCAGTTCTCCTTCTCAGGTAGGTATCCACACCTCTGCCTGCATTGTTACTGGGATCCCTGAGCAAAGCATGACAGAACACACAGTTCCAAAATAATCTAGCTGTAAGGACATGAAGGGGTGCTGCCCTGCAACAGCACTGTCCCTTTAAATGTGGGAACCAACTTAGCAGAGAAATAATGCAAGGACACTATGAATGGAGCAATCAAGAAAATATGTATTAAAGAAAACCAAAGGATATAATATACAAAAACAAAATATGTACAATACCACAAATATATACACACACACACACGAAACCAATATAAATACAAATAGAGCAGGCAGAGTACACGTGATAGTCCTTAGGGCTTAGGCAGGATCGTGCAGCCACCACAGAATATAAGTGGGGCACGGATCCTAAGCCACCAAGCACTAAATAAAAAACACCAAAGAGCAAAGCCCAAAGCAGGTCACACGTAAATAAGGCAGCAAGGTCAGAATCACTGGAAATTAAGTATAGGCAGGAACACAGCAAGCGAACACTGGAACGGGACGCACAGGACACAGGACCAGGCAGAGACGAGAACACAGGAACATAAGGACATCGGAACAGGATCAGGATCAGGATACACGACACAGGAGCAAGGAGTCAGAATCACGGGAACCAGGAAACAGCAGGTACAGGATGAAGGATAGTGATCTGACGGAGTGAGGGGAGAAACCAGAATATATAGGTGCTAAACAAGGGCCAGGTGAAGTGCTTAACGAAAAGAAATGAGAAACAGTGCCAAACAGAACCAGTGGTGAGTGTGAGTACTGCACAAGGGCATATTAACTAAGTAGTGTCGTGACACTAGCACACTCAGCTTTATTGAACATAGCACATCAATTTATACCCCACAGCCTTATTTACATACAAAAGGGTTACAGTGGTACACAGTTTCCCCTCCATCATAACCCCCTCCCAAACAACACAGTGAATCCAAGTCAGCCAATAGCAGTATGGACTTGGGATAGTAACCAGGCCCCGCCGCGGGCACAATAAATCCGCGGAGGGGGAACTAATTCAGTGCTGTGCCCCGGATAACAAGGATACAAATAACAATGGGGAGGGAGCGATGAAAAACTTCAGGAGCCAGCTGGAATCACAAGAAGGGACAGGAAACGCAGGAGCCTCTTAAAAGGTGAGGGGAGGCCCCTGCGACCATGCTGCAACATTTCCTGCCTAAACTCCAATTCCAGTAGAAGCCCTATTAATTTCGTTTCAGCCCCACTAGGGGGCCTTCCACTCTCATAATGGGTAATCTCCTATGTCCCTTTAGCTAGGGTGCTAAGGGCTAGGGAGGGCTAGCGGAGCATCCGTTGCATCCGCCCAAGCAGAGGCATAAGGACAGCAAGGGAGTATCTTCGGCATGGCCATCTTGAATGCATACTGCAGGCGGGCGCCCCAGCTGGGCCACTACCCAAAAGAGGGTAACGCCCGGCCTCCTTGCCGCCGTCACTCCCGCCCTCTCTTTCTGCACCATGCCCTCAAGCCACAAGAGATACAATCTCTTGCCGCCAACCAACAGTCCTTATAATTTTTTTTTTTTTTATAAGCCCGGGTCACCAGAGCCTCATGCAAGTCAGCCAGAAAAAGGTCCAGACCAACAGCGCTGGTGTGGACCCCATCAGGCCTAAAAAGCTCCACCTGGTCGGCATAAATGCCTGGATGCCTAATGATGAACCCATGCAACTCAGCAACAGCCTGACCTACCAGCCTATTAAGTTTCTTCCAAGCCCTGTAAGCGGCAGCTGGAGAATAAAACCTGCTCCAGTGAAGCCTGGGCAACACATTGGACCACCCGATACTCACACTAGGTAACCAAGCAGAAAGCCAGCGGAGATTCGAGCGGATAACCCGAGCCAGGTCTAGCACTGAAACAGACCACAAATCGTTTCCCCCGAGATGGAGCACCAGGATGTGCG
This sequence comes from Pelobates cultripes, assembly GCA_933207985.1. Taxonomy (NCBI): domain Eukaryota; kingdom Metazoa; phylum Chordata; class Amphibia; order Anura; family Pelobatidae; genus Pelobates; species Pelobates cultripes. The sequence continues at coordinate 53,707,540 of OW240914.1, forward strand.
GACTCCCCCATCGAGCGTTGTCCGAACCAGCGGACACACACCCGAAAGGGTTGGACCCCCAGAGCCTGGAATAGCGACGAGGAGAGTGCGTGCAATGTAGCACAGTGGATGAAGGAGTTACCCACTAGCCAAACATGCGTGGGGATAGCAGCTTCTAAAAGGAAAGCAGAGTGAATAAATGGATACAAAACAAGCAACACCTCAACTTACGCAGCAGATAGTGGTCAAAACTTTACCCTACTGGCAAGTTGGCATCTCTTCATGAATACAGGCGCTATTTTGTCAACTTGGGTGCTCCGATCGGGGGATGTATAATGTGTGGGAGTTCCTGTATGTTTTTATTATGTTTTTGGAGTGTTTCTGTGTTGTGCTCTCTGTATCTGCGAGATAATTAGTTTAGTGAGCAGCAACTCAATTATCTCCCAGACACAGAGGTACCAGGGTGGGATCATTGTACTGTGAGTAGAGACCCCATGCTGGGGGCCCATGTATAAATGACCGTATTAAACCTAATAAAACCAGATCTAGTCCCAGCATTACGCCTCGACTAATGTATGGGAGGAAAGCTATACATACTATCATCACTACTTACTCGGGAAAGAGCTATAATACTACGGGGAGGGGAATACTTGGCGGCGATACTAGGATGGTCCACCAAAGATGATAAGCAACTGAAAAGTGGGGAAGCATTTGTTAAATAGTTAATTATGCTTTCATTAAGTATGGCCGAGATGCATAGTATTGCATTCACAGAGGTAAATTAATATTAGGGTCAACATCCAACAAGGATTGTACATAACAATAACAAAAACATGAAAAAGTTCAGATCAAAACACAGTTCACATGTATACTTAGCGACTGAGTATATTTAGTGACTGACTTTTATAAAAGTATAAATGTGGCAGCAGTACAGAGTAAATAATGAAATATAAATAGTAGAAACTGTGAAACTGAGAGAACGTGTCTCTGCTATAGTTGTGGAAGACTGAGGGAGGCATCGGCGGAACTACTGATGGTTGCTCCAGGGCCCATATGCAGGGGGTGCTCATCGGGTGGCCGATGCCGTTGGGCACGTGTTATCAGAAGCCTAAATGTGTGCTGCGGCGCTTTAACAGTGCGGTCGAGTTACTTTAATGGTGGCAGTGGTGTGAGGAACTCAGTCGGCCACTTCCTCCCAGATAACAGAACGAACCTCTGGGGAGGGAAAGAGGAGAAGTCAGAGAAGATAGATGTGTCTGTGTATCTGTATCTGTATGTGTGTCAGTGGCGGAGCCTACAAATTCACAAGGTCCAGAGGCCCATGGTCTGCTGTTTTATATTGTGTTGTTGTGAGTGCCTGTATGTTTCCTTATATGATTAAGTTATATGTATTCAATTGAATGTATTGATTGTCCAGGTTGTATGTACCTTTCCACCTCCCCCTTTTTACTGTATTGTTGGTTTCCCAAACCAGTTCAAACTGGCTGCCCTGTCACTCCTTTAAATATCTCACGTTGTTCTCCCCTTGACTAAGTGTTGTCTACTGCTTGGTAAGGTGGGCTATAATCACTGAAGTGGCATTTATTCCAACCTGAAGGGACTTCAGCAGAGATTCTCAACCGGAGTACTGGAGCTCCACTACAGTGTAATTGTGTGTTTGTGTATCTGCACGTCTGTCTATCTGCATGTATGTCGTTGATTGAATCTGTGTATCTGCATGTCAATGTTTGTAAGGATGGGCAGATGGTAGATCACCAGCTGGCAAAGCATTGTAGGAGTTTCACGACAGATGAGATATACCTTTTGGCCACCCTTGTGAAAGGGGGAATGGTGAAAAAAATTATTTCACCAGGACCCTCTCTATATTAGTTCCGCCACTGGATGGAGGTATTGGGGACAGAGGGAAAGGCAAGAAAATTATATCAGGATGGAGTTAATAGAAAGTGTTATATGAAGACGTGAAATGGATACATTAATTGAGAGAGCTAGTTTAATTCTCCCATACAGACATTTTCACATTCTGGTGGCGGCTGGGTGATATTGTATTTGATAAAGTGGAAGTGTAAATTACGTATAATCCATGTGGCCATGTGGCCGAAGTGTTGGCAGTTTCCAGGCGTCCGGGGAAGGCCCTTGGTTTCTATCAAACCATTCCTAAACAGTTTGATATCAAACAGAAGGACAGGGCCAGGGACTCTAGGCAATATAGCCACTACAAAGAGCTGTACTGGTTATGTTATGTCAATTTAACCCCTTAAGGACACATGACATGTGTGACATGTCATGATTCCCTTTTATTCCAGAAGTTTGGTCCTTAAGGGGTTAAACTGTGAGAATTAAGAATTTCCAAAGGGACTATTATTGCATTCTCCACATCTGAGAAGTATTGAAATAGAATCTTTAATGTAGTATGGGAAAAAGTTAATATTGTGAGTCATTTTAAGGTCATGTCATTAAGAAAGTCCAATGTATGCCAAAAGTATATAGTGAATTACTATTAGCTACTAATTAATTAAGCGCTTAGTAATATTATTTAGTAAAGAAACCTCAAAGATTGTGGATATTAAAATGACTGCAAAAAGGCACCTTGAACAATAGGGAAATATTAACGTTACTATAATAAAGGACATCCAAGGTCAAACAAAGTGCTCTTGATTACAATAAGGCATTCCTCTGGACAGGGGATATCGTAGCCATAACAATAAAGAGACTAGGAATGTTATGACAAAGATAATATTACTATAATTACAACAAGGGATAACGTAACAAATGGCAATGTCACCGGAAATAAGCCACTCGGGATGTTATGGTAATTTCAAAAGATGCACTCTTGAAGTAAAACTAAAACAGATTGTGAACTATTACAGTGATTGCAAAAAAATTGCAACACAGTTCAAGATGGTCATTACAATGGGGCATCTGAGAGGTTGAAGAGTATAAATGTACAATAATTCACCTTAGAGATATGGGAAATAACTGCTGGTGCAATATGGCACCTTGCAGTTATATTATAAATATAATTACTGTAACACAAATCTGAGATTAGGGAATTTTTGATGCAACAGGGCATCTCAATAGTGAAGATAACAAAGTATAAATACAATTACCATAAAGCATGTATGACTTAAGGGGATATGTCAATGTAATTAAGCATCTCAATGTTTGGCAAATATAATTACTGTAGGTGTGTGCAGTACATTATGGTGTGCACCGAGAGACAAATATAATCTAAACTTTACTTATATAAAAACTGTGGTACACAATACTTGTTTTTTTTTTCTTTTCGTATTAATGACAAACCGAGGTGTATACCAAGATAGTCATAATTCTCTTTAAAACCATGATGAGCTAAATCAAACTCATGCAAAAAATAAAAGCCATAAAGCTACGTTAGGCAACCTTCCTCACTCCAGATGTTTTGGACAACATCTCTCCTAATGCATTGCCAGTGTTCGATCAGAAATCTATATCTATCGGATTTCTATACCTACGTCACTTTGGTCAGCTGTGCGCATATGCTCTAGCAGGCCTCGGGGTATGGAATTCTGGCTGAGGTGCCCTGCACATGCCCGCCACCTCCAATGACTTGATCAGCTGGGCCTCTAATCTGAAGTGTGTACCATTCATGCGCGCGGCACATCCTTCGGATATAGAGATCTGATGGGTGTACTTGCGCGCAGCATATCTATCAGATATAGCAAACTGATATAGAAATCGGTAAATCTATTAGATTTCTATACCACAGCTTTCACTGTGTAGTAACATACACTGTATAGGCTAATACTGGGAGATGCAGGGTTAATGTGGGTGACACACAGGGATGGGGGATTAATAGGGGTGATACACATGGAATGGGAGTGATACACATGGGATGGGAGGTTAATGGGGGTGATACACAGAGATGGGGGTGATACACATGGGATGGGAGTTTAATGTAGGTGTTACACAGGGATTGAGGTGATACACAGGGGATGGGGGATTAATAGGCGTGATAAACAGGAATGGGGGTGATACATATGGGATGGGGCTTAATGGGGGTGACACACGGGATGAGGGGGTTAATGGAGGTGACACGCAGGGATGGGGGTGATACACATGGGATGGGGGGTATCCTAACCTCTAATAATGAATGTCACAGTCTGTATATTAACCTCTAATAATTAATATCACAGTGTTAATGGGGGTGATACACAGAGATGGAGGCGATACACGGCGATACACATGGGATGGGAGATTAATGTGGGTGATACATAGGGATTGGGGTGATACACATGGGATGGGGGGATTTAATAGGTGTGATACACAGGAATAGGGGTGATACATATGGGATGGGGGTATCCTAACCTCTAATAATGTCACAGTCTGTATCTTAACCTCTAATAATTAATATCACAGTGTTAATGGGGGTGGCACACAGGGAATGAGGAGATTATGGGAGGGTGACACACAGAGAACAACAGGATTATGGGGAGTGACACACAGGGGATGGTGGTTGTGGCGGAACAGACCTCGCCACGTGTTCTTGGAGGGGGCTGCTTGCCCGCCTCCTACCTTCTGACTATGGCCCTGGGATATATGGCATTTAAAAACACTATTTGTGCCCTGTGACAAAACTGGAGATTGTGCACAAATATGACTATTGTCCATATTTGTTATGATTCCCTTCGTTTGTTGCACTGTTCCCCATGTGTTTCATCTGTTGGTCCGGCTGGATAGACTACCAGACAAACCGTGGGGTTACTGGGTGGCCACCATTTCACGTATCAGAGGCACATGGTGAGAACAATGGATGAAGCACATGGTGAGAACAATGGATGGCAGCCATTTTAACTCACAGACACTGTTTGGACGTTTCTACACGGTGCAATCTCGACGATATTTGGCACACAAAGACATCGTGCAGTAGTTTTAAACTATACAACAGGCGACACATTATATAGTAATTATTTTTCATATAGCCTGTATATGTTCTGCGGAATCTGCATTAAATTGTATCTTCCAAACTACTGAACGGATCTGGGTGAATTTTGGATATGTGGTTCACCCAGATCCCCCGTTTCCTGAGGGGTTATTGCATGTTTTGGGCTCCCTGTGATATATTTTATAATACTGTATTTCTCTGCCTGTGATAATTATATTAACCATTGTGTTCAGTAATCATATCACAGGCAGAGGGGAGGATTTTGTGTGGGAGTGTCTGTGTGTATTGTACGGATTGATTGGTTGTATTTCAAAACCCTGTGGGCAGTACTATGTTTGTGGATTGTGAATAAAAGAGGCTGTATGTGCCAGTACAGTCAGTTCTACTTCACCCTCAATTTGGAGTCCTGTCTCTTATTGGGGGAATCTGCTACAAGGGATTGCTATGCTCTGCATATTCCCTTGCTATAATCACTCGCATATTCCCTTGCTATAATCACTCCTGAGGTCTTGTAAGAGCTTGTTCCTGCTTCACTCTCTTGGAGGAGAGGTTCACCCACTGGAACCTGGAGCCTTGTCGTAGGTCCACGGTGGGTAGGAGACGGAGGGACCCCAACCAAGCTGCGGCGGTTTGTGGAGTCTACGGTGGTTGTGGTGTCTGGCGGAGCACTTGGAGCCCTCTGTAAGCACTAGGAGCATCCTTCAACGGAGGTACCCAGGTGATCCGTTACAGGGGTTAATAAGGTGATACACAGAGGATGGGGAGGTTAATGGGGGAGACAGACAGAGGATGTGGGGTTGTGGAGTGACAGTCAGGGGATCCCCTATCCCCTGTATGTCACCATCATTAACCCTCCCATCCCCTGTGCATCACCCCCCATTAACTATCCCCTGTGTGTCACCGTCATTAACCCCCCAATCCCCAGTGTGTCACACCATTAACCCCCTATCCCCAGTGTGTCACACCATTAACCCCCATCCCCTGTGTGTCACCCCCCCATAGACCCCATTAACCCCCCATCCCCTGTGTATCACCCCCAATAATCCCCAATCCCATGTGTATCACCCCCATTAACCCCCATCCCATGTGTATTACCCCATCCCTGTGTATCACCCCATAAACCCCCCACCCCATGTGTATCACCCCTATTAACTCCCTGTGTGTCACCCTTATTAACCCTGCATCTCCCTTATTTAACACCACATTAGCCTACACTGTGAATGTTACTACACAGTGAAAGCTGTGGTATAGAATTCTGATAGATGTACCATGCGCATGCGCTGTACACCTGTCAGATTTCTATATTTGAAGGAGTACACCCATCAGATTTGTATATCAGTTTCCTATATCTGAAGGATATGCTGTGCGCATGCGCAGTACACGCGTCAGATTAGAGGCCCAGCTGATCATCGTCATCGGATCTATCAGAATTCTATATCTGAAGCCTGCTAGATCTTGGGTCACTTCCAGTACAGAAATCTGATAGATATAGATTTCTGATAGAACACCAGCACTTTGGCTGTAAGAGCATTTTGGGAGATGTAGTCAATAACATCTGGTGTGCCAAAGGACAGTATAAATGTGGGTATGTAGTTATCAATGAATTAATGCCATGTTAGGCGCAAAGTGCTAGGTGGCTCTTTTTTATCTGTTTTACATTTAGGTTTTATGCTCTCTCACACTCTGTAGTATTGGATGGAGGTTTGAATATTGTTTTGGGGCAAATCAATTACTATGAGCTTAATGATTCAAGTTGGTTGTCAGCTGACTGTTTAGTTAATGCACCATAATGCCATTGCAATAAGGCTCTTCAGAAACGGAATGTTAATGATATTAAAAAAAAAAAAATGCTTCTTGGAAATTAAATTTTATTAACAAACTAAAGATTCCCAGAGATAGGTGTCTAAATATGCAATTACTGTAAGACATTTCTGGTGTCTGGAGTGTTACTGTAGTTATTATCAGGCACCCCAAGATCTGAGATCATGGTTAACACACAATACAACTTTTAAGACAGCAAGCAACATTTTGTATTGCATTACTTTGCCATTGTCACATATATTCCATATATTAAAACACCTATCTTCTCTTTATATTTTGTAGTTATTTTTTTTCTTACTAACTTGTTTACTTATTTTAAAAAATAAATAAAATGTAGCTGTAGTGGTTTTTAAATTTCTTCCAGCACTCAATAGGTTAACCCAAACACTGACACATAGCCAATCCAGAGCTCTGCCAGTTCAACCAACCAGAATCACTAGGACTCTGAGCAGGAAGTAGAAGATATTTTCCATGTGTAGGCGTGAAGGGTGACTTGAAGTAACAGACCATGTGAGTGAAACAGAACAGTTTTATTAAACCTTGTTTTATCACACGTGGTTATCTCATTACCATGTATCTACTAGATACAGGGACACCTATTGAATACGGATTACATTAACTGGTTAGACTGCTAATTTTCGGTGATGAATGAATCCATTGCTTCCTTAAACAAGTGTAAGACTAATGAATGAATGTATCATTAATAGAGGAAAGCCTTATATTGAGTTGACCATGTGTGTAAATATTTAGATGAGAGGCTTTGTAATTCTGCAAAGACTCAGAGGTCAGTAGGCTGCATGATTAATGTGAGTTTTGTGTGTGAATATATATATTTACTCATTTGTGCTGCCAGTTTCACCAAGTTTTCTTGGACACATTTTACTTTCACATGATGGGCAGCATAGAAATGAAATGTTGAGAATGCACAAATTAAATCAATAATCAAATCTTTGTACTTCCCACCAACATGTATTAGGATTATGTCTGTTTTCAAGAAAACATTGTTAGATCTGGAGACCCTAAAATGATACTCGTAAGCATCAAATAGCTTTAGCTTAACCCCTTAAGGACACATGACATGTGTGACATGTCATGATTCCCTTTTATTCCAGAAGTTTAGTCCTTAATGGGTTAAATAGACACAATAGTCACCCAGACCACTTCAGCTCAATGAAGTGGCCTGGGTGCCAGGTGCCTCAGGTTTTAACCCTTCACATGTAAACATAGCAGTTTCAGAGAAACTGCTATGTTTACATAGCAGGGTTAATCCAACCTTTAGTGGCTGTCTTCCTGACAGCCTCTTGAGGCGCTTCTGCGACGCTGGATGCAAAATTTGCATCCAGCGTGCAGAACGTCCACAAGAAAGCATTGAGAAATGCTTTCCTATGGACTGTAAGAATGTGTGCGCAGCTCTTGCCGCGCATGCGCATTCTGCTCCACTCGGGAGCTGACGGCGGCGGGGGAGGAGAGGTCACCAACGCCGAAGGAGCCTGGCGCTGGATTAAGGTAAGCTGCTGAAGGGGTCGTGAGGGTCCCCCAAGGATGACATAGGGTCAGGAAAACAGGTTTGTTATCCTAAAACTATAGTGTACGGAATACAAATCTGTATTCCTTACACTTTAGCTCCCTCTGTTCTACCCAGCATGGAAAGTGTTAATAATTCTTTATTTACAGCCACTAGAGGCAGTCTTAGTTCTGCAATGTGATTATTAAGGGGAAATGCTCACTGCACAAAGACTAGACCAAGTGATCTTGTGAAACTGTTTTCGGGTATGTACAGAGCCTGTAGCCCAGACTTTACACAATGATTTCTCGGGCTCTGTACATCCGATCACTTTGTAAATCTGCAGGGAGCATAGCTCGGACCAGGAGCTATCCAGGGATGTAGGGCATGTGGAGATGCATTACGGTGTTCCGTGTATTGTGTGGGGTTTTTGTCTGTCTGCTTCCTGTTCTTGGGAGATACCATTATCTCCAAGACACAGCAACGCCGGGGCGGGCTTATGTTTAACATTACTGTGGATGGAGACTGCATGAGGGGGTCTGTGCATAAATACTGTGTATCTGGCCTTCAATAAACAGATCCTGTCGTACCCTTCATCAGGTCTTGGCTGATGTTTGGGCAACCAAGAGCACTAATCACTGCTTCACTTGGGAAATTGGAGAATCAGAACAGATATACTCAGTCGAAGTATAGGGGATCTGTTACAAAACACTTCTATTGCAACTCTTGTGCTGTTTTTCACTATTCACTTATATACATGTCTTCATTATAGGCAGGCTGCCTTGGAGATCACGGCTAAATATTGCCGAAATGAAATGGAGGAGTATGGCCAGTGTGTTACCAGCAAACCAGGAACATGGCAGCAGGATTGCCACATGCTTAAGTTTAAAGTGGCCAAGTGTACATCATCACAGTGAGTGCAGTTTATTAAGTAATAGCCATTGTCTGACTTTTATTGTGGGTTGTAGGTTAAATACCAAAATGACCAGTTTTAAATACTTTGGAGGTATACCCATGAGTAACTGGGTTTTCACCGCCAAGGTTCCCCTTTCCCTTGTGTTCGTAGCCCAAAGTGATTAAAGCTCCTTGCCGCTGTGTTCTAGCTGCCTCACCCACTAGCCAAGGTTGAAGAGCGAATAACAACTGATTTCACGGTCACATGGTCACACTTTTATACCTGGTGCCTCAACAGGAGGTCCTCAGGGAGAACTAACGAATTGCGACTAAGTCCCCCTGAAGTCTATTCAGGTTTTAGTTCATGCGAACAAGATGTCCGCCACCTCGTGGTCGTCCATAGGAATTGCGGCCACCCAGACGAACACTTAGCACACTGCGGTGGAAATTGCTACAAAGTAGCAATTAGGCTTAACAAGCTCCAGGGTCGTCTCCGGTCCGTGTGGCTGTTCAGTTCCCAAACCAACTTTAAAATCCCACAAACCAACTCTGTTCATAGTTTTGTATTTTTTAAAGGGCCCACAGTCTTTTGGTAAGAGGCTGGCCAGCAGGCCCCTCCAAAAACACGTGACGAGGCTCAGTTCGTCACAGGTACCACTCTGGGTACAGGTGCTCTGTTACAAATAGGACTAAACTAAGAAAAGAATGCAGGCAAGGAGAGGTAAAAAAAAAACATGAACTAGACACAGACAAGGGTCAGGAGTACAAGAAAAGAAATGTAAAGAAGCCAGAAAAACGTAACGATAAGTCAGACAAGAATTGGGCTGGTACATGCTTTGGATAGTAAGACAAGCCAGGGACTGGAACACAAAATCATGCCTGTCCCAGAAGCTGTGACTGTGTTGTGTGTGCTCAGTTATTTTTTTTAAATGTTGAACTGGATGAAAGCTATTAATTATATTTTGTAAAAGATATTGTGCAATGTGTATTGGTGTCCAGCAGGAAATTAATTTTATCATATCTTGACCTAATTATGTTCCAGACACCAGAGAGTGGTTTGCATTGTTCTGGCTAAAGTTGTGTGTAGGGCAAGCATGTCAAACTCAAAGGCTAGCAAAAGCCAAATAAACAAGGTTTAAGTTTAAGTGGGCCACAAAAAAAACAAAAATGTACATTTTCATAGAAATGTAGGTTTATTTTGAAAAGTACAGTATTAACAAAACAAAAAAAACAGCGACCCCCTCGTCTACTAAATCACAGTCCCCCGTCTACTAAACCCCTGCCCCTGTTCTAACTTACACTCACTGACAGACCAACAGACACACACTAATTGACAAACAGGCTCCCACACACACAGACTCACGTACAGAGTGATGCCGGGAGCTGGAATGTGACATCATATTCCGACTCCCGGCATCACTGCGGGAAGCTGAGCAGGGAGAGCTTACACTTAGCGCTTCCTTGCCGCAGCCCACGGGCCGCAAACATACTATTTGTAGCCTGCGGACCGCGAGTTAGACATCCATGGTGTAGGGGGATAAATGCATATGGTTTTCCCTGAAATAAACACTTCTCTTGTTTTACCCAGTATGACTGGTCACTATATTGGGGAATTTTACAAGGTTCCAGAGAGCTATTGTGGCAGAACCACTGCTTGTTCGGGTGCCTTCCACCTGTATTGTGTGTTTGTTTGTTTGTTTTTTTCCCTACCTTCCGTATATTCTACCCCATTCGGGAGCGTTCATGTGAAAGGAACTCCTTCGACTCCCGAATGAGGACCACCCCGATATCCCATTTAGAACGCTAGTTAGAACGTTCAAGTAGAACATTCTCACCTCTAACATAGTTGCGAAACTGCAAGGGAAGTAATTATTGAGTTCTCCCCTGTGTGGTTGCCATTTCATATAGATGAACGCTAGCCAGGGGGAGCATTCGTAGATTGTTTTCCGACTCATTCGTCCCCCGAACAAAAACCACCCCAGTGCCCCATTAGAATGTTCCCACCAATTAATTGGAACGTTCGCACCAGCAACATAAGTGTGGAACCGCAAGGGAAGTAATTGAGTGCTCCCCTGGGTGGCCACCATTTTGTATTGACGAACGCCAACCAGGGGGAGCATTCTTACCCTGAAAGGAGATGCTTGCCTTGCAGGTTTCAGCACAGGAACCTCGCGAATAAAGATCAGAGAATGTGCCTTTGTGAGGTTGCCTAAGTATGGTGGGGACACTTAGGGCACTGACTTTTCTGTGCCTGGGAGACAAAGGGATGGTCTCTCTACCCGCACCTTGGCTTCCAGGCACAGAGGCTCATGGGATGAAGACCCCCCGTGGTAGATCCCTCACCTGAGTGGAAGGCTTTACATATTTGGGAGATGAAGGAACAGCAACCCCCCCAAGCATAGAGGATCCTGGGATGCAACCCCTGTTTGTGTGTGTTGAAGACCCCTTGCATGGGGCTATGCATAAAAGCTGTGTGTGGCAATAAAATTGTGTTGTACCTCCAGAGCTGTATGTCATCCAGTTACTGGGGGGAAATGGGTCTCTTTATATTCTAAGTGGTTCTCGAGCGGCTGAAGGAAGCTATTAGCGGAGGTAAACGGTAGGGTTACCCGGGGTCCGCTAAAGCTATTATCACTATTCCTGTAGCTCATAATTACTGTATACTGTAGCTGAGCCAAGGACCAGCTTAGGAAAGGAGAAGCGGTGACCAAGGGACACCCTGCTACCCATGACCAGGCCAAAGGAAAAAAGGCCGGGTCAGGTATACAAGGGGAGCAGATCAGAACATAGTCAGGAAAGCCAGGTCAAAATAACAGTGAAATAAGAACAGAAAAAAATTACTAAGGATACAGGAACCACTGAAAGGGCCCAGAGCAGCTAGATAGCCCTCTCTAAATAGGGACATCCTATACCTAATGTCCCACCAAGGAGTGTTTTCCTGACACACATAAACTTAATAGGTCAATTCTTCTCTGCAATAAACACTCTTCCCTTCAACAACACACCTTACCTTCTCTGCAAGTCCACTTAACCAAGGTTCTTCTCTGACGTCTTGCTTCTTATCAACGTCTGTATTGTATACTTACCCTACTCTATACTCCTTGTCAGGGCTCAAAATTTCCACTTGCCACTTTCCATTGTCGAGTGCAACTAAGGCTTGGCAAGTAGACATTCTCCTCTGAGTGTGCTATTGAGCTCCAGCCTTGCAGTGGTGAGTAACTTTTGAGACCTGGCTAGTAATAGAAAGCTGGAAATATTAAGCCCTGTTCATTGTCTTTTATTTTCTCCACATTCAAGGCATAGCAATTGTAAATCATTTCTTCTAGATTCTGTCCTCATCTTACTGCATGTGTAGGTATACTCCTTATACAAGCACAATCCTTGATACATTTCTGTAAATTGCATTTTCTCCAAACAACATTTTGTCTCAAGGTACAGTCCTCCTTGATTGTAAACTCATGGGCAAGGTTTTATTTTAATTTTGTTTGTGTCTAATTATGTATTCCTGGTTTGTGTAATTAACATTTTTTTTTTATCATAAATTGTAAAGCATTTGGTAAACAGGAGCAATATAAAATAACAATTAGATAAATAAATTCAGTGTTAAGCCATTTTTGAGCGGTTTAACACTAAATAAGGGTCCCTGTCCGCACAGACACACACACAGCCTGGCCTCTACTGGAGGTATGGTTCATGCAGATATTACTCACTTCCTTCTTTCCATACCAGTTCATACCAGCTATGAATGCTGTGATAGGCTAAAAGCAGTTAATACTCTCAAACAATTACAGCCACCAATCTCTGCTTCCTTATTTGCCCGAGCAGCACAGAGTAGATGGACTGCTGGGATCAGTTTTGTAACATTAAAACATTAAAAAACGTTTAATGCTGAATGGAAAGACGGTGCCTGGGTACCTCAGATACTCTAACCATTACAATGAGATGAAATATATTTTTATAGCGTTATTTTTCCTCCCGATCATCTCACAAAAGTAGTTTACAATATACTTCTTATTAACTTACTATTTGCTTTAATTCATGGTGAGAGCATTATAGCACTCCAAAAATCAGGCTAAAATAGCCAGGTCAATAAATTAGAACTTGCATAAAAATACAAATTTGCTATACACTACTTGGGAGCATAATTCAAAAACTAAATTATTTTTTTTATTTCTTGGTCTACATTTTGCATTTCTCTAAAATGTGCAATTTCATTCTAACTTCTGTCGCTCGCAATTTAGTAATTAAAATCCCTTATAGGGATATTCCCTGTCCAATTTTAATTCTACAATAAGACTCATTAGTAGGTGGAATCTTGCCTACATCGAGCGTGAAGTACCTTACCTTAAAAGGACCAAGAGGTTTTCTGTGCACAGTATAAAAATAACTATTTGGCTAAAGTTAATTTACTTTATATACCTGCTTAAATTAATGCGTTCTTACTGACCTTTTATTGAAACTATTTTCTAGATGATAATGTAGCAGTAATCCAGAGGGTGAGAAGTTGTGTTCCTTTTATGAGACTGTGTAAAATAAGCAGCAAAGAACTATTAATTTACCTCTTCAGCAGACACTTCCAGCCCAAGCGCCCTGAAATCTGACCACCCGGTCGCATAAGATAGTCCTGCTATCCTACAAATCTCTACATGATCAGAGTCCAAGCTGTCTAAAAGAACTATTGGTGTCCTATATCCCAACTCACACTCTTCGTGTACATGCCTGGAAGCTAACTATAAAAAATTCAGCAAAAATGTGGTTAACGTGCTTTTCACCCTACTGCTCCAAATTTATGAAGCACATCCCCTAGCACAGTGAAAGAAGCCACTTCACTGGACATTTTTAAACAAAGGCTCAAGGCCTACCTGTTTACACAAGCCTTTCTGGAATAGAATCCGTAACTTCTAAATGCGTAATATATAGCGTCTTGTCTAGAGCGCTACGAGTCCAAGGTGGAGAAAAGCTCTATATTTAAGTTGTTATTATTATTATTATTATTATTATTATTACAAGTTAGCTATGTTGTTAGTTTAGTTATTTTGGCCTGAAATGTATCATTTATTTTGAATTCCTTACAATTCACATTTTAGTGAATAAACTATACATAGAAGTCTGTGTGGATATGTGTGTGGTTTATAAAAAATCAGCGACTCAAATCCTGCTTGATTTTTTTATTTTTTATTTTTTTTTTACAGAATTTCACAGATCTAGCAAAGGAATTTTTTTTGTGTGTGTTCCAATAATCTGTCCAGTGAACTCCCATTCTTGTTCACAATATCAGTTGACTTGCCAAGTAATATATTTTCTTCCCTTCTTTGTCCCAGCTGCATATAAATATAGAATCTGTTGCATATCTTTGATACCCAGGTGGTACAGACAACTGATCTATTTATTGTCTTTTTTTTTTTTTTTTGTTTCTTTCCAGCCCAGTTATTCAGAGAATCCGTACAGAGTGTTCTGAACCATTTGTTGCTTTTGAGCAGTGTCTAAAGAAGAACCAGACATCTGTAGAAAACTGCTCCACGCATGTGACGGAGTTCTTGCGGTGTGCAGAGAGTGTCAAACTCACTGAATAGGTAACTAGACCGGCAGGGAAACTATACCATGCATGTACTACATGCTTGCTTATTCTCATGATACACAAAGCATGTAATTTTAAAGGAACACTATTGTGTTAGGAATACAAAGTTGTATTCGTAACACTATAGTATCCTTCTGTCCGCCCACCCCCACGACAGTTAAAGGGTTAAAAGGGACTTTTCTTACCTTATTACTGCACCTCTCTGTCAGTTCCTCCAGTTCCTCCTCTCTGTCTCATCCAACATCAATCTCTCATAATGTAGAAAGTGTCACAATTATATTTAATACACAATGTATATTAATAGTTAGATCCTCAAAATGTAATGCAGAAATGCCAGAAGTAGGTGTTGTCTTACCCGGGTGACTGGTTGTAACTCTGCCATAAATGTTTTTATCTTAAATTGATTTTAATTGAAATTAAGTTGTTACACTGCCAGGAGATCTGTGGCGCTGGTTCACCTTTATGAGTAAAACTATTCACGAGCGGTTTAACCCCAATCTCTGTGTACCAACACCTGATCACTATCCCCATTGTCCTCCCACTTCCCAAAATTCTAGATAAAATGTTCAGGCAGGGGAGCGGTTGATTGGCTTAGAGCAGTCAGTTGATGGTCAGTCTCTCTCCATTCATGTAAAAAAAAAATATATATATATATATATATATATATGTTTATTAAGATAAAGTGGTCTGGATGACTTTAGAAGTTATTTTAAGGGAAACACCAAGCACAATAACAACCTATTCCCTTTGCAAACATCACTGCATCTCTATTCCCACTTCCTCATTCAGATGCTTCCTCCAGTGTGTGCCTGCTTCCTTGTTCATATGCTATAAACCTCACTTCTCCACTAACTGGCTGGTTAATGGCGCTGTCATTGCACACTTTATTTTTGTTTTTATTTTATAGGCCTATTTGCATGGGCACAAGATAAGGATTTAAAGTTTCCTTGAATATTGGCTATGGTAAGTTGTTGATTTTTTTTTTATCCCACCGTGGCCACCATAACAACTTAAAGGACCACTATAGTGCCAGGAAAACATACTCGTTTTCCTGGCACTATAGTGCCCTGAGGGTGCCCCCACCCTCAGGGACCCCCTCCCGCCCGGCTCTGGAAAGGGGTTAAAACTTACCTTTTTCCAGCGCTGGGCAGAGAGCTCTCTGCCTCCTCTCCTCCTCCGTTACGCCCCGCCGGCTGAATGCGCACGCGCGGCAAGAGCTGCGCGCGCATTCAGCCGGTCTCATAGGAAAGCATTTACAATGCTTTCCTATGGACGCTGGCGTGCTCTCACTGTGAAAAATCACAGTGAGAAGCACGCAAGCGCCTCTAGTGGCTGTCAATGAGACAGCCACTAGAGGCTTTGGGGGAAGGCTTAACCCATTAATAAACATAGCAGTTTCTCTGAAACTGCTATGTTTATTAAAAAATGGGTTAACCCTAGAAGGACCAGGCACCCAGACCACTTCATTAAGCTGAAGTGGTCTGGGTGCCTAGAGTGGTCCTTTAATCTCATTGAAATAGTTATGGTATCTGGAGGTCCTGGGTGCCCTTTTACCATATGAAGTTGAATCGTTCTCAAAAGATTAAATCCCAAAGTCCTTAAGACGGCACTATTTCTAAAGCATTTCTCTCAATGATTGACCAGTAATAGGCTGATGTCCAAGGGAAAGGCATCTACATTGGGCACTGAGGAAGAATGGACAAGGAGGCAGATGTCATCAGGAGTGCTTTGAAGTTAACCTGAAAATGGATTAGCAAATCTAAAAAGAGATATCACTATATGCTAGGAATATAAATATAATAGCGTACCAAAACCCCCTTAAAGAAAGTGTTCCCTCCACTGAAATACAGTACTGAAAAAAGGGGTGGGGGAGAGGTGAATATGCAAAATTGCACCAAAGTGGAAAATACAAATAAATACAACCTAAGTGTGTAATAATACAATAAGTGAAATTTAGGATTGTAACAGAACTTGGTACTCCCTCCTTTTCCAGCAGGACACCTGTAATGATTATAGCAGCTCACCAAACATCAGCCTAGGCTTGATGATGGGTGAAAACAACTTTATTTGGTTAAAATGTACATATTTAGCCACAGATTCTCGGCATGAGTCGTTAACTGAAACAATGGAGATCCCACACAGGCGCCTCTGTGTCTGAGAGATAACTAGCTCAAGAAACCCTGATATTTTCAGCCTCCAGACAACAGGGGGCCTTAACAGAATATCCTCAAACACAGATCTAAACATCACAAAACCCCAGATGTATGGTATCCCTAAAATAGCACTGCAATCTTTTACAAGGGGTCCGAGCTACCTCAGATTACAGTTTCAGCAGTCTGTTTCAAAATTCCTATCCGCTCATTAGTTCCACAGAGTTTCCATATTGGTCCTGGTTGGGCGCATGGAACTCTCACAACCAGTCATTTTGTTGAAGTCTGATCTTTGTATTTTGTATTTTCCACTCTGGTGTATTTTTGAAAGTTTATCCCTGTTTTTGTCAGTACTGAAAATGAATGAACTCCATAATGTAAGACAACACCCAGGAATTCCAGACATCCTAACGTCTTAATTGAGCATCCTTTTGTAAATTTTTTATTTTATATATGTTATTTCAGGCTTGAGGAGGATTATATAATGATTAGTGCCAATTAAATAGTGTACCCTGGCCTTGGAGACATTAAGTATGTGGAAAGGGGCAGCTTTTAGCAACTAAGATGGTGGGACTTCTTATTTACTCTTGGGTAGGAAGAAAAGGCAAGAGTATTTGGTATTTTTGGGTCCTGAATATGTTTGTTTTTTTTTTTTGCTTAAATAAGTGTTTTATTTATGTTTTAAATCTCTATCACAATTGGTTTGATAACCATAGCCACCTGACCCACAATTTCAGATATTAAATAATATTCTTCTAGTCAGCTGCACAATGCATGTTTTTACTGATATTCAAATATTTTCATATATTTCAGAATGTTGGCCCCTTCAATAATACATAAAAATGTATGTCTTTTTACAGTGTTTAATGCTATTCTTTCCAAATGGTCTGAAAATGAACTGAATTTTGCTTCTGCAAAACTGAATCGTAAGACAAATTATTTGTCTTGTGTAAAGGATAACGTCTACAAAATGAACTTAAACAGTGCTACAGACCACACTTTTGAGGATGTCCCAGGTCCTTGCACAATTTAAAACTTGTTGGACTTGTGGTAAAGGAGACTAACATTTTGTGAAACTGGAATATGTACTGTCATTATTCAAGAGCCAGTCAACTTTAAAAAGAACCTTGGCATTTTTACAGAAATTAGAATTGTTTTTTCTATAGATAGAAGAAAGCTCAATAACAAAAGTGAATATGCTTTTCATCTAGCTGTTAACGTAAAAGTGAATCTGGTCTGTGAAACATCCAACTTCCTTCAACTATTCTATGTCTGCTCCTGCATCTTACAATCTGAAAAAATGAACATATAAATTGTTACAAAATAAAATGACTTCCAAAAAATGTATTATTTTTTAGCACATATGGTAAGCCTCATTTTGCTATCCTTGGAAAACATAAAGGGTTGGGTATAACAGGAGGAGAGTTTATGATATTCAAAGACCACTACAGACACACATGGGAAATTGGCACTTTTATAAATTAGAACTCACTGGCTGTCAATCATATAACCGGCCATGTTACTTCGTGGTTTGTTTAGTGTAGCTAAACTCAAGGAGCAGTTGTCCAGACTGCCACGCAAAGACTTCTCATTGAGCTGCTTTGGGAAGTCTGTGATTGGACAGACACGGAAAGTCTGGGCGGGGTTAGAAGAGAAGGGCTTGCAAAGGATGCAGACAAGAGAACTACAGATTTTTCAATCTGTTTTAGATATGGATATATAAGCCTGCATATCAATCTGACACCAACCTTTTATGTGCATACAAGGGCGGCGCGTCCTATAGGCGACTTAGACAGTCGCCTATGGCGCACTGGCCTGGGGGACGCCAGATTTGAGTGACCGGCAAGAGGGTAGTGCACACGGACTGACAGGAAGTGCTCACTGAGCAGTTTCAGTCCGGCCGGGTACAGGAAACAGTAGCTCCTGTACCGCGGCCACGATACAAAGATAGGTAGGAGGCAGGCACAACAAGGAGAGGGAGGACCACTAAGAGGGGAGGAGACCACTGAGGGACAGGGAAGAGATGGGAGAGACCACTAATGGACAGGGGGCTGGAGAGCTCTAAGGACGGAGGGGACAGCTCTAAGGGAGGGGAGGAAAGAGCACTAAGGGACAGAGTGGTGGAGGGGGGAGCTCTGAGGGACGGGTGGGCAGAGCACTAAGGCACTGGGGGGGGCAAGGGAGAGCACTAAGGGACAAGAGGGGAGGGGAGAGCACTATTAAAAAAAAAAAAATAGAGCTGCTCCCCTTTTAACCCCTATCCTTCCCCACAAACCCTCTCTTTTAAACTGCACACATACACAATGCATCCTTACACATACGCAGAAACACACAATGCATCCCTACTCGCACACCGAAACACACAGTGCATCCCTTACGCACACACACTGCTTCTCTTACACAGAAACAAAATGCATCTCTTACACACACTCAATGCACCCCTTACAGACACACTGCATTACATTACATACACAGAAACACACTTTGCATCCCTTACACACACATCCAGAAACACACAATGCATTCCTCACACACTGCATCCCCTATACACACACTACACCCCTTACACAAATTGGTATCCCTATACACTACATTCCATAAGAACAGACAAACATTACATCCTCTACAATAACACATCCCCTATACACACACACTCCACTCCCTGTGAGTGAACTCAGGTGCGGGCCATGTAGGTGGACTTATGGGCTGGCCTTGTAGGCATACTCACGGTCAGGCCCTGGAGGCCCAGACTTTGAGCTGTGTAAGGGGCACCAAAAAATCTGTGCATCGACCCTGTGTGAATATGTTTGGGGTGATCGATATTGACCTCTTATTAGAAACCTTGGCTGCAATACACTTCGTTTGGGGACATAACCACTAACTATTCTCTTTTAATATTTATTGAGCCAGAGATATTGACCGGCAGGGTCACTTTAAAGTAATCTATTTCATTACTTTCGTTTG
Source organism: Pelobates cultripes (assembly GCA_933207985.1). Classification (NCBI taxonomy): domain Eukaryota; kingdom Metazoa; phylum Chordata; class Amphibia; order Anura; family Pelobatidae; genus Pelobates; species Pelobates cultripes. The sequence continues at coordinate 53,727,351 of OW240914.1, forward strand.
TCTTCACGGCTATACAAACATTTAGGTGATAGTGCCCTACCGAGTGCCCTTGAATGCAAGTTCAAGATTCTTGTTCTACTAGACGTATTTAATATATCCTTTTGTAGACCTTCATTCTCTTACGGCATTTTTTTATATATAGTTGGTACAATTTAGAACAAAGTAACTATTCTACTTTCTCTATGTCTAGTAGGACAGTATGAAACCCATGTTAACTTGATGCATCTATAGCAATTTTTCTTCACTTTGCTATATTCTTCGGGTGTAGCAGTTTATTAGGGCAAACTAGATATTTCTCTTACTAATTTTATATTATATCGAATAAAGGTTGTTTTATTTCTGTCCCTCGCTGTCTTCACTGCTTAGGGATACTCTCCCTATTAGGGAACACTCATTATTTTTTTTCCCTTTTATGATTGCAGTATGTTTGGGGTGGCGTTTGTGTAGTTGCCAACCCAAAAACTAAAACTGCCTTAACTGTGATGACAGTTCAGCTGGTTTGTATGGAAATATGTTAGATTGGGGAATGTGTGACAGTTAAAGTAAGGTTCTGTAGTTAAATTCTGCATAAGAATAACAGTTTCTCCAAACAATAGATATACATGAGCATGCACACAGCACAGCTGAACATCAAGGAAAAAGCTATCAAATGCATAATTAGTATATCGGTGACCAGTGTCTTTGTATTAACTAATTTCCATAGGCACCTTTTGCAACTACAAGGTTTCCAGCTTTGTAAGATCAGTCTCAAGTGCTTAAATCCTTATTACAATCTAACAAATTGTATACTTGACCACATGGGGGCTTAAGTGTTCCATAGTGTTTGTTCTTATGTGTTTTGCTGTCTTTCAGACTTCTGTATTCAGTTGCTGCATACAGGCTTAACAAAGTCACTAACACAGATAAAATACAATAAAGTAGGATTTGTTTTTCTATAAAGGGAACACAGAATGCTTGTAGAAAGTACGGAGTCATTCACAGGCTTGAGTGTAGAAATTAACTTATAAAACACCAACAGGAAAAAAAATGACTAATTATCCACTTGTGAAATAGCAAGCCGCTGGTAATTACCGCCTAGAGTAAGCTACTAACTGTTTCTCTATTTTTGGGGGGCATGTTCATAAACTGGTCAGATGACGGAATATGGATATAAATATGGGTGGCAAGAGCAAAGTTCTGGATAAATAGCAAGATTATCTAAAGTTATTCTCCTCTGTTTGCAGAGTGTACATAAAATTTGCAGGATAATCGAAAATGATCCAGTTAATTGGGTTGACTGCCTAGTGCATGGGACAGTTTGTAACAATGATTGACAGGGAGCTAAGATGGAGGTGCCCACTTAGTGGGTGTCCATTTGTACACTTAAATTTTAATTTCAAACCTAAAAAACACATTTATTGAAAATGAGGACAACTAAGCATCATATTAAATAATCCTGGCAAGTGACAGTTCCACTTAAAGGTTACACATAAGTAGCTAACAATTATGCTGCATGTTTCCTACTTTAAAGCAATTTTTTTTTATTTTTTTTAAAGTCCTGTGTAAAATATATGTATTTGTATATGTGTAACCATTGCAGGTTTAATTTCCTGTGCCTTCCCTGTGTGGTCATATTGTTTTGTGCAGTTGTTTCTGACTTACCCACAAGTGAGTACCATTCCAGGTATATTCTACAGCTGCCCAGAGGCCTTTCATTAGGTAGCTATGGTACTCCCCACCTTTCCCTGCTACTAAACTCACAACAACCTGGTAAAACGCTTGTTAGTGATCATAGCTGTTATAGCTGGCTCACCCAAACACTAGCCAAGACAGTGTAGGGTGAAGAAGAACTGTTTTTATTGAATTAATGGCACACTTTTAGACCTGGGCCCCCAACACGGGTCACCAGTAGAACAACGGGTATTATAACATGCCATTCACCTAGATGTTGGTGTCTGTATCTGACCGGGAATTTTATTAGCGGTCAGACACCTCGGCCCTGAATAACAGTTTCACATTAAAACCTGGGTTCCCATGCCCACATCCCCAAACAAGTGCCATCCCAGAGAATTCTCCCCAGGGCACCCATTCTGCCCAAAATGCGCTTTAATAGCCAGTGTATAGCCAGAAAAGTTTGCATGTAAAGTTTTGACCGGGCCATGAGCATGCTCCAATCTGGCGCAGAGTTCCATGGTGCTGGGTGGAAAATCCCAGTCACTTTCAACAATGGTGCTTTCTGTTGGTACATCAACCTCCCTCAAGTCCTTGGTATTGTTCGATGCCTCACCACCATCTCTGATACCCCTCCAAATAGTATCCTGTGTGATGGCCAGGCACGGAGAGCGACCTCAGAGATGTTTTATATGACCGCTGCAACTCCACAACTTGACTTAGAGTCCTTGGTGATTTATAGGTTGCTCCTGGTCAGGCACACCGTGGCTATGTGAGTCTCCTTGAGGTTATGGATGTCTCTGAGACTGCTGGAGATGGTGTTGAACTGGGAGGCACGGTCTGGAGGGGTAATATGTGAGTGATTATTGTTCCTTTAGGAAGAGGTGGTGGTTGGGAGCTCTGTACAAGTTCTAAGTGACCGGGTGTTCCATCACATGCCCTATATATTGGATTTACACCAAGGGGCTGGTAGAAAGAGCTTTCAAGCAACACCTAGGACTTTCTGTAGTTCCATAAGAATATTGAAATATTTCAGGAACTACCCAGCAACCATTTAAAGTAAAGATATAGAGCAAGAGACTGGGAAGGTTATTAAAGCGGGTCTGTCACAGCCGCACATGTTAGGACCACCTGAGACATGTCCTCCCACCACCTGAGCCATGTGGGTATGACTAAGGTGCAGTATCTCAGCCATAAGGTAGGTTCTGGCAAACAGTGACCAGAACCCGCTAAGGTAGAGGCTATTGCCAACTGGCCCCAACCCTGTACTAAGACTCAGGTGTTAGCTTTCCTAGGGAACGCGTGCTAGTACCGCAGATTTGTCACTGATCATAGCGCCCTTGCCAAGCCCCTCACTGACGAAAAAGTCCCTTTCCAGATAAGTAATGTGGTCCCTGGAGTGCGAGGCCACTTTCCAGAGATTCAAAACTGCGCTGAGCGAGGAACCTTTGTTGGCAGCCTCAGACCCTACTAAAAAGTTTCTTTTCCACACAGATGCCTCCATGTTTGGGCTGGGAGCTGTGCTAAGTCAAATGGGGGACAACGGAATGGAGCATCCGGTGGCATATTTCAGCTGGAAACTATTACACAGGGAGGTCAGCTATGCCACCGTGGAGTAGGAATGCCTGGCTCTTGCGGACATTGAAGAAGCTACAGCCCTACCTCTACGGTGGTCCCTTCACCTTGATGACAGACCACAACCCCCTCATCTGGCTGAACCGTGTTGCTGGGGATAACCTCTGCTTGTTGCACTGGAGCCTGGCCCTACAACCCTACAGCTTCACCATGCAGTACAGGCCAAGTAAACATAATGGCAAGGCCGATGGGTTATCCAAGCAGATGGAGTTGGAACCCTGATTGCTTCCCTGGACATTCCCAAGCCAACCCATCAGGGTCTAGGCTGGTATGACGCACCAAGGAACTAAGGGGGAGCAATGGCACAAAACTACATCCCTGGTGCCTGTGGCAGAACCCCTCTTCATTCATTTTTAATGTTTTCCCCTTTGTATTATTGTGCTTCCCCTAGCTTTTTGCGTATTATGCCCTGTTCCCCATTCAGGAGCGTTCATACAAACGTAAACCCCTTTGTCTCCCGAACGGGGACCACCCCGGTGCCCCATTAGAATGTTCACACCAATTGATCTGAACGTTCGCACCTGCAACATAAGTGCGAAACTGCAATGGAAGTAATTAATGAGTGCGAAAGGAGACGCTTCCCTTACCCGGGGTTTGCACAGGAGCCGCACGAACAGAGACCAGACGGGAAATGCACGGTGTGGGGGTTCTGGAGGTTGATGGGGACACTTTTGGAACACTAGCCAGTTTGGCGGGCTTTCTGTGCCTGGGGGACAAAGAGACTGGGTCCCTTTTCCTGCGCCCAGGCTCCCAGTTGCGGAGGATCCTGGGATAAAGATCCCTGTCGTTGGGTGTGGGAGACCCCCTTAGTATGTGAGGGCGGACTTTCTGTGCCTGGGAGACAAAGAGACTAGGTCCCCTTTCCCACGTATGGGCTCACAGATACAGAGGATCCTGGGCAGTAACCCTTGGTTAGTTGGGTGCAAGATCCATTGCACAGGGTTATGCATAAAAGTCGTGTGTGGCATTATAAAGCATTGTTGTACCCTTCATCTAGTCTCAACTGATGTTTTGGGATGTGATTGCTGAAACAGCGGAATTTACTTGGGTGCTGCACTTGGGTTTTTGGGGAACGTACGAATCAGCGCCCAAACCTCAAGCTATAATCACTAAGTACCTAGCAGTTCGGGAGGAACCAAACGAACGGGCACACGAAATACCAGCGTTCGTTACAGTCCCTAAAAAAGTCTGCATATATTGAGAAGTCTTGAGTTGCCCAAACCTTCTATTTGTGGTTGCAAAAGTTTTCATTTAGTAAAACAAATAAAATTTAAAAATCAAAAGTACACATTTTTATATCCATGCATAAACCTTCTACTATATACCTTAACTAAACTGTAAATTGATGGTGCACTGCAAACTGTTGGCCAAAATATCACCCTGTGTTGTATGTTCTTTATAGGAAATTAAAGAGATGTTTTTGATGGCTAACAAATTTAATACAAACACCCATGTTTCAATCAATAGAAAAAAGTTGACATTATAGATTCACATAAACTGTAGAAAACATTTAGAAAAATACACCATGCATAATAAACAACCACAGCAGAATAAGAATTCCAGTTTATTGTTAATTTATAGTTAACATTCTGAGATGAGCAATTTATCCCTTTTGGTATTTGACAATTTCCAACCTATCTTGTTTAGCGGTAGAATTTGTCCATTAAGGACCATGGCATTGATTTAATTTGTTTGAATCAACATGATTTAATCTGTTAGAAATTATTTATCTACAATGGTGACCTCTGTAGCGTACATACCGCGTACATACCGCGGTCGCAGAGGTCGCAGAGGTCGCGGCTGTGACTGGGTCTCCAGGGGGCCCAGCCGCCCTGCAACCCGGTATGTACGCCAGTGTGGCCACATTTTGCCAGCCTCTTCTTGTGGGGGGCCCAGGAACTGGCCACCTCAGGGCCCCCTGAGGCTGACAGTGGCTTCACTTTGCTGGCGAGTGGGCGCGAGCACGCTCCCCTGAGCGCCTCGCGAGCACCAGAGCCAGAAGATGACAGGAGGATCTCAGTGCTCCCTCGCGCACCTGCAGGACCGGCTGCCCAGCAACACCACTGGACCCCAGGGAATCCCCTCAGCACTCCCAAAGGTAAGGAGGGTGGGGGATTAAATGTAAAAAAATAATAATATATGAGTGTGTGTGTGTCTGTTAATGAGTATGTTAGTTTGTGTCAGTGAGTGTGTGTGTGTGTGTGTTACTGTGTTTGTGTGTGTCAGTGTGTGTCTGTTAGTGTGTGTCTGTTAGTGACTATGTGTTTGTCAGTGAGAGTGTATGTTTTGTAAGTGAGTGTGTATGTGTGTGTGTGTCTGTCAGTAAATGTGTGTGTCAGTTAGCTAGTGTGTATGTGTCTGTTCATGAGAGAGTGTGTGTGTGGTTAAAACCCCTTCAGCACTTACCTTTCTCCAGCGCCGGGCTCCCTTGGCACTGGGGACCTCTCCGTCCCGCCTCTTGGCTCCGAATGCGCATGCACGGCAAACCACCTATAGGAAAGCATTACACAATGCTTTCTTATGGACATCCAGCGTAATCGCGGAAGCGCCTGGATTAACCCTCAGTGAAAATAGCAGTTTCTATGAAACTGCTATGTTTTCAGTTGCAGGGTTAAAACTAGAGGGACCTGGCACCCAGACCACTTCATTGAGCTGAAGTGATCTGAGTGCCTATAGTGGTCCTTTAAGTGTATGTGTATCATGCACTGGCGTGCACACCACGGACGCAGCCCTGCGACCAGGTGCCTGCCGCCATATGTGGCGGCCATGGCCCACGCAGAGTAAGCGCCGGGGCGGGGTGGGGGGGAGGTTACGGATGCCCACTGATCAATTTTCGCACCGGGGCCCCATGGATCGTGTGTATGCCACTGCTCTGTAGATAAGTAATTTTAACCATGTATTTAACAGATTGTGATCATTAAAAGCTTATCCAAAAGTATTAAATCTAGGCCTATGTTAGGCCTCAGACATGTACATTATCTAATAAATATTGTCTATTGTTAAATAAAACAAACTGAGTATATAAAAAAGTCAAAAGTGCAAGGTAAATACAGGTTTATCACTTAAGACATGTGTGGCAGCTTTCCACTGCTTTATACTTAATGCAAATGTTGTGTTTTAAAACTTGAAATCTATTTTGAATTGCACACATCACAAACATTTTGATAGAGCTGGATTAAGAGTTCCTTTAACCTTAAAGAGACACTAAATTCACCAAAACAACTTTAGCTTAATGCACTCTGCAGTCTTAATTCTCAATATGCTGTAATTTGGGAGTTAAAAACACTTTGTTTATGCAGCCCTAGTCACACCACTCTGCATGTGACTAACACAGCCTTCCTATTGTTTACACTTCCTTTATTGTTTAATTTAGAATTTCTTATCTCCTGCACTGCCTCCTGTATGTAATTAAAGTCCAATTTACAAAGCAGGAGATAAAAATGTTAAAAGTAAGATACATATGATTGAAAATGAAACCATGTTGTTTTCATGCAGGCTGTCAGTCACCATAGTGATTTAACTCCTAAATAGCAGAGAATTGAGCAGTGGAACTTCAGATGCATGATCTATACACTAAAACTGTTTCATTAAGCTAAAGTTGTTTTGGTGACTATAGTGTCCCTTTAAGTTATAGCCTAACCCTACATTCTGCAAGCAGAAATACAGTGATAATTCATCAACGATGTTGCCCATAATACTCAGTTAGCCTTCTGACTGAGCATTCTAGGAAATTATAATTGTGAAACATTTGCTGTGCTAATGCTAGCCATCACTTCTCTTGTCCATTCCCTAATTTCATAGGTAAAATACTTTTGACTTGCACATCCCTCCCTTACCATGCTCGTGTTTAATGTTCTGCAGTATACATTGACTATGTAAGTGGCATTCTTTATCTCATTTGATTAAAGATTATGACCACACACTTATCCTATCCATCAATGGAAACACAACCAGTTAGCAGCATCACCTCATTAGCACCATGTATGACTCTTTTAGGCTGCAAGTTTAGGCTAACTGAAGGCGCAGTAGATTAGTGTGCTACTCTACTTGATGTGGGACTGCAACTTCTCGAAAACCACAGATACACTTAATGAGTATTACATCTGGATATAAAGTTCCCATTTTCTTTTACACTGTTGAAAAATAGTTACATGAATGTTATGGTGTACAGCCCTATATTTGAATGTGTTTTCATGTTGACATATGTCAAAAGCCACAATTAATAGATGTCTTGTTTTAATATGTAATTTATATGACTACTATCCTGCATCTTGTATTTTGTGTATTCTTGTGAATTGAAGGATATCAGGTCATATACTTATCCATACTCAGATAGGCCCATCTGTAGGCACTCCAACTGCTTCATCTCGTTGAAGTGGTTATTGTGCCTGAAGTCCCCTGGCACTGCCCTCCCACCAGTGTTAAGCCACTTTTAAAAGGTGCAAAGATAGAAAAGAGCCTCTGGCTGCCCTTCTGCCCTGTGCTGCTTGAGCTAATGAGAGAGCATTAACCAGAATAGAAATGGACAGCTGTGATTGGCTGAGAGTGTCAACTGACTCCTCTCAGCCTTTCACAGTCACTTATTTAATATGGATTGGTATGGGTACTGAGTGTTATATCATCTTTTTCAATATCTCTGGTTGGGGCTAGATCATGGTTGCTCATGGACCCTCTTTCACTGTTAAAGAATGGTTTAATACGAAATTGAAGTATGGAGCCATAAGACTCCAGGCACTAATCCTATTGAGATGAAATGACCATATTGTTACCTAACCTACAACCCACGGGACACTGGTCTCCATGCTGGCTCTCCTCCTCCCTGGGTGAGATCATCAGTCTCAGTGATCTCAGCCAATCCAATGCTTCTCCATAGGCAGAATGCTATGCTGCACCAATCCAATGCTCTCAATGAGAGTAATTTGAGCTATACCAGAGTTTAATTAAACAGCAATACTTACAAGTACAATGTCAAACAGACAGGGACATGGCACCAAGACCGTTCCACGTGGAATTCACGTTTTAAAGCCAAAATCTAAAGCCAAAATAGCCAAGCTGAAAACATAATTGATTTGGAGAATTTTTCCAGTGTGGTTATGCTCGCCTAAATTTGGAAATTTACTTTGAACTCCCAGCAATTGTCATTTTTGTGAATAACTCTGTCTGTATTTTACAGTAAAAGGACTAGTTGCATCTAAGTCTAGCATAGTAAACTCTACACTTAAACCCCTAGATTGGTCCATTTCCTAAACTTCCTCTTCGCTTAAATCCCAGGGTAATGAGTCATTTATACATGTATATCAATATTCTTGTTTCAAATAAATTGTGTGTATTTTAAATTGTTGACTTGACCTCACCCTTGTATGTGGATTCAATGATGAGTGAGAATTGGGTTCCTTCCTTGTAAGTACCGCTGATAACTCAAGCACTAGCCTATTAGAGATACATCAGCATGGCACATACAACAAGGAGCAAAACATGGCCAAGGCTTGTTAAAGACAAGTTAAAAGCTAAAACTTCACCCACTTGACTTCTAGAAGACATTAAGTCATCATTAAACTTGAAGTGCTTCTGGATGATTTTTTTACATTAATATTTATGTTCCTCTTGTTATTGGGTGTATCCTCCTATCAGTACTTACATACATTGCACTAAAATACTTACAGGTGTTATGAGTTTATACTACAGAAAATAGCTTAGTTGCAACATTTACTACCTTCCTTCCAAATCGAAGATAAACATGAAATTAAAAAAAAAAATATCTCCAAATCTTCCCTCTCACAATCAATATTAAATGTACCAACCACAAAGGAGTGAATAACTGTGCTGCACAGTTTCTGATTATGAAAGCTTTTCCAAAAAAAATCAACATATTACATTGATATTTTTGGATTTTTAAGAATATTTCTGATATTTTCTCAAACCATCATTAACATTGCTGTTTACTTCTGCACAGAATATTCCACTGAGCTAATATTGCAAACACGAGAACCTAGATATGGTCTTTGTAGATAAAATTATAGCAGGCACCAATTCTGTTTTCATGGAATGAAACATGTAGGTGTAACACAAGTTGCTACATTAAAGACTCAACAAAATTAAATAGCACAATAATTTGTTCAATAATGCCCTAGTTTAACAATATTCTTGGCAGATCAGGTCTTTAAAGTCCCACAGGGCATAGGTATATATCTACAATGCAATATATTTTACAGTATGAACATTTTCTGATGATTTTTATCCATGGTCTTTGTTTTTGAACATCTTCCACTTATTACAAACAGTTTTATAACCAAAAAACACAACCGGAAGGTTTAACGAAAAAAAAAAATAGTGTTTTTTGTTGTTTTTTTCTTGTTCATTTTTTATTTACAAAGGTCAGGAGGCAAAGTAAGAGCTTTGCATGGAATAGAGGCGGTCAATAGGTCCCACTCGGGCCTGTAAATTGTTGGACTCCGATGATGTTAAGAGAGACCCTCCAAGATAATTGAGATTTTCATTGTCCATGTCATGAAAAACAGTCTCGGCATCTGGAAATGAAGTAATTCAGTATTACGTTAAACTGCATTTAATACAATGACAAAAATCTAGAAATGAATTAGAAGAGAATTTGAGTTTATATAAAATGTGCATTCACCAAGTAAAAGGAAGACTCCAGTCCTCTGACAGAGGTTATTACTAAAGTAAGAAGTAAAAGTAAATTGGAAGTGAAGTTCAAATTCAAGTTAAAAATAGCAGAACTGGAAAAATTCAAAAAGTTAGAGAAAATTCCAGTTTGGTTACCTTGACCTTAAATTTGAAATGCACTTTGAATTAACTCTGAATTCTCACTTTATTGAATAAGCCTATAGCTCACTTTAAATGGCTGTCCTTGTTCTCTTATTTCATAAACGTCCTTAGTGGTACCTTCCACTCTGTCAATCAAGCATTGAAAGCGATAGTGAGTGTTCTCACATTGAAGCAGTATTGATGATCTCCTGAGGGTGGAAGGAAAGGAGTTGTGGTGAGAAGACGGTCTCACCACTGGAAAAAACAAGAGTACTCTAAGGGACACTCCTACGTTAGATATAAATACATTTATTTCTAACTTTGGAGTTTTCTGGTAATCCAGACATTCAGTAGTCATTTTTTTTCAAACTAGTGTTTTTAACCCTTACTCAACATTATGATGTGCTATGCCACCCCACAAAAGGAGGACATTAATCTCCTTGGGGTGTAACTTTCCAAAACCCCTATAAAACTGTACATGGAGAAATTGCTGAACACAGTGTTTCTGAGCAGTAAAATGTATAAAGATGATGATATCATCAGTGAAAGTTAAGTTTTTGTGTATAAAAAAAAAAAGCAAAAAACATATATGAACACTAACTTTGGCCAGGGTTTGTGACTAAACAGCTACAAGAAAATACTGGAAATACCATATTTTGAATAACATGGGTTGTCTACTTTTGCAAATGGTCTGCCAAGATGGGGTAATCTCATTCCTGGGCTGCCATCATAGGCGTGCGCAACCTATTGTATAAGGGTGTGCACCCTAAAGCACAAACACACACGCTGCGTGTGTATGTATATATATATACACACACATATACTGCTGTGTGGGTGTGGGGGGGCACTGTGTGTGTGGGCACTGTGTGTGTGTGTGTGTGAAGGCGCTGTGTGTGTAAGGGCGCTGTGTGTGTGAAGGCGCTGTGTGTGTGAGGGTGCTGTTAGTGTGTGTGTGAGGGTGCTGTTACCATGTGTGTGTAAGGGTGCTGTGTGTGTGAGGGTGCTGTTAGTGTGTATGTGTGATGGTGCTATGTGTGTGAAGGTGCTGTTAGTGTGCGTGTGTGTGTTAGGGTGCTGTGTATGTAAGGGCGCTGTGTGTAAGGGCACTGTGTGTGTGTGTGTGTGAAGGCGCTGTGTGTGTAAGGGTGCTGTGTGTGTGAGGGTGCTGTTCCTGTGTATGTGTGATGGTGCTGTGTGTGAAGGTGCTGTTAGTGTGTGTGTGTATAAGGGTGCTGTGTATGTGTGAGGGTGCTGTTAGTGTGTGTGTGTAAGGGTGTGTGTGCTGTATGTGTGTAGATGCTGTGTGTGGGGGGTGCTGTATTTGGGTGCTGTATGTTTGGGTGATTGTGTGTATTGTGTGGGGGCCGTTTAGTAAATATCCCCCCTCCCTTCCTACCTTATGCCTGGGAGGGGGGATCCTTTCAGCTGCTTCCATCCCTGGTGGTCCAGTGGAGAGTGAACTCTAGCCTGCTGGGCTAGAGTTCACTCTCGCGAGTTCTGAGCGTTGCCACGGCAACGCTCAGAATCCCGCGAGAGGAACCCGGCGGAGCTACTGGCAAGAGCTCCCCGGGTCCTCTCCTGCCTCCCTCCCTCCCTGCCTGTGGGTCGGTGGGGAGGGAGGCTGAGAGCAGAGCCGGTGCTCGGATAGCGCCGGCTCTGCATGAGCCAACAGGGGAGATCCTGAGATCTCCCCTGCCAGTCTCAATATACATAGGCGTGGCTGCCATAAATTCTCACTGGCAACATTGGACCAGCAAACCAATCTGGACAATTTCAATGTGTAAAAACTGAAATGAGCAAGCCCTGTATTTGACCCTGTAACTTTCCAAACCCCATAAAACCTGTGAATAGGGGTTCCTGTTGTACTTATAACACGTCACTGAACACAAACATGAGTGTTTTAGAGTAGTGTATCATATAGTGACGACTATATCATCAGTGAAAGTACAGTTTTTGTGTGAAAAATGCAAACAACACATATAAACACTAAATTTGGCCAGGGTATCTGACTAAGTGGCTACTATATCCCTACTTTGAATATCCTGGGTTGTCTACTTAACCCATAAATGTCAGAATTTAAATATTGTGTCTTCCTTGTTGGATCATACTTTTCGGATTGCCAAAATAAAATATGTATGTTAAAACGGGCGATGTATTTCATTAACCCACCATATGGATGCAAGTGGTCACCAGGCATTTGAGGCGGTGTAAGGCCCTGTCTGAAGAAGTCTGTGTTAAAGGAACTTTGATCCAGTGGTAAGAGCTGCTGCGATATTCTTGAGTATGGGACCATCATCCCTTCTATGCCACTACCACCATCTGATGAAGAAACAGAAAATGTTAGACATGTAAGAACATATCAGGGCCAGCGCAACAGTTAGGTGATGTAGGCATTCGGGCGGCCAGCAGAGGGCGCCCACGGGATGTGGGCTGTCTTGTGCCGCAGCTCTTGAGCTAAGGCTGGTTAGATTTTTTTTTTACTTTGTACGATTGCATTATTGTATTTGCCCTTGCTTCTGTCATTGTGTTTATTTATATTTTTTTCTGTATTTTTTTCACTGTACTACTTTTTGTACAGAATAAAGTTATACTTTTGACTATTCGTAGTGGTTATAGTGTGCATTCTATATTACATAGATATTTAAATACATTATTTATCACAGCGATAAATTATGTATTCAATATACAATGTATGTATTAGACAGTATGTGTGTTTATGGATGTATGTATTAGGAAGTATATGTGTATGGATGCATGTATAAGGCACTATGTGTTTGGATGTACACATTAAGCAGTATGTGTGTAAGGATGTAGTTATTAAGCAGTATGTGTGTATGGATGTACGCATTAGGCAGTATGTGTGTATGAATGTAGGTATAAGCAGGGTGTGTTTGTGGATATACGCATTAAGCAGTATGTGTGTATTAGGCAGACCTAACTGGAAACCATGTGGCAAAATTTAGGCAAAAATAGCTGATATAGAAGAATTCTCCGATTCGGCTACAGTCACAGTTCGGCTGTTTTTGCTTAAACTTTGTAATTTGGTTTTCAACTCACTGCAGAGTTTAGTGAATAAATCTCTGTGAGATTGTATTTGCTTTCATGAGGGGGCGGCAAAATAGATCTTTGCCTAAGGCGGCAGAAATCCTTGCACCGGCCCTGGAACATATTGAAACAGAAGTGGTATCAGTCAAAATATGACTGTACAGGGAAAATAGCCAGTTTTAAGAATACCTACTAAAAATTCATAATGGTATTTGTTTTCATAATTGAATACCCTAAGCTCCAGTCACATTATACTTTCTTTTCAGGTTTTATATCTCATTTCTATTGTGCACATGGTTTACTGAAGGTGCTGTTTAGATGGCAGTAGAAATGAACATGCACAAGGTCAGGAATGATTAAGGCTTCAACTGGAGCCAAAACGTTGTGATTCTTCTTCTGCAACAAATCTGCCTTGCTCTTCATACCTGACTTTATGCACAGTCCTTTCTCCTACAATCTCTAGTGAGTTACATTGGTCTATAGCACCTTCCATAAGCCTAGGCTTGCAGCCTGACATTATAGAGTAATGCCTGAAGCCTCATAGGTGGTGGGTTTATTTTCAGTGTTACGTTTGACTGAAGATAATGTTAGAAAGAAGTGAGTTTATATTGTTGTGTCTGTGTGGGAAGTATATATTTTGTTGCCCTCAAGAAGTCCTCACTACGAGTGCCTTTTTATTTACGTATGTACATATCCCTAGCTGCTAGTCAAACATAATACTGTACAGTACACAGAAAACATCCCAAGTTGCTGAATTATAGAAGACTAGTAGCTTGGGTCTGTTGTATGTCCTCCAAGTCAAATACCTGAATCATGACCCAAGTTGAATTATTGGAGTCTTGAATTTGAATATGTCACTGTTAACGAGTGCCATCAAGCTGTAGTACAGTTCATACATAGTTTTTGAATTGCCTTTTAGTATAAGTTCAAACAGTAATATATTACCTTCACTGTCATCATTGCTCTGTCTGCTGTTGCCCCGGTTTCCACGGCCAGAGCCCAGTCGTTGTGTTCCTAGTTGTTCATGGTCCTGCTGTTGTTGCCTTCTAGCTATTTTCTTCATCTGTACAAATAATACTGTCATGAGCAATTCTGTTAAAAATGTTCCCTAATTTTATAACAGTACAATAAAATCATTGGAGGTTGGTTGGGATGGGGTAGGATCTCCCAGTATAAACTCCAACAGTTTAATTTTGGCAGGATAACTCTGATTGCCCTGGATTTGATTATTGGTATCCTACGTCCACACCCTCCACTGTGCATTTATGTGTGGGGGGCGGGGGGAGGTTAGGGGTGGACCGATAAGGCTATTCAGCCTGGTGTGCATGCAAAACAAACTGATAATTCTCATGTTTTGAGGAGGTGGGACCAGCCTCTGCATCATCACCAAATATGAGAACATAGCCTTCCCCATTTCTCTTCCACATTCATACCATTCCCAGTTTTGGGAAGTATGGTTTAATATTTGTACCAGTGCTCAGTGTGTGATATCCTTAAAATATGGCTAGTTGGTATTATTCACTTCATAAAAAATGTAATATATAATGATACATAAAAGTACAAAATTGTTATATGTTTTCTGATTACATTATGTCGATATTGCCAGGCAGCGAAATACAAAGTCCTAGAAGTGATTTCATCATATCCAATAATTTTTGGGTTTTTTCCCAGATTTGCCAATCCACTTAAAATGTCTCCAGTATATCTTTTTTTTTTTTTACAATCCAATGTCATGATCAGTTACAGCCTCTCATAGTGAAGTACAATGTTTTGCCTAGCTCAGAGCTTTACCAATTCATTGTATGCTCCTCAAGTATCACAATTACAAAGATGCTATATAAAGGATATGTTTCAGTACCTTGGCTCTTTGGTTCTGGAACCAAACTTGAACCACTCGCACAGTCAGACCAGTCTCTGCTGCCAAAGTCTCCCTCACCTGCCAAAAAATTAAATAACATTTTAAGATTATGGTAAAGGCAAAATGAGAGTAACTCTCCTGAGCCAATATAAAAATATCAAAATATATGCTGACCAGAAAAAAATTCTTATTGAAGACTGGGGATTTTATAATTAAATACAAGTGATGATAAAACTATAGAAGCACATGCTAAAAATTTATCGTTTGTAGTCATAAAGTGACTAGAAATCGCACTTTCTTGCATTTTCATTAAGTCACATTAACCTGGCAGACACTGTCCAAATCAAGGTCTGGAACGTTTTGGTCTCTCTCTAATGGAAGCTTAAAAATCCAAAATCTTGATATAGTCTGCAAGGGATTCAAGAAGTGACTTATCCCTAAGTAGACCCAGTAGGGATTTTAACAAAAATGCTACATTACAGTATGGCTTAGAAGATGCTGTATTTAGGAAAATTACAATTTGATTGGCTAGACGACTCATTCACTGGCTAGCTAACCTTCATTTAGCTCACACGTGTGTCCTTAACTTCCAGAGTGTTTTGCTGACCTTGCTATGGTAAATTGTAGATAGACCCAAGTAAGCATTTGCTAGCACTAAAATGATAAACGTGATTTACGTACAAAATTTGCATAACATGTTCTATGGGAAATCAAAACAAAATATTGTCAAGCCAGACTTTAGGGATATCTTAACTGACACATGAACTCACTGGTGCAAATTTTTACACTGATATAGAATTGTTGAAAACGTAAATTTGATTTTATTGTTGCTTTCTCTAATCTAGAACTAACATTTTTGGATGCCGATTGAAAAAGCCTACAGGATAGGTGAAACGTGTTTCGGAAGGATCCAAACGGACTTTTTATATATTTTTCTTTTATTTGTATTTCATGTATTTTTATTTGCATTTGAATTGCATTCAATTTTAATTTTAATCATATTAAATAGCACTTTTTTGTGCATTTCCGTTTAACAAGTGGATCCAGTCTTTGGTGTTGCCCAGGTTCAAGAGGGGGATGTCACCCTTTATTTGACACAAACGTTTGAAACTCAGAGCCAGTTTGGAAGGCTCTGAGTCAGGTGAGCAATTTTATATTATCTAGAATTGTGTTTTTAAACCTGCAGATCTCACTTAGAGATCCTTTTCTTTCCTTTCTCCATCATACATATTGGAATTGTGACCGGGGAAGAGATCCAGAAAAAGGGGGTGTATGTTACCCTATAACATACCAGCCGGAAAGTTTAGAGCCTGTTTCTAAAAAGGCTCATTACCATGTGAGTGTGCCATTAAGTAGATAACTCCAGTTTGTGGTTTAAAACAACCCTGCACTATATATTCTCTACTTGTGTTTTTTCATATATGTCCAACTAAGTTGAACCACCCGATCAATATCAACAGGGTGAGTTGACTTTATTTTAAATTAGCGCTGCACTTAAACTGCACGGAGTGGAGACGATTTTTCTTAATTTCTATCTTCTCTGTGTGTCTTGTTCTATTTTTGGATCTTATTCTATTGAATGCCATCTGTGAATAAACAAAACTATATATATATATCTCAAGAAGTGTTAGTAGTGTCTATTTCCAATCAAAATTGCTTTTTTCACACCCAAGAAATGATTTTATCATATCTGTTTAGAGCATAGAAAACAATACATTTTGCAATCCAGTTGTCTGTGTTTTTCTCAACATACCTGTCTAATTGTTGTACAAACAAGTTGTCATACATAAAATAAATATCAAAAAATTATGACACAAGTGTACAATGCAACATTTTGAGGTGCCGGTCTGTGTAAAACTGGTCCCGGGTAATTGTCCTGTTTTTTTTAAATCTATTGGGCAGATTTATCTTAGCAAGTAACTGATATTTAAAAGAACATGTTAGTTATATTCCATAACAATCTCACAGACAACTATTGGCAAAGTCAAACAATAATAAGCATCTTCTGGTTCTGCGAAGTGCAGGTACTTCAGGAGCTTGGGTAGAAGGAATTTCATAGCAGGAATGCTTAGTTGCAATTCTTCGGCCATGATGCCTAGAATGGGTCTGAGTGGGGCTTTAAACAATGTCATTAGAAGTGAGAGTTGATGAAGATGACTCACATGAGTGTCCCAGGTAAATGCTGATATTGAAGCTCCATATCGGCAGACAACTGGGTCAAGCTATCAATGATTTTAGTGACCACGTGGTCTACCATGAGCACCAAGTCATCCAGTCATAGTTGCCCCTATATAAGATCTTTAACATACAGACCTGGACATTTGCTGACCTTCTGTAGTTATGCACCAAATGGTGTTGATGGCAAAGGCTAGTTTTCTTTGGTTGGAGGAGGCCAGAACTGCCTAGTTGTCACCTTTCAGAGTGCTTAGCTCCCATGCTAGAATTTCTATTCCATGGTCAACTTCTCAATGTATGTGAACTTTTGTATGCTCTTTTAATTGGAGAACTGGCCAGTACTGACTTGAATACCTGGCATATGTTAAGGTGTCCACTTGTGTGCCTATTCCCTATAGCAGTGTTTCCCAACCCAGTCCTCAAGGCACACCTACCAGTCCAGGATTTAGGGATTACCCAGTTGTGTCTAAGGTGTTTTTACAAAGAAGAAAAAAAACACCTTAGACACAACTGGGTAATCCCTAAATCCTGGACTGGTAGGTGTGCCTTGAGGACTGGGTTGGGAAACACTGCCCTATAGTACATGATCCACCCATTAGTCAAACAGGCAGATTATGTTTCCAAATATTTTACTTGTACAAATAACAGTTACTGCCTGGAGTATACCTCCCACCAATGTCAGACACCAATGCAGACCAGGACATTTCTTACTTGTGGAACTCTAGCTCTAACTATAATAAAAAATAATAATGTTATATGAAAGATACATAAGAGCGAGAATCCATAGTTTCTAATGAAACAACAACAAAAAATAATTATAATTGAGAACACAAGATAGATAATCACCTTCCACCCAAATGCACATCGGGTAGGGGCAATTTGTCTAGCCTCTAACTTTTTAACCTATTTAATAATCAATTAACTGGTTTTGTTTACATATACGTGTCTCACAGTCCCTACACATGTTTTCTAAACTCTCTCTTTTCTTTTGGCACCAAGGAGCCAAGCAAATCATTACACTGCTCCCCGCTGTCAAAATGAAATGGTGCCTTTGGTCTTTGGCATGCATGTTTTGTCAGGGTAATCTATTTAAACTTACTGGCATTTTTTGTTTAACGTGACCTTGCACCTGGTTGAGTATGGTGAAAATTGCAACACCGTATAGTAAATATAAAATTAAGTTATGGTTTTCATGGATTTGCTTTGCTAAATACCATTTTCTTGGAAGGTTGTGGAGTAAGAATGGCTTTGGCATTAGAAAAACACCCCATATGTGTCAATCAAAAGTTTTATAAGGTTAGCATGGATGGTATGGAGTTAGGCCTCCTTGGGCTGACCAATGCTTTGGACAAATTTCCCAAACACAACCCCCTAACATAGGAATATTTACTGAAGGCTTGTGTGACTGTGGTTTTCAAAACAGATTGGAAAAGAAAATGAAAGCAATTACAGTTCACTATACAACTGAAATTAACTATTTCGTAATTTTCAGAAAATGCATTAACGATTTTGGACAAAATCCTATCAAGATTTTCTGTTGGCAAAATGGTAACAAAATTAATATGTTTCGCAAAAGACTCACAAAAAGGGTGTGCACAATTTTTTTTTTTTTTTTTAAATCTGTTCCTCAGGACACAAGAGAACTACCTTTCTGCAAGGCTTGGATGACACTTCAAATGATGCTTTGAAGGCTCTGCGTTGTTGTGTAGTTAAAATGGTCCTTGGTCTCTTTGATCTCTTGAGGTCTCTTCCATCTTCACCTTCTTTACCATGCACAAGACTTCCATCTTCATCTTCACTTTTAACTGAAATAAATTGTATATTAAACCATTTAACTGGCATTCTGATCATTTCCATATTTGATGGGGTTTTTTTGTACTAATATTATGGCTGATATAATTTTCTATTACATTTTGGTGTCTCCGTAATGGGCAATGTTATCAGGTACTGATGTGACACTTTCCCTGTTATTCACTAAGGTCTGGGTACTTTAAATCCAGATTAGCAATGTGACGAGACCAATCTCGCCACATTGTATTGGAGAAGCCTGGTTGCTCGCCTGCTGCCTTTGGACTATGGCATTCATTCGTGCTTTTCTGCCTGGGGTTCGGTAGATTTGTTTGAATGTGTTATACCCCAGATAGGAATCCCATGGAGCCCATTCGTATGAAACTGACTGTAAAGACTTTGGCTCCATGGCGATTAAACTGTATTCGTGTGGTCTGAGCGCCATTCGCTTAATAATGTGCGCTCAGACCTGAGCTATCTGGGGATATGTTACATGTCTGTGTTTTATGTAATAAATGTGACTTTATGTATTTTAAAAGTGTGGTTTTGTGTCCCAACATGTGCTTAATGGAGTCTTGTGTCTGTCCTGGGAGATAATTGAATTACTCTCCAGGATAGAAGACTCTGAAACTAGTTTGGGCCAGAAAGCCATGCTTCATTTAGTCACAAAGGACTTTTTACTAACTTTTGAACCCCTGGTCTGATTTGCCATTTTTAATACGTTGTTCCCCTGAATGGATTGATTGTGAATATGTAATTTTATGTGAATGTGATGTATGGTTTTAGAGTTATGAAGTTGGGTAGAAAGTATGTTTTAACTGTATGTGTAATTGAGTTTCCTCTCAGGATAAGGGGAGGGAATATGTGGGATGTAACTGTGATGTGATTGGTTGTTTTATACCTCCCTGTGGGCGGTCCTGTATTTGCAAGACTGTAATAAAAACCAGGCTGGGTGTGCCAGCACCTCAGACCACTGCTTGACCCTCAACACGGAGCCTTGTCTCGTTCTTGGGGGGATTCACTGTATGCTGTTAGAGACTGATTGCCAGGAGTGTAAGCTGATTGTCTGCTTTTCCTGTTCGTCTGCTAGCTGCTATTTGGGAGGTTCCAGTTCGGGAGTTGGAGTGCTATTTTGTATCCAGTCCAAGAGTTTGGTGTTCTGCAGTAGCTGTGCCTGTATCTCTGGAAAGGGGGCCGATCGCCTAAACGGTTTTTACCCCTTTTGTGCAAAATGGTCCGTTACAAGCAAAAATAGTCTGGCACCATCCAAAACTACAAAATGTGGAAGTTTTTTCTCAAAATGTTTGAATTTTGTAATACATTCACTGAATTAGATGGAATGTAAACCAGAAGTCTGAAATCCAGCAGTAAAAGATTAAAATAAGTAACTGCATACTGCACTGAACAGATTCTTAGAATTGGATACTCTTGAACCAAATTTACGGAAGGCCATTTGCCAGTTCTAATACAAATTATTATTACAAAAGGCTGGCATTAGCTCCTTTTTAAAAGCTAACTCTATTGATGGATCCAATATCCTGAATAATTACAATATATTTATTTAGGTTTTTACCTTGTATTATTGAATTATTCATATTATATATCAAATTCATAATGTTTTATTAGTTATAAATTTAAACAAATTCTGATTGCCAGGAGTGTAAGCTGATTGTCTGCTTTTCCTGTTCGTCTGCTAGCTGCTATTTGGGAGGTTCCAGTTCGGGAGTTGGAGTGCTATTTTGTATCCAGTCCAAGAGTTTGGTGTTCTGCAGTAGCTGTGCCTGTATCTCTGGAAAGGGGGCCGATCGCCTAAACGGTTTTTACCCCTTTTGTGCAAAATGGTCCGTTACAAGCAAAAATAGTCTGGCACCATCCAAAACTACAAAATGTGGAAGTTTTTTCTCAAAATGTTTGAATTTTGTAATACATTCACTGAATTAGATGGAATGTAAACCAGAAGTCTGAAATCCAGCAGTAAAAGATTAAAATAAGTAACTGCATACTGCACTGAACAGATTCTTAGAATTGGATACTCTTGAACCAAATTTACGGAAGGCCATTTGCCAGTTCTAATACAAATTATTATTACAAAAGGCTGGCATTAGCTCCTTTTTAAAAGCTAACTCTATTGATGGATCCAATATCCTGAATAATTACAATATATTTATTTAGGTTTTTACCTTGTATTATTGAATTATTCATATTATATATCAAATTCATAATGTTTTATTAGTTATAAATTTAAACAAATTCCATCATGTACTGTTTGTCATCTTCTTTTTGTTCTTTTTTTTTTTTTTTTTTAAATAGATGGCAGTTTCAGAGTCAAATTAAATAGAATTTGTATTTACCAAAAATATACCTTTTTAGAGATGCTATAGAAAAAGCAAAGTCAGCTTAACCATCAACCACGCCTGTCCTGCTTGCCGCTGATACTGTCTTGGTGCCTGACGTCTTGCCTGTTCTACATGATGCCAGACATCTTGCCTGTTCTATGCAAAAAATGCATTTAAATATTCTCTATCATTCACACAAAAACCGAGTCCCATTTTTATATCCTGATAAGTGGAGGCCTCCCAACTGCCCTGCTTTTGTTTGGACAGTCCCTATTTTGGGGAACTGTCCCACAAATCCACCTTGATTTCCTTGTGTTCTGCATCCAGGAACAACAGGATACTGTCCCTAGTCACCATACTGCGAGCATTTCATTAGACGCGCTTGCTCTCTGTAGAGGCCACTGGGACCATGCCTAAGGTGCTAGGAGTTATGTAAGTGTGTCTATACATTATTCTCAAAAGTGTACATATAAGCATATATTAGATAGTTATTAGACCATGTTCACATCACGATGCAGTTGTGCCTTACCTGTTATCCTTTGAAGCTTATCCCAAAAGCAACAAATCCTGAGACATTTTACAGATAATGGCCTTCATTTAATACAGTTGCAAGAAAAAGTATGTGAACCCTTTGGAATGATATGGATTTCTGCACAAATTGGTCATAAAATGTGATCTGATCGTCATCTAAGTCACAACAATAGACAATCACAGTCTGCTTAAACTAATAACACACAAAGAATGAAATGTTGCCATGTTTTTATTGAACACACCATGTAAACATTCACAGTGCAGGTGGAAAAAGTATGTGAACCCTTGGATTTAATAACTGGTTGAACCTCCTTTGGCAGCAATAACTTCAACCAAACGTTTCCTGTAGTTGCAGATCAGACGTGCACAACGGTCAGGAGTAATTCTTGACCATTCCTCTTTACAGAACTGTTTCGGTTCAGCAATATTCTTGGGATGTCTGGTGTGAATCACTTTCTTGAGGTCATGGCACAGCATCTCAATCGGGTTAAGGTCAGGACTCTGACTGGGCCACTTCAGAAGGCGTATTTTCTTCTGTTTAAGCCATTCTGTTGTTGATTTACTTCTATGCTTTGGGTCATTGTCCTGTTGCAACACCCATATTCTGTTGAGCTTCAGCTGGTAGACAGATGGCCTTAAGTTCTCCTGCAAAATGTCTTGATTCATTTTTCCTTCGATGATAGAAATCCGCCCAGGCCCTGACACAGCAAAGCAGCCCCAAACCATGATGCCCCCACCACCATACTTCACAGTTGGGATGAGGTTTTGATATTGGTGTGCTGTGCCTTTTTTTCGCCACACATAGTGTTGTGTGTTTCTTCCAAACAATTCAACTTTGGTTTCATCTGTCCACAGAATATTTTGCCAGTACTGCTGTGTAACATCCAGGTGCTCTTGTGCAAACTGTAAATGTGCAGCAATGTTTTGTTTGGACAGCAGTGGCTTCCTCTGTGGTATCCTCCCATGAAATCCATTCTTGTTTAGTGTTTTACGTATTGTAGATTCGCTAACAGGGATGTTAGCATTTGCCAGTGACTTTTGTAAGTCTTTAGCTGACACTCTAGGATTCTTCTTCACCTCATTGAGCAGTCTGTGCTGTGCTCTTGCAGTCATCTTTACAGGATGGCCACTCCTAGGGAGAGTAGCAGCAGTGCTGAACTTTCTCCATTTATAGACAATTTGTCTTACCGTGGACTGATGAACAGCAAGGCTTTTGGAGATACTTTTATAACCCTTTCCAGCTTTATGCAAGTCAACAATTCTTAATTGTAGGTCTTCTGAGAGCACTTTTGTGCGAGGCATCATTCACATCAGGCAATGCTTCTTGTGAAAAGCAAACCCAGAACTGGTGTGTGTTTTTTATAGGGCAGGGCAGCTGTAACCAACACCTCCAATCTCATCTCATTGATTGGACTCCAGTTGGCTGACATCTCACTCCAATTAGCTCTTGGAGATGTCATTAGTCTAGGGGTTCACATACTTTTTCCACCTGCACTGTGAATGTTTACATGGTGTGTTCAATAAAAACATGGCAACATTTCATTCTTTGTGTGTTATTAGTTTAAGCAGACTGTGATTGTCTATTGTTGTGACTTAGATGATGATCAGATCACATTTTATGACCAATTTGTGCAGAAATCCATATCATTCCAAAGGGTTCACATACTTTTTCTTGCAACTGTATTTTTGAATATGTTTTTCAATGATAAAAATATTTTTGGATACGTTTTGCAAATTATTTAATATTTTGGTATTTTTTTAAAGATGTACTTTTTTTTAAATATACTAAATATTTTTGATATGTGAATATTTTAAAAAACCAACTCTATTTGAAAGTTTATCCAAGGATATTAAAGGAACACCTTAATGTTAGGAATACAAAGATGTATTCCTAATACTAAAGTGTCCCTCTGCCTGTGTGTCCACCCGTTTCCTCCCGTACATAAAAGGATTAAAAAA
Organism: Pelobates cultripes; assembly: GCA_933207985.1. Lineage (NCBI taxonomy): Eukaryota > Metazoa > Chordata > Amphibia > Anura > Pelobatidae > Pelobates > Pelobates cultripes. Next base: position 53,751,093 of record OW240914.1, read on the forward strand.
AACTTTTTACACTTACCTGATTTCAATGCCAATGTCTTCTTGCTGCTGGGTCGGGTTCCTCCTTTGTTTATGTCAGTCAATGGGGGAAAAATGCATTCTTATGCGGATTTAGAAGTCGCTGGACATCCTCATGCAAAGGGTGAGGATGTCTAGAATTGTTTCACCGAGTCAAACTCCATGAAACTGCAGGAAGCACCTCTAGTGGCTGCCTGATGAACAGCCAAAAGAAGCAGTCTCAACCATTGCAGGCTTAAGACTTACATTGCAGGGTTAAGGGGGACAGGGACACTGCACCCAGACCACTTTACCAAAAATATTAATTTGAGGTCCGAGATGGTTTAAGCTGAAGGCCTCATGGGCACTTGCACCCATCAGTAAAAGCAGAATTTGGGAAATATTAAAATAACTGCTAGTTCAGTAGTTGCATAGGGCTGAAAAAAGACTTGCGACCATCACAATGTATAGCTAGAATGAGTAATAGATTTTCAATTGAACTCAACTGACCTGATCCAGCTGGTGTCAAGCTAAATGTGCTGAGCATTTCTTTCTCTCTCTCATAGTCACTTCGACACAATAGCTGTCCCTCTTTAAGGACAAACTCATCTCCTCGCTCCAGCCTCCTCTCACACTCACAGCAGTAGAAGCACGACACATGGTACACGTGGTTGAGGACACGCATTATGAGCTCAGAGGGCATCACTGTTTTTAGGCAACTGTTACACTTAGTAGCAAAAAGTCTGCCAGAAAACACAAACATAAGATTTAGACTTTACGACCTTTCCAAATATGAACTGTCAATGTCAAACAATGGAAAACTGTATTTCAGAGGCAGAGCTAGACAGGTTGACAACTGGAGTAAGTTTGTCCACTGGTACCCCCTGAAATGTTAAACTTTAATGGGGTTATTTATTAAAATGAGATTCTAAAGTGAATTTCAAATTGAAGGCCAGAGTAGCCAAACCGAAAGCATAACTGACTTAGAGAATTTTTCTTGTTTGGTAATTTTGACCTTAAATGAGAAATTTCCTTGAATTCTCACTTTAGTGAATATCCCTGTAAGGCTAATACTCCAAGCACCGTAGCTACTATGACTTGTTGTAGTTGTGAGGGGTCAGGGAGACTCTGGGTGCAGTCCTTCTGATTGGGATGATATAAGGAGCACATTTCACTTCATTATATGTCTAAAAAATTGCACAGAATTACTGAAACCTTTACAAAGCTGCTTTTATTCCTTTTCAATATATATTATCTGTGCTGTGTTGCATTTTGTGTGCGTGTGTGTATGTGAGTGTCATTGGTGATGGATCATGTATAGTGTATCCGAAAGCAGATGCATTTTTGAGCATGGCAAGTGTGTTTGATTCTAAATGCATTTTTGTTCTTCCTGATCTCTACATCTCTACCCCCCAAACTGTATATCTACCACAGTCCCCACTCCTGTACACTAATCCTGATTGTTTTCCTTCTTGAAGCTCTTTCCCGCTTCTGTATCTCCCCTCTTGTGTTTCTCTCTCTCTTCCACCTACTGCCCTCAATCCACCATCTCCCCCACTCCTGTCTCCCTCCCTTCTTTCTATCTATCTCAGTTGTGTCACCCTGCTGCACCATCTTGTCATCACCTGTATTAATCCCCCACTTCCCATTTATGTTTCCCTCATAATTGTTCCCAAAACATTTGTCTCTCTTGCCTAGCACTTCCCCATGATGTGCTCTCCTGCAAATTCAGGCAGAGGAAAATCCTTTCCTCTGTCCATTCCTGCTTGGCAGGATGGGAGCACTCCAGAAGCCTTTTTTTAACTCAGTGGTCCATGGAACATCAGTCTATTGTCTGTGTACTTTTATTGCATGCCAATCTGGAATAACACAACATACATTAATACATTAGCCCCCTGAATCAATGGGAAAAAAAAATATCCACTTGTGGCAATCTGCAGAAGAAGATGGAAGACTCCTCCTGTTGGATGAGAGCATCAATAAACAAAACAATTACAACGCCTTATTATAATTATTGTTCATATAGCAATAGCAATTATTCTGGCAATTTTAATAAACATCAGATATTTTGCAAGTTAAAGAGAACATAATTGTTTGGTTCACTGAACAGGTATAAAAGACTTTGCATGCTTAAGGAGACACTATAGCGTAGTGTAGTGGTCCTGGTGTCTATAGTCTGCACCTGCAGCATTAGTACTGTAAACACTGTCTTTTCAGAGAAAATGCAGTGTTTATAATGCTAGCTCCTTACACCTCTAGTAGCAGTCACTCAGACAGCCACTAGAGGTGCTCCAGCTGGTGACAGAGTCACCTGTAGTCATGCAGGAATATCCATAATACAAGTCAATACAACTGCATAACCGGCACTTCAGCGAGTTACAATAAACAGTTCTCTAGAAGGATATTACCATATAGCTGTTTACACAATAGGACATTTTATTCTGGATATAATTCAGACATTTTTTTCTAGTTCAAATTTACTATAAATTCCCCATTTACTCTGTATATCCATTTATCCTCTCCTTATAACTCTTCCTGTTGATCCATGTAACATTTCAATAGAACTGCTCTTATTATTCTATATAACCTCTTCCTATAACTCTACCTATAATTCCATATATGCTCTCCCTATAATTCCTTATGTAGCTCTATGCATATCATATTATAAATGGTAACATAGTTGCTGTCAGTTAATTTATAAAAACAAAAAACCCACATGGTTCATCAAGTCCAAACTATCCTACCTATGTTCGATGATTCCGAAGAAAACAAAACATGAGACTAACGTCAAACACAAAATAGATTAAAAAAGCTGCCAAAGTTGGGACAAAAAAAACTACACAGCCAATATTTCATCTATAACCACTATTTGTCTTCCATGCCTAGCCTATCACTCTTTGTCTTCCGAATCGTTTGGCAGAAAACAGGTTAAGAAATTCTAAGGTGTTTTTTTTCCCCTACATGCCTCCAGTGCATATCTGTGCTTCATATCTCTAATTAGAAAGCACAAGCAGCTCTCAGCTAATAAACATCGTGTCAGCCTGCATTATGCCACAAGGCCCTCTCTATCGGTTGTAGCGTTAGGTCTCCCGAATATCCCCCTTTTTTTTAATATAGCTGGAATCCACTTAAGGCAAGGTAATAATGTCTGGATTACCAAAGCTAGCAGATAATAAATCTCTGCTGTGTAACCCTGTATCAACAGGAGGATGAAATGAAATTATTGCAGGATTAAACACTAACAGGGATCTGACAGCAATATATTTTCTGTATGTCTACCATGTGCAAGCCTGTCTATTTATTTTTCTATTGAAAAACTTATTGCAAAAAATACATTAAAAAAAACCACATGCGTGAAGACAAATAGAATAAGATAGACGGTATATTTCTCTACATTGATCTATCTACTTTATCTTCTTTCTTTTACTTTTGTCATAGATAGTGTATATTTGCTATTCTCTCTAGCTATATATTTTTTTTTTCTTAAGTCTACCTGTCTTTATCTATTTCTGCATGGAATCAGCAGTCATTTTGAAAGCTAGGATTAATAAACTGGTAGCCTAGAGTCATAAAGGGATGTATTTGGTCATTTGGTCATTTTCTGTAGCATTTGTACAATACTCTGTTGGTATTAAATGGAAATCCCTGCCCGTTACATTGACGGATGGACAGATCAAGATTTGACAGATCGGACAAGTTTTCAAGTTTTCCATTTTGGTGATCTAATGCCAGTCTGTGACGGAGCTCCTGTACTCCAAATGAGTACATACAGATTACTGTGACAACTCAATACAAATACAAACAGTCAGATCACATTAGACAACATACATGAACTTATAGTAACATAATGACATATTTATAAAGGGGTGGGAAGAATTACCACAAAAATATCTCTCCTGTGTGCAGAAATAGCAATATGTAAATCTACCTGAATATGCAAATTAGCAACCCTTGCTATTCAGGTAGTGCATACAGCAGTTGCTAGATCCTTGCAACCAACAGGTGGCGCTGTACAGGCTCCACACCCAAATCCACTTAGTTGATTGCAAGCATTAGCAAGACAGGAGAGCATACTAGCACTAAACAATTACATTACACACACCCTGCACCCACAATGACTACATAGGAGTCATCCAGGGATCTAATTGAAGTGTCCATCTTATGCTACCAGTGATGGTGACTAATGTTACACAGTCATTGCCTCCTTAGCTGACAGAATTGGAAACAGGAATGGCTTTGTGCTCTTGTTGTTGGTAAGCTTCATGGTTCAAAGTGTTGTGCTTCCACAGATGTCTTTGTGCACACCGCATTTTTAATAGGAGTGGTCAAGCCATTCTTTTATGACCACTCACCTTACCCAGATTTGTTGTATTTTGTTTTGTTTGTTTTTTTGTTCAGAGAAATTTCACTCAATGGATTGCTTTTATTTATTGCACAATTCTAGGAAACCTCATGGGACTAAAGTTCATGGAAGTCTCCAGAGGACAGCTTTAGTTCACTGCTGATTCTCTAGGAAGAAGGCTAACCTCGAAGCTCCACTTAGTGTGAGGTGACATAAGATTGCAGTTCCAGGGTCACTCATACAAAAGCTTCTATTACAATAAACGTAACAAGAACAGAGGTGACTAGTGCTCAGCTTAGGATCCAGGTTTAGCCCACTCCATAATTCATCCCTTCTTCTCTGAATCTGGGGTCACCACAGACTTATCCTAGATTCCCATGCTTTGGTACCTTCCTTCTCCCGAATTCACCTGAACGCTTGCTCCCCGGTCGGCCGTTCAGACATATAAATCCGCGAACAGACTTTAGCAGTACTTAGCCGTGACCGCTTTGTGAGTTTGCTGGTTCCGGTCATCTTGACCCGGTGTAATGACCCTCTTGCCAACCTGCCAGGTGAGCGCTTTTTGGAGGGATGATGCCTGAGACTGTAAGGAACAATTGCTCTCTGGGAGACAGGAGGAGCACCCTTTATTTAATTCACAGGAGACCCTGACAGGAGACCCTGACAGTTGACCGGCAAAAGTACTAATCGTGCTGGAACTATTTTGGACCTGGACCACATGAACGTTACCCCATTGGCAATTTAGCTACACTGTATGGATCTGAGCACTATTTGAACAATTTGGGTGCTCAGATCAGAGCTATCCAGGGATATAGAACATGTAGGGGTGCTTTACTGTATTAAGTGTATTTTGGGGAATTTTGTGTGTTGTACCCTCTGTGTCCTGAAGGTAATTAGTTTACCGGTTATCAACTCAATTATCTCCTGGACACAGAGATGCCTGGCTGGGGCTGTGTGTCTTGCCTGAATAAAGCAGTTAATTTTCACTCTTCACTTAGTCTGGACTAGTGTTTTTGTGGACCAGCTATACAGCTATACTATCTGCAGGAGAGCATAATCGCTTGGAGCTGTACCCAGGACGCTGTTCAAGGATGGGAAGCTACCGAGAGACCCTAGCCAAGCTGAGGTGGCCAGGGGCCGAAGCACTACTTGTGTCCCGGTGATAGCTAGAACCGTGCTTGGCGGAGGTACCCAGTTGGGGTACCAGACAGTCCGTCACAATCTCCTTTTTCTGTTCTTCACACCATCTTTACAAATACTCTTTATGACTTATGCCAAGTGATTATGCTCACTACCATACAGTCCACAGTCTGTAGTGCTGCCACTGTTGCCTAAGTCAAATGTAATTGATAGGCTTATTCTATATACCAGTCTTGTTACTTTTTGTGCAAGTCTCTAAACCTCTGCCTGTAAGACTATAGGGTGATGGCAATCCATCCTACAAATCTTTGTCTGCTTGAGCCAACCACCGTGAAAATTTGCTAATGCAAATAGTAGCCCAGTCTGGCTTTTCTATGTTCTGTAGCACACATGGTCTTTCAAAATATTTGCGTTACCTGTCCCATTTAATCTCTGAAAAATGCCTTAAAGGCTCTGTATCTTAGTTTTTGTCCTGCTGTAGCAGATGTGAAGAAATCCTGCTGTCTATTGACTCTGCTGGAGTTTTGCTAACTGAAGCTGGGAAGCCATAGTTAGTTCTTCTTCTACTACTGCTCATGTCGTATTCTGTTCACATCCTCCATCACTTACCTGACCACCTCTGCACTGGGCAAGGGCCAGAGGTAGCAGAGGTTCTCTCTCTTCTCCTGAGTAAAATCGTTCTCCACTTGGCACAGTGTCTCTTGGCATCTGTCCATCACTCTGTTGCAGCTCTGTAGATAGTGTGCTGGTGGCGGTGTGGAAACCCTGTGCCAAGAGGTAGCTCATCACATCAGGGACGACCACCACAGTGATTCTTCAGGAGATGTCTTGACATTTAACCACTGGACTGGTGGATATCATGTATTCTGCCGCCACTCAAAAAAGATGCTTTTTGATTCACATGCTTAACAATATCCTGTCCACACACTCTGTAGCACCACTAACAATTAGTAATGGGTCCGTCTGCCTATCTAGCAATGTCCTTCTATCTAAAAACAAGTCTGAATTATACACAGAATTTAGTATGCTATTCAAATAATGAAATTTGTATTGCTGCCCTATTTCGTACTAAAATAATTAAATTCTTTAAATATTTTGATTTTGTATATCTGTCTGTCTGTCTTTATATTTATCTATCTATACATAAATGCCAATTTTTAAATATTCTAATTCTTTAAACATTGTGATTTTGAAAATCTGTCTGTCTGTTTATCTCTGTCTGTCTGTCTATATAGCTATATATATATACATAAAAGCCTATTTTTAAATATTTTAATTCTTTAAACATTGTATATATATATATATATATATAGGATTATGAGTTGAGTCAATGGCAATTGGCCAAGTAAAGTCTTTGCTTTTTAAAGAAAAATGTCCTAAAATGAAGGCATTGTCATTGATGTGGACCATACTGTTGTGAGCAGTGGATCTTACAGATTCTGTCACTGAGTGTTTGAGTAAGTGACGTCCCAGCGATTTATATGAGATCTGTGACTCTGAGGCATCAGGTAATCTGATCAGACATTTGATTACATTTCACAGCCTTGTCTTCTTTATTAAAAATTCCCAGAATTCTCTGCTGCAATTCTTATTGCTTCTGGATGTTAATAAAATTCTTTCCCTCTGGGAAATACAATAGATGAAAAAGAGTCTGCTTCCAAACATGTGGATCTCACAACACTACAAGTATTCATGTCCTCTGTTTTCTGAGATCAACATGAATTAATTAAAAACTTACATTAAAAAGGTATTAGAGCAGTAGAAACATTAATTGCGCTGTATTCTTACCTACGTTTAATTCTAACATCTTTAATGCACGATTTGATTACTATACCAAAAATACGAGTCGCTCACAGCTTTTTATTTCATTTTATTCAAGTTTACTTGTTCATGTGTACAGTTTTTTTTTAATTTTATTATTATTTCAAATTAAACGTAAAATAATTCAGATATGACGTTTAAATATTTATAATGAAATAGATTTCTTCTGTACACATATGCCAATGCAGATACCTAGGCATGCAGTATTTTTTTTGTTTGTTTTAATATTTAGGCATTCTAATTTAAAATTATGTAGTTTTTTTTTCCATTTTATTTAACAATTCAAATATTTTATTGCAAAATAGATTTCTATTACTCCTACTTTTTTTTTATAGCAATATTATACATTAAATGCTGTGTAACCCAACCAGGTAAAACTGAGCAAATGTCTGAAAGGCCACCATGGCCATTTTGAAGGACTTTACTTTAAAGCAAAGTATGATTGCCAGACCGGCTCGTGGGCGAATACCTATGTCAGCCTAAATGGTTATTTGGCCATGGCCATTGGCAATTATCCCCAAAAGGGGACACTCAGTCCTGAAGAAGTCTTGCTATTAGATGAAAGATTAAATTTGTTAGGACTATTGCTGCTACCTATTTTTTTTTAATTAATCCATTTTTTATGTACGTGGTTTTATATACACTACTCCGTTTCCTACTAATGGACAGATTTTTTTGAGAATCCATTGAATCTTTCTGTATTTCATCTGGAGAACTGATGAGCTTGAGCCCTGTATACAGAGCGTGGTATGGCTCTGGAGCATGTGAGTGACATTCCACCCCACCCCTTTGCCATATATGTTTACAGTTCACACTATGTGGCATTTTTCTGTTTTTATAGGTATCTTATGTTTATAGTGCGGTACCAAGAAAACTGAATAGGTTTGTATACCAATTTTTCACTTGTGCACTAAAGGTTTTCTTGTAACTGGTATATATATTTTTTTTTTGTTTTACTCTCTTTTGTTGGAGTGTTGGGTTAGCACTTTTATATATCTGTTTGTTATTATTTAAGCACTAATATACATATATCACTTATAGCACCTTGCACATTTTTTTCTCTTTTGTTTACAGAGTTTTGTGTCATATGCAAACACTGAAACACAACACGATGCTTATTTCAAGACCATTTATAAATGTCTTTAACCCCTTAAAACCGGAGGACGTACAATTACGCCCTCTAATAGGCGGCTCTAAACGCCGCCGGGCGTAATTGTACGCCCTCCGGTTTTTGTTAACTTACCCGGTCGCCGGCGGTCCCACGCCGGCGATCGCGGTTGGGGGGACTCCCAGGGAGCCCCCCGCGGCACGTCCGTCCCCGTCGAAGCCCCCCGGCCATGTGAGAGTGGGGTCCTAGCGAGGACCCCACAATCACATGGTCGGGATAGCTGGCTTCTGTATTGCCGGCAGGGGGGCTGCCTGTAATGACAGGTGGTCCCCCTGCTGGCTGAAAATAAAATAAAAATAAGTTAATGGTGTAAAAAAAAAATAATTATATATACTTAGATCATATATATATATTATATATATATGATCTAAGTATATATATACACATATACATACACACACGTACACCGTCTAGGTGTATTTTACTATTAATATATATATAATTATATATATTAATATCAAATTACACGTAGACTGATACTGGTTAAATATATATATAATTATTGTTATATATATATTTATATATAATATAAAAAAATTAAATATGTAAATATGTTAAAAAATAAAATTAAAAAAATAATTAAAAATAAATAATTAAAAAATATATAGATGTGTGTTATTTCGTTCTAACTGTATTGTGATATTAATATATATATATTTATATCAAAATACACGTAGAACTAAATAATATATATATCTACATACATAAATATATACGTATATATCACTATATATATACCTATATATAAATAAAAATATTTAAAAAAAATTATATAGATATACACATATAGATTCACATACGTATATATATACATATATTAATTCTACATATATATTTATGTAATATTTTTTACATAATTAGGTATCTTAATTAATTACAATTAGCGGGACCTGCCTGACAACCCATGCCGAAAGTAAAGGAATTTAATTTGCTAGCACTATATTTAACCCTATAACTTTCCAAGACACCATAAAACCTGTACATGGGGGGTACTGTTCTACTCAGGAGACTTCGCTGAACACAAATATTAGTGTTTCAAAACAGTAAAATGTATTACAACGATGATATCGCCAGTAAAAGTGAAGTTTTTTGCATTTTTCACGCACAAACAGCATTACACGGACAATATTATTGTTGTGATACTTTTTACTGTTTTGAAACACAAATATTTGTGTTCAGCGAAGTCTCCCGAGTACAACAGTACCCCTCATGTACAGGTTTTATGGTGTTTTCAAAAGTTACAGCTTCAAATATAAGGTTTGTGTTTCATTTTTTTCACATTAAAATTGGCCAGATTGGTTACGTTGCCTTTGAGACCCTATGGTAGCCCAAGAATGAAAATTACCCCTATGATGGCATACCATTTGCAATAGTAGACAACCCAAGGTATTTCAAACGGGGTATGTCCAGTCTTTTTTAGTAGCCACTTAGTCACAAACACTGGCCAAAATTGGCGTTTTTGCATTTTTCACACACAAACAAATACTAACGCTAACTTTGGCCAGTGTTTGTGACCAAATGGCTACTAAAAAGACTGGACATACCCCATTTGCAATACCTTGGGTTGTCTACTATTGCAAATGGTATGCCATTATGGGTGTAAATTTCATTCCCGGGCTACTATACAGTCTCAAAGGTAACGTAACCAATCTGGCAAATTTCAATTTCAAATGTAACGTGCTATATTTGACCCTGTAACTTCCCAAAACGCCATAAAACCTGTACATAGGGGGTACTGTCTTACACGTGAGACTTTACTAAATATAAATATGTGTATTTTATTGCAGTAAAATCAAACAGTATTATGACACTGACCTTTAAAATGCAATTTAGAACTAAAAAAATCAAAAAAATCGTATTTTCTCCCATTTTTTTCATATTAATTTATGTTTCATAGCTAAATATTTGATATTAAATGAAAGCCCTGTTTCCCCTGAATAAAATGATATATAATAAGGTGGGTGCATTTACTATGAAAGAGGTGTATTACGGTTGGACAGACATGTAGCGCAAATGCCAGGTTTTGTTTACATTTTGTTTTGTTCACAATGTGTACATTTGGCTCCGTCCTTAAGGGGTTAACAAAACAGTCTTTAGTCTTTCCCACAAAACTAGTAGAGAGTGGCTGGTTTCCTTGATTCCACTCAAATACAGTCAGGCATGAAAAATAAAGCAGGGAATGTAGACATGTACAAAGTACTTGTTAAAATAGAAAGGAGTACAAATGTATTATATTTATAGTAATAAGGTCAGAATAAAATAAGTTCTCACATTTGTGCAGCATTACACAAGTTAGGGTAGTCGCCACCAACGTTCTTATACACATCATGAAGAGTTTGGCGTCCCATTGAGTGTAGGATGTAGGGAGCTCCTTGCGGTGTTCTTAGTATTCTCTTGACTGTAGAGTGTTTGGAATGTTGGGAGTTTTTATTCTAAGCGTTCAGACGCATTTTGCCCTAATGTAGGCTTTATCAATGGTGCTCAGTAACTCTCAAGTTCTGTTCCCATTTAAAGCCGCCGGGCTGTACGGTAAGCATAAAAACTCATTCATACTAACTGTTATACAATTATAAATGTAATTGTCATAGTTTAAGTATGTTTATTATGAATGTAAAGGAGTTAGAATGGCAGCAGGATGCACTGTGGGAACAAGCCAGGCTGATAGAGCAGCGTTGTGCTCTGAGAAATGTTCTGCTGGGAAAGCAAGAGTCCTGGCATTTATGTGGATGTTGATTAGGCATGTACCCCCAATCTAGATAATGTTGCAGACCACATACATCCTTTCATGGCAATGGTGTTTCCTGATTTCAGTGGCCTCTTTCATCAGAATAATGCACCCAGTCACACTGCAAATCTTATTCCAGTGGAGCATCTTGCAAGACTTAAAGGATCAGCTGCTAATGTCTTGATGCCAGATACCACAGGACACTATAAGAGGTCTTGTAGAGTCCATAGCTTGATGCATCAGAGCTTTATTGGCAGCACAAGTGGACCTGTACGGTTTTAGGCAGGTGGTTTTAGCGTTGTGGATTGAACCGTGTATTTGTTCCATTGTTATATGGAACTAGCACAGTCAATATTTTTTGGGAATATTAGTCCCTCCAGAAAGGGGAGGCCAGCATCCTCACTCTCCAGCAGCAGAATGTGTCCCGGAGAGGTGAGCATCCTCATTCAACAGCAGCAGGATGAACTCCAGAGGAAAAAAAACAGTTGGCTTCCCTCTGGAGTTCCACCTGCTGCTGGGAAATGAGGAAACTGACCTCTCCTCTTTGGAACACATTATGCCACTGGGGAGTGAGGGGCTTCTGGGACCAGGCCCATAGTCTGTGGTCAAGAGGCTGGCTTTCAAGCCTCTTCAAAAGGCCCTGGCATGGGAGCTTCTGTCACTTTAATTTTATGAATTCGGCCTTGATTTATTATATTTGGAGCTTTTCAAATGATTAAATATTTTTTGGTTATCTTTTACAATTATTTGCACAAAATATAAAAAATATATCATATATAAAACATGTCAAAAAATATATTTCAAAATATCAAATAATTTTAAAAGCTTTCCCAGAAATATACATTGAGACCTTTGTTAGGTAATGACACTTTAATAATAATTGCACAGTTATCACTGTAATTTATGCTTTTAATACTATACTGTATTTTTGGCAATGGCACATTATTTAGTGAATGTCAACTGTTGCGAAAATTGTTATTCAGTCAGGTACCTCCGCTAGCTTTCCTCTTTCTAACTGTAGAGTACAGTAGAGTGAGTATGCTCTTTCTTCCTATACATTTACAGAGGCTTAGTGAAGGTTAAACCAAGAATATTTTATTGGCACAGATCACACATATTTATATACAGAGAAATGTGTATTATTACAGAAGGGGTGACTCACAGAACAAAATCAGTTCCCTCCCTGGCACCACCAAGCCTGGACTGATAGCCATTAATTAATTCAGTTCATGCTAATGTTATTATCTGCTTGCTGTGTCTTCTCTTGACAGGTGCACCAGGGATTCCGAGCCCCAAAAGTTCCAATTATATAAACACCCCAAATACCATATATCTCCAGATATCTCGCAATCTCAGCTATGTACTATCGAAAGAGTGCCTGGATTGGAGGTATCCAGTCCAAGCACTAGTACTTTAAAATTTAACCGGATCTCAGTCATCCTCCAGTGTGGCACAGAATTCCATGTGTGTGGATGGTAGGTCCCAATCTCATGAAAAAGGGTTCCTGGAGCACTGGGTAGTCCAGCATCCACAGATGCCTCCTCACCTCCCTGACATGTTCTCCAAATAGTGTCCTCTTAGTCCACCTGGGGTCCGTTCACCTATCAGTTGAAGGTATAGCTGCTTGAAGGTCATACCAGGGATATTATGATACCGGGTGACTGGTAGTAGGGGTGCTTGATAAGGCCATGTCTGCAAGAGCCAGGGTGAGGCTCGGAAAAGAGTGAAATAGCTTTTTATAGTATTTTCCTAGCGATTTCTTACAGCCAGTCTGGTTATACATACATTTTACCTTCTTAATATCAATGTATTAGTAATGATAAACATTGTTGGGAATATTGTTATGTATATATTTGGAAATAGAACAGGCAATTTATAATGACACTGTTAATCAATCACATGTAACTGATTACCTTAATAATCACACTAACAATTGGTACTCTGATCAGTTAAATTGTATTCATGTAAATGTACATTAACCCAATGGTAAAATGCCTGACTAGCCAAGTCTGGTGTATTCTAGATGAAGGAAGGTCAGAATTAATTTAATATATAAATATAATCACCTTATTAAAATACTGACCTAATACTCTATCACATAAACATCAAGGAGGTAAATGATCATAGAACATTAGGTTTTATGTGAAATATGTAGTATGAAAGACCAACTTGGTTAAATTATTATTAAACAATAGCCGACAGTTATAAATATGGATTAGACCTAAAAGAAATCAATAACTACAAAAAGATTACTCTTTCCATACAGACCACAGCCAAACCAATCACATCAACAGGCACTATCTCGGTCATTCCATGGGAACAAAGGGAAGGTGTTAGATAAGGGAATTCAACATATAAAAGAGGACACACATGACTTCAAATGAGAGCACGAACATCACTTACACTAAGAAACTCTTATGGACACCGGTGGGAATACCAGCCACCATACCCATGGCCATCTTAGAGTCTCCTTGGGCGTGCCTTTATTCCACTACATCGAGTTCCACCCAATTGTCAATATTCCGTAAGCAAATATAGACATATTAAATTAAAAAACATTTATTTCCTCAAATTATTTGAGAAACCATAACTCACAAATCTAATGAAATGTTATTCACAAATCACTTTTAAAAATGATATATGACTAGTTTATATTTATACACAGTTCACAAAGAGTTTTGCACTCTTCTAAGATACTACACAGAACCCTGAAAAATCCATGCCCTAACATGTGTGTCTAAGTATATATATATATATATATATTTGTGGTTGGGAACATGATAGTAGAATGTATCAATTAGTGGTAAACACACACCCATACGTATAAAAATCTAAGCCTATCTCACCTCTCCCACACACAGTACAGCTGATATCCCATAATACATTCCCTACATGCACTGAATCCCCTATACGGGGGATAGGCAACCTTTAGCACTCCAGATGTTATGGATTATATATCCCTTGATGCTTTGTCAGCATTGTGGCTGTAAGAGCATTATGGGAGATGTAGTCAAAAACATTGGGAGTGCCAAAGGTTGCCTACCACCTACACACACACAGCATCATCAATAAAAATACATTACATCCAGTGCACACACTGCATCTGCTGCACACACACTGCTTCCACTACACACACTATATCCCCCCTCACTGTCTGTATATGCCTGTCAGTGTACATGCTTGTGCCTGTGTGTACATGTATCTGCCCATGTGTATCTGTAAGTGCCTGTGTCTATGCCTATGTCTTCCTACATGAATTTGTCGATGCTTCAGTATGCTTGTTTGTGTATTTGTTTCTCAGTGTCTGTTTGTGTGCTTGTGCATGTCTGTGTGTGTCTGACCTGTGTCTATGTGTGTGTAATGTGAGTATGCCAATGGGCATGCTAAATGGTGGAATTGGGAAAGTGCCAGGGTGGGGCTTTAAGAAGGGGTCACCAAATCATTTTTTGTTTGCTTAAAAGGACACTATAGTCACCAAAACAACTCTAGTTTAATGAAGCAGTTTTGGTGTATAGATTAACCTCCTGCAGGGTCCTCGTGATCACATGGGCGGAATGGTCGGCTTATGCAGTGCCTGCATAAGCATAAGTTTTAAAACACTTTATAAATGTAATAAAAGTACATAGATATATGTATATAGTACTTTTATATGCACATACACATACATAAACTATTATTCCAAGTGTATTTTAATATTAATATATATAATTACATATATTAATATTAAAATACACTTAGAATGACGTTAATTATATATATATATATATATATATACATATATATATGTATATATATATATAAAATAAAAATAATTAATAAATAAATTTTAAAAATGAAAAAATTAAATGAAATAATTAATAAAAAAAATATACCTGTTTAATTTTTTTCTAACTGTGTTTTGATATTAATATGCATATATATTTAATTCAAAATACATTTAGAATGACGTTATAAATGCATATATGTATCTATATATACACATATACCAATACATAAATAAAAATAAAAATATATATATATATACATATATATAATTTAAATTCTACATATATATTTATATAATATTTTTACATAATTAAGTCATTTAATTAATTACAATTTGAGGGACTTGCCTGACAACCCAGGCAGAAAGTCCAAAGAATTTGGTTCGCAAGCCCTCTATTTAACCCTGTAACTTGCCAAGACACTATAAAACCTGTACATGGGGGGTACTGATTTACTCGGGAGACTTTGCTAAACACAAATATTAGTGTTTTAAAACAGTAAAACATATCACAACAATGAAATCGTCAGTGAAAGTGACATTTTTTGTATTTTTCACACACAAACGGCACTTTCACTGACTATATAGTTTTTGTGATATGTTTTACTGTTTTGAAACACTGATATTTGTATTTAGCGAACTCTCCCGAGTATAATTGTACCCCAATGTACAGGTTTTATGTTTTTTTATTAAAGTTACAGGGTCAAATATAAGGCTTGCATTTCTGTTTTTTCACATAGAAATTTGCCAGATTGGTTATGTTGCCTTTGAGACCGTATGGTAGCCCATGAATAAGATTTACTCCTATGATTGCATACCATTTGCAAAAGTAGACAACCCAAGGTATTGCAAATGGGGTGTGTTAAGGATTCTTTAGTAGCCACTACGACCGATGTTTGGGTGTTCTGAGATAGAGCTACTATAATCTCTCTAGTGTCACATCCTGCTCTGTTCTGTGGAGATGTCTGGCCTTGGCGTCTGGTATCCAGTACTCTTTTTACAATTCTTGTTTAGTTTTTCTTGTTTTTTCTGGTTTTCTAGTCTATGTCTGGTTTTCTTTATTGCTGGGATTTCTGGGTTCATTCCTGTAATCCATCCCTGGGATTCCCAGTCTCCAGGTTTCCTTTAAACGTTTGTTTTATGTAGCCACACCCGTTTGTTTTCCATCATTCCTTTTGTTTCAGTGTTCCTGCAGGCAGCTGCTCAAGGCTTCTGCCCTCTCTTCCAGGTAAATGCTATATATGTCTTCTTTGGTTTATTTAGCAGACATTAGGCAGTGTAGGACCTGCCAGATATGGGGTACATTGGCGTTGTTGGCAGGCTTATGCATCATATGCGTATGATCATATAATGTGACTAAATCCCCATGATTTTTATATATATAGTGCTTAGTTTTGTCTCCTCTTGTTTTACCTTGTATCTCTTGTCTTGTTTTATTTTATTTTGTAATCCCAGTCTATGTACAGTCCTGTCCAGTCATGCCCATGTTATGTTCTTGTTTTCCTCATGTCTTGTGTACATGTTCTGGGTTCTGCTTTCTGTCCTGCTCTGGTTCTGGTTTCTCCTAGTTTTGTCTTGTTTTCATGTATGGTGCCTATCTCTAGTCTTGCCTTGCTTCTGTACTGGATACATTCTTGCTGCAGAGGTCCTGGGAGGTCTGCTTAATTTCTGCTCCTAGTTCCTGGGATCCGCTGTAGCTGCATCAGGGTTTTGGTATGTGGCTGCACAAACGCTGGTGCTCAACACCAGGGGGCATGCGGTTACCCTGCACCAGACCCTGCTAATCTACCTCCACACTATGACTTCTACTCTGAACATCAGGCATACTGGGTCCCGGTCCTTGCACCGCCACCCGGACAGTGTCTAGGTCCCGGGCACTGGACCGCCACCCTTGACATCCAGATATACCGCGGGAAAAAAAGAAAGGAGACAAGCGAGATACTCAGGCTGAGCACCGGAGCTCTGCTACATGGCAGCTCTGTTAATGCATTTGCTTCATTGTTGACTACAGCTAAAAACTCCATACCTTCAAACATTACAAATTGACAAAGAGGGACACTATAATTTTCGGGGTGTGAATGGATAAAAGAAGGATCCAAAATAGGGATTGTTCTTCTAAAAATGGGACACTGAGGATCAGGGCCGCCATCAGGGCATGACAACCATAACGGTTGTCATGGGCCTGGCGGTCCTGACGGGCCCCACATTTCATTTGTGCACATATAGATTGCGATTATCGCTACCTATATGTGCACCTACGGCCCTGGCAACCTGTACAATGTAGACGGGGACCAGCCCGCCCCATCTTAACTCTCCAGTAGCTCCTGTGCCTGCAACTCTTGCGAGCTCCGCGGCCGGCTGAGCGTTGTCACGGGTTACCATGGCCATGCTCCTCGCGGCATGCAGGCACAGCTCGCGAGAGTTACATGCACAGGAGCTGCTGGAAAGTTAAGATGGTGCTGGCTGGTCCCCCGTCTACAAGTTTTCTTACAGTTACTAATTGAAGGTAAGGGTCAGAGTTAACATATAATACTGCAAGGTCAATCATTTTTGTTAAATTTTGTGTTATAAATTGCAGTTATTACAAAGCTACTGCAATGTACTCCTCACCTCAATGCAACAAATGGAGTTTTATGGATGTATGTTGTCTGCTTTTTGTGAAATGTCAGGGAAATCCTAACTTCTGCATGATTTACGGTTCCAGATTAGCATGCTAAGAGTAGAGGTTGTGTTTGAAACCAGACAGGGAATAATACAAAATAATTACTAATATTGTTACATTATAAAAAGACTAAATTTTATAGAACGTTTTACTTTTGCACTGTATTCTTCAGTCAATACGTAGTACAAAAGCAGTGCGTTTTGTTGAATTCAGTACTGAATATTTAGGTACAAATTGCTTAGTTACAAGTTTGCCAGATAATTTGCCAGCATTTTATATATTTCACTCATTTATAAGAGATAATTTTGGTCCCATATAATTCTGATGTTTAGTTATCCTACTAAAATAAAATGTCAAAGGGCGATACTCCCAACCTTCTGTGTATGAACAAGGAAACAAGATAAACTCAATATCCTGTGTGACCATGCGGTGCCAAAATGCCAGGGGCTTTTGCTACAAGCAAAGAAGGATGCCCGTGGGACCAGTCTCAAAATTGTCTTTTATTACAGCTGTAATAAACTCAAAGCAAAGAGAAGACATTAAACATTTATGAGAGGTATTTAATTACATCCAAAGGATGCTGGATTAAAACACAAAGAGAGGTAATGTAGAAAAAAAAAAAAGAATCAAACAAAAATGTCAGTAGAGACACAATATGAATATATGGGCTCCCGCAGTAGAAAATACATATTTAAAGCGATAGGCAGCTAAACACACCTGCTTATTGTTTACATCTTTAAAAAAAAAAAGAGAGATTACTTAAACATTCATTTTTATTATTTCTTTTAAGACCCCTCTGTGGATTTGACACTTGTGTACATCATTAATAATGCCCTCTCAACAAAGCAATAATTCCTGTATTATATGGATAAAAATCAGAGAGTGGAATTCAAATTAACCCTTTCATGCTCACATACAAATGTCAGTCTTGGATTCAATCTCCACACAGAAAAACCATTACATCTAACTGGTTATTCATTCACCTTATTAAGAGTTTGATGAATGTTGGGCCTTTTTGCACCAGTGCTCCATTATCACAATGTACATTAAAATGACATGGCCTCCATAGTGTAAAAATGAGCCTGGCACTATCAGTTTCACTATAACATATTGTTAAAACGTTTGTGACACGTTCAAAAAGGGATGATTATTTCTGGGGTTATTCACTAAATAATTAATTATGTTGAAAACCAAATTGCTAAATTTAGGCAAAAGGTTCTGATTTTAAAAAACAAAAACTCAGCATTATAGTCCAGCTATAACAACCTAAATTTTACAATTTGGTTTACAATCCACTAATACTATTTATTGAATAAACTCCTCTGTGTTTTTTTTTTTTTTTTTAATTTAAAATGAAATGTGTAAATACATTTCCATTAAATTATTAAATATATTAAAGGAGTTTTGCAAATGACAACCCTGGGCCTTCCCTATTATCTCATTCCCCAAACATTACAGAATTAGCCAGTTTTTATAAAATACCAAAGCTAAATTATGCTTATCCATAAAGCTGCAGAGGGCATAAAAGTGTGAATATCAAGAGAAAATAGGTTTTATCCGAACACAAACATTCTATACTAAGCAAATATATTTATAAAATAGTATTGTAGAAATATCAGGAGAATATTGTTTTTCTGTATTACTCTATATACCTTCATTTAAATCAATATAGTGAATATGTGATATAGTTATATCAGCGCAATAAAATCCACATATGGTTAAACCAGGCACTGCTACAATAAAAAAAAAAAATCTTCAAAGTAAGTCTGCTTTGGAGGAGTTGTAGATTATCAAATATTTTCTCCAAGTCCCCCACATTTGAAAATGTACAACAGAGTTTCAAAGTCCAACAGAGCAAAATCCTAACACTAAACAGTCTTTCAAATGTTTGCCGCATTCATGCACACATATTGCACACATACAAAATAATAATAATAATAATATATGCATATATTATTTTATTTTTTATTTTTATAATTATTTTTATTATTATTGACAGTTAGTGATAAGATGCAGTCTGGATGTTAAATGATCCTGTGTTTAATTTAAGGTGCCAAGTAAAGTCTATGGACTGCGACAGAGAAGGGGGTATGTAGCGGGTTGAAAGCCTTTCATCTCTTCACAGAACATGTGACTTGCATGTACGACAGCACAGCTGCTAGATTATCAGTACAGGTTTCATCCCACAGATCTTTTTGTTCATCCGACATTTGTGAGTTTAGAAACAGCCAGCCTTGGTTATATATTTAAGTTTATTTTCTCTTTCAATTGAAAAGAATCTGAACGGACACTTGAGGCTTCATTCAGTAATAAAGTAACAGATTTGAAGCTAAATTGCAAATTTTAAATCAAAATTATTATTAAAAAAATTATTTGTCAAATTATTTCAGTCGCCTAGTGATGTGTGCTTGGGAGTCAAAATATAATAAAGTTTGGTTAAGCAGCACCCGCTACTATTGTTCCTGGATAACCCTTTTGACATAGAGAATGGAGAGATGCCATAATGTGTACAAGTCCAGATCTCAATCAGTAGACAAGGCACCTTGTTCTCGTTAGACGGAGGGTTAAAGATGTATTAGAGATTATATGGAATGTAGTATATTTTCTGTAATGTCAGCATTACCAATTAAGTATTTTTTTTTTTTTTGTCACAAAGCCTCTGTGTGGCAAAAACAATAAATAAATATAGTCAATTAATATGTGCATGGGTACTCATAGGAAATTACAAATTTCTAGAAATACCATTAGTATGTTAATATCCATGGACTTGACCATATACAGCATGCACAGTTACAGTACAGGCTAAAACCATCTGTACAGTTGAGGGTTTTGTGGCTGCTACTGCAGATTGTGTAGAAGCCCTGTAGCCATCAGGGGGTACAGGCTCAACCAATACAGCTGTAAAAGGCCTGGGTCACCTGCGGTCCTTATAACCACAATGTGCGTGTGTG
Source organism: Pelobates cultripes (assembly GCA_933207985.1). NCBI lineage: Eukaryota > Metazoa > Chordata > Amphibia > Anura > Pelobatidae > Pelobates > Pelobates cultripes. The sequence goes on from OW240914.1 coordinate 53,771,659, forward strand.
TGTATATATATATATGCATCTACCATGCGTCTATATTGACATGGGGGCCCTGGAGACACCAAGTTCCACCTCCGATAACGACCCTCGTGAGCACCGGCTGTCACGGTATTGCCACGGGTTACCACGGTAACACTCCAACCCAGCACCCATGGCAGGATCACGAAAGAGGGAGAGGATCTGCTGCCTGCAGGAGAGTAAAAATGGAGGCTCTTCAGAAGTCTATTGACTATACAAGAAAGCTGCTGTGGCACTGGACCACCGAGGAATCTAGTGTCCCCCCTCCATGGCTACCAGTATGAGGCAGTGAGGGGGGAATAAACATAATTATACATTTTAAAAACTGCTCACCCCCACAGTCCATGTCCAACCCCACAAACGAACACAGACACTGCATCCATTATACAAGCACACAAGAGCCCCAACATTTCTGATCTGCCAGTAGGGCTGTAGTTTGTGTAAAGCTCTGCTTCCTTACTATCCTAACCTTATCTGTAATTTTGGGCCTGGTGTGCTCTCTGGGCCAGAGAGGGTGTGTTTTGTCATCACTAATGACAAGCACGCCCCCTCTCAAAGTGAGCATGTTAGTTCAATGCGCAGAGCCCTGTTGAAGAGCTCTAGCATGAGAAAAAGGCCCTGTATTTGTTCTGTGCAGCGCAACCAAATTTAATAACATGCTTGCGCTGTGTTCATGGCGTCTGCACTTGCCCCCTTCCATCCTCTCCCACCTCCCCCACCCCCTGGATTTTTCAGCTTGTTCTGCTATTTTTCGTGTGAGATTGAAAATACAGTGCAATACCGGCGCCGGCCAGTAGGCGCTGTGTATGGAGAGAGACAGGGATAGGAAGATACATCTTATCTCTGCTTCTCTCTCCTGATTAAAACCGCAGGGGAGCAGCTCATGCAGCCAGCAACTCCCAGACTACAGAGACAGCCTACAGATCAGGTAAGTGAGGGATGGGGGGCAGCATACAGGAAGAGTCAGCAAGGAGCAGGAAGGTAAAGTAGGAGAAGGAGCAGAAAGGAACAGAAATGAGCAGGAAGGGGCAGGGAGGGTCTGCAAGGAGCATGAAGGGGCAGAAATTAGCAGAAAGGGGCAGCAATGAGCAGGAAGGGGCAGCAAAGAGCAGAAAGAATCAGCAAGGAGCAGGTAGGGCTGCAAGGAGCAGGAGGGGCAGCAATGAACAGGGGTTTATGCAAGGAGAAGGAAGGGTCTGCGAGGAGAAGGAAGGGTCTGCAAGGAAAAGGAAGGGTCTGCAAGGAGCAGGAAGAGTCAGCAAGTGGCAAGAAGGAGCACAAAGGTAAAGGAGCACAAAGGTAATGCAGAAGAAGGAGCTGAAAGGGCCAGCAAGGAGCTGGAAAGGGCAGCAAGGAGCAGAAAGGTGCAGCAAGGAGCAGGAAGGGTCTGCAAGGAGCAGGAAGGATCTGCAAGGGGTATTAAGGGACAAAAGGAGCACAAAGGTAAAGTAGCAGAAAGAATCAGAAGGAGCACAAACGTAAAGTTGAAGAAGGAACAGAAAGGGCCAGCAAGGAGCTGGAAAGGCAGAGATGAGCATGAAGGGACAGGAAAGAGCAGGAAGGGGCAGAAGGAGCACAAAGGTAAAGGAGCAGAAAGAATCAGAAGAAGCACAAAGGTAAAGTAGGAGAAGGAACAGAAAGGAACAGAAATGAGCAGGAAGGGGCAGCAAGGAGCAGGAAGGGTCAGGAAAAAGCAGGAAGGGCAGCAAGGTGCAGGAATGGTCTGCAAGAAGCAGAAAGGGGCAGCAAGGAGCAGGAAGGGTCTGCAAGGAGCAGGAATGGTCTGCAAGGAGCAGGAAGTGGTTGCAAGAAGCAGGAAGGGGCAGCAAGGAGCAGTAGGAGTCTGCAAGGAGAAGGAAGGGTCTGCACGGAGCAGAAAGAGTCAGCAAGGAGCTGGAAGGGACAGAAGGAGCACAAAGGTGAAAGAGCAGAACGAATCAGAAGGAGCACAAAGGTAAAGTAGGAGAAGGAGCAGAAAGGGGTAGCAAGGAGCTAGAAGGGGTAGAAGGAGCACAAAGGAAAAGTAGGAGAAGGAGCAGAAAGGAATAGGAAGGGGCAGCAAGAAGCAGGAAGGGGCAGCAAAGAGCAGGGAGGGGCAGCAAGGAGCCGGAAGGGTCTGCAAGGAGCCGGAAGGGTCTGCAAGGAGCAGGAAGGGGCAGCAAGGAACAAGAAGGGTCTGCAAGGAGCAGGAAGGATCTGCAAGGAGAAGGAAGGATCTGCAAGGGGCAGGAAGGGACAAATGTAGCACAAAGGTAAAGTAGAAGAAGGAGCAAAAAGGGCCAGCAAGGAGCTGGAAATGGCAGCAAGGAGTAGAAAGGAGCAGGAAGGGGCAGAAGGAGCACACAGGGAAAAATAGGATAAGAAGCAGAAAGGAATAGAAATGAGCAGGAAGGGTCAGCATGGAGCAGAAAGGGACAGAAGGAGCAGGAAGGTAAAGGAGCAGAAAGAATCAGAAGGAGCACAAAGGTAAAGTAGGAGAAGGAGTAGAAAGGGCAGCAAGAAGCAGGAAGGTAAAGTAAGGAGAAGGAACAGAAATGAGCAGAAAGGGACTGCAAGGAGCAGAAAGGGGCAGCAAGAAGCTGGAAGGGGCAGAAGGAGACAAAAGGGTCAGCATGGAGCAGGAAGGAACTGCAAGAAGTGAGAAGGAGCAGTAAGGTACAGCAAGTAGCAGGAATTGTCTGCAAGGAGCAGGAAGGGGCAGCAAGGAACAAGAAGGGTCTGCAAGGAGCAGGAAGGATCTGCAAGGAGAAGGAAGGATCTGCAAGGGGTATTAAGGGACAAAAGGAGCACAAAGGTAAAGTAGCAGAAAGAATCAGAAGGAGCACAAACGTAAAGTTGAAGAAGGAACAGAAAGGGCCAGCAAGGAGCTGGAAAGGCAGAGATGAGCATGAAGGGACAGGAAAGAGCAGGAAGTGGCAGAAGGAGCACAAAGGTAAAGGAGCAGAAAGAATCAGAAGAAGCACAAAGGTAAAGTAGGAGAAGGAGCAAAAAGGAACAGAAATGAGCAGGAAGGGGCAGCAAGGAGCAGGAAGGGTCAGGAAAAAGCAGGAAGGGCAGCAAGGTGCAGGAATGGTCTGCAAGAAGCAGAAAGGGGCAGCAAGGAGCAGGAAGGGCCTGCAAGGAGAAGGAAGCGTCTGCAAGGAGCAGGAAGTGGTTGCAAGAAGCAGGAAGGGGCAGCAAGGAGCAGTAGGGGTCTGCAAGGAGAAGGAAGGGTCTGCACGGAGCAGAAAGAGTCAGCAAGGGGCTGGAAGGGACAGAAGGAGCACAAAGGTGAATGAGCAGAACGAATCAGAAGGAGCACAAAGGTAAAGTAGGAGAAGGAGCAGAAAGGGGGTAGCAAGGAGCTAGAAGGGGTAGAAGGAGCACAAAGGAAAAGTAGGAGAAGGAGCAGAAAGGAATAGGAAGGGGCAGCAAGAAGCAGGAAGGGGCAGCAAGGAACAAGAAGGGTCTGCAAGGAGCAGGAAGGATCTGCAAGGAGAAGGAAGGATCTGCAAGGGGCAGGAAGGGACAAATGTAGCACAAAGGTAAAGTAGAAGAAGGAGCAAAAAGGGCCAGCAAGGAGCTGGAAATGGCAGCAAGGAGTAGAAAGGAGCAGGAAGGGGCAGAAGGAGCACACAGGGAAAAATAGGATAAGAAGCAGAAAGGAATAGAAATGAGCAGGAAGGGTCAGCATGGAGCAGAAAGGGACAGAAGGAGCAGGAAGGTAAAGGAGCAGAAAGAATCAGAAGGAGCACAAAGGTAAAGTAGGAGAAGGAGCAGAAAAGAACAGCAAGGAGCAGAAAGGGCAGCAAGAAGCAGGAAGGTAAAGTAAGGAGAAGGAACAGAAATGAGCAGGAAGGGACTGCAAGGAGCAGAAAGGGGCAGCAAGAAGCTGGAAGGGGCAGAAGGAAACGAAAGGGTCAGCATGGAGCAGGAAGGAACTGCAAGAAGTGAGAAGGAGCAGTAAGGTACAGCAAGGAGCAGGAATTGTCTGCAAGGAGCAGGAAGGATCTGCAAGGGGTATTAAGGGACAAAAGGAGCACAAAGGTAAAGTAGCAGAAAGAATCAGAAGGAGCACAAACGTAAAGTAGAAGAAGGAACAGTAAGGGCCAGCAAGGAGCTGGAAAGGCAGCGTGGAGTAGAAAGGGGCAGGAAGGAGCTGGAAGGGCCAGAAGGAGCGCAAAGGTAAAGTAGGAGAAGGAGCAGAAAGGAATAGAAATGAGCAGGAAGAGGCAGCAAGAAGCAGGAAGGGGCAGCAAAAAGCAGGAAGGGTCTGCAAGGAGCAGAAATGGATCAGAAAGAGAAAGGAGCAGAAGAGTGAAAAAGAAGCAGAAAGTAGCAGAAAGGTAAAGGAGCAAAAGAAGCCAAGGAGGAGATTAGACAGTGTCAGAAGAATAAGAAGACTGTGTCAAATGAAGAAGAAGAAGAAAATGAGACTGGAGCAAGAAGGACAAGTGAAGTGATCCCTCCACTTCATTCTGGATACCACATTATAAGGCTTTGTAACCAGGGCCTGGCAGGGAAACTTTAAAAAAAAAAAATATCAGTGTTGAAAAAACACTAAAGTCCACCAAGTTCAACCAATTTTTTTATACTGTTGATCAAAAAGAAGGCAAAAAAACTAATGTAGCTATTTTCGATTATACCACAAAAAGGAAAACAATTCCTTCATGACTCCTTAATGGCAATCAGATTTTACCATGGATTAACAACCAGTTTATATAGATATCAATTATATCAATATTATGTTAATGCAAAAAACATGCAAGTCTGTTTTTTAAATATCTATAAAATCTAATAAGACAATTTCTTTAGACAGAGAATTCCACAGCTTCATTGTTCTTACTGTAAAGAACCCTTTCTTCTGCTGTAAGCAAAATTACCATTTCTGCAGTCTAAATATGTGACCTCTAATCTGTGATATATTCCTGCTAATGAACAGGTTAGCACATAACGGTTTGTTCTGACCCTGTATATATTTATATAGTGCTATCATGTCCCTTCTGAGGCTTCTTTTTTCTAAATAACACAAATTTCATTTTTCTAACGTTTCCTCATAAACAATGTTTTCCGTTACCCATTACTAATTTTGTAGTTTGTCTCTGCACTTTCTCTAGCTATGCAATATCGGTCTTCAAAACTTGGAGCCCAAAATTGCATGCATATTTAAAAGACCACTATAGTGCCCGGAAAACATACTCATTTTCCTGGCTTTATAGGGTCCTTGGGACCCCTCACCCTCTAGGTCCCCCCCCTCCCGCCGGGATCTAGGGGGAGGAAGGGGTTAATCCCTTACCTTTTTTCCAGCGCCGGTCTCCCTCGGCGCTGGGGACTCTCCTTCTCCTTTCCCATCATCGGCTAAATGCACATGCGCGGCATGAGCCGCACACGCATTCAGTCAGTCTCATAGGAAAGCATTCTCAATGCTTTCCTATGGACGCTGGCGTCTTCTCACTGTGAAAATCACAGTGAGAAGCGCGGAAGCGCCTCTAGTGGCTGTCAGTGAGACAGCCACAAGAGATTGGATTAACCCATTTGTAAACATAGCAGTTTCTTTGAAACTGCTATGTTTACCACAGAAAGGGTTAATCCTACAGGGACCTGGCACCCAGACCACTTCATTGAGCTGAAGTGGTCTGGGTGCCTATAGTGGTCCTTTAACCCCTTAAGGACACATGACATGTGTGACATGTCATGATTCCCTTTTATTCCAGAAGTTTGGTCCTTAAGGGGTTAAGGTGGAGTCTTACTGTTGATTTATAAAGAGGCAAATTTATATTTTTATCATGTCAATTAATACCCTTTTAATACACCAAAGCACCGTACTAGCAATAGCAGACCTGCATTGCATATCTTATTTATCTTATCATTTTATAATCAACTACCACTACTAAGAGGTGATGAAATAATGAATAAAACAACACAAGTTGCCTTTAGTTTGCACAGTAGTTTCATTCATAGGTTTTCATGAATTATATAACTAATGCTCTGCATTACATAGATCCTTACTCGGCAGGGACTATTGGATATACTCAGGAGTCCCGCTCTGAATATTATAATGGAAGGGTTAGGATTTGGAAAGTATTCTCAGCCACTTTCCAGCCATTTGAGAAGCTGAAACATTGTAGCAAATGATGAGAGTTTAGAGTTTAGTAACTTTTTTTTTATAACTTTGCATTTTAAAACATATCCAGAGGGGTCAGTTCCTACCTATCAACCACATGTTCCAGTATTATGGATTACATCTACCATTATGTTTGTACAGACATAACGCTGGCAAGGCATCATGGGAGATTTAGTTCACACCATCTGGAATGCTGAAGGTTCCCTATCCCTTGCACTGGGCAATATTTATAATAATGGGACTCCAGTGTATATAAAATGCTATGTCTACATTGTTTTTCTTGGGAAGCAAAATCCAAATAGGTTATGGTGGGGAACAATTGTGATTGAAAACCCCTTCCACCTGAAGTCTGTGGATAGTTAATACAATGTTAAACAAAAATCTGCACACCAGTCAAGCCATAAGACTTGCTTTTCTCACAGAAATCCCAAATCTGCAGTGATGTTACAACCGCAAAGGATTCTGGGTGGGCATATGCAAATTAGTTTAACAAAGAATCAAATTTTTGCCTCATTCCATTTTAACCCCTTAAGACCGGAAGGCGTACTATTACGCCCTATTTTAGGCGGCCCTCCGGTCTTTCTTTACTTTCCCGGACCGCCGGCGATCGCGGTTGGGGGGACTCCCAGGGAGCCCCCTGCGGCACATCTTCACTCCCGCAGCCCCCCCGGCCATGTGAGAGTGAGGTCCTTGCGAGAACCTCACAATCACATGGCCGGGATAGCTGGCTGCAGCATTGCCAGCAGGGGGGCTGCCTGTAATGACAGGTGGTCCCCCTGCTGGCTGGAAATAAAGTTAAATAAAATTAATTAAAGTTTAAAAGTGTAAAATTTTTTTTTATATACTTAGATCATATATATAACATATATATATGATCTAAGTATATATATACACATATACATACACACGCATATACTGTCTAGGTGTATTTTACTATTAATATATATATAATATATATTAATATCAAATTACACGTAGACTGATACTGATTAAATATATATATAATTATTGTTATAAATATATATATATTTATATATAATATAAAAAAAATATGTAAATACGTTAAAAAATAAAATTTAAAAAATAATTAAAAATATATAGATGTGTGTTATTTCGTTCTAACTGTATTGTGATATTAATATATATATATTTATATTGAAATACACGTAGAACGAAATAATATATAAATCTATATACATAAATATATACGTATATATCACTATATATATATACCTATATATAAATAAAAATATTTTTAAAAAATTATATATATACATATATATTCACATACATATATATATACATATACTAATTCTACATATATATTTATGTAATATTTTTACATAATTAGGTATCTTTATTAATTACAATTAGCGGGACCTGCCTGACAACCCATGCCGAAAGTAAATGGAATTTAATTTGCTAGCACTATATTTAACCCTATAACTTTCCAAGACACCATAAAACCTGTACATGGGGGGTACTGTTCTACTCAGGAGACTTCGCTGAACACAAATATTAGTGTTTCAAAACAGTAAAATATATTACAACGATGATATCGCCAGTAAAGGTGACGTTTTTTGCATTTTTCACGCACAAACAGCACTTACACTGACGATATTATTGCTGCGATACTTTTTACTGGTTTGAAACACAAATATTTGTGTTCAGCGAAGTCTCCCGAGTACAACAGTACCCCTCATGTACAGGTTTTATGGTATTTTCAAAAGTTACAGCGTCAAATATAAGGCTTGTGTTTCATTTTTTTCACATTAAAATTCGCCAGATTGGTTACTTTGCCTTTGAGACCCTATGGTTGCCCAAGAATGAAAATTACCCCTATGATGGCATACCATTTGCAAAAGAAGACAACCCAAGGTATTGCAAATGGGGTATGTCCAGTATTTTTTAGTAGCCCCTTAGTCACAAACACTGGCCAAAATTGGCGTTTTTTGCATTTTTCACACACAAACACATACTAACGCTAACTTTGGCCAGTGTTTGTGACCAAATGGCTACTAAAAAAGACTGGACATACCTCATTTGCAATACCTTGGGTTGTCTACTAGTGCAAATGGTATGCCATTATGGGTGTAAATTTCATTCCTGGGCTACTATAAAGTCCCAAAGGCAACGTAACCAAACTGGCGAATTTCAATTTTAAATGTAACGTGCTATATTTGACCCTGTAACTTCCCAAAACGCCATAAAACCTGTACATAGGGGGTACTGTTTTACATGCGAGACTTTGCTGAATACAAATATGTGTATTTTATTGCAGTAAAAGCAAACAGTATTATGACATTGACAGTTAAAATGTCATGTAGAACTAAAAAAATTTAAACAAATCTTATTTTCTCCCGTTTTTTTCATATTAAATTATGTTTCATAGCTAAATATTTACTATTAAATGAAAGCCCTGTTTCCCCTGAATAAAATGATATATAATAAGGGTGGGTGCATTTAATATGAAAGAGTTGAATTACGGTTGGACAGACATGCAGCGCAAATGCCAGGTTTTGTTTTGTTCACAACGTGTACATTTGGCTCCGTCCTTAAGGGGTTAAACATGGATTTCTTTTAATCTGTGTTTGCAGTATACAACTGCTTGGAACACAATTTAGGAAAAGATGCAAAACCAGTGAACCACTCATGGACAGCTGTTTCGTTGTTAATGCAACTCAGCATGAGGTTGGTTACTGGTTTGCTTATTGAGGCTTGGTAGTGCTTGGGAAGCAAAATCCAAATAGGTCATGGTGGGGAAAAATTGTGATTGAAAACCCCTTCCACCTGAAGTCTGTGGATAGTTAATACAATATTAAACAAAAATCTGCACACCAGTCAAGCCATAAGACTTGCTTGTCCCACAGAAATCCCAAATCTGCAGTGATGTTACATCCTCAATGGATTCTGGGTGGGCATATGCAAATTAGTTTAACAAAGAATTACATTTTTGCCTTATTCCATTTTAAACATGGATTCCTTTTAATCTGTGTTTGCAGTTCTTGTTATCTAAACTTATATTATTTATTTTTCAGATGTCTCATTATATGTATTAGAATTTGTTTGGATCATGTAATTAATGCTGGACAAGTTCTGACCCTGATAGTAGGGATGCACCGAAATGAAAATTCTGGGTCGAAACCAAAACCGAAAATTCAGGATGCCCTTGGCAGAAAACCGAAACCAAAAAATGATTTTTTCCCCAAATGATTTAAAAAAAGTTTTTTCCCCATAATTTTATTAATATTAGACTTTTTCATGAATTTAATTAATATAATATGAAAAACTTCCCTTCTACCTTCTCTTTTAGTGCCCCCCCACTTAATGTTCCTCTCTCCCCCTCTAGTGTTTCTCTCCCCTCCCTCTTTTTAAGTGTTTTTTCCTCCCTCCTCCCCAGTCCCATAGTGTTCTTTCCCCCCTCCTCCCCAGTTCTATAGTGTCCCCCCGTCCCATAGTGTTCTTTTCTCCCCTCCCCTGTCCCAGTGTTCTTTCCCCCATCCCCTATTCCATAGTGTTCTTCCCCCCCTCCCCTGTCCCATAGTGTTCTTCCCCCCCCTCCCCTGTCCCATAGTGTTCTTTTCTCCCATTGTGTTCTTTTCTCCCCTTCCCGTCAGTGTTCTTTCCCCATCCCTTGCCTATAGTGTTCTTCCTCCCCTTCCCCTGTCCTATAGTGTTCTTCCCCCTCCTGTCCCATAGTGTTCTTTTCCCCCTCCCCTGTCCCATAGTGTTCTTTCCCCCTCTCTGTCCCATAGTGTTCTTTCCACCTCCCTTGTCCTATAGTGTTCTTCCCACCTCCCTGTCCCATAGTGTTCTTTTCTCCCCCCCTCCTGTCCCACTTAGTGTTATTTCCCCTCTCCCCTGTCCCATAGTGTTCTTTCCCCCTCTCTGTCCCATAGTGTTCTTTCCCCCTCCCTTGTCCCATAGTGTTCTTCCCCCCTTCCCTGTCCCATAGTGTTCTCTCCCCCCCGTTCCAAGTGCAGCATTCTTGACTTTTCATGTTATCATTATTATTTTTCATTGTGATATATAATCATCTGAATTGTTAATGCAAACATGTCTGTTAAATTTTGCACTACAAAAATAAAAATAAATTTAATTTTTTTTTATTTCTGCAAATTTGACCAGATATTTCGGTGCATCCCCAATAGATAGATAGATAATAGGTCAGACGATCGATCGATAGATACTGATTTCTTATATTTAATACCCCTGTCAATTATCGTACTGGCCATGACAATCTGGCAAACATAGGATGAATGTAGTGTTCTAACTACACCAGACATAAAGGGTACCATCCCCCACTGCAAATCAAACCTCAAGTTTAAATGATTCCATATTGTGGACCCTTTAAAAATATACTCTAAGGAGCCTGCTGCACATAGTGTGAAAATTATTCAATACATGTCAAAAACGTATCAATCCAAGATCCAGACAAATACAATACTGAAGTATACATATTGCACAAGGATGCCTAATGTGTATCATGATCCAGTGACCTAAAGCTAGTCATGGCAGGTGTAAAACTATACATAAATGGACAAAGCATTTATCAAACAATGTCACCACGAAGATATAAACAGGTCATTGAAGGCAAATATAAATCCATCAACACGTGCATGTATAAAATTGACATTTCATGCACATATACAACTATGTCCACATACCTATATCAACTTAGTATTGAAGGTATACACATATATTGTCTTTACATACAAACTGCATATATATAAATATCTCAGCCATCAAAGGATCCCTTAGCTGCACCCAAGTGGCTTCTACTCATGTAAAATGTCTTATCTTCTAATACCTTATTTTAACTCTCCTACCTTATTACCTACTAGTACCCTCTAAGATCACCCCTTCTCCTGACTTCTGTGCCCTGACTGTTCTCTCCCATTTGTTGTGAGTGAAAAATCCAGGAGAAGTTGTCCACAGGACTTCAGTATCCTTAATATATCTTCTTGTACATGCGCAGTGATCTTTTATTGGGCATTACTGAACATCACACAAGAACATGACTGTTCCCATTAGTCGTCGAAAGTGTTGACTAGCAGGAAAAGGCAAAATATAGGTGAGTTATTTGAAGCCCAGGTTTGCCACATTTTGCCAATAATTAATCTACTGCATAAGACAAAGTTCATACTTTGTCTTATAATATATATTGATTATCTCATCTTGTCGTCAAGAGATTTCCAAAAATATTCTATTTTTATGTAGCTATAATTTTTTTCAACCTGTACTAAAGGCAGGATCATATGATTTCACATGTAAGATCCAGTTTTTTCCCTCCATCTATGCAGTCAAATACCAGTTACTGTCTTACTACTGTACATGACAAATTATTGAGCTGGTGTATTAGGTTTTACTTAACCTGTAGGCTGAAACAGTACTGACAAATCTCTGCAACTACAGCATATTCACTCATTCCATATTTAGAATTATTAGACGTGTACATTCAGTTTCAGTTGCAATCAGTCAAATTTTGGGTGATTGGCGATTCGTCCAAAATCCAGAACTCTGAAACATTAAGCAGGACACAAGATTTCAAGTCCTACACTATAATACAGCCCTAAAGCTAACTCCCCATTGCAAACATTTAGGATTCATGGCAGAATTATCAGGGGTGAATTTCTACTTGCCAGGGCCAGTGGGCAAGTGGAAATTTTGAGCCCTGCTAAACGGATGAGTCACAAAATGGACACCGAATGAACCATCCATTTACCTGATTTAAAGTCCTGTCTAAGGTGCCAAAATAAAAAGGTGATATATGGGAAAAAGATGGTTAATAGTTAGCTGATAACCTCTAAAGTTGATTTTATTCACAGAACAAGTGAGAAGTGACAACAGAGAGAGAAAGGAGGAGCAGTAAAAAAATAAGCATGGATGGACAATTTGGTTTTGCTTCGAATGTCTTCATATCAAACAAAATTCAGACAAACCAGTTCCATTTTTAATCTCTCACTCATTGATGGCCTCAAGGATGCAGTATTATTGGTACTATTTCCCATTTTTCCCTATGTGGTTCCATATATAACTATTTTCTGAGACATGAGAAACTAGGAACTAGCAAACATGTTAACTTTTACCCCTATCCCATTGGGTGGTGGCAGGCAAGTGGGAAATGTAAAATAGTACCTACCCAATCTCAGAGACAATAGTCTCTGCTCCCCATGGTTTCAATATGTAAAAACACTAAATAACAAGAAGGGAGCCAGTAGCTCCCTCCTAGTAATTAGATAAAGAAAAATAAAAAGAATGAAGAAATGCATGGACAGTTTTCGTTCGATAAACAATTTGTTTTTCGTTTATTTTGTTATATGCAGTATGCAATGAGTTCATTCGTGATTCTTACGAATGAACAAATTGCCAATAAATTTTGATGAATTCGCATTTATCTGAAAATAAATGTATTTGTCTATTTCCTACACAGTGGGAACAGTGGTGTATCCTGGTTTTGTGCTGCCCTAGGCAGGACAAAACTCAGGCGCCCCCCTCCCCCCGCGCCACCCCCACCCAACCCTTCCCCCCGCCCCACCTTCTAAATAAACACACACAGAGTCAGACACAAACACACACACAGAGTCAGACACAAACACACACACACAGTCAGACACACACAGTCAGACACAAACACACACACAAACACACAGTCACATACACACAGTCAGACACAAACACACACACACACACAGTCAGACACATACACAGACACAAACACACACAGACACACACAGTCACATACACACACACACACAGTCAGACACATACACAGACACAACCACACACAGACACACACAGTCACATACACACACACACAGTCAGACACATACACAGACACAAACACAGACACAAACACACACTCACAAACACACACAGTCAGACACAAACACACACACAGTCAGACACATACACAGACACAAACACACACTCACAAACACACACACAGTCAGACACAAACACACACACACATTAACTTTTTTTTTATTTAAATCCCCCCCCAACCTCCTTACCTTTGGGAGTGCTGGGGGGGGTCTCTCTCCCTGGTGGTCCAGTGTCTGCAGGGCGGGCGGCGCTGGCAGGCGGGCGGGCGGCCGGCGAGGGAGCACTTCCCATGAGCTGACTGCTCAGCTCCCTCGCGCGTCGGCTGCAGAGTGAGGCTGGGAATCGGAAGATGACGTCATCTTCCGGCTCCCAGCCTCACTTTGCGGTGCGCGAGGGAGCTGAGCAGTCAGCTCATGGGAAGTGCTCCCTCGCCGGCCGCCCGCCCGCCCGCTCGGGATGTCAGTTAGCCGCAAGGCTAACTAGGCATCTGCCCTGGGCATTTGGGGGGCGGCGTTTTTTGCCGCCCCCTGAAAAATGCCGCCCAAGGCAAATGCCTTGTTTGCCTCGCGGCTAATACGTCCCTGAGTGGGAATATGGAAGTTTGTCACCAAATCATGGATTCAGACATTACATACTCTATGCTACCAAGTTCTCCTCATGTTTTCAAGCAGTAAGTAGGTCTAAACCTTTTGTAGCTTGATTAGATTGAAACCATACAAATCAAAGGATATATTGTTTGACCCTTTACAATTGCTATCCCTAAGAAAGCTCTAGACTTACTTCTCGTAGTCCTCTTTGCAGTACAGTTGACGGTTCCTGTAGTAGCAGCTCCCAGAGAGGGTTTGCAAACAGGCCGCACATTTCACACAGCATTCGTGCCATGATCGCTCATTTACTCTCAGCAGGAATCGATCCGAGATGGTGTTACCACAACCAGCACATACTTCGTTTAATTTGGAATCTGAAATACAGGGGAATTTTACTCCAATTTGTAAACCCTGATGCCATCTTGTTAAGGCCACATTATTCCATTTTACAACACAGTTTGTAAATTTGTACATTTTTATAGGTTTTCTTGCCATGTGTACCATGTGCAAATCTTGTGCTTTAAATATTCATGTTATTATTAACTTACTTAAAACTTTTAACCCCTTAAGGACACATGACACGTGTGACATGTCATGATTCCCTTTTATTCCAGAAGTTTGGTCCTTAAGGGGTTAAAGGAAACAGGTTGAAGTACTTTAGTATTTGGTTTATTGTGTATACTTTCTCCCCATGTTCTGATTTATTTATTTTTCTTCCACCTACATGTCCAATAATCTAATATAAACCTATGTGCCTTGTTCCACTTCATCTTCTTCCTGTCTGTGCCACTGCAAATGCTTTATTGTGTATATCTTATGTTTCACTAAATATCACCTTTCTTTCTGCCTCATGATCAATTGTTGTTGTAGAAATGATGTCCTACCCCAGATCATCTATTTATTTTCCCTTAATGGGACTATAACCACTTCAGTGTGTTTTTAAGTGTTCATGTTATGAAACAATGCACAAACTGATATATTTAGGCTAGCTTCCGGATGTGTAACCCAACCTCTTGCAGCATCACAAGCCAGAGTAAATTGAGAGTTCTGTGCCGCCTAATTTTTATTCTGTCTATTTTTCTTGCCGAGAATTTCATTCGCTGCCTGAGAGTGACTGACGCTCTCTGGAAAGGAATGATCAACGGGATTGATATCCAACTTATCTCAGTACCTAGGTAAGAGACAAATCGCTGCAAAACAAACTCCAGTAAGGTACTGATATATGTTAAATAGGGGAGTGACTCGATGAAAATATAATATTTTCCAGATATAAATTAATGGTAACAACTCACCATGAATATTTATTGATTTTGAACAACACTATTCAAAAATGAAATGATAAAGGCAGAAAAAGGGCAAAAGCTTTTAGCAAAATTAATAGAGGGTATTTAAGATTTTAGTTATGAAGATCGAACTTGTAAAGTTGCATTGTTTACGTGAGAAATAGTGATATAAAAGGGGCTACATAAACTTATCGAAATATATACAGTAGCAAAGCAAACAGTTCTATAGTGACTTGTTCATAAAACTGCATCTGTCATGACCAACATGGATTGATGTCATTTTAAAGGCAATAACATTTTATATATATATATATATTATGCTAGTTATATTGCTAGCAAATCTATAGATGAAAAGTTATTCACCTGTATATGAATTAAACCTTCTTACGCCAAACTGCTATGCAATCGGCACAACAGGACATACTTGAAAAACCCAGGACATACTTGAAAACGAGAGAAATCTCAATGTATTTTTCCTGGTAAAATATTTTATAAATAAATAACAGTGAGTATTGCCTCAACATTCCATAGTAACGTGCCAACCTCCCAATTCCCAACCTGCACTCATTTACATTACCCGCCACTCCATCCACTCCAGATGTTCCTACTGTGTATAGAGATAGCAAACTTCAAGTACCGTATATCTTTTTTAAAAAAATTTTTTTATAATTGATGTCTATTGGAATTTTGAATGTAGGTTACATAACAGCTGTGGTTCGAGACAGTGCATCGTGTAACATAAAACAATATAGCAATCACAATTCCTTAATACAGATATGCACATTACAGATTCATATTGCTTACAACGTATGTATAGTACATTACTTTCTCTATCGTTTAGCTATGTTGTCCGTAGTATGTCGCCGAGTAACATAGCATACAAAGTGCAACTTGAAGAAAAGTATAGGTAAAATAAAATAACATTTAACATAAAATAAGGAAACAAGGCACATTCGAGAGTATGGTAGTGCTTGGTATTTTGGCATTATTGGATAGACCTCTCTTCTTGTTATGGGATGACCTTAAGGGCATTTAGTCGTTTATTCCATTGCTCTATCGAGGTTGCTTCCCCTAAGTAAGCATATCTTTTAAAATGTGTGCTTGCTATCTATTTTATCAGCACAATATTTAAATTGACAATATACAGGACTGAACTGAAATTAAAAAAACTACTGCACATTTCATAGACCTATTTCAAACTTCAGGATTGCAGACCTTGTTTTGGTTTTAGGAGCATAAGGCTTACCGATTTTTTTGGGTTGGTTGAATTATTTGGTTTATAAGCTAAGGCAGTTTAGAGTTTGTAGAATAGGTTAAAGAAAGTTATATTTAGGAGACATAGGGTTAGAGGTTTGGAGCAGGAGGTGGTGTTGGATGGATAGGAGGTCTTGATCATGATTGTAAAGTGGCCATGCAGCCTCGTGATGTAAAACTGATAGTGAATCATCCCATAATCATCACATTATCTTATTATGATTTTAACTAAAGTATGTAGCAATTTTTATCATCTTGAGACATGGCCGATCCCTTGTTCTTTAACACATATTTGCCTTTCTAAACAATTTCTTATACTGGTTATGTACAGTGCACCTACTTGGTTGCTAACCAAGAGCACGTATCTTGCTTGGTCCCTGCCTTACTGCTTGGTCCCTTCCTTGCTTGGTCCGTGCCTTACTTAGTTCCTGTCCTAAACATGGGACACCTGCTTATTCCCCCTGCTCATGCCTGCCTGATCTGGAACACCCCTCCAGATTGCATTTGTGCATTCCTCATTCTTGTCTACCGACCTACAGGCCCGGGAGTCTGAGTGTTCTCTGCAGTATTTGTCCTAAATGGTACTTTTCTAGACAGAGATCCCAGATGTCCCACCATTCCCATCTTGATGGTTACACCACTGAGTGTTCTTATCACAAGTGGGACTTTACTGAACCCTGTTTCTATCATTGAGCTAAAAGGGACAGACTATAAATCAATGCTGTTAAAGTGTGGGCTATAACTTTTTTTATTTATGCCATTACTTTATGCATGATAAAAACTATTTTGCTATATTTTTGCTTTTTATCTAATTATATGGCCTTAGTGGTACAGATATTTGAAACACAAATAGTGTGTACAGGCCTATGTTTTAACAGTGTGTCAGTGGCAATTCACCCCGATCACCCCTATTTCTGATGTTTATTTCAGAAATATTTTTTACTCAACAGGCAAACTACAGGAGTAATTGTGCATAGCCATCATAACATTATAAAGAGAGCCTTAATTACTACTCTGGTGAAGGAAGATTATTTTTCTCATACCCTCACAACAAACCTCCAGGCTTTGGATACCAGAATCCCTTTTCAGGCAAAAAAATATGTAGCTTAGATGAATTCCAACACAGTATGCTAACCTATTTTCTGCTTGTTCAATCAAAGGCTCAAATGTATCTTTTAAAAGCAGGAAATAACCCCCGTGTAAATTTGTACGGGTTATTATCTTATAGTGTATCTCTGGCTCTCCTTCAAAGTTAAGTGATGAAGCATTTGAAATGTGTAGGCAGTGAGACTATCCATCCTATGTACAAAAGGCTAAGTTTGACCTTCAAAAAGTCAATCTTCAGTGCAAACACAACTGAAGTGAATTTCATCTCTGTAACATCCAACCGATTAACTCCTTACACTGACTGCATTTTAAATGCTAACATTCTGCAGTTTTAGTCACCATATTTAATTGTTTTGCCTTTGTACACACACAGCATAACACTTCAAACCATAAATGGAGCAATATGCACTAAGGTAGAAGCAGATCTAGTGATGCCTCCAAAGTGTGAAAATTCTATGCCAATCCTATGTTATTCAGAATAGTTTTTTGGGGTTTAAATGTTCAGATTTATTCAAATACTGGACTCACTGCCTTTAGTATACAGCAACTCCCATAAACCTTTGGCAGCCAAAATTAGTCAGTAAAAAGATACATAGGCGTTGCAGTTCACAGTTGGAGGTCTAATGTTTGGTAAGCCAGTCCTAATCTTTCCTTAGCACGATAGGTTCAATAGAAGAACTTACAATCTGTAGATAATTCATTCTGCATATCATAGGAATGCCTACACCTATTAAATTCTAAATAGAAATATAAAAAATTTAATTTAAGTTGTTTCTACAAAGTAAAAAAAAAAAATTCCATAACAAATTTATAACCTCTACAAAAAGGGGTTTTGGCATTATAGCTACAGTGCAGCCCGTGAGTATTTGGTCAGTAAAATGGGCAGTGTTATTTTGCCTTGGAACACCAGGACATGTCAATCACATGACATTAAGTCAAATGATCATTTGTTTCACTTGCTGAATGACAGGTATAAAAAAAATAACATTCAGGAATTTAAACACAGCTTTGCTAGGGCTGGTCGAGCATTACCGAGGGGATGTCTATGAAATTGCATATTTTATGTTGTTGTTTCTAAAGGATTTGAAACTAAGCATTAAATATGATCAATTTATTTAAAATAATATTATTTTATTCAATTACTTTTGTAACTCGTGTCCATGTCTAAATAGGGATGGTTAGTATTATTGGTGGTTTTGTCATATTTTTCTAAGAAATTGTTAAATGACGTATATATGAATACATTGGGACAACTGGGTAACACAAGTTTTAATAAGCCAAACATATTTGCCGGAAGCGGAAATTTAAAAGGTTAATGGGCATTCAAACTTTAAAGCAGAACTGAATTGTAATATTATGTTTAGTTATCCTAATAATTAACAAATAAATATATTTGATGTTTTGAAAAATAAATTTAAATACAGAAATCCACACCTCCGTATCCTAACTGAGTGTCACCATCTTAGCTCACTGTCAATCATTGTTATAAAAAAAACAAGCAAATAAGCATTTCAGATTAATACAATCTATTTTGTGTACTTTATTCAATGGTGTAATTTCCAGTTAAATTATAGCCCCCCTTTAATTAGTATTTGAAGTTATGTTTGTACACACTTTGGACTTGTTCCAGTGATATGTTAAAGATATTTTTCCACTTAAAGGACCATATCTCCCATTATCTATTTAATGAGTTATTTCTACAATGAATCTAACTGAATATCTTTTATTTGTATTAAATGGTTGCCTATATTGTAGACATCTAAGTTCAATATGACTGTGGATTATAAAGGGACATTCGTTGCTAAAGATGTATTTAAAAAGACAGTAAATGAAATCGAACGCGAACCTTACTGAGAGCCATTTCTTATATACAGATATATGAAATGGTCATATGTTCAAACATGCACAAAATATGAGATAGAAGGTACTGACCAAGCCCAAGGAACGGAGAATGTTCTCGACAAGAAGAAGGAGTATCTTCTGTCTTCATATTGATGAGGTTATTGAAGAAACCTGAATTCTAACCCTGAAATATAACAGAAAATTGTAAGCTCTTTGGGTCCGTCACATCTAACATCTGTGTGTCTATTGTATCCCTGTATGCTGAAGCCCCTACCATATGTTAACTACACTGTAATATCTTTATGGGGATGGGTAAACTTGTACACTTGTTGGTTCTAAAGAAATACAAATAGGTATGCACTTGTATCTGCCACAATGCTGTGGAGGAAAACCAGCAAGTACATTTTAACCATGGTTCAGTTTATGGGAAACAGTCAGATTATGTTGGAGAAAATGTGTGGTGGCAATAAGAAAAAAAATGCAATAATTCTACACTGTTATTGTGAATATATAAAATGCACATGTTCTATTGCAATGATAATAATGATACTTAGGAAATAAAAAAATGTATTGGAATCTTTCGAAGAATATTGATACATGGGATGCTCTATGGTTTAGGGGTCTAGTCGTGATAACTTGAGAAACAACTGGTATAGTTTACTACGAAATTTTAGCAAACAAAACCAGTGTGGCCTAAAAGTCACATATTAACTGGGTGTTAAAAAACGGCAACTCTAGAATATATTGACTATTGGCTAGCATTATAAAGACATGTCTGAAAACCCTTATATATGCTTCATGTAAGGTATATAAAAAAACAAAAATCTCCCTCTCTTTTTTTTTGTGGCAATTTTGTGCATGTTTGCATGGGCATTCTAATATTGCTTACATTTATGTTTACATCGACAGCAAATAAGAGAGAGGTGTGAAGATCTGTTTTCATGTCTGTCTGTCCTGATACTCTACAGTCTGTTTTAAAAAGATATCTTATTCTTTAATAAAAAAATAAAATAAAAATAAATATATATATATATATATATATATATATATATATGCAGCTTTTTCTATAAAGCGACAGTTAAAATAATTAAATATAAAATCCATCTTTTTCTTTGTGTTAAACAATATGTTATTTGGTCTGTATTTGTATTTTCTGTGAAGATGCATTTTTAAAATCATATCTCTATGCTTTTTATACAGTATTAATATATTGCCTATTGTATTTGGTAAGATGATTAAATTTAATAAACAGTTTATGTAAAATTAACATTATGTGACTGATGTAAAATAATATTAGGTTCATAGTCTATGTAGACTATCTTCTCTTAAGCTTTATAAATTAAAGCATCTCACACTTACATTTTAACATCAATAACAAAAATATTTCATGCTTTAGAGATTATTATTATTAAGGACTAGGAATACATTTATTTTATCATTGTTTTTCCTCTTAGAAACATCCATTATTTCTCTGGATTTTTTTGATCTAAACTACGGTAACAATGAGAAAGAAAAACTAAATGTCATGTTTACATCTATGATATGGTTTTATTGCAGCAAAATGCAAATGAGTAGTATGGCACATAGAAGCAAAAAGTAATTGACTTACTGCAATGTAATGATGCGCAGATCAATATTAATATGAGAGAAACTGCTGCTTTGAACTTCACGTTTTAGCAATGTTACATGTTCCTTCATTCAAAATAATCCACTCAACATTTTTTTATTCTGTAAAAAAAAATATATAATGTAAAGTAGTTCTGTGTGGGTTTTTTAACATGCAAAAATCTATTTTGGATATGGGAGGCCTCTCTGAATACACCTGTTATTCCAAAACACTAGAATCCTTCTAGGGCTGTAAAGGTGAATAACTCAATTGACCATAGCAGTAGTTTATAATTGTTGATTTATGGTAACAGAAAATTTCAAGCGGCTTCCTTGATTCATAGAATAAATTAAGTATGTACACTGACACAGGGAATTCAGGAAATTTGAAAAATGGAAAATACTTCACAAACGAAAATGAATTACTACTCGTTGCAAAATTTCTTTCTAATTGTAAATTAATTGCTCTCCTATGTTTTTGATGAGACAACAAAATGATGAATGAAAAAAAAGCAAAAAATGACATATCTATATTGATGGCTGTAATTATTTGTTTTAAATTCTCAGTAAGGGATAAGCGACGAAGTTTAACTGCACCTATATAAAATAAATGCACTGTAAATTAAGCTTCAGTTTATTAATTAACACATGGATATAACCATGAATAAATAAATGTATGTGTGCATATATTATTTTTTCTTTAATATCCATTCATATCATTTTTTAAAAAAAATGTATTTATAATTCTTTATTTAAATTTTTAGAAAATGTTTTCACATTGTTTATATATATATATATTTTTCTATATATATATATATATATTATTTTTATTAGATTTTTTAAAGAAACATTTGTCCCACTATTTGTTACTGACTAGTTTATTTTAAGAATATCAATACTCCTTTCTGGTATCTTTGTTGTTTTTGTCACGCACGCACAGATTTAAAATGCATAATTATATAAGAAAACAAACAGTGATGTAAACAAAATTATTAAATGGATTTATGTACATGTGTATAGAGCTGCTTGGCTTATAAATAACAGAGCATAATGGAATAACTGATTATTCATTTAGCAAGAAGTATGACTGCTAATTAAGGCCGATCTTAATTAAAAATCATTAAACAATTACCCTGTATAGTTTTTCTAAAATTGCCAAAGCCCTATTCGTTTAACTATTTGAGTGCAGGAGAACCATTCAGTGTCCTTTGCTTCCACTGACACATTATGAGCGGTCACTGGAGATTCTCGCAAAGCATTTTCATTAAATAGAATAGATTAAGCCCCTTCCTCTTTTACCACTTATAACAATCTGTGTTAACACCATATGCTACCAACATGTTGCATATTAATTCTGAAATGTCAATATATAAATTCATGTATATATTTTAGAAACTGTGAAATTTAGTAATATCCGTGTAATTTATTTTAAGGAATATTTTAGTGATGATTTCAAAATTACTTGATTTATTAGATGGGTGATGAGTTGCAATTTAACACACATACATTTATCTACATGGATAACAGGCAGATTAAAAAAATACAAATCTTAAGAATATATTAACAAGTATTTAGATACCATTTTTAAAGGTATATGTTGTTATTATTATTTTTATTATTTATCTTGTCAAACATATTCTACAGAGCTATATAATATATTCAAATAATTCAACAGGGCAGGTTTGTCCTACACAAGCAAGATATAATGAGGGCCCTGTTCAAACAAACCTAGAATGTAAAGGATTTGGCTTACAGTTGCACAGAAAATAATGGTAAAGTACATAGTATACAAAGTAGAACTGGATTGTCAGTTGATTACCTATCTCGAACAAAAATCCATTAAAAAAATTCAGCCTTCAATCCCTGTTCATCTGCTCACCTAGTTCCCGGTAGTATCAAACTATTATATGTCCTGGCTAGTTTTATTCAATTTCTGTCAATTTCAAATATACCTTTAAAATGAATTAGCTCTTGAAAAGAGGGGAGTAAATTGCATTCTTCAATAGACATATACTCCCACAAACAAGCAGTGACTTCTCGTTAGTACAAAATAGGACTCTGTCACAAATAATTCGATTAAAATTGTTAATTTTCATTTTTTTTTTTTTTTTAAACTCAACCCTTTAAACTTGCTTTCAACAATATCTATTTGTCTATGAAAAGACTAAATATGATAACAAATTATGTTGTAATAGAAATTAGGCAGCACACCAAACTAACCCAATAAGGCCACACATGGAAACAATTAAATAAGAAGCGAACATGAAGAGATTGGTGATAATAAAAGGGCGGCATAAATGGATAGATTGCTTTTTGTATTTACCTGGCGTTGACTCTTGTCCGATGGCCTTTTGTAAAATGATGTTTTTCTTTTTTTAATGTCCTCCTGCACTTTTTAACTTCTGCGGATTTCTTTTTTTCTGAAATCACTTAGCATCCTTTCCCAAAAGCACAATGTCTTACCACCACCACCAGTTCATCATACAAAGTTGCAGCATCGATCATCTGACAGTGTCTCCTGGTAAACTGAGATAGGGGAGGGGTGGAATAGAAAAAGAGGCCAGTTCTTCTCTGGAGTAATCTACATAACCACAGCTACAGTTCTTGTATTTGGGATTTCCACAGTTAGAATTGCTTTTATTGCACATATGCGTACAATTGAGGTGTTTTCTTACATATTTATAATATGCACATCACAAAATAATGAATAATATTCTAAAAATAATAATAATAATTTATATATATATACATATATATATATATATATATATATATATATGTATTTTTGTATTTTTTTGTGTATTTGTGTTTTTGACTTGTATTATGCTGCTAAAATCCATCTAAAAAATAATTGCTCAGATTATCTATATGTAAGTGGCATTTTGCCTAGAATAATGAACTTGTAACAAAAAGTAAAACTACGCTCAACGTGTCACAATTTTGAAATGGTTGCTATGGTAAATAATGGGTTTGCATAGTAAAGATGCGCTGACTCGATTATTTGCACCTGTTTCTGACATATTGTTGTTTTATTTATAAAACATGAACTTATTCAAGAAACACTGTATAGATCAACAGATAAACAAAACCTGCAATAAATGATGACAAATTTAGGCATGCAGGAATAAGAGGCGATGGGGGCCTTGCTTAAATAATATTATATATCTTAAAAGAAGCAGAGCATAATCATGCAAATGTTAAAAGTACCATGAATCATAACGGAGCAGACAGATTGCCAGGTGTATGAGCTATGTATAACTATACACATTGCTTATCTAAGTGATGTGACATATAGTATAGTTATAAAGTAAGTATATGAAAAAGGTTAGTATTGGTCCTATAAGAGTTTGTAGTGGGCCCAGTGGAGTCAGGTGTCACATAGAATAGTAAACAATGGGATTGTGGATATCACCCACTTAATATGAATCAAGGGTGCAAGGACTCCGGTTCTGCCACTGGGGTAGATTTGTAATTTGCTTTATAAAGACACATAATCAAAAGGTTGTTGTTTTGGATTGCTATAAAATGATTCTAGTGACGGTAATCACCATCACTGGAGCAGAAGGACACTTTACAAAGGTTGCTAAGTTGTTCCTATGTCTAAGTCACCCTGTACCCATTATAGGTGCAGGGTGTTTCTGATGTGTTTGTGTATTGTTAATTGTTTTGTGTGCTCTCCTGTCCTGCTGATGCCTGTTACCAAATAAGTGGATTTGGCTATGGAGCCTGTATAGCACCCTCTGTTGGTAGCAACAGCTATATGCACTACTTGAATAGTTCCTTTTGGAACGGTGTCCTGTGTAGATTTTTAGGGATCCCATCCACAGAGTTGTTGTACCTGTTACCTGGCTGCATGAACCCTCTAGCCCTGGGATAAATCAAGAGAGCTAGGCCTAAGAGCTGAAAGTGCCTTTGTAAAGGCAATAAAAATCACATAGCAGGCAGAGGTGGATACCTGCCTGGGAGAAGGACTGCAGTGGAATAGGCAGAGGGGATGATACCTACCTGGAAGGAGAGCTGCAGCCTGATCAGGTGGAAAAGCTCCAGAAGGACCCCAGTCAAGCTGTGGGTACTGGGGCAGTAGCACTTCAGGTGTCCCGGTTCCAGCTAGAAAACAAGCTTTTTATCACTATAAGGAGTGCTGGACATCATTTGTTCACATAGTGTGAAGAGGTCGTCATGCAGGGCTATGTTGTCATATCCATATGGGTTGTGCATTAATAGTCCATTACATACCCCACCACAATTAAGAGAACATGGATGGGTCTCCAGAAACAAATATGAAGGAAAAAGGGGGATCAGAAAATGCGTCCGCCAGGTTAAAAAAAAGATAAAAAAACATTATTATTATTATTATCATTGTCATTTAAATAGCACATATACATACAGGTGATCCTCGTTTTGCAACCTACCTGTTTTACGATGGCTCGCACTTACGACCAGCACTCTTGCGGGGTGGTAAGTGCAAGCCATCGTGGGAATTAGAGGGATTCCCTGATCTGCTGTGTTCAGGGACATTTCTCCGAACATAGTCGAACGCAACAGAGCAGGGAATCCCTCTAATCTATGGACAAGAGGTGATGCAGTGATATTAGCTGAGGTATTTTCAGCAAAGTTTTGCTGTAAATAGTATTTTAGGTTCCTTTTTTAGATATAAATATATCCCCCTGAAATATATTCATTCAAAATTAATTAAAAGTGAAGTTCACATTTTAAACCAAAATGGCCGGCACTCATGGTAACATAAACTGCTGTTGGGGAGGGAGACCGACTATCTCCACATCTGATAACAAAATGGTCGAAACTCATGGTAACATAAACTGCCGCTGGAGAGGGAGACGGGCTATCTCCACTCCTGGTGCTGGGATCTGCCACTTGGGAGGGAGGCCAACACACTCCTCTTCTAGTAATTCACTCTGTCACTGGGGAGGGAAACTGACACTCTGCTCCTGGTAACCCGAGCTTCCGCTAGGGTGGTAGATCGACTCCATCCAATCTGGGTGTTGCATTCTGCCACTGGGGAGCTAGTGGGGTAACCAGGGTCCCCATTATAAGGGGCTGCGGATCTGGGCTGAGAATACAGTTCTCTCCACATCCATGTGGCCAACATCGTTAGATTTAAAGTCTATTAAATCCATAATCTCTGGGACCTGCTGCTGTACAGAGTCAAATAATTGCTTCCACTCCATGGTGGAGTGGAAGTTCAAGCTTCCACTCCATGGTGGCAAGGTGGGTCAACTTGTGTTCCAGATCAATTGCTTTTGAGAGATCCAGTAGTTGTTCAATATTTTCCTGAATGTCATAGAGACAGAACTTGTGAGGACTTGCAAATTAAATTTTATCCTCAAAGGCCTCCCACAATAGGCCAGGGCCCTCACCCTCTGGAGGGTCATCATCCGCTAGCCATACCACCGTAAGGCCCGTTAAGAATCAACCAGTCACAATTCTTTCTGGACCAGCTCCTCTAATTTGAACACTCATTCTGCCAGGGGCTGCTCTCCCAAGAATGACATCCACAAATCAACTTCATCCCAAAATCAGTGAATAATGGTTGGTAGGGACTCTCCCCAGAAACCACAAACCTCCTCAATGACATTGTGCCTGAGTTCTTGTTGGATCGTGTCCTGATCCCCCCCTGTCAAGAAAGGGTCATCATATTGATACAGAGCTGCTTGTAGACTCTGCTGGAACTCCTCCTTGCATGAGAACGCTGCATGCGTGCTAGCTCTATCCATCTCTGTAAATTCCAGAAGGCATGCAAGGCTCCCAGTCATAATTTGGTGGTCTCCCAATCACTAGGAAGCCATCCCATCCCTGCCACCAATTGTGACGGAACTCCTGTACTCTGACCAAGTACCTCCATCCAGTTCACTTTCTACCTGCTTCAGCCCTAGTCACTGAAGCTTAACTGGGGCTCTTTCCTTCCAGGGAGGTATTGTACCCTCTGCAGCTTTCTTTCCAGGCAGGTATCACCTCCTCTGCCCTTTCCTGTATAGTGATTACATTCACAAAGACACTTGCAGCTCTCAGGCTTAGCTCTATTTTCAGCTTCTCACTGGTCTTAAGGGATCATGAATCCACCCAACATATCCAAAGACTCTGTTACTGGGATCCTTACAAATCCACAAAGGACAAACAGTTCCAAAAAGAACTAACATACCATACTTTATAGATTTTTTTTTGCTCAGCACTAGCCCATAAGCTCATTACATTCAGATTACTGTGACAACTTTAATAACATACAAATAACCAAATCACATTAAACAACATACATGAACTTGTAATAACATAGTGAAATATTTATAAAGGGGTGGGGAAAATAATAATTAACACAAAATATCTCTCCTGCATGAAGAATTAGCAATATGCAAATCTATCTGAATATGCAAATTAACAATACTTGAAATTCCAGTAGTGCATATAGCTGCTGCTGCCAACAGAGGGTGCTGTAAATGCTCACCAGCCCAATCTACCTTGTTTGTAGCAAGCATCAGTAGGACAAGAGAGCACATTTTACCACAACCAATTATATTATACACACCCTGCACTTATAATGGGCACAAGGTGACTAAAATATAAGAACAATTCAGGAACCTTGTAAATTTCCTTCTGCTTCTAGTGATGGTGACTACCATCACATTAAGTGTCTAGTTAATTTGCTTGTTTAAAAAAGTATTGTTTTAGGAATTTTCTTAAATGGAGAACTGGTGGGAGCCTAAAAAAAAGGTAGGACATTCCATAAAAATGTAATAAAGTATTTCCAATACTGTTTCAATATTTTAACCTTTATGAATAAATAACATGACTTTTATTAATAAACGTTTCTTTGTTATTAGTACAGACTGAAGTTATTAATATACTACTGTTATGTTTTATGAATAGAAGTTTATATTAATAAATAAAGTTAATTCCCATTTGACCCACAGGCACTGTTACCCTACAAACCACTGCTACCCTACAAGGCACTGTTCTCTACAAGTAGTTGTAAAAAAATTGCCTGTAGGCTTGTGTGGTCATAACTTATCAGAGGCTCATCCAGAACACATAGACAATTCCTCAAATGGTGAAAATCATTTGTCTAACCAGCAAGGCTTTGGAAATGGGCAGGTATTACCTCAAATCTGTTTCACAGAGATCCAGTACTGTCATTTATCTACATGCCAAATCCAATTTCTTTGTCTCCTTGCTTGTCATTGTTTAGTTGTTGTACTTTTTGAATTCTTTGACAGGTTAAACTACTCTTCACTACTTGTCTCCACCATTAAATGTTATGACCATAGTGGCTGTGCAATATTGTTTGAATTGTGGTTACTTGGTTACATTTTGCCTTTTAAACAAAAATAATAATTACTCTTACATTTTGATGATTGGAAATAATTTTTTGTTCTGAAAACTGAGAGATGACAATTATTCCCAACACTTAATGTATTGTGCAAATCTGTAGATTTACGTTCTTATTAAATAATAATGAGCTGCTGTAAAGGACCGTTCTAAGAATAGATTGGAAGTAGATTTGTGAAAGCAGGATATATTTGTAGAAAATTCATGCAGTTGCATAGTAAATACCGAGTTAGTTATGTGCAACACAGCAATAATGACAATAAATAAATAAATCTGATGGCCAAAGAGGTACATAACAGTAAATGGGATCATAGCTTTCTAAAAATATTTTTTCTTGAATTGTTCATTAATGGAGGTTAAGTTTTGTGATTCCATCACATAAGTAGACTGTATTTCTTGGAAGGGCACAAAGAAATGTTTTATTACTATTTTAGCAGTTTTGGTGAATTGTGCCTAGAACACAATATATTCAGGATGCTTCTACTAGGTAGGGTCAAGGGGACTTTTAAGTACTAGACCTGTGCATGGCAGAAATAAATTTAATTTTATCCAAAACTATTTTCGTCCATTAGTTGATTAGATTTAGATAAAATTTGACTGATATTTTTGGTCCAAACTTTCCATTCATATGAATGAAATACTGCTATTGCAGGCAAATTTTCCTTTAGTTTAGAAAGTAGATAAGCCCACATAAGGATACAAATTAGGGGGATATCT
The DNA here is from genome assembly GCA_933207985.1 of Pelobates cultripes. Taxonomy (NCBI): domain Eukaryota; kingdom Metazoa; phylum Chordata; class Amphibia; order Anura; family Pelobatidae; genus Pelobates; species Pelobates cultripes. The sequence continues at coordinate 53,800,338 of OW240914.1, forward strand.
ACTAAGCAGCTTAAAGATTACCCTTTTTCTTCAATTTGGTCTTTTAGCTGTTTAGTAGATTGTTCCATCATTTGGTACCCTTATTGAGATTGACTGTCTCCTCTCCAGTTCCTCTGGCTGCCACTGGGAAAGAAAGCTGATACTCTTCTCTCCCTGCATGCTGAACTGCCTGTCTCCAGTAACTTCACCTGCCGCCGGAGAGGCAGACCGACCGTCTCCGCTTCTGGTTACTCGGGCTGCCACTGGAGAGATTAGATTAGGATTTGCCAAAAACATCTAAAAAAGCTAGCCCAGTTCTGAAACAGCATTCTTTGGACATATATTTATCATAAACTAAGATAAATCTGTGCCAGAATGATGGGAAGAAAAAAGTATGGAGAAGGATTGGAGCAGGTCATGATCTGAAGGATACTACATCATCTGTATTGATGATGTGGCAGAAGCAGTCAGATGAAATTCTGAAGTGTATAGGGATATATTTCTTCTCCCAGTTAGATATTGTGCCCCCTCTGCCTTTGCCTTTACAGCTTCAGTCTGAGGAAGGTAACGACACCTCTGCCTGTAACGTAATTAGCTCCTGCTGTACAAATGCACTTGTGGCTCTCAGACCTAGCTCTCTTTTTGACTGTTCTAAAATGAAATTGCTAGAAACAGAAGTAGACGTTTGACTATGTCACTAGCACCTCGATTCTCCAAATCTGTTGTCTCTGGCCTTCCGACGCTGTCTGAGTCCGAACCTATGCAGTTAGGGGTTACTGGACTGTCTGAAGCAGAGAAACAGTATAGGAGAAAAGAGGGTCTTTGCTTATATTGTGGCAAAAAAGGACACATGAGAGATGCTTGTCCAATACGTCCGTAAAACTTCCACACCTAAGAACCTTTAGGGGACAGGTCTTAGGTGTAATGGATACATCCTCAAGCAATTCCCAAAGCAGATTTCTCCTTGACATTTACACCTTTTGCAATGAAAATAACTTTTCATGCAAAGCCCTGGTTGACTCCAGGTGCGGCTGGTAACTTTATTGATTTATATTTTATTAAGAAACACACTATACCAGTCAAGGAGAGACCATCACCTCTAGTGGTAGAGGCTAATGATGGGAGACCCCTATCTTAACCATTGGGTTAGGTAACCCTAACCCTATTCCTAAACCTACCCCTACCCTACCCCTAACCCTACCTCTAACCCTACCCCTACTGCTAAACCAACCCTAACCCTACCCCTACCCTAACACTACCCCTTACTCTACCCTAACCCTAACCCTAAACCTAACCCTACATTTACCCCAAGTCCCGAAGTTCCGAAATTTCGGAACCGAACTGAAGTTTCGAAGTGCCGAAGTCCAGAATTTCGGAATGCCGAACCAAATAATTTTCCCATGCACATCCCTAATAGGAGCTTTGCATAAGGAAGAGACATTACCTTCGACATAATCGCTTCCCCTTCTTGTCCCATCGTATTAGGTTTCCCTTTGCTCATCGAGCATAACCCTCATATTGACTGGACTAAAGGGGAAATACTGGAATGGGGTAAAGACTGTTTCTGACCCCTGAAATTGCAGTACGGTATTGGGAGGCTAGGGAGGCGTTTAGTAAAAGCCAGACTGACGTTCTTCCTCCACACAGGTCATATGATTGCTCCACTGATCTGTTGCCTGGGGCTATGCCTCCTAAGAGGGCAGTATAAAGTTTTAGACTTTAGAAAAACAGACTTTTCTAAAATTAGAATATGGGTAGAGGAGTCATTATCAGACTGGAGCAATTTAAATGGAGTCCAAGAAAAATGGGATTATTTAAAAGTTGCACTATTGAAGGCAACAGAAAATTGCATTAGGCTTGTCAGTAAAAGCAAAAAATTCAAGAAACCACTGTGGTACTCCGCAGATGTGGCCAAAATAGTTAAAAACAAAAAGTTAGCATTTAGGAATTATAAAAAAACCCAGAGTGAGGGAGACAAAATGATCTATAAGATTAGGCAGAAAGAGGCTAAGCAAGTTATAAGAGCTTCCAAATCACACACAGAAGAGAAAATAGCACAGTCAGTAAAAAAGGGGGATAAAACATTTTTAGATACATAAATGAGAAAAGAAAAGTAAAACAAGGATTAGTTAGATTAAAAACAAAAGAAGGAAGGTATGTAGAAGAGGATAAAGGTCAGGCTGACTGCCTCAATGAATATTTTGTTCTGTATTTACAGAAGAAAATGAAGGAAAGGGACCTCAGTTGAGAAAAAGGATAAATGAGTCATTTATTACACGTGAGTTTACAGAGGAAGAGGTTCTATCTCAACTGTCAAAAGTAAAGACAAATAAGTCAATGGGACCTGATGGAATACACCCAAAGCTATTAAAAGAGCTTAGTGGTGTACTAGCAAAACCATTAACAGATTTATTTAACCAATCATTGTTAACAGGTGTAGTCCCAGAAGATTGGAAGTTAGCGAATGTTGTGCCCATTTACAAGAAAGGTAATAGGGAGGAGTCGGGCAACTATAGGCCAGTAAGCCTTACTTCAGTAGTGGGGAAAGTGATGGAAACCATGTTAAAGGATAGGATTGATGAGCATCTAAAAACACATGGATTTCAAGATCAGAGACAACATGGGTTTACTTCAGGGAGATCATGCCAAACTAATCTTATTGATTTTTTTGATTGGGTAACTAAAATTATAGATCAGGGTGGTGCAGTAGACATTGCTTACCTAGATTTCAGTAAGGCTTTTGACACTGTTGCACATAGAAGGCTTATCAATAAACTGCAATCTTTAAGTTTGGATTCCAATATTGTTGAATGGGTAAGGCAGTGGCTGAGTGACAGGCAACAGAGGGTTGTAGTTAATGGAATATATTCAAAGCTTGGACTTGTCACCAGTGGGGTACCTCAGGATCTGTACTTGGACCCATTCTCTTTAATATTTTTATTAGTGATATTGCAGAAGGTCTTGATGGTAAGGTATGTCTTTTTTGCTGATGATACTAAGATATGTAACAGGGTTGATGTTCCAGGAGGGATAAGCCAAATGACAAATGATTTAGGTAAACTAGAAAAATGGTCAGAATTGTGGCAACTGACATTTAATGTGGATAAGTGCAAGATAATGCATCTTGGACATAAAAACCAAAGGGCAGAGTACAGAATATTTGATAGAGTCCTAACCTCAACATCTGAGGAAAGGGATTTAGGGGTGATTATTTCTGATGACTTAAGGTAGGCAGACAATGTAATAGAGCAGCAGGAAATGCTAGCAGAATGCTTGGTTGTATAGGGAGAGGTATTAGCAGTAGAAAGAGGGAAGTGCTCATGCCATTGTACAGAACACTGTTGAGACCTCACTTGGAGTATTGTACACAGTACTGGAGACCGTATCTTCAGAAGGATATTGATACCTTAGAGGGTTCAGAGAAGGGCTACTAAACTGGTTCATGGATTGCGGGATAAAACTTACCAGGAAAGGTTAAAGGATCTTAACATGTATAGCTTGGAGGAAAGACGAGACAGGGGGCATATGATAGAAACATTTAAATATATAAAGGGAATCAACACAGTAAAGGAGGAGACTATATTTAAAGAAGAAAAACTACCACAACAAGAGGACATAGTCTTAAATTAGAGGGACAAAGGTTTAAAAATAATATCAGGAAGTATTACTTTACTGAGAGGGTAGTGGATGCATGGAATAGCCTTCCAGCTGAAGTGGTAGAGGTTAACACAGTAAAGGAGTTTAAGCATGCATGGGATAGGCATAAGGCTATCCTAACCATAAGATAAGGCTAGGGACTAATGAAAGTTTTTAGAAAATTGGGCAGACTAGATGGGCCGAATGGTTCTTATCTGCCGTCACATTCTATGTTTCTATGTTTCTATGTTTCTATGTATATGCCCTATCCCCACAAGAAAGTAAGATCATGGATGAGTACATCAAGTACGTCCTTGCATTGACTTCAGGACATTACACAAGATTACTATAAAGAATCCCATTCCCCTTATATCCGAATTGTTTGATAGACTCCAGGGTGCTAAGATCTTTACCAAACTTGACCTTAGGAGTGCATATAATTTGGTGAGGATTAGGGGGATATGAATGGAAGACGGCATTTAAAGGACCACTATAGTGCCAGAAAAACATACTCATTTTCCTGGCACTATAGTGCCCTGAGGGTGCCTCCACCCTCAGGGTCCCCCCCCCCGCCAGGCTGGATGGAGAGGAAGGGGTTAAACTTACCTCTTTCTCCAGCGCCGGCTGAATGCACATGCGCGGCAGGAGCTGCGCGCGCATTCAGCCAGTCCATAGGAAAGCATTCACAATGCTTTCCTATGGACGCTGGCATCTTCTCACTGTGAAAATCACAGTGAAAAGCGCGGAAGCCCTCTAGCGGCTGTCAATGAGACAGCCACTAGAGGCTGGATTACCCTAACATAAACATAGCAGTTTCTCTGAAACTACTATGTTTATAGAAAAAAGGGTTAAACCTAGCTGGACCTGGCACCCAGACCACTTCATTAAGCTGAAGTGGTCTGGGTGCCTATAGTGGTCCTTTAACACTAGTAGTGGGCACTATGAATACATTGTCCTGCCCTTCAAATTATGAAATACTCCGGCCGTGTTTCAGGATTTTATTAACAATGTATTCAGGGACTATATCTATTAATTTGTTTTAGTTTACCTGGATGATATCCTTATTTATTCCCCAGACCTCCAAACTCATCATGAACATGTTAAGGAAGTATTACAAACATTGCTTGATAATGGACTTTATTGTAAACTTCAGAAATGCATATTTGATCAGCATGAGGTTCAGTTTTTGGGGTATAATATTTCTGCCTCTGGTTTACAAATGGATCCTCGCAAACTAGAGGCTGTTCTACACTGGCCGTTACCCAATGGGTTAATAGCCATCCAAAGGTTTATTGGTTTCTCTAACTATTACAGGAGATTCATCAATGGTTTCTCTTCGGTAATAGCCCCCATCACCAATATGACACGCAAGGCGGCTAATTGTACTATATGGCCTAAAGAGGCTTTTGAGCTTCTTAAACAAATGTTCGCATCTGCTGACATATTAAGACATCCTAACACTAGTATATCTTTACTACTTAAGGTTGACACCTCCGAGACAGGGGTCGGGGCTGTTCTTTCTCAGACAGAGAGTCAGGATGCCCCTTTGCATCCTTGTGGTTACTTCTCCAGAAAGTTGTCTCCTACCGAGCGTAACTATGACATTGGTAATAGAGAACTGTTAGCCATCATACTAGCGCTTAAAGAATGGTGACGTCTTTTGGAGGGTTCCACGGATCCCATTCTGATTATTACTGATCACAAGAACCTGGCATATATTGGGGATGCCAAACGACTGTCTTCTAGACATGCTAGATGGTCATTATTTTTGTCTCGCTTTAACTTCATCACCTACAGACCCAGTTCTAAGAACGTTAAAGCTGACGCCTTGTCTGAGAAATCTGACGTTGAATCAGATCTAGAACAAGAGACATCCCCTATTATTTCTCTTATCTTTTATTGCATCCACTGTCCTTTCTTTATCGTTCCCTTTGCTCCATGCTATCATGGTGGCTCAGCCCCAGGCACCTTGTAGCAAACCTCAAGATAAATTGTTTATTCCATTGTCTGGCAGGAAAGATGTGCCAGAGGTATTCCATGACAATGTGACCACTGGGCATCCGGGTATTAATAAAACTGTATCTGTCATTTTGGTGGGAGTCATTCAGGAGGAATATTAAAGATTATGCAGAAGCCTGCTCTGTCTGTGCAGTTTCAAAGGTTCCTCATAAACTCCCATGTGGATTGTTACAGCCACTTTCTATACCCAGTATACCATGGTCTCATTTATCAATGGATTTCATTGCAATGGGTATACAACCATCCTCATGGTAGTTGGCTTTTTTTTCCAAAATGGCACACTTTACTCCACATAAAAAATTGCCATTGTCTCAGGACCTGGTGCACATTTTTTTATGCGATATTGTAAGGCTACATGGTATTCCTCAAAATATTGTGTCTGACAGGGGTTCCCAATTTGTGTCACGGTTCTGGAGGGTATTCAATCAACAGTTGGGCATTGAATTGTCATTTTCCTCTGCTTACCATCCCCAAACTAATGGTATGGCTGAAAGAGCTAACCAATCACTTGAGCTCTATTTACTTTGCTTCGTGAATAGTACACAGTCTAACTGGGCTGAATTTTCAAAGAATAACGCTACCCATGACTCATCTAGTCATAGTCCGTCTTTTTGTCAATATGGGTCGTCATCCTGCTGTTCTCCCTGCTGTGTTTTCTGATACGGCTATCCCTAGTCTGGATGATCACTGTGACGAAGTGCCCTTCGCCACTTGTGCCTGGAGAGGACTGCTTGCCCGCCTCTTGCCCTGTGACTATGGCCCCTGGGATGTATTGCCCTTTAAAGACATGATTTGGGCATAATGGATTTGTGTTGTGCTGCTGGCCCTTTAAGAACCATCTGGGGACATACTGTGGAGTTACTGGGTGGCCACCATTTCCTGTATCAGAAGCACATGGTGAGAACAATGGATGGCGGCCATTTTAACTCACAGACACTGTTTGGACTTTTCAACACGGTGCCATCTCGCCAGTATTTGGTGCACAGAGACATCGTGCGGTGGTTTTGGACTATACAGCAGGGGACACATTATACAGTAATTGTTTTTCATTTAGCCTGTATATGTTCTGCAGAATCTGCATTAAACTGTATTTTCCAAAGTACTGAACGGATCTGGGTGAATTTTGGATATGTGGTTCACCCAGACCCCCCGGTTCCAAGGATATATTTTTATGGGGTTATTGCATGTTTTGGGGTCCCTGTGATGTATATTTTAGAAGTTATGAATGCTGTAAAAATTGTAATGTTTCTGGCCAGCAGATAATTGAGCTTTGTGTATTGTAGAAACTCAATTATCTAGGGGGCCCAGAGGAGGAGTTTTGTGTTGCATAAATTGTGAGTTCTGTGTGCCAGTAAATCAGTCTTGTTCCAGCATTAAGCCTTGGCTCATGTTTGGGGGAAGGGATACCTACACTCTGGGGATTGCTATAATCACTATACTCCCCAGGGTATGATCACTAAGTTCTGCTAAGAGCTTGTTCCTGTTCCTGCTCTCTGGAGAAAGAGAGGCTCACCCACTGGAAGCTGGATGCTGGCCTTGGGTCCAGGGTGGGTGGAGACAGCAGAGACCCCGGCGCAGTTGCATCGCTGGAAGTGGGGTCTGCAGTGCTGATGGTGTCGGTTGGAGTGCTTGGAGTCCTCAGCGAGCACTAGGAGCATCGATTGGCGGAGGTACTCAGTCGGAGTGCCAGCGTTCCGTCACAATCACCTTACCTCTATTTGTGATACCTGGACTAAGGTTCACTCCGCTGCTCGCTTTAAGTTTCATGCGGATAAACGGCGGAGTGCCAATCCAGTTTAGCAGGTGGGTGATCGGGTTTGGTTATTCTCACGCAACATCAGGTTGATGGTTCCCAGCTTGAAGTTTGCTCCGCGGTTCCTTGGTCCTTTTTGTGTGGTTAGGAGAATCAACCCTGTTTCTTTTCTCTGGTCCTTCTAGCGTCCTTACATATACCTAATAAATTTCATGCATCCTTGCTCAAACCGCTTGTTTGCAATCGGTACACAAGTTCGGTTGTTCCCCCTCCTCCTTTGTTTATTTCTGGACAGGAGGAGTACGAAGTCTCCTCTATCATTAATTCCAGGTTTTCTCATGGTTCCTTACAGTATTTGGTTGATTGGAGAGGTATGGGCCTGCTGTTTTCTGTTTGGCTTCTGATAACCATACTGGCTGTAAAGTTTGTTCTTTTCACACCAAGTTTCCTCTCAACCCTGGTCCTGCCCACCCGGTGGGCGGTCTTCAGGTTGGGGGTAATGTCACATATTAATCTGCACATAAAAATGTGGTTAATGGCATTTACCGTCCTGACAGGAAAAGTTGTGCCGAGCAGCATTCCCGTGCTGACAGGAAAAGTTGTGCCGAGCAGCAATCATGCACATGGAAACCTGGTTATTGCTTTTGGGGTCAAAGGATGGTTACGGCCAATCAGATCCACAGGAGGGGTATTTAAACCCAATTCTCCTTTTGCTCATTGCCCTGTCGTGGTTTCACCCTAATGGTAATCCGAGAGTGCATTCCTGATCTTGATTTTCTGGTATTTGACTTTGGCTTTGTTTTGACTTCCCTGAATTCTGGTATCCTTGACTTTTGACTTTCCCTCATCATTGTGTCTGGTTCTGTGTTCCTGACCTTGGTAAGTATTTTGACTATTCTTGTATACGTTAAGTCCGACCATTCTAAGGTCCGGTTATATGTTATCATTAGTCCTAGGTGTAACACAGTTCTGCGTGCTGGATCAACTTGTAATCCTGACATTAACAGATGAGGTTGAGAGGCATCGAATGACAGCTATCACTTTTTGGGAGCTCCTCATATTCTTAGAAAGAGCTGTACTTTAAGGGGACCGGGACATTCTACCCAGCACTCTGGAACTCTGCGACAGATCAGAGGCTAGCCGCGCCTCGCTGAACTTTTGACTTCCATATAATTTGGGCTAGTCATGTCCAATCCGTTGCTTTTTTGACAGAATGGGCGCTTTCCGGGGATGTATGACATGTGGGGGTGCTTCACGGTATTACATGTAATTTCAGGGTTTTGTGTCCTGCTTTCTGTGTCTGGAAGATAATTAGTTTAGCTGAGAGCTGACTCAATTATCTCCCAGACACAGAGGAGTCTGGGTGGGCTTGTGTTACTTTGAATGGAGATCCTATGCTGGGGGTCTGTGTATAAATTCAGTGTGGCTTGACCTTCTTCTTCACCCTTTACTAAACCTTGATAGTGATGTCCTGAACGGATCGCCAGCGAATAGTTCCCGGCGAACATAGCGTGTTCGCGTTCGCCACCGATGGCGAACATATGTGATGTTCGGTCCGCCCCCTTTACTAGTATTAGTAAATTGTGCCCCTACTCGCAATACAGCGAGTAGGGGCATGTCTATTAAACAGTGAGCAGCCTGTGGCCTGTGGTCTATTAAACAGTGAGCAGCCCCCCGGCCCCCAACCCTGAGCGGTGGGTGGGGGCCCTAAAAATACCAATAAGGGGGGACCTATTGTCCCCCCCCGGCCCCAACCCCTGAGCGGTGGGTGGGGGCCCTAAAATGAAAAATAAGGGGGGGACCTATTGATAATGACCATATTGATAATGAGGGGGGGGGACCTAATGCCCCCCCTGGCCCCCACCCCTGCGCGGTGGGTGGGGGCCATATTGATAATGAGGGGGGGGACCTACTGCCCCCCCCCGGCTCCCACCCCTGCGCGGCGGGTGGAGGCCAAATTGATAATGAGGGGGGGACCTACTGCCCCCCCGGCCCCCACCCCTGGGCGGCAGGTGGGGGCCACAAAGATAATGAGTGGGGGGACCTACTGTCCTCCTCCCCGGCCCCCACCCCTGGGCTGCGGGTGGGGGCCCTAAGCAAATCCCCCCCCAAGGTGACTAGGGGTCCCCAAGCCCCTAGTCACCCCCACCCTCCCAAATAAAAAGTCCCTACCTACCCCCCTCACCCTAAAAAATAGTGAGGGGGGAATAAAATAACTAACCTGTAAAATAAAAGTAAACTTACCATTCGTCGTCTTCTTTTTTCTCAAATCTTCATTTTTCAGCCCCAAAAAAGGCCAAATAAAAAACCATCATAACCGTCGAATTGAAAATAAAATAAAAATAAAAAAAAAACGAAAAAGAAAAAACCGAGCACAAAAAAATAATCCATCTTCACCCATGGAGGGCTCCGAGCAGACTGAGCTCTGCAGGGCGGAGGAAGGCTTATAAAGCCTTGCCACGCCCTGCAATTAGGCTAAGAACACTGATTGGTGGGTTTAAGCCAATCAGAGTGCTCTTTGTCATTTTACACAGCGTGGGAAAATTCAAAAGAACTTTCCCACGCTGTGTAAAATGACACAGAGCACTGTGATTGGATGGCTTGAAAATGACACAGAGCACTGTGATTGGATGGCTTGAAAGCCATCCAATCACAGTGCTCTGTGTCATTTTACACAGCGTGGGAAAGTTCAATTTTCCCACGCTGTGTAAAATGACACAGAGCACTGTGATTGGATGGCTTGAAATCCATCCAATCACAGTGCTCTGTGTCATTTTACACAGCGTGGGAAAATTCCAAAGAACTTTCCCACGCTGTGTAAAATGACACAGAGCACTGTGATTGGATGGATTTCAAGCCATCCTCCCCCCCCCACCTTCAACCAATAAGAGTCCCTGTGGGTTTTAAAATTCGCCTGCCCATTGAAGTCTATGGCGGATCACCCGGTTCGCGGGTTCGCGAACATTTGCCGAAGTTCGCGTTCGCCATTCGCGAACCAAAAAATTCACGTTCGCAACATCACTAAACCTTGACTAGTGTTTGGGTGAGACAGCAATACCTTGTGCACTAGGGTATAATCACTCTGGAGCTGTTCACAATTGGAAAGGGACAACCTAGTTGGTAGTAACCCATCTTCACAAGGATATACCCCTACACAAACAAAATAAAACTAAAAACATTTTGAAATGCAACACAATACAAAGAATTAAACGTGCCTGCTTTAGAATGAACATCAATCCAAAGAAAGGCTCTCATGATGCACAATGGGCCACTTATTACAATTTTTCCCTGAGGCCAGGAAGCCATAGGGGACTGAGAAAATATGGAATTGTTTCCAAGACTGGTTTTTGTACCAGGCTGGCCCTCGACACCTTGTTATGAGTAACTCATACCTTCTCAAAATACTTATAAAAATTGTGGACTCACATTAGCTTTCAAATGCTGTGCACTGCTTTGGAGATTTGGGAGGCAGCAACTTGGAAGCCTCCTGTTTTGTTAGGGAACTATTCATTTACATATTAAGCTTCTTAGCAGCAAGGCTGCTTACCATGGGTGCTCTTTGTTAATAACTCCCGTTCTGGGTGTAAGGGCATGTGTTATTATTTCTCCAAAAAGAAAATATTTAACAGCAGGACACCACTAAGTCACTCTAAACAAGGTCAGGTGTCCAGTTATGGTCTGCTGTTAAAAGTACAAGGTAGCGATTTCAGCGATCTCAAGGGGCCTAACTCCAAATCTTACTGAAGAAAGAGAGGTGCTTGGCTCAACAAGCAAAGCAAATGACACAGCCTAAAAAAGGTGTATGTGACTCACTGTATCTCCTGGAGAGTAAAGTAGCCTAATACATACAGTCAGGGCCAGATTAACATAGGGGCTAATGGAGCTGCAGCTCCAGGCCCAGGCTCATGGAATAGGCCCATTAAAAAAAAAAAAAAAAAAAAAATTTACATTTTTTTCTTTTCGTTTTTTTTTTACACACTACTCTTAGGTTTGCCACCTGACTGGTATTTTACTGGCACAGCTGCTATTTGAGGCTGCCTGGCCAGTGCCAGTATTGCAGTTATACAGGCAATACAAATGCAGGTATTTTTCTCAGTATAAACGGAAATTACTCTGCAATATCAGCACCGGCCAGTAGGGGTCACTGTGTGTGGAGAGAGGCAGGGATAGGAAGTTACAGCATATCCCTCCCTGCCTTTATCTACTATTCACTGATCCTTGGGGGAGCAGCTACACAGCACAGAGAGTCCAGACAGGAGCTCTACAGCTCAGGTAAGTGAGGGATGGGGGAAAGGCAGCAGGGAGACATGGGGACACTGAGACACTAGGGGACACTGTGATACTAGGGAACATATGGGGACACAGACACTAGGGGATACTGGGAGACCCGGGGACTCAGAGAAAAAATGGGGACACTGAGACACATGGGGACACTGTGAGACCTAGGGACATAGGGAGACACTGAGACATTGGGACATGGAGACACTAGGGACACAGTGTCCCCATGTCTCCCAGTGTCCCCTAGTCTCCCAGTGTCTGTTTCCCCATGTTTCAGTGTCCCCTAGTCTCCCAGTGTCTGTGCCCCCATGTCTCCCAGTGTCCCTAGTGACTCAGTGTCTCCATGTGTCTCAGTGTCCCCAAGTGTCTCAGTGTCCCCGGGTCTCTCAGTGACATGGGGACACTGGGAGAAATGGGAACACTGGGAGACTAGGGGACTGGGTGACATGGGGACACTGACACTGTGATACATAGGGACACTGAGAGACTGGGTGACTTGAGAGACTGAGACACTGGGAGACAGGGAGACACTGGGAGCAATCCATCTATACAGCAGAATCAAACTGTGAGTAGTTTGTTGGTGATTTTACAGAATTTTCTCTTATGTCACTCCTTATGATTTATATCATGTGATGTCACACATAACTAATTAATTATTCAAATGTATAAGGCTGGTATTTTTTTCCAAGAAAGGTGGCAACCCTAACTACTCTTCACATACTCTTGCTTAAAGGAACACTAGAGGGTCAGGAACACAATCATGTATTTCTGACCTTATTATGTTAAAACCACAATTTAGACCCCCTGGCCTCCTCTTGCCTCCCTAAATATAGTAAACTCTTACTTGTATTGACATCATCAGAAGTGGTGGTCTGTGCAAATTACAATGCTTCCTCATAGGATTGGCTGAGATTGTCAACTAGGCAGATCAGGGGCAGAGCCAGCACAAGTCAAACATAGCCATGGCCAATCAGCATCTCCTCATGAAGATAAACTGATTCAATGCATCTCTATGAGGAAAGTTCAGTGTCTGCATGCAGAGGGTGGAGACATTGAATGGCAGTGCTGCACACTAGGCAGTACTGCCCCATGAGGCACCTCTAGCAGCCATGTAAGGAGTGGCCATCAGAGTTATTTTCTCTGAAAAGACAGTGTTTACTGCAAAAAGCCTGGAGGGAATGATTGTACTTGCCAGAACAAATACAATGAGCTGTAGTTGTTCTGGTGACTATAGTGTCCCTTTAAGTTTGGAAGCTTAAGAGGGATGCACGAGAACAAAACCTGTGTGGACTGGCTGACAATAAAATAAGTTTAGATAATGCAAACTTTGGTCTCTCTAACACTGTGGCATGTCCCCTTTCTTCTACACTAACTACATACACCTTTTCTCTGTCTCAGACTATATACCAGGAACTTCTGCCTGCTAGTAAGATGATAAGGAGAAAAGTTGACATGTGAGTGCTAGGGGACAGTCCTTAGAAAGCGTGGAGTAGGCGCATCATTTGATGCATTTATGCCAAGCTCAGGGTGCTGCCTGCAGAGTATGCTCTTAGTTGGACAGCCTGCATGATAGTCAGGCAGTCTGACATGCATTCATGCCAGGCTGGCCTTCCAATTCTTTGGACAAACATGCCCCCTTTTTGGGCATACCCCTTTTGGCAGGTCTGGTCACGTGATTCGCGCCAGTGACACACTCTTTTACCCTGCCCATTGACTTCCTGCTTCACAGGACACTGCTGTTAGGGGGTATGGATTTACTTGAAAGATGAAAGCATAAATTAGAGAGAAATTAGCATAGAGTATGTGTTTTTGTATAGCTGCATCCTTTGAGTTTCCCTCCAACATCATCTCCATCAGATACATGATGCTTGGGAGGTATGATTGTTTTAGTGTTTTTGGTCGATAACAGGGCTCGAGTCCTGCAGGAACGCATGGGAACGGCGTTCCTGCACTTTTTCCAAAGCAGGAACGCCGTTCCCGCTAGTGATCCTGCAGGACCGGCCCTGCTACCTGCACAGAGGGGCGGTCACACGCTGTGTTCCCTCTCCAGCTATAATTCTCGCGAGACCCGCGGCTGTTACCATGGCAACGCTCCGCACAGGCGAGTCTCGCGAGAGTTAGAGCTGGAGAGGGAACACTGCGTGTGATGGCCCCTCTGTGCAGCGAGCGGCTGGCTCCCTCCACCCGGACCACCAGGCGATCTCCCCCCTCCCTGACAAGGTAAGAAGCAGGGAGGGGGGATAAATACAAATTATACATAAAGTAAAAAAATGCTTCCCCCCCCGCACTCACACACCCATCATCCAGCACTCACACACCCATCATCCAGCACACTCACACACCCATCATCCAGCACACACACACACATCATCCAGCACACACACACACACATCATCCAGCACACACACACACATCATCCAGCACTCACACACCCATCATCCAGCACACACACCCATCATCCAGCACACACACACCCATCATCCAGCACACACACACCCATCATCCAGCACTCACACACCCATCATCCAGCACACACACACCCATCATCCAGCACTCACACACCCATCATCCAGCACACACACACCCATCATCCAGCACACACACACCCATCATCCAGCACACACTCACCCATCATCCAGCACACACACACCCATCATCCAGCACACACACACCCATCATCCAGCACTCACACACCCATCATCCAGCACTCACACACCCATCATCCAGCACTCACACACCCATCATCCAGCGCTCACACACCCATCATCCAGCACACACATCATCCAGCACTCACACACCCATCATCCAGCACACACATCATTCAGCACTCACACACCCATCATCCAGCACTCACACACCCATCATCCATCACTCACTCAAACACACATCATCCAGCACTCACACACACACATCATCCAGCACTCACTCACACACACACACATCATCCAGCACTCACTCACACACACATCATCCAGCACTCACACACACACACATCATCCAGCACTCACACACACATCATCCAGCACTCACACACATCATTCAGCACACACACACACACACACACACACACATCATCCAGCGCGCGCGCACACACGTCATCCAGCGCGCGCGCACACACGTCATCCAGCGCGCACACACACGTCATCCAGCGCGCACACACACATCATCCAGCACACGCTGCATTCATTATACACACTCTTCACTCACTACAAACACACTACATTCACTATACACCCTCTGCATTCACTATACACCCTCTGCATTCACTATACACACTCTGCATTCATTATACACATTCTGCACTCACTACACACTACATTCACTATACACACTCTGCATTCACTACAAACACACTACACACACTGCATTCATTGTACACACTCTGCACTCACTAGAAACACACTAAATTCATTATACACAATTTGCACTTACTACAAACACACTACATTCATTATACACACTCTGCACTCACTACAAACACACTACATTCACTATACACACTGCACTCACTACAAACACACTACACTCACTACAAATACACTACATTTGTTATACACACTGCACTCACTACAAATACACTACATTCATTATACACACTCCGCACTCACTAAAAACACACTGCATTCATTATACACACTCTGCACTCACTAAAAACACACTGCATTCTTTATACACACTCTGCACTCACTACAAATACACTACAATTATTATTCACACTGCACTCACTGCAAACACACTACATTTATTATTCATACTCTGCATTCACTACAAACACACTACCTTCATTATACACACCCTGCACTGCACTATATGCATAGGAGTGTAATTTAAAAAAAAAATTTTTTAAGGGGGTGGGGGGGGAGGCGGGAATCTTGGGTGAGTTCCCACACCTTTTTCCCCAGGACTTGACCCCTGGTCGATAAGATTCTGTAAATAGGCCCATCATAATTGTCAGCACCAGGCCCACTGGGCTCTTAATCTGGCCCTGCATACAATGCGTGTATATCTTGAGTATAAGTGAGTAGAATATTACTCATAGATAATTTGCCATAGCAGCATAATAAAGACAAAATAGTAGTCTAAATAGGAGAAAAAAAATATATATTCAAGTCAAGGTCTGTATTATGTCAACTTACATTGCCTCACATTGCCATTATACAGACCAGGACCGCCGGGTTTATTAAAAGCCCGGCGGTCCTGTTGGGGGCTGGCCGCGAGCTCTTACTTACCTTTGTAGCAGCTCCGGTCAGCTCCCTGTCAGTTATGTGCAGCTCCCCCGGTCAGCTACCAGTGTAAGTCTCTCGACACCCGCGGCCGTCAGCTCGTTGCCACGGGAGGGGGGACACAAAATAAATTAATAAATAAATATTAAAATAATTTAAATAATAATATTTTAAAAATATTAAAATAATTATATTTCTATAATATTAAAAAAAATTAAAATAATAAAAATGCCCTCCCCCACCCAGTTTACACACACACTACACACACACACTCTGCATTCACACAAACACACACTGCATTATATACACAGAGTGTGTATGTATATAATGCAGAGTGTGTGTTTGTATGAGTGTGTGTGTATATAATGCAGAGTGTGTGTGTATATAATGCAGAATGTGTGTATATAAAATGCACACACTCTGCATTATATACACATACACTCATACAAACACACACTCTGCATTATATACACACACTGCATTCATTATATACACACACACAATGCATTCATACAAACACACTCTGCATTATATACACACACACTGCATTCATTATATACACACACACTGCATTCATTATATACACACACTACACAAACACACACAAACACTGCATTCATGATATACACACACTACACAAACACACACAAACACTGCATTCATGATATACACACACTACACAAACACACACACACTGCATTCATTATATACATCAGTCAAATCTACGATCCACGGTATATAGCATTTCCATCATATATCGCAATGTCTTATTCTTTCATTTATGGACTTGGTACTGTTCTGAGGCAGTCACATTCACATTTGTTACCATGTGTTATGGCCAATCTGTATACTTGCTCCCATGATCGGTATTTTACTTATTTGGAGCACGACTACCTATTCGCTAAACCTTTTTAGTAACACTCCACACTCCTATGTTCAGTATATGTATCGTCATGTTCCCTGGTACAAACCCTAGTGTACCAGGCTTTACCATACCATCATACGATCCCCTTGATTCTACGTCAAATAATCATGTATTATGCACTAAAGGTTATTTTCTCATCGCTGTTATATTCTACTCAATCAAATTCATCATCCTAACCAACCCTTGCTATTTAAGCATGGCTTCACTAAACCTACATCAACTCCACTCTAACTGTTCTATGTTACATCAGCCAACGCTGGCACGCAATTCCTCCGCCATGACATACACAGGCCCACGCCCACACCCGGGGATCCTTAATTCCCCACATATACACCCCCTTCCCATGCTGTCACGACCATATAATTAAATATTCTAAGTCCTACCAGGATAGCTCAAAGTACCCTCATAGCTTGGTATTTCATATCACCCTATACGTATTTTAGCTACAGAAGTCACAGGACAAATTAGCGGTCACCAGTGTCGTCTCTAGGATTCATTTTTAGGTGGGGCACATGGAGGGCCAGGGACAAAAGTAGGGGGGGCACATTTAACCCCGCCCTCGCCGCAGTTTGACCCCGCCCCTGTCGCATGTTAAGCCCCACCCCTGACACAATGTGTTTTGTTTTTCTAATAATCCCTGGTGGAGGATTCATTATTTTCCACACATTACCCTTGATACAGTGCCATAGTTGCCAACATTTGAAAAAAAATTCCAAGGACATTTTGCAGCACAGCTATCAATTAGCTGAGCATATACTCCATGCCCCAATCTATAGACTACTAGTAACTGTCAACAGCAGCTCCCAGACGCGTGTAACAGGGCTAAAGTGTGCGGCAGCTCACACAGATGATTCAGCGGTAAATTGCACTCGCTGGCAGAGCCAAACTGGGAATCCCTGGGAATCCAAAGCAGCCCTGGAAAAAAAATGTATGCCATTCCTACAAGTCAAAATATATGTATGTATGTGTGTGTGTGTGTGTGTGTGTGTGTGTGTGTATATATATATATATATATATATATAGTACAGTAAGCACACAAGCTCACTGACATGCGCAAATAGGCTTACTGACAGACAAAACTCTGACTCACACACAAGCTTACTACAGACAAACTCACTTGTATAAACAGAAGGCTTGCTACAAAGAAGTTCAGGGACACACACAAGCTCACTAAAGACAAGCTCACTGACACACACATGCTCACTAAATAGAAGCTCACTGACACACACAAGCAGTACCATTTTCCTACACAACAACTCACAGGAATTTTAATTATTGATAGACTGCTGAGTCCACACACACACTGACTGCTGAGTCCATACACACACACAGACTGCTGAGTCCACACACAGACTGCTGAGTCCACACACAGACACACACTGCTGAGTCCATACACACACACAGACTGCTGAGTCCATACACACACACACAGACTGCTGAGTCCATACACACACAGACTGCTGAGTCCATACACACACACACACACACAGACTGCTGGAGTCCATACACACACAGACTGCTGAGTCCATACACACACAGACTGTCCATACACACACACTGCTGAGTCCATACGCACACAGACACTGCTGAGTCCATACACAGACTGCTGGTCACACACACACACTGCTGAGTCCATACACACAGACATACACAGACTGCACGAGGTCCATACACACACACAGACTGCTGAGTCCATACACACACACACACACAGACTGCTGAGTCCATACACACATATACACAAACACACAGACTGCCGAGTCCATACACACTCACAAACTGCTGAGTAAATACACACACACACACACACAGATTGCTGAGTCCATACACACACACACAGAGACTGCTGAGTCCATACACACACACGCAGACTGCTGAGTCCATACACACACACACAGACTGCTGAGTCCATACACACACAGACTGCTGAGCCAATACACACACACAGACTGCTGAGTAAATACACACACAGACTGCTGAGTCCATACACACACACAGACTACTGAGTCCATACACACACACAGACTCTGCTGAGTCTACACACACACACAGTATAAAGCAGACCTACACATATGGCTCAGGTTCATACCACACTGGAATAGTAGGCCAGGTTATTCCCGCCATTTCTCAACATTCCCAGTGACATGGACCAATGCAGCCACACACACTCTGTTCACAGTCAATTTGGTGATTTTTGGTTCTGAGATTCCTGGCCAGTTGAGACTCTTGGTTAAAATCTTTCCCTTCCTCCTCAGCATTGTTTGGAATCTACCCCATAGTGCCGCCTACAAGGCCTGGGGGTATGAATGGATAGGGGAAACTGTCAAGTGCTTCTGTGACAATGGAGCAGCCGGCGATACCATCAATAAAGGCAGATCCTCATCCTTGACAATCATGGCTTATTGGACATCTCACCTGGTAGGTAGCAACACTACAATTTCACATCACATGGGCACAAATTCACGGTCGTATGTACAAGCAGCTGACACTTTATCTAGCTCTAATTTACAAGACTTCTTCTAAGCCCACCCAACAGCCAACAACAGGCCTGTGGACTCCCCCCCCCCCCTGCATTCCATGGCTTAAATCCTGGACTAACTCGCCTCATGGCATTTGGCAAATTTCTGGATGGAGCTGCCCTCTCCGTTTATACATCACGAGCATACAATAGAGATTTCACCTTTACAACAAATTTACCACCGAATACCATAATACCGATATTCTTTCACTACACGCCATTGTGACACTCCTCTCCATTTTGCCCCCTCAATTTAAAACTCTCTTTTAACAAAATTTTACCTGACTGGAATACAACACCATATCTTAAGTGCCTAGCCTAGTACCAAACAGTTCACATCCTCTTACCATGTGACAAACGTACAGAGATAAGGTACTATCCTACGGACAATAAGGTGCCCGGTCAAAATGCCAGACCTTTACAGGTTATCACTAACTGGACTAAACCTCAATATGCCCCTATTTACACTGCAGGGCAAACCACTCACTACAGCTAAATTCATAATGTATCTCAGAACACTCTAAGCTAGGTGAGGACTCAACCACAATGCCTTTTTGGGACATTCGTTCAGAATCGTGGCAGCATCAGCTGCTTCTAGACAAATGTCCCTGCTCACATCATAAACATTAGGATGCTGGAAATCTGCAGTGTATTACTAGATACATACCACAACCAGAGCTAGACTTCAGTAGACAAGCCTTTATGGATCTTGCTACGTAGAGATATGTAATAAAGGTTATTTTATTCAGTTTTTGCCCTCTTTTATTACAGGCCTACCCGATACGTCGGTTTCGGCACTCCACTCCATAACTTATCATAGATACGGCTTTGGTCCCCGACTACAAATTGGGAGGCGGAGCCTGAAGTTTTGGGAGGGATTACCCAGCTATTTAAACTCAGGCCCCCTACACCACAGGGCTGATGCTGCCGGGTTCATCCCTCCCACCTCTCCCACTATACATATTACTATTAAAGGTGGGCTCTCTTTTATAACAGGCATACCCGATACGATGATTTTGGCACACCACAACCGACTTGCTCATATATCTAACTTATCATAGATACGGCTTTGGTCCCCGACTACAAATATATATATGACTGAATGAAACAGTCCCAAATGATATGACATCCAAAGGATCCACTTGTGAAAAAAAATTTAAAAAGTGTATACATACTATCAAATGGAATCCTTTAATTAAAATAAACAGATATAGGTACAGGCTCTAATTTAGTTATATCCAGCAAATTGGCAACTGTATCATTTCTCAACAGAATGCCATTAGTCTTGATGTTTTTAGTCCTCTCTGTGGATATTCAAAATCATGGTGGTGGAGGATTCAGTCTGTCAGAGGGTAAATAGTTTCAGGGAGAGAAGGAAAGATTCCAAATAGGCTGCTGGAAAAGCCAGCAGTGAAAAGTTAATTACACAGCCTCTTGAGGAAGACCTGAAGAGGTTGAAACATCGGTCGGACATTTAATTATGTTGGACATTAAATACCAGTAATTATTTCTAAAGACCACAGAGTGCATCTCATCGTTATTCATTATATATATATATATATATATATATATATATATTTATTGTCTCCTATTCAGACTACTATTCTGTCTTTATTATGTTGCTATGGCGAATTTTCTATGAGTAATATTCTACTCACCTATACTCTAGATATATACGCTTTGTATCTATTAGGCTACTTTACTCTCCAGGAGATACAGTGAGTCACATACTCCTTTTTTTGCTGACTAGAGTTGAGCGAACCTGGACTGTAAAGTTCGGGTTCGTACCGAACATTAAGTTTTTTGGACCCCAGACCCGAACACGGACATATCACTGTATGTTCAGGTTGGAGTTCAGTGTTCGGCAATTTAATGGCGCGTTTTGAAAGGCTGCAGGGCAGCCAATCAACAAGCGTTTGACTTGTGTGCCCTTAGAAGCCATCACAGCCATGCCTACTAATGGCATGGCTGTGATTGGCTAGTGCAGCATGTGACCCAGCCTCTATATATAAGCTGGAGTCGTGTAGTGCCGCACGCACATGAGGTCTTCTTAGTGTAGGGAGAGGATGCTGCCGCTGTGAGGGACAGCTTAGGAAAGAATTCTGCAAACTAGTACATTAGTGGGTTGCACTTCATATCTGAGAGTCAAATAGAAGCGTCAAATACTGCTGTCACATTGCAGTTTTAAAACGTATAATTTTTGGGGCGCTTAGAGCGCACTTGTAAAAATTCTTATTTTCTGGGTGCTAATCTGCTAAATAATACATTTTGTGCGTGCTCTTCATATCTGAGAGTCAAATTGAAGCGTCTAATAGTGCGCTTACAGCGCAGTTGTAAACATTCAAATTTTCTGGGTGCTAATCTGCTAAATAGTACATTTTGGGGCCTGCTTTTCATATCTGAGAGTCAAATCGAAGCGTCTAATAGTGCGCTTACAGCACACTTGTAAAAATTCAAATTTTCTGGGTGCTAATCTGCTAAATAGTACATTTTGGGGCATGGACTTCATATCTGAGAGTCAAATAGAAGCGTCTAATAGTGCGCTTACAGCGCACTTGTAAACATTCAAATTTTCTGGGTGCTAAATAGTACATTTGGGGTGTGCACTTCATATCTGGTGTATGTGTGGAACACTGGCTAGTTACCGCTTCTTAAGAAAGTCTAAAGACAAATAAATGTTGCCTATTGTGCAGGTAGTATACAAGGCAAGACTCAGACAAATCATTCGCTTTACATTTTCCTGTTGACATGTTAATTATCTTAGACCATTAAAATTCAATAATCAATGAAAAAACACACTAAGTGTCATACAACAATATGTATTATAGACAAGTTAAAAACAAGACTACAAGTCATGCTATAAAAAAATTAAACAAGTTTTAAAATCTATGGGCCAACCAGTGGCTATAAAAACAAAGTTTTACTGGTTACATTCATGACTACACACTCTAGTGAACAGGACCTTCATGTAGTGTGTTCTTTTTAAAAAAAATTATACAGCATCCTTTCATGTGCTTTTCAGATGTCATATTGTTAATTACCAATTTTTGTTTAGCCTGATAAAATAAGTGTTATTGTGATTGCTTCATATACAGAAGCATTAATATTTCAATATTGTGTAAAGACACAACTACAAAGTTAATAACCAAACACCAAAACAACGTGCCAGACAATCTACCTGTGCATGGCTAGTGTGATACAATAAGTATACATCTTAAAAATGTAATAATGGGAAACTCTCTCTACTCTCTTCTTTCTATCTCCACCTCTTTCTTCCACCCTACCATTAACAGAGATATAGCATGCTACAGGAGCCACCATACGCAAAGTTAGGGTAGACGGTTACACAAGTTTTATAGACTTTTTAGTTTTTGTTATACTTAAACAAACATACAAATGTATGCAACTTGACAACTATGGATGCCTTATGGCTAACGACAATACTGGTAAGGTAAACAAGAGCTTGGGTACGAAAGGCTGGAATGGCTTACATACAGTACTGCGCACCAGGTATTGTGAACATGTCAAGTGCTTCAGTTATAAAACAAGTTTTAGTATATAACCAAAAATCCCTTGACAAGTGGCCAAACGAACCTAGCGCCACGAAGGTTGTTGGATCTGCTTAGCAATGTTACCTGTATGTATATGCATGAATATGTACAATTATAATGTGGATCAACAGGCTTCAGCGCAAGCCGAACTGCTTATATGGCTCACGCCAATTTTGTCAAGATGAAAAAATAAAGTATATAAAAAAAAAAAATGCAATAACCCACAGAAGATGGGCGAGAATTGTTTTTGCAAATGGAACTTTGATTCGAATTTACTACATCGGTCACTTGTAATATTGTTTCACACTTACAACACTTGTTACACAGATCTAAGTGATAGAAAACAGATTGATATTTTCTACACTAGAAACTACCAGATAACAAACTGCTATATTTAAACCAATGGTTATCAATGGCTCAGAGGTACTTAAACAATATTGTAATTCTGGGGCAATACCCTCACAAGTCAAACTGAGAGGTCAGTTTATAGGGAAAACTGTTGCCTGGATACAATTCTAAAACAATTTCCATATGTCCTTTGCAGACTTTACATGCCGGAATAACACAGGTGCCAACTCCTGTTGCATTCTGCAGTCTGCATACCGGCAAGAAGGGCAGGGTTGAGGAGTGGGTGGAAGATGATGTGGAGTATGATGAGGTCCTACACCCCACATGGAATCAAGGTCATGCGTAGTGACGTGTGCAGTTTGGAGGAAGAGGCGCTGGTCGCACAGAGGCACCAGCACAGCATAAGAGGGAGCAGGGTGCAAAAGCGGAGCGGCCATCCCCTAGCGCTAGTCGGCATGTATTATCTTTAGAATTCCCACAGTTATCCAAGTGACCGTTGAAGCGATAAAAAGAACCATAACAGATTTAACGAGCCATTTGCAGTTTCGCAGTCCGGTGACAGGGACCCAGACACTGTCTTTGCGGCAGTCGGACAACCGGGACCCAGTATGCCTGATGTAAAAGTCAGGAGTCACAGTATGGAATGGTTTAGCAGGGTCTAGGGCAGGGTAACCACACGCCCCCTGGTGTTGAGCACCAGCATTTGTGCGGCCACATACCAGGACCCTGATGCTGTCACGATTAGGGGAACCTAACACGCTGACACACACACACACACACACACAGAAAAGGTGCCGTACCGGACCTTAGAGTGGCCGGGCTAAGCACGCTAAGAATAGTCAGGAGACAAGCCAGGTAAAGGGAGCCAGAAAACGGGAGAACGAGAAACAAGCCGAGGTCAAAGGAGTGGAGAAGACAGGATAAACGGAATAACGAGCCAAGTAATCGGTAACCAGAGAGCAAGACGAGAACACTACGCTACAGGTATCACAAGACCACAACAGGGCACTGAGGGACAGGAAAGGTAAGTATAAATACCCTAGGCTTAATTCTGATTGGATAACTTCCAATCAGAATTAACAATCACACGTGGGGGATATCTATACCCCCCACTGTGATTGTGGTACTGTTTCTTTAACGCCGGGTCACACACGTGACCCCGGCGTTTACTTAACTCCTGGACCTCCCAGCGTGCAGCGTTATACATGCTGCCGCTGGGGGGCGTGGAGGACGCTGGCGGCGAGCGGCACAGAGGAGACGCCGCTCGCCGACAGGTAAGCAGAGAGGAGACCGCGGGCGGCGATGGACTGAGGGTGAGTGCTGCAAGTGGCGTGCAGCCTCCCCTCCTCGCCGCCCGCGGCTCCCTGACAGATGCAGCTTCAGTAAAAAGAGTACTGGATTCCAGAAGCCATTACCAGACTGATCCGCAGCTTGGAACAGGATGTGACATTCACTCTAGCGGTTGTGCGCACTTTCGGCGTTCTCACCCTGCTGCTGCTCGCCTGTCTGCGCTGCAGCGTAACTTTGGCCTTCCAGCTCACTGCCTCATATGCGACGTGCCCACAAGGTGGAACTCTGCCTTGCACATGCTGGAGAGACTGTTTGAGCAGCAGCAGGCGATAGTGGAGTTTCAGCTGCAGCACGCACGGGTCAGTGGCTCTACACCAGACTTCCCTCCAATTGATCAGCGTTAAAGGATTTCAAGTGGACTCATTACAATTACAGGGCCTCTAAAGAGTCCTTTATTGTTATTTGTCGTCACTACCTTCTCGCGTCGGGAGTGGGTCATTTGTGCGCCTGCTGCCTTCCTTGCATGTGGTAGCTGTTTGTTAGGGTCCTTGTACGGAATCGAACCCTGATTCCCCATTACCCATGGTCACCATGGTAGGCGCAGTCAATGGCATCGAAAGTTGATATGGATTGACATACGAATGTGTTGTCGCCTTCTCGTTGGGGAGCACATTGAAAAAGTGCTCTAGCATAACAAGCTGGGTGATCTCTTCCGGGAACTTGGCTTGATGGGAGTTGAACCAGTTCTGGGTGGCCCTTGTGATGCCACTGTGTATACCCAGATATATCAGAGCTGCTGCAGAAAGTGCAGGCCATCTGTGCGCGCTTTTGGCATTCTCACCCTGCTGCTGCTCGCCTGTCTGCGCTGCAGCGTAACTTCGGCCTTCCCGCTCACCGCCTTATGAGACTGTGCGAGCAGCAGCAGGCGATAGTGGAGTTTCAGATGCGGCACACAAACGTCAGTCGCTCTGCGGAACAGTTTTCTTTTTTTATATGTCTCAATATTTTGGGGGCTACCCCAATTAAAATAAAAAATAGATATATATAAACCGTGTTGTCTACCTCCTCCTCCACCACTGCTTCCACCTACACCGCCACGGTCACCGCCTCCTCAACCTATGGGTCACTTAGTATAAACTATGTACACAATAGCAGAGGTTTGTGAAGGCCTTTTCTCCATGCATCAGGAGTTGAGCTCAGTTTGAACAATGAAAGAGAATACCTTGCACTCCAACCCTCTCTCAAATGGATAATTCTGTTGATCCTCCTGACAGCCATGCTTTAGATTTAGATTTATGTTCTCACAAAGCTAAAATCAAAGATTCCATCTAGTGGTATTTTATGGATCAGGTGTATTTTAAATTTTTATGTTATTTTAAGTGATTTCCCTATTCACATTTGTTTGCAGGGCACTTGTCCTTCTCTTACCTACATTTTACTTCCTTTTGCAGCTCTCTAGCCCTTTCCAGGACTTTTTTAGAGGCATTTTTGTGGCCAAAGGTTCAGTTCCCCATTGACTTCAATGGAGTTCGGGGTCAAGTTCGATCACGAACCCAGACTTTTTTTGGCTGAACCCGCCGGACCCGAACATCCAGGTGTCCGCTCAACTCTAGCTGTGACCGTATGTATCATTTGCTTCGCTCGTTGAGCCAAGCCCCTCTCTTTCTTCATATTATTTCTCCTACTGTATTGATTTCAAGGACTTGAGCCATGATGGTGTCAGACTCTCAAGTCAGTGCACTTACATGCACACAGACAATTCTAGTGTGATCAGAGTCATGCAGTGAACACCAGGTAGCATTGGACAAAGCGCATACCTTTCAAAGACCAGTAAAACTGATTCAGATCTTTTTCAGAGTGATGCAAACACTAGGAGACACCACTGCTTGTTTATCAGGAATACAGTACAAAATGTCAGGCTTATTGAGTTTGCAGTAAACCATGCAGAATATTGGTCCAGTAGGCAATTTAATGTCAATGGCAATAATAATAGTTCACCTGGTTATGAATCTATCGGCCATAAAACCACTGGGTGGGAAGTGGTAAATGTAAGTTTTTATAGCGTAAGTTGCTATCATGCAACAGGTGCACTAAGTAATGAACACTGTAAAGTGCTACGGAATATGTTGGCGCTATATAAATGACAATAATAATAATAACACTAGGAAGTAATGACTATAATTTTCCTTAAAGGAACACTATAGGGTCAGGAGCACAAATATGTATTCTTGACCCTAAATATAGTAAAATCTTACCTTTATTCCAATCTGCTGTTGCTGGCTCTGCCCCTGATCTGCCTCCTTGGCTGTCATCGTTAGAAGTGGTGAGCTCTGGTGAGCTCAGCCAATCACAATGCTTTCTAATAGGAAAGCATTGGATTGGCTGAGAATGTCAAGGAGGTAGATAAGGCAGATAAGCCAATCAGCATCTCCTCCTTGAAACGATGCATCTCTATGAAGAAAGTTCAGTGCCTACATGCGAAGACACTGTATGTGCAGCACTGCCCCAGGAAGCACATCTAGCAGCCATCTGAGGTGTGGCCAGTGGAGGTATCCTTACGCCAGGGGCATTTGTGGCACACCCAGCCCCATTTTTTTTACATGATTTCTTTTTTTTTTCATGTATTGCACAAATTTGTAAACTTTGTAAAACCCCTGTCAGTTCCTTCTACAAAACTCCTGTCCTGTCCCTCTCATACAACATCCCTGCCCTGTCCCCCTTCTACAAACCCTTGCACCCCACACACACAGTTACAGGCAGATAGTCACATGCAGACAGTCACACATACAGTCACAGGCAGTCACACACACAGTTACAGGCAGATAGTTACACACACAGTCAGTTACAAGCAGTCACATACAGTTGTAGCCAGATAGTCACGCACACAGTTACAGGCAGACAGTCACATATAAAGTCACACACACACGGTCACAGGCAGACAGATACACACACGTAGTTACAGTCACACACACACAGTTACATGCAGCATCACACAGTCACAGGCAGATAGGTACACAGACGGTTACAGGCAGCATCACACAATCACAGGCAGACAGTCATACACAGTCACAGGAAGACATGTACACACAGTCACAGGTAGTCACACACAGTTACAGGCAGACAGTCACACACACACACAGTTTCAGGCAGCATCACACAGTCACAGGCAGATAGGTACACAGACGGTTACAGGCAGCATCATACAATCACAGGCAGACAGTCATACACAGTCACAGGAAGACATGTACACACAGTCACAGGTAGTCATACATGGTTACAGGCAGACAGTCACACACACACACACACACACAGTTACAGGCAGGCAGACAGTCTCGCATACACACAATCTTACTTACAGAAAGTGTGGGCTGGAGGATGAGTGGATTAACGGAACTCCTTCCTTGGAACCTGTAAGTTGGAGAAGCAGGGATTCCTTTTTGCTGCACCTCCATGTGCAGCAGTAACAGCAGCCGTGAGGGCCTGGTAATTGCTGGTCTCTGGGTGTGTGAGCTGTGCCGGCCACCTGAAACCCCAGTTGCCATAGGGCACTATGCGCCCCATAGCTCATACATCCCCCTCCACGACCCAAACCAGGGTCATGGCACCCCCCTAACAAGTGGCACCTATTCAGTGGTACACAATAAAATACAAAAGAAACCTTTTATCACACAAGATTAACTATTTGGACTACATTTCACCCATGCCTAATACTCCGTCATAAATAATAGTCTTATTTAATATTCTAATAATTTGTCTCTCATGTAAATCTATCTGGAGAACATTGAAAGGATGCTGGACACAAGCATAAATAATGTCTGTGTGAGGAGAGTAATGACAGAATGTAGCACATATATAGGTTAAAATTGAAAGTTGTTTTGCAAATGAGCTGTTACACCTTCAATAAAAAAAAAACACTAATAGCTTATCTATAGGGTTTACTCACAAAATACTGAATTACAGTGAACTGAAAACTAGATTGCAAACATTTAGGCAAAAGAGTTTTTTAGGTCAGTTTAAGAATTCATCCAAATCAGGTATTTGTGCCAAACTTTTGCAATTCGAGCATGTTAAATATAAATGATATTGGCAGAATATTAAAATAATCTATGCCATATATGGATGACAGACACCCTTTAAAATTTTATACCAACTGCAAGAGGCTTACTATATGCCAAGATGACTGTATCTAGACAACATTAAGTGCCTGAGTGACCTCTACTGGCTGTAAGTGGGACTATAACTTTCTCCTACCTACTACTGAGGATTTTATGCAATGTCTCCTTATTTTACAGAAAATTCACAGTCTTTGACCTTCTATGCCCTTCCAGCCCTTCTGCAGTCAGAGTCACTGTTCATTCGCCTGACCGAGAGCAACCCTGAACTCTACCGGAACTCTAAAACTTTACCCAGAGTGCTCTCGGCCCCAGGACCATCAATCAGGGTGCTTTTGGAAAGTTAACAGAGCAGGTGGTGAGGCATTGAACGACACCAAAGACTTGGGGGAGCTCCATGTACCCACGCAAAGTGCTATGCTTTAAGGTGACCAGGAAACTCTACCAAGCACTCTAGAACTTTGCACCTGAGGCTGCGTTCCACTGAATATTGGCGCTTTCCAGGGATGCATTGCATGTGGGGATACTTCATTATATGACGTGTTTTGGGGGAATTTCTGTACTGCACTTTCTGTGTCCAGGAGATAATTAGTTTAACCGAGAACTGATTTAATTATCTTCCAGACAAAGAGGCACCTGAACAGGTTTGCGTTAGTTTGAGTGGAGACCCCATGCTGGGGGTCTGTGTGTAAATTCCTGTGCTTTCTCTCAAGAAACTCAGTTCAATTTCACCCTTTACTAAGTAGTGCTTGGGTGAGACAGCAATACATTCTGCAGGAAAGCTTAATCACTCTGGACAGGGCCAGATTAAGAGCTCATTGGACCTGGTGCTGACAATTATGATGGGCCTAATTACAGAATCTTATCGACCAAAAACACTAAAACCGTCATACCTCCCAAGTGTCATGTATCTGATAGAGATGGTGCTGGAGGGAAACTCATAGGATGCAGCTATAAGAAAACATATACTCTATGCTAATCTCTCTCTAATTTATGCTTTCATCTTTCAAGTAAATCCATACTCCCTAACAGCAATGTCCAGTGAAGCAGGAAGCCAATGGGCAGGGTGGTGGGCCACTGACGCGAATCACGTGACCAGAACTGTGAAAAGGGGCGAACATGCCCAAAAAAGGAGGCATGTCTGTCCAAAGAATTGGAAGGCCAGCCTGACATCAGTGTCCCTATGTATCACAGTGTCAGTGTCCCCATGTCGCCCAGTCCCCTAGTCTCCCAGTGTCTCAGTGTCCTCATTTTTCCCAGTGTCCCCATGTCTCAGTGTGTCCTGTTTCACTAGGATATTAGGGGACACTGAGAGACATGGGGACAAAGTGAGACCCGGGGACACATAGAGACCCAGGGACACAGAGACCCAGGGACACTGAGAGACTTGGGGACACTGGGAGACATAGGGACACTGGGAGACATGACATGGGGACACTGGGAGAAATGGAGACACAGACATTAGGGACACAGAGACATGGGGACACAGACACTAGGATACATAGGGACACTGGTACATTTGGGGACACTAAGACACTAGGGACCCTGAGAGACATGGGAACACAGACAATGGGAGATATGGGGACACTAGGGACACTGGCTGGGAGGCATGGGGACACTGAGACACTTAGGGACACTGGGAGACATGGGGGAACTTGTGGACATAGACATGGGGACACTAGGGACACTGAGAGACATGGGGACACTGAGACACTAGGAACACTGGCTGGGAGACATAGGGAAACTGGGAGACATGGGGACACTGAGATACTGGGTGGGATACATGTGAACACTGGGAGACATGAGGACACTGGGAGCCATGGGGACATTGAGGCACTGAGAGACATGGGGACACAGACACTGGGAGACTAGGGAACACTGGGAGCCATGGGGACACTGAGACACTAGGGACACTGGCTGGTAGACATGTGAACACTGGGAGACATGGCAACATAGCCTTTTGGGGACACTGGGAGCCATGGGTACACTAAGAGACATGGGGACACAGACACAGACACAGAGACTAGGGGACACTGGGAGCCCTGGGGACACTGAGACACTAGGGACACTGGCTGGGAGACATGGGGACACTGGGAGAGATGGAGACACTGTGTCCCAATGTGTCTCCCAATGTCCCTATGTCTCACAGCGTCCCTGTGTGTCTCAGTGCCCCCATGTCTCACAGTGTCCCCTAGTGTCTCAGTGCCCCCAGGTCTCCCAGTGTCCCCTAGTGTCCCCATGTCTCCCTGCTGCTTTTACCCTCATCCCTCACTTCCCTGAGCTGAAGTATGTCTCTGCAGGCTGGGAGCTGCTGTCTGAACTCTCTGTGCTGTGTAGCTGCTCCCCCGCGGATCAGTGAGTAGAGAGAGGAAGGAAGGATATGCTGTAACTTCCTATCCCTGCCTCTCTCCACACACAGTGACCCCTACCGGCTGGTGCTGGTATTGCAGAGTAATCTCCGTTTATACTGAGAAAAATATTTGCATTTGTATTGCCAGTATTACTGCAATACTGGCACAGCCAGCCAGCCTCAAATACCAGCTGTGCTGGTAAAATACCAGTCAGGTAGCAAACCTAAGAGTAGTGTGTAAAAAAAAAAAAGTACAATTTTTTTTTAATTTTTTTTTAATGGGCCTATTCCATGGGCCTGGGCCTGGGCCTGGGCCTGGGCCTGGGCCTGGAGCTGTAGCTCCATCAGCCCCTATGTTAATCCGGCCCTGACTCTGGAGCTTCAACACTAAACGAAGGGACACCGTAGGCAGTAGTAACCCAGCTACTCATGGGTATACTGCCACAGTCACAATATAACAAGTTTAGCTTAATGAGACCGTTTTGGTGGATAAATCATGCCTCTGAAGTTTCACTGCTCATTTCTCTGCCATTTAGGAATAAATCACCTTGGTTTCTGCATTTGCAGCACTAGCAACACTTTATTATTGTCTGTATGTAAATATTGTGCTACATTTGTAACATGGCTGGTGTGTAATAAATAAGTTATCCTGCCTTGTCACTAAACATTGTCTAGTATTTGAGTGTGAGTTTAGCAGAACTAATTATCACTCAATTCAGTGATTAGCTGATGTTTGTCAGATAGCACTTTAGAAGAGTCGGCTTAAAGAAAAGCAGTGTTAAGGTACCCAGTTGCCGCCGGTTCAAATCTATATCCAAAGGTTTGGAGCAGGCACCTTGATCCTGTTACTAGACTTGTGTTGAAAAATTCAGTTCGGCCAAATTAGTTAAATTTAATTTGGTCCAACCGAATTTCATCCATGTGGAGGTTTGGCTTGGAGCGAATATCATCCACGCAAACTATTCAGGAAAATAATACCAAAAAAACAGAAGGGTGTGAAAATGTGTTTATATATATATATATTTGTATATATATTAGGGATGTCATGGGCAAGAAATTCGGTTCGGCACTTCCGAAATTCGGGACTTCGACAATTTGGCAATTCGGTTCGGCACTCTGAAATTCAGGCATTCAGCGATTCAGGACTTTGACACTTCGGGAAATCGAGACTTCGACAATTCCATAACCCTACCCCTACCCCTTACACTAACCCTACCCTTAACCTAGGCTAGTCCTGAGCCTAAAATAAATAATATTTGATATGATAATATTTCAGGCCACCATCACATAGTGGTTCCCTATTAGTACTAGATACCCCTGCAGCACTCAGAGTGTCAGGGTTAATAATGTATAACATGTCTTCAGTTATTTTAGTTGAAAGAATAGGTTACACACATAGCAAAATAAGATGCATGTTACTGCATCAAAACTATGATGGTTTCCATCTTGCAGATTGTCAACATTGTTTATCTGTCAGTTACTTGCTGTTCAATATCCCCAATATCCCCACAACACTCTATAATTGTAAAGTTCCGCACAATGACCTAGGGCCGTAATAATCATAATAATACACATTTGCATTATTTAGAGCCACTATGTAACTAGAAGACTTTATTATGAATGTAATGCTAAGTGGTAAAGGGTGATTAATCAGACACTACAGTTAAAGGAACACTCAAATGGAAAAAATATATAACAATCTAGTAGATATACCCCATTAAAACATGTGTGCATTTATATCTGCATGTTGTCATTGGGGGGATATATGAATTATATATTATATGCATTGTATTTAAGAACTCCTAAAGCTACAGGTTGGGAAGTTAAGAGAATTCAGCAGTAATATCAAAATAGGTCCCACATGACCTTGAGAGATGAATTACAAAGATATAGAAAATAATATAATAATCCAGCTTTGGTGCCCGATTGATAACATTTTCTAACTTCAATCAGTAGTGGTGCTGAAATTAGAAATTATTATTGACTTAAAACCTGGCTTAAAGGACACTCTGGGCACCATAACAACTTCATTGGAATAATGTTATTGTGAGAAAAGGTCCCAGACACCAGCTTATTTCAAGCAGCTAAACCGTTAACAAACTGTTTATTACCAAACTCTTAATCAGGCACCCATCAGCTCTGTCCTTCACAGAGCTGTTTTCATGGATGACTTAGGAATCGTATATTTTTTTCTCACAAATGGCATACATTTCTGTGTTATATGTGCAATGTACATCATTCCATTTTCCATTAGGCTGTGTATGAACACAATCTTCATTATAATTAGCATCATTCGGTTCACCGTCAGACCAGTTCCTGCAAGAGGAAGACGAAAGTGGAATTAAGTAATCTTTCCATTTCCAATGTCATTTGTCTTCCTGATCAATTACCACAGCAAGACTAACCAATGTGTTTTCACCTCCCCTCACAGCACAATGGATAGGAAATAGAGGTGTGAAAATAGCATAACAGACAGTAATGTAACTAGCTTTTTCAGCACTCCCAGAAAAAGGAATGTAATGCTGCCATGGTGATTAGTCAACAAAAGAAAAGTACAGTAATTATATAAACTGTTTTCCTTTCCCATTTAGGTGACTTGATCCCACTTAGAAGTGGTTAAAACATACCTTATTTCCAGTGCCACTGGCTGGAACCGCCCCCGATCCGCCTCCTTGGTGACATCAGAATTTACGATTTTTAGCCAACTCTGTGCAGCACTGCCTCAGGAAGCACCTCCAGTGGTCATCTGAAGGAGTGGCCACAAGAGATATCCCTAGGGGGCAATGTAAACACTGCCTTTTCTATGAAAAGGCAGTGTTTGCATGAAAATACCTAAGGTAATAATTATACTCATCAGAACAAATACATCTAGCTGTAATTCTTCTGGAGACTATAATGTCCCTTTAATACAAATGTTCAGGGCCACCATTAGGGCATGACAACTATAACGGTTGTCATGGGCCTGGATGGCCCAGACTACTCTGGCAGTCTGAGCCCCACATTCCTTATGTGCACATATTCATAGTGATTTGCCCCCTGCTACCTGCACACTGCAGAGGGGGCCCAGCAGCACATTCTGTCCTCCTGCGGCCGTCAGAGCGTTGCCATGGGTTACCATGGCTCTGCACAGCAAGCAGGCTGGTCTCGCGAGAGTTAGACAGAGAGGAGTTGGAAAGGGAAGACAGAGTGTGATGCTGGGCCCTTCTCTGCAATGTACATTGACAGGCTCCCTCCGCCATGCCACCGGACAACCAGGGAATGCGATCTCCCCCCTCCCCGGCAAGATAAGAAGCAGGCAGGGGGGGAATAAAATAAAAATATACACAGATAAATGTAAAAAAAAATGCTTCCCCCCTTTCATTTTACACACACACTGCATTCTTACACCCACTATACACACTCTGCATTCACTACAATTACACTATATTCACAAACACACTACATTCACTACAAACACACTGCATTCATTATACACACGTTGCACTCACTACAAACACACTACATTCACTATACACCCTCTGCATTCACTACAATCCCACTAGGTTCACTAAACACACTTTGCACTCACTACAAATACACTAAATTCACTATACACAATTTGCACTCACTACAAACACACTACACTATACACACTCTGTATTCACTACAAACAAGCTACATTCACTAAACACACTTTGCATTCACTGCAAACACACTACATTCACTATTGACACTCTGCACACTCTGCATTCACTACAAACACACTACATTCACTAAACATACTTTGCACTCACTACAAACACACTGTCTATATTGTCTATACACACTATTACATTGTCTATACACACTTTGCATTCACTATACACACTATGCATTCACTACAAACACACTACACTATACACACTCTGCATCCACTTCAAAACCATTACATTCCCTATACACTCTCTGCATTCACTACAAACACACTACACTTACTATACACACTCTGCATTCACTACAAGCACACTACATTCACTATACACAATCTGCAGTCACTATGCACACACTACATCCACTACACAATCACACACTCTGCATTCAATATACGCACCTACATTCACTACACACATACACTCTGCATCTAATGCATACAAACACTTGGGGCAGGCCCAGTGGGTGGACTCTGGGTCGGGCACCTGGGGTTCCAGATCTTGAGCTGTGTGAAAATTTCGGATGCCAGCCCTTCAAATGCTTATTCCTAATCAAGCCATGACAGCATACCCTTGAAACAGATGTAATGGGTGACAGCCCCAGAGTTCAAATGCTAGCTAATATATACAAAAATATTACAGAACTGCACAAACAAACAAAAGTTAAGGGAGCCACTTAATTATTCTTGCAAGTAAAAAAAGTAGGAACCTATTAGAGATATAGGAGATTTTGTTACAACAAACATTATTATATGTTTAGATATTGCAAATATCAGGACTGTCACTTGGGATAAAATTTATATGGACCTGTACTTTGTCTTTGTAGTAAAGTAATGCTAAATTAAAGGACATGTAGAACACAATATCCCATAGCTGTCATCTAATGAAGGTAGGATAACTACAAATCGAAGAAAACATTCATAAAGTAGTGATATAGCCTGAGGAGGAGCCATAGACATTATGACTAAAGGCCTTCATGAGCACCTCATACACCATTTGCCTTCGCTACAGAAAAAAAGTTGTTACCAGACACTGGTCAGTAAAAAGGTCACCATATGTTTACCCAATAAAGAAGATTAAAGGACCACTAAAGACACGCAGGCCACCTTATCTCAATGAGTTGGCTTCCACGGCACTGACCGACTAAAACTTGATCATGTGATGCAATAGCCTTCATAGGACAGAATTGATTCAATGCTTCTACTATGGAGAAGCTTGGATACGTGCACAGAGTTCCCTGCACATGTGCACTGGCTCCCTAATGCTCCTCTAGGAGGAGTGTTGGATTGAACACTGGCAGTGGAGCTCATACCTCCTTTGTGATGTCGTGGAAGGGGAAGAGGTAAGCTGTGCCAAAGGAAAACGGTAAGTAAAACTTTTATCTTCTTGTTTTATATGGCAAACTAGAGAGGCCTGTTTTTAAATAGCGATAGTTACCATAAAAAAGTTAGGAATACAGGTGTGGGAGAGGCAGTGTCATTAAAACAGAGATATGTATTTTACACTAAAACACATTGAGAGGAATTGTGACCATAGAGAGGCAAAGGAATGAATTCTTCACTGAGGTTCAGGACATGAGTTTCCGTAGTGATAATCAACATCTCATACAGCTGCTGCAGATATCCTGAAATTGATTATGCTAAAGACCACTAATATGGTTTTGTTTTACATCCCATATACACCTTCAAAAAAATGTTAAACATACACACCTGTGTATTGTTAGAGAGAGGGAGAGAACCTTAAATCACTTAATGAACTGCCACTATTCATCTATTACGGTTTAGAATTTGCTTAAAAAAAGCTCTTTAATACTTTAAAGGACCACTATAGTGCCAGGAAAACATACTCGTTTTCCTGGCACTATAGTGCCCTGAGGGTGCCCCCACCCTCAGGGACCCCCTCCTGCCGGGCTGGATGGCAAGGAAAGGGGTTAAACTTACCTTTATTCCAGCGCCGGGTGGGGAGCTCTCCTCCTCCTCGCCGCCTCCGATCCTCCTCTTCGGCTAAATGCGCATGCACGGCAAGAGCTGCGCGCGCATTCAGCCAGTCTCATAGGAAAGCATTTACAGTGCTTTCCTATGGACGCTTGCATCTTCTCACTGTGATTTTCACAGTGAGAATCACGCAAGCGCCTCTAGCGGCTGTCAATGAGACAGCCACTAGAGGATTTGAGGGCTGGATTAACCCATTTACAAAAATAGCAGTTTCTCTGACACTGCTATGTTTATAAAAAAAGGATTAATCCTAAAGGGACCTGGCACCCAGACCACTTCATTAAGCTGAAGTGGTCTGGGTGCCAAAAGTGGTCCTTTAAGTGATGGAATCATTATGTAGGTTCCTGTAAAACTTACTTGTATGCCGTTTCATAGTTTGTTCCATCCACCCACTTCCACTGAGATTCTGTTTTCATGTCATGCAGACCAATCCAGTAACGTCTACTACCCTTATTAATAATCTCATAGAGAATGAAACTCTGCAAAACCAAAAACACCATATAAAATATATACCACTGTTAAATTAAATTAAAATTTTAATGGCACAATACTATTATTAAATGAAGCAGTTGTACACACACGGAATTTCCCCATGTTCTAATTCAATTACAAAGAATATGAGATCAAAGTGAATCAGCCCCTAAACAATCATTAGGGGGTAACACAACATTTGCTATCTTAATTTTTCAAGAAAAATCCTGAAATGCTTTGTCCACAAACCACTGTATATATCATTAGTCAAGAATGATTTTTCTTGTCTTTTATTTGTTTATTCAAAGTGAGAGTATAACTTATTTATAATTTTCTAGGTTTCTAGTTTCATCCCTCTTACTGATGTCAACATGAAAGCATAGACAAAATACTCAGTGATTAATTTAAACATCAATAAAAATCAATGCACCCTCAATGTGATCAATTAGTCCTAGTTATACCTCATATAGAGCCATGCCTGCAAATCTGAGTCATTTTTAGTTGCCTATAATGTGGTGAATGATAAATAATGGTACCAATTATACATTTATATATACCTGGTTATTACTAAACAAACATTTTTTTTTAAATTAAAAATTGCTGTTTATTTTAAAATAATAGTAAAATCATAGTTTAATTTGAATGTAGTAATAATTAAATGTTCACCTTTCAGAAAATGTAAATCCACTATGTGCACAGCTTAAAGGGACACTATAGGCACCCAGACCATTCCAGCTTATTGAAGTGGTGTGGGTGCAGTGAGAAACTGCAATGATTAGATTGCAGGACTAAGATTGCTTCTAGATTGCCTAAAATTACCGCAAGCTAGTAGTACCCTCCTTGTTATAAACTTTGTTCTTTGTAATTTCTATTCGTTCATTCCTATTTCTGACGAATGAATGAATAGCCGAAAACCCAGTTAAATTTTGGACAATAGCAAATGCCCAAGTCTGCAACTGGGCATGCATGGGAATTTGACAGTGCTAGCTAGTGTGGGCAGATAAAGTGTTCTGCGTGGCCTTCATTTGGCAACGCTAAGATGGTGCCACCTAGGACCTAAATCAGGACAAGAAATAAAGAGGTAAAACGAGGAGAAATGGGAGACCTCGAGGCATTTGGAGGTGACTAAGGGGAGAATAAAATATAGTGGAGTCAAGAGGGGGCTAAAAAAACAAACAGATGCGACCATGACAGTGCCACTTTAAGGGACAGCTTCCCTTACCAAGTGAAGTATTCTTGATGCTGAAAAGTTCTTATCATACGTGCCTACAAATCATGTGAGGTCAGAAAGTTCATGGAGAGATATGTTGGGTATCAAACTTTTGATATAACTTTACTTAGGATTTAAAGCTTCTGAGCAGTAACATTCATTGGTGAAATAAATATTGATTGGTTTCATCTACCCCTGAGAATATGCAAATTTCTGATGATTTAATAATATTTAAATGTGTGAATTATCTTACACGTCACACCTCTCCTCTTTTGGCAGACAAATGTTTTGTACTGTAATTGTATGGTGTATAACAAGTGCATCTTACCTGCTCTAAAGTAGTGGTAATTACAACAAGGTCAGCCTCTTTGTTCTTACACATAGTCCTAGCATCTTCCCAATCAGATGAATCAGTGGCAAAGTAATAGCAGCTACCAGCGAAATGAACCCAGTCCATTTCACAAGATGTATCTGAAAATGAATACATCACGATTATTGTGATGGACACCTAAATTACAAAATTATCATGCCATCGATGCGTATGTTCCACATTATCCACATTTTAATATGGTTGAGTAAAGACTTATCCACAGTGACAGCTGGCTAGTGCCCCACTAACTTTTGTTACAAAAAAAAAACCGCGCACCGTACCTCAGCAGCCCCCTGATGGACATCTAGTGATCCTGAGTAGGCAAGATAGGGACACTGGGCTGGGAGGCACAGGCTGGAGGGTTAGGGAATAGTGATGTTAGTCTTTTGAGAGGAGATAGTAGATTAGGGAGCCCAGTAGACTAGCAAGATGACCCGTCACACTCTCTTTCTCTCTTTCACCCACCCTCTCTTCCCCACTATATATCTTTATTCCTTTAGCTCGATTTTCCTTTTCCTATCACACTCACTTTCTCTCCTTGCAATGTAGCAGAGCTCCAATACTCAAAGTGAGTATCTGAAGCCCTCTCAGGTTAGAAGAAATGCTGCTGTAAGAATTATAGCCTACCTCCCCAACAGGGGAGGGCTTGCAGCCTTAGGCCTGGGGGGCAAAACCAGTCAAGTGGCCCATTGCACCACCAAATCAGTTCACCATCCATGCCCACCTTTTCCTGGTTTTATAACGGTATTGATGTTATGCTAATCAGTAGCTCTTTGCCATACCTGCTCCTTCACGGCTCTGACTTTCAGTGTTGTCAGAGCGCAGGCTGAGAATCTCTGAGCCTGTGCTCTGACTCACTAACTGAGCGCCGGAACCAAGAGGATATGATCTGACTGCACCTACTGCTGGTGCGCACCAGTGGACCACCAGCAAATCGTTTCAATTGAATATGCTGGTGTACCCAACTTGTGGGCTGTGTTGGCCGCCGGGCGCCTCTGTTGTCATGGCACCCTGCGTGACCGTATAGCGTGCACACCCCAACGGCTGGCCCTGCTGACACATACTGATGTTACTACTTAGAAATCCCTCGATATTAATACAGACATCAGAGTAAACACCAATAAACTGTGGAAACAGAGCTTATCCCCCCAAATTTATAAAGATTTGCTTAGTGGATTTGTTGTAAGATTAAATCATGCCTCCTCCTCTCTCTCTCCCATGCGCTGCTCTGTAGGGTGGGAGGAAGTGAAGAGTAATCATATTCTCCCAGCACAGCGCCACCTGTGGCTGCATGGGGATCAGCTGTTTAATGTAATGCTTGCAGGACGGCCAGATGCCGCAGAACCTCTTTGTTCCCATCTCTGCAAAGGGCTCCAGGTAATGCTTGTTGTGAGTGTGAGCCACTGTAAATTAGGGGCAGAGGGCACTTGCACTGCGGTAAAGATGTGTCTGGGCAGGAGGAGAGTGCAGTGCAATCAGTGCACTCCCCTCCTGTGGGTCACCAGTAGACTGGTGCACCTGCCCAGGATCAGAGCCGGTGCAAGGATTTTTGCCGCCCTAGACAAAAGAAAAATTTGCCGCCCGCCCATGTGACATCACAATGCCCCACCCATATGATCTGCCATATGAACTAATGCCAGAGCTGCACACGGTGTGTGTTTACATTAAAAAGCCTACAGGGACCGGTTATAGACACCAGAACCACTTCATTAAGCTATAGTGTCCCTTTAATGTGAGTTAAATTATAGATTAATGTCACTAATAATATACTAGATTGCCTACTTACAACCAGATGAGGATGATGATGGGCTGCAGTTTGGCTCCACTGGTCTGGTGTAGAACAGGATATCTGGAGGCTGTTTGCAACTGTGGTCACAAAATGTAATGTTCTGGGAGAATTGGAAGCAGCTCCATTTTTTGGGGGCCCCTTACACAGCTCAAGGTCTGGACCCCAGGGCCTGACGGTGAGTATGCCCATAATGCCCACTCATAAGTCCACTTATATGTTCCACCCACCCATGAGTTTGCTCACAGGGAGTGGAGTGTGTAGGGGATGTGTTATTGTAAAGGATCTAATATGTGTGCTTATGGTATGTAGTGTATAGGGATACCAGTTTGTGTAGGTGATGCAGTGTGTTTGTGTGTAGTGGAAGCAGTGTGTATTTGTGTATAAGGGATGTATTATGTGTTTCTGGTTGTGTGTAAGGGATGCATTGTGTGAATCTGTGTTTGTATGCATAAGTGATGCAAGGTGTGTGTCTGTGTGTGTGTGCATTGAGTGTAAGAGATGCATTGTGTTTCTGTGTGTATGTAAGAAAAGCAGTGTGTGTGTTTGCATGTGTGTGTAAAGGATGCATTGTCTTTGTGTGTAAGGGTTGCATTGTGTGTGTGTGTAATGGATGCATTGTGTGTTTCTCTGTGTGTAAGGGAAGCATGTTATGTTTCTGTGTGTTTAGGGATGCATTGTGTGTTTCTGTGTATGTATAGGGATGCATTGTGTGTGTGTGTGCGCGTAGTGTGAAAGAGCTCCCTGTCTTGCCCCCTGTCTTATAGAGCTGTCCCTTCTGTCCCTTAGAGCTCTCCCCTGCCCCTTAGTGGTCTCTCCTCTCCCCCACCCTCCCCTAGCGGTCTCTTCTCACACTCACCCACCCTCCCTGTGCTCTTCTCATCCCCCCCCTCCACCCTCCCTGTGTTCTTCTCACTCCTCCCTCTATGTGTTCCTCACACCCCCTGTGTTCGTCTTACCCCCCTCCTCCCTGTGTTCTTCTTACTTCCCCCCTTGGTCGTCTTACTCCCCCACCTGTTCTTCTTACTCCCCCACCTGTTCTTCTTACCCCCCTTCTTATTGCTCCCCCTTCTTCTTCTTACCCCCCCTTCTTCTTATTACTCCCCTTCTTCTTCTTACCCCCTCTTCTTCTTCTTACCCCCTTCTTCTCTTCTTACTTACTCCCCCCTCTTCTTCTTACTCCCCACTCTTCTTCTTCCCCCTCTTTTTTACTGCCCCTCTTCTTCTTACTCCCTCTTCTTCTTGCCCCCTCTTCTTCTTACCCCCCACTCTTCTTCTTGCTCCCCCTACTCTTCTTCTTTCCCCTTCTTCTTCTTGCTCCCCTTCTTCTTCTTACTCCCCCACTCTTCTTCCTTGCTCCTCCTGTGCCTCCCCCTCTTTCTTCTCCTTCTTCTTGTCCCTCTTTTTCTTGCTCCCCTTCTTCTTCTTGGCCTCTTTTCTTATCTCCCTCCTTCTTACTCCCCCTCCTCTTCTTCCTCCCCTCCCTCTCTTCTTACTCTCCTCCTCTTCTTACTCCCTCCCCCTCTTCTTGCTCCACCTCCCCTCTTCTTGCTCCCCTGCCTCCTTCTTCTTACCCCCCCTCCCCTCCTTCTTCTTACCCCTCCCCTTCCCTGTAGCGTGGCCGAGCTCCTCTCCGGTCCGCAGTGCCCGGCCGGAGTGATAGGAAAGTGTACACTGAGTGTGCACTTCCTGTCAGTCCGGCCGGGTACAGGAAACAGAAACTCAGGGCGGAACAGGATGCAAATGCAGCCGTCTGAGGCTCTTAACAGAGTGCTCAGGCGGCTGCAGCATTTAAAGGGCCGGCTCTGCAGCGGCCGGTCTTAAAAGAATTTAGGGCGGCCTGGTCCAGCCCGCCCCTGCTCCCCAAGAACTAGACATCACTTATGGAAGGGGAGAACAACAACATTTATTACAAACAGAATATCCCCCAACAGCCTCATTTACTTACAATAGGGTTACAGTAGTACCCAATTGTAATGGTATTTATTAATTAATGACTTTACATCATAAAGAAAGCATATTTAGTGTAATGCTTTGGGGGCACCACTAGGGGCAGTGTGTAGGAAGACATGTGCTTCTGGCAGTAACATCACAGGCCAGCCTACTTACACTGAATAAAAACCAGATGGAGGAGAAACTCTGTCTCTTTGCCTGTACCTGACTGAACCTAAGATGTAGTACCAGCTCTGACTTAACCCCAGCCAAAGGGCTGGGGCCTTGTAAGTAAAATGAATCCATTGTAACATTTAGCAATTGTAATAGCCTTTTGTGTAACATGTAGCAACCTTTTGTAAGTAATATGTTGTAGTTTTGTATTGTATAATTATTGTAGTAAATTGACATTCTGCTAGCATCTGTTTATTTATTATAGTTATATAAAATATACATTTAATATTACAACGTTTTGTGTATTTTCTATCCACATATTCGACCATAATACCATGAACTATAAAAATATTAATGTTGTTCCGTATTGCTTAATTATTATGTATTAAGAGATTAATATTCATGTTTAAGTCACGACCACAACACCAATGGACAGTATGGATAGTAACCAATTATCCCAAGTCAACCAATAACCGTATGGAATTGGGATAGCAACCAATCACACTACAAGGCCTACAATCAGTGTGAATGAAATGAAAAGACAATAACAGGGGCTGAGGACCACATAGATTTAAAAAAGGGGCAGGGTAGCCAGTTTGATCTGGTCTGAAAGAGTCCCTAGAACAATGGGACAATGACCTGCTGGGAAAACAATAAGACATGAGAAGGGGGAAGATAATAACTTAACAACAAACAAATATATTATATTCCCCCTGCAGGATGACCAAAACACAAAAGCAATCTGGAGACCTGTATAAAGTGTCTATCTTCCATCTCCAGTAATGGTGACTACAATCACAAGTAACTTTTATCTAATTTTAGTGTGATTACTGTGGATATACACACATATATACCAACAATATGGAGCTCCTATAAAAAAAGGGACAGAAGACAAAAACAGGGGCTGAGGGATTTTGTGCCCAAAATAGGGACTTTCTCTGCTAACTATAGAGACTTGAGAGGAATACATGTCTTGTTGTCAGCCATCGTGCTACTACCGTAGTAGCTATTTTATAGATTGCAATCTGTAGAATACAAACAGTTTTTTCTTCTGCTTTCGAAATACCTATTTTTCTTTTGCTTCTGAACTTTACTATAACATTTTGTAACATTGTTTTTCATTGGACAGGTCAGAGGAGGGAGTGTGACAGCGCTCAAGGGAAAATAGTAGCAGAGGGAAAAAACGCACCAGAGCAGGGAATCCATCTAATCTATGTTCAGGGGAAATTTCCCCGAACATAGACCTGCACTGGTGCGCATGCGCCTCACCTATCGACCAATTCGAACAGAACCCTGTCAGTAAGTGGAGAGCATCTGTATAGCCTATCTCCACAAGCACTAGACGACACTTAGTGAAGGGCAGAACAACAGCCTTTATTTAAACAGAACATCCATTTATATCCCCATGTGGCAGATACCACCAAATCCACACTAGAGACAATACCCTGTCTCTCTGTTCTTCCTCCCCTCCACAAGGACACAGTAAGTGCCTCTCTTTGCCCGTTCCAAGCTTGTCTCTTGAACCGGAGTATACCAAACGCGTCAGCGGGACTTATCTGTGTTTGCCCTGGAACTCTGGCTCGGCCACAAGTATCACCTTGTCACGGTTAACTTGCATACTGGTTTTCACCCCTTTTCCAATGAGAGCGCTTTTTGGGGGGACAATCGCTACCTAGGAGTCAGAGGGAGTCCCTTTGCCCAACCGACCAGAAACCCAATTAAAGTGCCGTCAAATACCCATAATCACCTGGAACTG
This sequence comes from Pelobates cultripes, assembly GCA_933207985.1. Taxonomy (NCBI): domain Eukaryota; kingdom Metazoa; phylum Chordata; class Amphibia; order Anura; family Pelobatidae; genus Pelobates; species Pelobates cultripes. Next base: position 53,844,681 of record OW240914.1, read on the forward strand.
ATTTTGGCTAGGAGCACACTTGTGGCCAGTTAAAACTTTAAGGGGGTGGCGTTTCCACAAACCTCCAAGGATCAGGGTGCTTTTTGGACACATTAGGCACTCCATCTAGAGCAGGAGTTCCCAATTAATTTTTCCTGTGTAACCCTTTGACATAGTGTATCAACATCATGGAACATATTTTTGTGTGTGTATGTATCTGACACAGATACACACACTGGCACATAGTGGCACACAGATACACACTGACACACTGATACACAGACACACACCTTGACACACAGATGCACACACTCAGATACACAGTGACACACACACTCAGATACTCACAATGACATATGCACACACTTGCACCCACAGATACACACACTGGCACATACATACACTCAGATACACACATTGACACATACACACAGTGTCATATACACACACCGACACACTCAGATACACACACACTGACATACACACACACACAGTTAGATACACAAAGTGAGACATGCACACAAAAAACTCAATTGTTTTAAAACTTTTACTCCACCCAGCCCCCCTACCTTTAGGAGTGCTGGCATGGAGTCTCTATGTCCCATTGGTCCATTGAGGGTGCGGTCCCTTGGGCCAGTGGGGCTGCTGGGCTGAGCATGCCGTCCCTGGGGTCCAGTGGGGCTGCTGAGCGGCTGGCATGCGTGCGCCTCTAAGTGATGCCACAGCCGGAGTGACGTTATATTCCGGCTCCGGCATCACTGCTCTGCGCGCGAGAAAGCTGAGCAGAGAGATCACTGCCCACTGCTCCCTCGCTGCCCGAGGCCATTTTATTTGAATTTTTTTAGGAGGAACTCCAATTGTGTTCGGGTTCCGCGGAACACTAATTGGAAAACGCTGATCTAGAGATATCCGGGGGTATCTAGAGATATCTGGGGGGTTTTCATGTGATTTTGGAGTTTTTCATGTATTTGGCACTCTGAATCCAGGAGTTAATTAATTTAGCAAGCCTTAAGGCACCAGAGGAGCCTGGGTGGGATCTGTTTGTAGTGAATGGAGACCCCGTGCTGGGGATCTGTGCATAAAAGGCTGCATTCGGAGCAATAAAATCAGATGTATTCCCAGAACTATGTGTCATCTAGTTACTGGGGGGAAAGTGCTATATTCACTGAAGGTTCCATTTCTGGAGAGAGAAAAATTTAAAGCAGGTAACCAGTCGGGATACACCCAACAGCATCATTTACTTACAATAGGGTTACAGTGGTACTCAATTGCAGTTTGGACTTTAGACAGAACCAATCACACTGCATATCCCAAGCCAACCAATAACAGTATGAACTTGGGATAGGAACCAATCGAATTACAACACTTACAACCAGTGTGAATAGAGCCCTGTATTTACCAGGAAGGCTAAGGACAGACAATAACAAGGGCTGATGACCACATAGTAGAGGGTAGAGGGATGACCACGTAGTAGGGGGAAGGGGGAAACCACATACAACTTGGACAATCAATACATGCAATTTAGTACATAGGATCAAATCATATGGGTAACCATTTAGGCACTTATAATAACACTACATTAAACAGAACACCATGTGAATTTGCAGGCTCTTCCTCAAATCTCTCACACAATCACTAAAATTCTTCACTAAACCTGGTGGTTATTTAATTATTACACAATTATTATTATTATTATTATAGCAATAGATTCTGTACATCCCTAGCATCCCCAGATTTGTTTGAAATGTTTCAAAATTCCTATGTTATCATGCAAATGTGAAAGGACCAGGCAGCAATACTAGGTGTCTAAAAGGGTGGACGATATTTAAACAATAAAATGCTATACAAACCAGCAGCAAAAGCATAGCTTACAGGTTTTGCCCACTCTTTGACAATATGGTTGGATATATACCACAAAACATAGCAGAGATTCCTTGTTAGCACATCTATTGAACATCAGTCTTTAAAGGGACACTATAGTCACCCAGACCACTTCAGCTCAATGAAGTGGTCTGGGTGCCAGGTCCCTCAGGTTTTAACCCTTCACATGTAAACATAGCAGTTTCAGAGAAACTGCTATGTTTACATAGCAGGGTTAATCCAGCCTCTAGTGGCTGTCTTCCTGAGAGCCGCTAGAGGCGCTTCTGCGACGCTGGAATGCGAAATTCGCATCTAGAGTGCAGAGCGTCCATATGAAAGCACTGAGAAATGCTTTCCTATAGACAGTTTGCCACGCATGTGCATTCCGCTCCACTCGGGAGCTGACGTCGGCGGGAGAGGAGAGGTCACCAGCACCGAGGGAGCCTGGCGCTGGATTAAGGTAACTTGCTGAAGGGGGTTTAACCCCTTCAGCACCACAGGAGGGGGACCCTGAGGGTGAGGGTCCCCCAAGGATTATATAGTGTCTGGAAAACAAGTTTGTTTTCCTGACACTATAGTGATCCTTTAAGGTCTATTGTTAAAACAGTGGGTTGAGGATAGCTGACTCTACACTTTTGCTCATATGGTAAACATCAGTAGTTAATACAACAAAATCCACCTTTATTGTGTATACAACCATTCGCTCTTTGATTCGGCTTTGCATGCTCTGTTCAATATCTTACTTTCTGCAAATGTTCCGTTCATGCTGATTCGACCAGAGAGGATAGCAACTGCAAGGGAAAATATTGTCAAATGTAATATATTAAATATTTAAATATGTACAGCAGACTGTGAATGAAGCACATTTTATATTCCAATCAATGTAATATACATGCTAGCCGAACACCTTGAGACTCTGGTTAAAAAAATGTACTTTGACTTTTACTACCAACTCTTAACAACTGAACTTCATATAGAATGTACCCATTGCCATTCTGCCATGAACTGACATAATATTGTATGATATTATTAAAGGGACACTATAGTCACCAGAACAACTACAGCTTATTGAATTTGTTCTGGTGAGTAGAGTCATTACCTTCAGGCTTTTTGCTGTAAACACTGTTTTTTCGGAGAAAATGCAGTGTTTACATTACAACCTAGTGATAACTTCACTGGCCAGCCCTTTGATGGCTGCTAGAGGTGCTTCCTTGGGCAGTCCTGCCTAGTGTGCAGCACTGCCATTCAGTGTCTCCACCCTCTGCATGCAGACACTGATTCAATTCATCTCTATGAGAAGATGCTTATTGGCCAGGGCTGTGTTTGACTTGTGCTGGCTCTGCTCCTGATCTGCCTCCTTGACAGTCTCCGCCAATCTTATAGGGAAGCATTGTGACTGGCTCAGACCACCACTTCTGATGATGTCAGCAGACAGAGGCAGTTCACAGGCAGAGGCAGCAGCTTCAAACTTGAATACAAGTAAGATTTTATTATATTTAGAGAGGCAAGAGGGTATCAGGGGGCTAGATGGTGGTTTTAATACTATAGGGTCAGGAATACATGTTTGTGTTCTTGACCCTATTGTGCTCCTTTAAGCCTGCATCTCTCTCTTTATAATTATATCCAGAGTTTTGAGGAGTTTACTGACCCTATTAGTACTGCTATGTATCTACTCCCTTGCATATGTGTGGTTTAGTAACTTTAACCAAGTCAGCAGATATTTGGTACATGCAATCAGCATATCTCCACCTATTCCAGGCTATGATTTATTCAAGGATAAACTGATACCAGAATCAGGATGCAGTGGAATAGCTAAAATGATACAATTAACATAACAGTGTGATACTGTTCGTAAACATTCATATTGTTGCGAATTGACTGCACTCATGTAAACTTAGAGCCTTTTAATATGCCTCACCTGTCCAAGACAGGGGCCTTTTCCATCCTCCCTCTCACTTCAAATTAAAGTCAGAAAACCTGTAGGTGAATAGGGAAGAAAACACGTAAGACCTGGGATTTTTTTTTATTATTTTATAATTTACTCTAAAAATATTATTACAATATTTTTTTTTTTACTACCTACTGACCTGCTGGTTTCCTGACTTCAATTTGAAGCGAGAGGGAGGACGAAAGAAGTCCAGGCCCCTGTCTTGGACAGGCCAGGCATATCGAAAGGCTCTAAGTTTACATATGTCTGTGAGTACAATCAATTCACAACAATATGAATGTTAGCTAACAGTATCACACTCTGTTATGTTAATTGTATTGTTTTAGGTGTACAGCTGTATCCCGATTCTTGTATCAGTTTGTCCTAGTTTTGCTTTAACATCACTATAGGGGAAAGTGATCTCAGGAAGCTGTATGCTGTTTTTTTTACCCTGTTCTGCACGTTTGGTGTCTGGAGCGTTATATATTTATGACTTATTCAAGTGTCCCTTTTACTAATATGATAAACAAATGTGTCTCCTGGATTACAAGAGCTCCTAGCATAGCACCTTAGATTCCTGCACACCTGTTTGTTCTTGCAGTACCTTTACGAACCCCTCACTATGAGGAGTCAAACTACATGTCTTTTCTACATCACGTGAATGTATGTGAGAGAGTCTCTGTTTTAACCCTTTAAAAAAAAGATATACGGTCAGAGTTTGCATACTGTAAACACTCCTGCTGTGAGTATTATGTTAATTTGTCTCCTAAAATGCTTGTAATGGAGATTTCTTCCACCTTTGTATAGGCACCCTAGGAAATGCTCTCCCATGTCATTTCATACCATCTAAAGAGAGAATACATGAATTGCAGAGGAGTTTGAAGGATGGTCTTCTTTCTATAGATTGTGGACCCATTGTGGACTGAAACAGACCTCTGTGACCCTGACCACAGATAGTATTGCTACCTATCAGAAGAAACTTAAAATGGTTGAAGTGTTCTACTTTTTGCTGCTGGACTTTTTTTGGCATGTGTTCAGTGTTCATTGTGTATGTGCATTTTTGCCTCCCTCTACCTTACTGACTCATTTCCTTTCCATCTCTCTCATTGGTCCACAATTATTTGTCATTGTCTGCTCCCCTTTTTATGTTATGTAAACATTATACTCTATTTACACCCTGTGTTTTCCTCAAGAACCTGTAATTGTCTTGTCCCTTGATGTGTTATGACTCTGGCACTTGTCTGGTAGGATGCAGAAGAATCATGAAGTTAGTGACCAGCAGGGTGCTGCACATATAATTTTTAGTGTGGAAACAGTGCCATGATGAAGAAAGAGGCTGATAGGAATGTAAATAAGTTTGGAGGGAGTGGATGTCCAGTGAGCCTTTCAAAAGTTGAGCCATTTCACCGCTGATATACTATTAATGTGACGGACCGCCTTGCACCCCGACTGGGTACAACCGCCAATCGCTGCTTCCTAGTGCTCACCAAGTACTCCAAGCACTCCACCAGACACCATCAGCACTGTGGACCCTTAGTTGCCGTAGCTTGGATGGGGTTTCACTGTCCTTTCCCACCCTGGACCAAACTCCTGGATCCCAGTGGAAAGACCTCTCCTCCAAGAGAGTATAGCAGGATAGCTCTGACAAGAGCTAGTGATATAGCTTGTATATCCTGTATAGCCTTCTCCTACAGACATGAGACGAGGCTCTATGCTGAGGATGAACTGAAACTGTTTTAATGGAAGCCACGTGCAGTCTTTTATGCAACTCTCCATGCAAGGTGTTTCCTTAATCACATTCCAGGAGCATTCTCCACTGGACCTGAGAGGAGACTAGTTACAAACAAACATTCCAAACAAACACACACTCCTCCCCTGTGCCTGAGAGATAATTACCGAGCACACAACATATAATTAAATTATCTCTCAGGTACAAAAACATACAATTTAACAAACCCCAAAAGCACCCCCAAAACACTTGAAAACCCCACAAAAGTCATTTCCTCTGATAGCCCCAATCTGGGTGACCAACATATCCAAAAATCACCCAGATCGGTTCAGGGGTTCGGGATTTACATGGAAGTCAATTATTTGACCGACTGTGCACATGGTCCTATGCCCAAAACAATTCCAGGGAATCAGGGCTAATGGTCGGTCTCTTTTCAGGAGCACAAAAGTACATAAAACACCAAACGGAATAACTAAATTACTTGTGTAGCCTATTCCCCTTGTTCGTCGGAACGTTTCCACCGAACAGTGCCTTTCTAAGTGGGGTAGAACCGAACGCAGGCGATAATGGAAGTTTAGCGATATTCGGGAGTTTCTGTGTCCACGTTTAGTTCCATGAGATTCATGCCCAAACTACGCTGCCTGCATTCATGGGAACAAGATGGCCCCCACCTCGTGGTCGTTCAGACGAAATGCGGCCACCCAGACGAACACTTCGAACACTCCGGTGGAAATTGCTACAAAGTATCAGTTGGGCTTAACAAGCTCCTGGGTGGTCTCTGGTTGGTGCGGCTGTTCGGATCCCGAACTAATTAAAACCCCATTTGCATGAACAGAGCTTTTTTTAAAGTATATTAGCCAAGGTCTGTTGCAGGGGCCATAGTCCTGAGGCAGGAGGCTGGCAAGTTGCATCCTCCATTAGCCCGTCCACCACAATTAATATTATCATTATTAGCATTTATATAGCACCAACATGCTCCACAGTGATTTACAGCTAGAGAGAGTGGATATTTAGAGGTCAAGAAGGCCCTGGTCAAACAAGCTTACAATAGGTTATCATGAAATCTCTTTCCAACCATTTAATTCTTACCTTTATTACGTATTGTGTTGACAACTGACATGTACGATGTAAGTGATTCGCTGATTTCATTAACTAGAACAGATGGAAAGGGATATTAATAAGACTTAAGAGGGAAACATTTTGCATTATGATATATTATGATATATATTATGATATATTACGGCATCATGCTATGATATATTATGATATATATTGTGATATATTACGGCATCAGGCTTACTGAATTATTAACATATTTGCACGAAGCATGTCATCTGAATTGCGCATAAAGAGCACTATGAAGGCCATGTTTATTCACTACCTGGGACTATTATTATTATGACTTTATTTAGTTATTATGACCATTAAAGGGACACTATAGTCACTAAAACAGCTTTAGCTTAATGGAGCAGCATTGGTGTATAGATCATGCCCCTGTAGTCTCACTGCTCAATTTTCTGCTATTTAGGAGCTCAATCTCTGTGTATGCAGCCTATTCACACCTCCCTGCAAGCAGGGCCGGACTGGGGATACGAAGCAGCCCTGGAAAAAAATCTATGCCAGCCCCATAAGTCATTGTGCTATGTAGGGTGTTTTATATATATATAGGCAATTGAAATAGTTGGCTGCACTCTCGGATTTCCTGAAAATGTAACTTTTATTGAAATATTTAAGATCAATGTTTCAGTCCCTCTTGTGGACTTTCGTCATGATCTTGATGCAAGGGACTGAAACGTTGAAATATTAAATATTTCAATAAAAGTAAAATTTTAAGGAAATCCGAGAGTGCAGCCAACTATTTCAATTGCCTATATATATTCTTCTTCTAATTCAAAATATTAGTTCTTTTAGGGTAATTAAATTATACAGTAAAGCATTCTCACACACAGACAGACAATCTTACTGATGCACACAAATAGGCTCATTGACAGACAATGACACACACAGACAAGGTTACTGGCACACACACAAATTTAGTACAGACAAACTCTGATACACACACACAAGCTTACTATAGACAAGTTCACTGTCACACACACACGCTCACTACAGACAAGCTCACTGATCAGCACACACTCTCCCTACAGACAAGCCCATTGACACACCCGCTCCCTACAGAAGAGCTCACTAACACACAGATTCACTACAGACAAGCTCACTGACACACACATGCTCACTACAGACAAACTCACTGTACACACAGGCTCACCACAGACAGGCTCCGACACACACAGACATATGATCCCTACAGACAAGCTCACTGACACACATACAAGCTCACTCACTAGCAGGCACACACACACAAACTCACTAGCAGGCACACACACACACACACACAGAGGCTCCCTCACTAGCAGATGCGTGCACACACACACAAAGGCAGACAGTCACTGACACCCAGACAGACAGCCACACACACAAACAGGCAGACAGTCACGCACACACAGGCAGACAGTCACACAACAGACAGTCACACAGTCTCACACACACACAGTCACACACACACAGACAGTCACACACACACAGACAGTCACACACACACACACACACAGGCAGTCACACACTCACACAGACAATCACACACAGGCAGTCACACACTCACTCACACAGACAATCACACACAGGCAGTCACACACACAGACAATCACACACAGGCAGTCACACACACAGACAATCACACACAGGCAGTCACACACTCACACAGACAATCACACACAGGCAGTCACACACTCACACAGGAAGTCACACACTCACACAGACAATCACACACAGGCAGTCACACACTCACACAGGCAGTCACACACTCACACAGACAATCACACACAGGCAGTCACACACTCACACAGACAATCACACACAGGCAGTCACACACTCACACAGACAATCACACACAGGCAGTCACACACTCACACAGACAATCACACACAGGCAGTCACACACTCACACAGACAATCACACACAGGCAGTCACACACTCACACAGACAATCATACACAGGCAGTCACACACTCACACAGACAATCACACACAGGCAGTCACACACTCACACAGACAATCACACACAGGCAGTCACACACTCACACAGACAGTGACACACAGACACACTGACCTGCTTCTTACCTCCTGCAGGCTGGTTGTTGGGGAAGCAGGGACTCCTTCCTGCTTCCCGTGCTGCAATCAGCCCCGCCCCCGCCGCACGCTTAGCCCCGCCCCCGCCGCACGTAAGCTCCGCCCCCACCGCACATTTTTTTTTTTAATGATCCCGGCCGGCCATGTGTGAGCTGTGCCGGCCGCCTGGCTCCCTCCGCTCCCATGGGGCTCTGTGCGGCCGCACAGCTCACACATGGCCGGCCGGGATCACAGGAGCTGTCAGCCCAATGATCAGGGCTGTCAGACCGGCCCCAGGTGCCGCGGCCCACCGGGAAATTTCCCGGTATCCCGGTGGGCCAGTCCGGCCCTGCCTGCAAGTGACTTATACAGCCTTTACTGCAAACTCTGTTTAATTTAGAATTTATTATCTTATGCACTGTCAATAGCTTGCTAGACCCTGTATGTCATTAAAGTTAATTTTACAGAGCAGGAGACACTAAAGAACAGGGTGGTCAGATGAACACTAAGGGCCTGGGAGGGGAGGAGATCTCTAAGGGACAGGGAGGGAGAGGTACACTAAGGGACAGGAAGGGGAGATGAGAGGAGAGAAACACTAAGGGACAGGGATGGGAGGGAAGAGGTACACTAAGGGACAGGGAGGGGAACACCAAGGCACAGGGAGGGGAGAGTTACATTAAGGGACAGGGAGGGAAAATGTACACTAAGGGACAGGGAGGGGAGAGGTACACTTGCAGTGTAGTGAATTAGGGGTAACCACACACAAGAAGGATTTGTGAATTGTTATAGACAACAAATTAGGCAGCAATATGCAATGTCAATCTGCAGTTGCTAGGGCCAGTAAGGTTTTATCATGTATAAATAGGGGCATAATTTCTCGGTATGAAAATATAATTTTGCCTCTTTATAAATCGCTGGTAAGACCACACCTTGAATATGCTGTGCAATTTTAGGCACCTGTTCTAAAGAAGGATATCATGACACTAGAAATAGTGCAGAGGCGGGCTACAAAATTGATAAAAGGAATGGAGCATTTTAGTTACAAAGAAAGGTTTAAAAATTGTAATCTTTTTATTTTGGAAAAAAGGCGCCTCAGAGGGGATATGATAACATTATACAAATATTATCGGGGCCAGTACAAACCATTATCTTGAAATCTATTTATAAACATGGCCATACATAGGGCACGAGGTCACGCATTTAGACTGGAAGAAAGGAGATTCTAAGACAGTTTATTTTACGATAAAAGCTATAAGGATATGGAATTCTCTGCCTGAAGAGGTGGTTTTATCAGAGTTCATACAGATGTTTAAACAGCAATTGGATAAATACTTCCAAAAACATAACATACAGTGATATCATTTCTAATTAGTGGGGTATTAGCTGCTTGATCCAAGGCGATATCTGACTACCATTTTTCGGTCAAGAAGGAATTTATTCCTAGTTTTTTGCAAAATTGGAAGCGCTTCAGACTAGGTTTTTTGCCTTCTTTTTGATCAACAACAAAAACATATGTGAGGAAGGCTGAACTTGATGGACGCAAGTCTCTTTTCAGCTACGTAACTATGTAACACTAGGGGACGAGGAGGAGAGGCGAGGGGAGAGGTACACTAAGAGACAGTGAATGGAGAGGAGAGGAACACTAAGGGACATGGGAGGGAGAGGAGAGGTACACTAAGAGACGATGAATGGAGAGGAGAGGTACACTAAGGGACAGAGAATGGAGGGGAGAGGTACACTAAGGGACAGGTAAGGGAGGGGAGGGGAAAGGAACATTAAGGGACAGGGAAGGGAGAAGACAGGTACACTAAGGGACAGGGAATTGAGGGTAGAGGTACACCAAGGGACAGGAATGGGAGAGGAACACTAAATAATCTTGAAAACATAAACAAATCTGACTGGCATGTATATTTTGTGCATTTACCACTTAATAAAAAAAAAAGATGTGCAAGAATAAATAAATAATAATAAACATGTCCAGTAGTTTTGTATAGAAATTGTTTCTTTTTTCAAAATGGTAAATGTGCAGTTATCTGCTATTGGCCTGAAAGTTCACAGATTATCGGTGTCGGTATCAGCTCTAAAAAAATCAATAATGGTAGATACCTAGTGGCTAGGGCTGCATAAACATAAACAAATGTGATTTAACTCCTAAATGGCAGTGATTTGAGCAGTGAAACTTTAGAGGCACGATCTATACATCAAAACTGCTTCATTAAGCTAGTTGTTTTGGTGGCTATAGTGTCCCTTTCCATTTTTTTCTTTTGTCTGTGTTTTCGTCTCTTAATGTTTTTTGTAAATGCTGCTTGCATTGTGTCTGTCTGGTGGGGGATTGCATGCTGTATTCTTTCCCTAAGTATCTTATTATCTGGAGAGTGTGTGGTATTTCGTCCTTGGTTTTTGAAACTGTATAAGACACCACTTTCTATGCCTTATTCCTTCTTTTATTATTATTATTTTTTTATTATTATTTAACCACACCAGAGTTTATGGCAACGGCCTCCAGAAAAAAAAATATCATGGGGAAGATTTAAGAGACTGTTTGTAACCCACAAAGGAATCCACCCTTTGTAAGACTTTTGTCCTACTCAAGATAAACAAATTCTAATTTGTATAAGTCTTGTTCTGATGTATTGTAAATTTTTGTTCATGCTTGTTTACATCACGATTTTTTACCCTTCGTTGCAGATGTGTTCAGGTCTTATGTAAGCCTTCCTAATGTAATGTGTCACTCTTTCTCCGAATAAACACTGATTGAAAAAAAGTTATTTAAACAATAAAAAAGCAGACATTTGTTGGTTGCATGAATAATTCTCCATATAACCATTAGCTGCAATTGTTACTTTGAATCTTTGGGATACGCCTCTAACTCAGTTTTGTCACATCTGAGTCCTCTAATTTGTCACCATTCTGTTAAAAATTGTTCAAGCTGAAACAGGTTGGACTGGAACCATTGAAACATGGCAATTTTTATATCCTGCCACTGATTTTGAATTGAATTGAGGACTGAGATTTTAATGGGCCTTTCATAGAGATTCAAGAGGTTCTTGATTTTAAAGTAAACCTGTCATTGACTCACCTCACCCTCAATCCAACACTGCCTTAGAAAACGAACACCCTGCCCCAGATATTAATCAGTCGTTCAATGCAGTCACAAAACTATATAAACAGCAAATCAGGACGTGTTGGAAGATATCTTCATTAGAAAATTATATTAAAAAAGAGATGATCCCCAGAGGCTTAAGAGTACGTAACATACCGACAGCCAATACAGACAATCCTGATTTTATGAAAGAATTGGAACTATCGGCAGGTACCTGTTCTAGAAGATTCATGGAAATCATCTGTACCTTTGAAAAAACTAAACTTGAAGGCACTAATTTGAAAATAGGAGAGGAAATTAAGAAATTAAATCAGTTCAAAGGTGAACCCAATTTTCCTAACCTAGAAAATAAACTTAAACTGAACTTAGATCGGTACCAGGAATCGATTAAATTCAGGAAACTTTAGAAATTTATTAGGGACTCTCGGGATTATCAAACAGGTAATATTTACAAATTTCCAAATCGACGACTGAGACATAATTCTGAGAACTATATCACCTCAGAATATGACTCGTCTGATACAGATTCTAGTAATGTACCCTCAAATTCACAAACCCCATCCCCCACGACCTCCAATACTAGCAATCCCCGCAGTATCCTTAAAAAAGGAGTAGATTTTTTAGAAATGGGCCATCAGGAGGAATATCCAAATTATCAAACACGATACCAATCAAGAACCCAGAGAGGGAGGGAAGGGAAAAGGGGGGAGAGAGGGAGAAGGAGACGCTATTAACAAATAAACCCATCTCTCAACCCATTGATACCCCTAAATTACAGATCATTAACCTGTCCTCCTTCCAGCTGAATGACTCTCATCATAAAATCTTGGAAAAAGGACTTTCCTTTGTCCCGACCCCTGCTTTTGATAGATGTAAAATGTACTTTGGATAGAACGGTATTAATGTAGAATCTTCTTAATTTCTTCTTATCTTCAGGTGATTGATATATATACGTCTTTTGTATATATATTCTTGGGCCAAATGCTCGCCACAATAATATATGTCTATATTATTGAAAAGTAGTAATACGCAATCTGACTTACGGTTTCTTCACGTTTATTCTTTGTTACGGATACATAATAAAACATAATAAAGGATGTTACAGGATAATGGACATTCAACAGCAGATGGTAATTGGTGGACTTCTGATGGGAGAGTTACATCGTTGTACAGAGCCAAGAGCCAAGCCAAGACTAAGAGCGACCTCGTGTCCCTCTGTTACTATCAAGATGTGCTAATACTAATGTCAGCATATAACTAGCCATATAAGGACAAAACCCCCACATCCACATTCCAGAGCTCTCGGACAAAGAAAGCCTTGTGACTTAGACCATCTGTTACTTATGTCAATCCACACATCCATATATAAAATCAATAGAAACATAGAATATGCAATATTCTACAATAGATTTACATGGATAAAAGACCTATTCCTCTTTGTAAGGAAATTAGCATTACATAAATTCCATGAACTGAATAAAGAAAAGAAGGCAAGATCTTTAGGCCTTTCAAGCGGTGATGTAGAATGTCTTAACAATTTGGTGTCTTTACTGGAGGAGAATGAAACTCAATTACCCCTTAAATATACAGAACTTAAGCCAAAAAGTCGCTTCACTCCAAATTTTTCTACCTTCAGGAACATTGATTTGTTTCTGAAAGCAGTTAAAAATGAGATTGATTTTATAGAAGTTAAAAACCTGGACTCCTTCCCTAAGGACAATCTTTCTGGGAAGGAACAGGAGGCTTTGAAATCTTTAAGGGATAATGAGACAATAATTATTAAACAAGCAGATAAGGGAGGCAATGTAGTGGTGATGGATACAGCTAACTATGAGAAAATGGTCCAGGACGTTCTTAACAACAGAGATACCTATACGATCTTACAATCAGATCCCACTAACCTTTTTCTCAATAGCTATAAAGTGATTTTGGACGAGGGTCGCAGTGGAGGTTTGATGTCCGATGAGGAATATACTTTTATCCTCAATCGTTGCCCTAGGATAGCAACCTTCTACTGCCTCCCAAAAGTCCATTAAATCCTCCGGGACCCACCAGATCGCCCCATAGTATCCGGGATTGATAGTTTGTCCCAGAATGGTAGTCTATACATCGATCAGATCCTAAGACCATTTGTGGAACATCTAAAACAGGTTCTACATCTTCTCTCAAATATCCAGATTCCGGCTACATCTAGTCTTTGTAGCCTTGATGTTGAAACACTGTATTCTTCCATCCCACATCAAAGTGGAATCGCGCATCCCAAATATTTTCTAGCAAAAAGGGGCCTAAAATATCAGGCACATACCGATTTCACTATTAAATTGCTGAACTTTATCTTGTCACATAATTTCTTCTTATTTAATAATAAATTCTACCACCAGGTGAGAGGGACGGCGATGGGCACGGCTTGTGCTCCATCATATGCCAACCTCCACCTGGGGTGGTGGGAAGAACAAATTAGGACATTGAGTATACTGTCCCCTTTTATATAAAAAATTACAGCTTGGTACAGATACATTGATGATGTCCTGATAGTCTGGCAGGGCAACATTGATGAATTCAACCAATTTGTTTCTCTCCTCAACATTAACAAAGATAACCTAAGATTCACCGCCGAATTTGGTGGCCCATCTCTGAATTTCTTGGATTTGACAATCTCAATTTGTAAAGATGGTTCCCTTAAGAATACTTTATTTAGGAAACCATCTGCATCAAACTCTTTACTAAAGTGGGATAGTCATCATCCAAGATCCCTCAAACAAGGAATCCCTACGGGACAGTACCTTAGACTGCGACGAAACTGTTCAGATCTTGAAGATTTCAAGATAAAAGCTAAATCTCTGAGGCAACAATTTAAAGAGAAGGGATACCCGAATAAGTGCCTAAAAAGGGCATATAAAAAGGCACTCATGACAAATAGGGTAGACCTCCTCTTAGACCCTCAGATACCCAAAACCACCATAAAAACCCCATCAGGATGATAGGAACCTTTGACACTGGCTGGAATGAAGTAAAAGAGTCTCTCCAAAGATTTTGGCCTATTCTACTTAAGGATATTCATTTAAAAGAAGTATTAGGTCCACAAGTCCTAATTACGGCTCGAAGAGGAAAAAATCTCCGTGATATCTTGGTTTCCAGTCATTTTTCGGTCAAACAAAATCCCCAACCTACATGGCTGGGACGTCAAATCCCCACAGGCACATACAGCTGTGGAAGATGTGTGGTTTGTAGGTTCATCCTGAGGGACTCAAAGAAAGCAAGCGATAGCGAGGGTAAACAGTCTTTTCAAATCATGCATTTTTTCAATTGTAATTCTGAAGGTGTGATCTACCTCCTTACTTGCAGTTGTACATTGATGTATGTTGGAAAAACGTTGCGGCCCTTTAAGGAACGTATTAAGGAACATGTGAGATGCACTAAGAATCGTCTGGAGACTCCAATCTCCAGACACCTTAATGAACATCATGGGGGGTCATCAAAAGATATATGTTTTTGCGGTTTGGAATTGGTTAAGCGGGAACAAAGATGGGGAGACTTTGATAAAATTCTACGTCAAAAAGAATGTAGATGGATTTATAAACTAAATACCTTACACCCAAGAGGTCTTAATGAAGGTTTTTCTTTCTCTCCCTTTATTTGAATTGATTATATATCTCTGCTGTGAATTTTTTTCACTTTTTCCATTTTTTTGCTTTTTCAATTTAATTGATTTTTTTGTCTATTACAATTACAATAACTGATTATTTTATGTATACATTTTGGGGGGGCTCTCATAATCTCTAAGATGTATGGCGACATGGACGTGTGTATTTTGCTGAGTATTTCTATTTATATATGTCTTGCAACAATATCCCATAAATCCCCATTGCATTATACTATCCTTTTACATAATTTGACCATTAGTTACATTACCCATTGTCCATTAGATATAAGATGGACTTCACAAGTGAATTGGTCATCTATTAATCCCTTCTTGGTGTTAACCAAATCATAAGATACTCACCGTTTTATTATGGCATAATTCTGCAATGGAGAAGACTCCTATAACCACTGAGTCAATGATTCATGTATTTGACTAAATATGAGGATCTACTTGTATCATGTATCTGTTTATGGTTATTATGTTGTTCTGCATTAATTCAGATGTGTCCGATGTATTATTTTGATGTTTTGGTTTTTGCCTAACGAGTTGTAGCCACGCCCCCCCTCGCATCCTATTGGATGGTAAAGTGTGGGCGGGGCTTTTGGTATGGCGGGCTATCCATTGATTCAGATGGTGCCGCGCCTCTTTTGTACTCCATTGGATAAGAGAATATGGGAGGGACAATAGACGTGACGTTCCGTCTGTGTATTGCGGCGTTGCCACGCCCCCTCCGTACCCCATCCACATCTATAGGAGGGACTACATCCACATCTATAGGAGGGACTACAGATATGATACACGCCCTTTTTGGGTGGCCCCTGGATAAGGATTGGTGGGTTTGGTCTCTAAGGAGGGTTTTTCCTCCATTTATAATCAGCGCATAGCACAGTCCCGGTTCTGCTCTTGATAAAGGCATACCGAAACGCCGAAACGTGCGTCGAGCTACCTAGTTGCCAATGCAATTATTTTACTCTATTTTTCTTTTGAAACTTTAAATTTTGTTACTTTATTTTTTCTCTCTATTTGACCTTACATGTCTTTCTAGATGGTGCATTGACTAGATGGGAGGACAGGGACAGACTTGAGGCTGCTTTGAAGTAGCAGATAGTTGAGTTTACCACTGTGTGAGCTAGACAGTTAGTCCAGGTCAATTTAGGACATTTGGTGGTGATTTTTGAGGGGCTCCTTGTCGGTTCTTACCAAGTAGCAATATCCCCAATTTTTTTCTCTCTATGCACTCTACGTGCATTTTTTTGCTAGAGAAACTACATTGTATTTAAGTATCTAACCACAGTATTTATTTGTAGGTGGATGTGCTCCTTCTTCTTATAGAAGTGGGCATCTATTTGTGAATACATCCCCTCTATACATTTGCCCTCACTAGTGACTATACCTTTTGCTCCCTTTGGTTCCATAACTGCTACCAGGCACTACACATATCCCTGTCTCCACAAATCTCTGGTTTAATGTCAATTTTTCTTTTTTGACACCTTTACTCTGCTGCCTTAAAAGACCACTCTAGGCACCCAGACCACTTCAGCTTAATGAAGTTGTCTGGGTGCCTGGTCCTTCTAGGGTTAACCCATTTTTTTATAAGCATAGCAGTTTCAGAGAAACTTCTATGTTTACAAATGGGTTAATCCTTCCTCCAATTCCTCTAGCGGCTGTCTCATTGACAGCCGCTAGAGGCGTTTGCGTGATTCTCATTGTGAAAATCACCATGAGAGCACGCAAGCATCCATAGGAAAGCATTGTAAATGCTTTCCTATGCAACCGGCTGAATGCGCGCACAGCTCTTGCCGCCCGTGCGCATTCAGACGAATGGGAAGAACGGAGGAGGATCGGAGGAGGAGAGCTCCCCGCCCTGCGCTGGAGAAAGGTAAGTTTTTACCCTGTTCCTCTCCCCAGAGCTGGGCGGAGGGGGACCCTGAGGGTGGGGGCACCCTCAGGGCACTATAGTGCCAGGAAAAAGAGTATGTTTTCCTGGCACTATAGTGGTCCTTTAAGATAAAGGGCTTCTTTATAGACACACCTATAGGATACTATACATATATAACTTAGAGGTACTTATTCTCTGATATATTTTTTTCTACGAGTGTTTCATTTTATTCTACTTATATACCAAACTGGTGCACTTGTGCATTTTTTTTGGGTGACATCTTCTAGTATTTTTGAAGGTCTGATGATCTTTTTAATTTTCTAATAAAGACTTACATCCTTTCCCTTTTCCCCCCATTTTATGTCAGATTGATATTAGGAGGTATATAATAACGGATGAGTAGGAACTCTGCTCACTATATGTGAGTGGCTTTCTTTCTCTTCCATTTCGTCTGTTTAGATTTACCCTGGGGTTAAGCCCGCTTTATACCTCCTGTAACCTCTATAGAGGCCGGGGAGCTGGCAAGTCCGGCTCCTTATAGCCTCTATCTCTTTATTAAAGTAATTTTATATATATATATATATATATATATATATATATATATATATATATATATATATATCCGTTTCCACCCGAAAATAAGACATCCCCCAAAAATAATCTCTAGCTTTATTTTTTCAGGGGATGCTCGTAATATAAGCCCTACCCCAAAAAAAAAAAAAACCTTATTTAGATCGTCACTAGTTCGCTAAAAATAGAACACACACATAATTAGGGGATTAATATTGTTAAAAATGATCAAAAGAAAAACATAAAGCATGACAATTCTAGTAATCAACTGAATATTTCAAGTTTAAAAGTGTGAAAAATTAGATTTGTTGTATAATTATAATGAAACATTTTAACCCTTTAAGGACCAAACTTTTGGAATAAAAGGGAATCATGACGTGTCACACATGTCATGTGTCCTTAAGGGGTTAAATGAAAAGCAAGAAATGTCACTAAAAATGTAATGGATACTCAATTATCAATAATAATTTACTTAAACCTTTTTTTTCCAAAGTGCCAAGGGTGACCATGTTTTCTTTGTGGATTTCTGTTTGTACTTTGATCCCTTCAACTGAAATGCAAAAACAAATAACAGGTTACATTTTCAATTATAGATATAATAATTAGTGATTAATTCCAGCTTTAGAAATATAATGTTATATTCTCACATATTACAGAAATTGTTTACTGAAAGTAGTATTTAAAATATACTATATTAAGTCTACTGGGTGTGTTTGGAATGCAATAACTCCCAGACTGGCTGACATTAATGAGAGATCCGCTGTCCAAGCTCACAGAATTAGCAGTGATGCTGTTATTGTTAAGATAGGGCAATCAATATTTTTGTGCTGGTAGAAGCAGGATTCCAATGGCAGCATCCGCTTCTACTGGTCTTCTCTAGCAGTAAAATCCAGTGAGCATCATTCTGCATTGACTGTGCTTTATTTAACAGAGACATCCAGATTCTACTACTGAAACATTTAAATATGGGTATAGTTGCCCTAATATAATCTAGATCACCTTCAGTCGGATTTATTCACACATTTGCTCTGCATGTTAGAGAAAGTCTTCTCTGATGTCCCTGAAATGTATGATTGTGGATTGGAGTTTTCCCATAGGATCTGGAACAGTCGTGTATGGATTCGGAAGACTCCTGCCACCTCAAAACACAACTGTCACCTCAAAACTATGTTGAATATAAAAATAATTTCATCAAGTTTAAAAAGTAAATAGATTTCTTTTTTAAATGTAGTTAATAAAAAAAAGAGAAAAGCTCAGTAGACGAGAGCATCATTCAGCCATATCTATGCACCTTGAGTTTTATTATTGACAGTTAGTCTCTATGGTCTTCCCTGCATCATTACTTGCACAGAAGTAGGGAAGACCATAGAGACTAACTGTCCGTTTTCAAGCACTGTCTGATCTAAGGTGCGTGTATATGACCGAAAGTCCTTCCCTTCTGTTTACATATACTTCATTGAAAAACATATCTATTTATTTTCAATAGTTGATGAAAGGATTATTATATTTTAAAAAAATTGCTTTGAGGTGACAGTTGTTACATAATGGACAATTCGGGATTATTCTAGCTTTAGTGACTGAATAATCTACATTTTATTAAAGACAGGAGGCGAATATTTGTTTTAACCTTCTTTACTGAACCTCCCAGCAGCAAAGAAATAGTTAAACATTTAGAGAAAAAATCAACCAATCAGGACACATATTAGAGCATAACAGTCTGTCAGGCTCCTCCCAAATCCTCTTTCTGATGCAGCCGGTCATAAGTGTAGTCAACCGTGTAAACTTGAGTGATCAATCAACCATGTAAACCAGAACGCAGCCGATACTAGAGACCAATGGAAGTATGGTCACTTGGACTGGGTGTCCGCAAGATATCTACATACACAGAGCTACCCCCTGGATATTACGAGTATAAACTATTGCAAAATCTAAAATAGTCAGAACCAGGCAGAGTAATAGGCACCTAACCAGAGCAAACAGAAAAACAGCCAGATTAATATAAAGTCTCACAAGAAACCTAGAAAAAATTAAGAGTATATGTGACCTGAAAAAACATCTGGGGTGGGATACCAATAGGGTCGAAAAATATTCGCCTCCTGTCTTTAATAAAATTTAGATTATTCAGTCACTAAAGCTAGAATAATCCCAAATTTTATGGCAAGACAAGAGGCTTCATATTTGCTGTTTTAAAGCGTGAAAACCAAAGAGAAAGAAGCATGGGACGATTGTCGAAAATAAAAGGTACAGAAAGTAGATTCTCTAGACCAATCAGCGCATAATGGGATGTCTGCAAGGGATCCCCCAGCCATAATGGCGGAAGAGGCAGCAGCACCTCTGACAGAATGAGCTCCAAAAGAGGAATCTATGCCCGCCAAATAGAGAAGCAATTTAATCCAGCGGGCAATTGTGGGACAAGACACTGGCTTGTGTGGTCGCACATATGAGAAAAACAGGGGGCCCGTAGGGGTATGTAGAGGTGATGTAGAGGCGACGTAGTGTTGGACACAACGAGCAACGCAGAGAGACGGTCTGTCAGAAAAGTAAGGGTAAGTAATCGTTAAGGAATTAGTTTTAGTGCGGCGAGAAATGTTGAAACGTACACCTTGGGGGGTGAAATCAATAGCGTGAAAGTCAAATGCCTGAATATCAGACACTCTTCTAAAAGAAACTAAGCAGAGAAGAAGAGCTAATTTGGCCGACAGTTGTCGTAGAGAGAGTGCTTCGTTGGATGGATCCCGAAGAAGATGGAGACGGTAAAAAACGTGTGGGTCCAATTGCCAGTCGCAGGAGTCTCTCCAGTGTCGAGAGAACCAATCTGCGACTAAGTTGTCGGAACCAGGTAGATACTCCACTCGAAGGGAGATGTTCCGGTCCAGACAAAATTGGTATAATTCTTTATGAGGTCTCACAGCATTTTGGAACGGGATCCCCCTAAGCGATTCACGTATTGAACAGCTGAGATGTTGTCCATTCTCAGCACTAGGGAACAATTGTAAGAGTCCTTTGTGAAACTGCGAATCGCAAAGGAACCGGCAATCAACTCGAGGCAATTGATGTGCAATGCCTGTTCTGATGGGGACCAAGGACCTCCAGTAGAGAGATTTGCGCATGATGCACCCCAGCCCAGAAGAGTGGCATCTGACTCTAGGATGTAATCTGGCTGTGAGCCGAAGATCGCTCTCCCGTTCCATGCATCCATATGGTGTAGCCACCAGTTGAGTTCGAGTCGGACTTCGTCTGTCAAGGAGATCTGTTGATCCTAAGATGCAGAGTGACATAAAGAGCGAGTCTTCAGACGTTGCATTGCTTAGTAATGTAAAGGAGCTGGGAAGATCACCTGTATCGAGGCGGAGAGTAGTCCGATTATGCGAGCTAAGTCGCGAAGATGGATAGTCGAAGAGGCTAGAATTTTTCTGATGTCTTTTTTGATGTTCTTGATCTTTACTGAACGGAGTTGTAGGATAGCCAAAACGGAATCTATTTGGAATCCGAGGAATTGAACCATTTGAGACGGGGTGAGGACGGATTTTTGGACATTGATCACGAACCCCAAGTTTTGTAACAGAGCTGTGGTCATGTCTGTATGGAGGCGTAGAGTGCCTGGGTCCTGAGCCATAAGGAGGATATCGTCCAGATATATAATGGAGCGAATCCCCTGAGAGCGTGGCAAGGCCATGACCGGTTTCATCAGCTTGGTGAAACACCAAGGTGCGGAACAGAGTCCAAAGGGGAGGCATGTGAACTGCCATAAGTCTTGATGCCATCTGAACTATAGGAAACAGCGATGGGCCGGTGTTATAGGAACCGTGAGGTAAGCATCTGTCAAGTCCAAACTGGAGAACCAGTCTCTCTCGCAGAGTAGGTCTCGAAGGAGGTGGATACCCTCCATTTTGAAATGTTGGTAAACAATAAAATTGTTTAGGTCTTTATGGTTGATAACTGGTCGAAAGTCTCCTGACTTTCGGACCAGAAATATTGTGCTTATGAATCTGTGAGAGGACAGAGGTTTAGCGCGGCCTCCAAGGTCGCATTGTCCTCTTGAGACATGTGCAGAGGTGGAGGGGGAGATCCCTGTAGAGGGTCGTTTGCAAAATCTATATGGAAACCAGATACAGTTTGAAGGATCCATGGATCCTGAGTTAATAGAGACTACTGTTGGAAAAAAAGGGTTAACCGGCCTACAATAGGAACTTGAGAATAAGGAAAGTCGATTACCTGAAGCAGTGCGGCCCCAGAGGGAAGCAAATCCACGTCCTCTGATGGAACGTCTAGAGGGAAAGAACTGCTTGTGGTAGAAACGGGTATTGCCCGAATTCCATGAGTCTGCTGGTTGAGGCCTGTAGTCTGTGAAGGCAGCTCTGCCAGTGATTCGGCCCCTGTAGCGACCAGCTCTCCCGGAAAAACGCTGGGGTCTGAACACCCTGCGAAGGTTCCATTGTGCCTTGCTGAGGGAGGTTAGCACGGATATGTGTTTTTTCAGGTCCCGTATGAACCTGTCCCCAAATAACAGTCCGTTAGCCCCTGGACCAAGTTCTTTGGTGCCTAGTTCTGCCACTTTGGCTTCAATTTTGTATAACACGGCTTTATGCCGTTCAACGGAAATAGCTACATTGGCATTGCCCAACAGGCATAATGCTCTTTGTGCCCATTCACGCACCATGTGTGCGTCAAAATTGCCACCTGCTAGCGTCTCGTCAGCAATTATAAAAATCTGGATAAGCGGGCCTGTTATATCCATCAGCTTGTCCTGGGTGGCTTTTAAGCCAACTTCGATTCCTTTGCGGGGATCTTTACCCATCTTAGTTAGAAAAGTGATCAGGAGTGGGTCAAGTTCAGGGGTGACAGCCACCTTATCAGGGATTATAGGCGGTGGACATTCTGCTCTTAATTTGGCTCTAATCTCCTTTTGTAAAGGATTACGAAGCCATAAACTGCAATATTTGGCAATGTGATCAGGGGGTGTCCATTCCGCTGAACGAGGATGTCTGATGCAGCGTGGGTCAAATAGAGGACAACCATTGGTATCCAGTAGGATATCATCCTTAGTATTATCTAAATTAGTAGTGGACATAGGATCAGTGTCCTGAAAGGACTGGTTTTGGGGTAGGAGAAAAGTCTTCATAACAAATTCAGAAGAGGAAGGGTCACCTGGGAGATCCTCATTTGGATATGCATTGTATTCCTCTATCACTCATAGGTGATAGCCAGAGGTTGAACCCTTTAAGGGGTCAGATTCTGAAGTCAAAGTAGGTTTGGTATGAGACAATTTAACTGTCTTTGCTGGGGCTTTGCCTTTGCCAACAGAAGTACTGTTACCCTTCCAAGGGCGCTTACGTGGGGCTTCGTCATGGTCAGAGACCCTGGATTCATCCGAGTCTGACAATTGCATGATGGTGGCAGTAGTGGCTGTCTGGTCACGAAACGTTGCCAAGGCTTTGGGGATAGAGTCTGCAATTGCAGCTGGAAGCCAGGCTTTTAATTCTGCTGACATTGCAGGTTCTGGTTGTCCGACATGATGACCAGTAAAATAGTAGTGGGTTCACCACAGAATCAGTATACCAACAGGTATATTAAACAACTTTTTTTTTTTTTGTATTTGTAGTTATTATTATTATAAATGTTTTTTTGTTTTATATATATATATATATATATATATATATTGTGATAAAGTGAAGGCAGATAGGCCTTTTAACCCCAGGGGAAGTATGTGTAGGATGTGTTGTAGGCAACACAAAACACTGTTTAGTTATGGGCCCCTGGGGTGGAGCATTTGGAGAGAAGGGTGGGCCAATGCTCCACTCCACAGTTTAGTGGTTTTCTGGGGAGACATAGATCCAGGCCAGGGTTTTTTGGACCGTCTCCAACCCACTGCTCAGGTGCAGTTAATGAGCTGTTGCAGTGGGAATAAACCCCTCCCGGCTAGGCAGGAAAAGGAGAGGGATTGCTGGCTTCCTCCCAGGAAGCAGGTAGGAGAGAGAGGCTGTTCTCTCCAGATAGTCAAGGAGACTAGGCACTTGGAGTGCAGAAAGGAAGCAGTCAGGGCAAGACTGGCTTGGAGCACTGGGAGTGCAGAAAGGAAAGCAGTCAGGGCAAGGCTGGCTTGGAGCACTGGGAGTGCAGAAAGCAAAGCAGTCAGGGCAAGGCTGGCTTGGAGCACTGGGAGTGCAGGAAAGGAGCGCAACAGGCTAGCCAGCAGAGTGTTGCTAACTAATAAGGTTGGTGCCATTGTTTTGTTTAGTTTAACCCTGAGAGATAGGGAACCTAACGTCAGTTAGTGCTCAGACGAGCTAGGTTTTTGTTTATAGGGTTTTCTGTTACATTTGTTTTCATTTACTGATGTATCCTGTGTGAACTTACAAATAAAGTGCCTGGAGTATTTGCAATTACAAGGACTGTGCATGTTTTTGCCCTAGAGGACCGTGCTACCTGCAAACAAGGATTACAATATATATTAACAAACTTGTCACAAACAAAGTAAAAGCGGGGCTTTCTTATTGGTGTTCACCCAGACAATATGCAGTCACCTTTAAGGGGACTCAGTGGGGTTCATCCACAGTTATGGCAGTTAAATTGTCAATATAATAATGACAGGGGTAACCTGTGTAATCAATAAAACATATAAGAGGTTCACCCAGAGAGATAAGGTACAAGGGGGTCACCCTCAATAAAGAGGCATAAGGGGGTCACCCTCAATAAAAGAGGCAAGAAGGCGTCACCCTCTAATAGGAATTGAGCTGTTTTGTATAGTTTGAGGGCAATCTGAAAATAAAAACCAAATAGGCTATGATAAGCAAGTGTTCTGTAATAGTTTAACAGTAACAACAAAATGTACCAGCAGGGGGCAATGAATACTCACAGTTTAACAGAGCTGCAATCCAGTAGCAGAGAGCAGTTCCTGAAAAGCGCGCAAACGGGAAATCTAGCCGCCAAACAGAAGATGGCCGCCGGCAACAAGGAGGAAGGCGGGAACTGCGTGTCAATCAATGAGGCGCAAAAACAGGCGGTACAGAAATAGTTTGCGGGCGTGATCAAAACAGACCGCAGCCACAGCAGTGGCGCGGTCTGAAGATAATTTCGCCAAGGAAATGATTAGTAAAGTTTTACATTAGAAAAAAATAGCCAGAGATAGATAAAGTCACAGGGAAGGGAAAAATAAAAAATAAATCTATGGAAAAAAACAAAATAAGGCAGGTCAATAATATATATTAGAGGGCTATAATTGGAATAGACTCACCTGGGAGGCAAGCAGCAAAGAAAGAGGATTTGGGAGGAGCCTGACAGACTGTTATGTTCTAATATGTGTCCTAATTGGTTGATTTTTTTTCTCTATATGTTTAACTATTTCTTTGCTGCTGGGAGGTTCAGTAAAGAAGGTTAAAACAAATATGAAGCATCCTGTCTTGCCATAAAATTCCTTTGTGTACTGAATGAATGAACATAATTCTTTGGTCCAAGGAACTCGATTCTCAGGTTCTACTTTCATTCCACATGGTCTTTATTTAAAGGAGAGGTTCTCGGGGGTCTTGAGGTGAATGTAAAGATTCTTCGAGTGAATTTGTTACATTTTATAGTGTGACAAGCTTTCTGGGTTTTAGGAGAAATTAACAGGCTCTACAGTGTGAATATGTAAAATATGAAGGATTTGGACATATTTCAGAATAAATTACATATTATTAGTGTCTCCAGGTGAATTAGCAAATCCTCCTTTAGAAATGGCAGGTATAGAGTTGGAGGTTAGAGGGAATTATATGAAGGTCTCAGGGTTCTATGGTTCTCTGATTGGTAGAGGATCAACATGGACAAACAGATTCACTGACTGTCACAGTGAACTGACAAATTCTAAGGGTATTTCATCGAATGGGCTAATTATCTGGGATTTATTGGTAATAGGATTCGTTTCTGGGTCTCAGAGTGGTCTTGGGGGTGAACTTCCAGATTTAGAGGGTTATTTACTAGTGAATGTAACCCCTTAAGGACACATGACATGTGTGACATGTCATGATTCCCTTTTATTCCAGAAGTTTGGTCCTTAAGGGGTTACAGTAAATTTTAACATTTAAAGCCAGAGTAAAATCATAGTTGAAACTCATTTGGCTATCAGAGTGCTCTGAGTGGTTGGTTTACTAGCCAACCAATCAGAGCGCTCTTGGTCATAGTCATTTTCCATTTTTTGTGGGATGCTTTTATGGGCTTCCTAGTGTTCCTAGCACTCATTCTACGACAAGCCCTCCATAGGTGAAGATGTATAATTTTTTGAAGTGGTGCATTCTTTTACTTTTGAACTAAAGGGGCTCATGCAAACGTGACTGTACCGTTCTTTGTAGTATACATATTACAATTGTTCCTGAAATATTGCACAATAAGATTCATCATAAATGGCAAATAATTTTAAAAATAACTCTTTTAATATGTTGATGATAATAGACTGATGAAAATTATATAAA
The DNA here is from genome assembly GCA_933207985.1 of Pelobates cultripes. Classification (NCBI taxonomy): domain Eukaryota; kingdom Metazoa; phylum Chordata; class Amphibia; order Anura; family Pelobatidae; genus Pelobates; species Pelobates cultripes. The sequence goes on from OW240914.1 coordinate 53,870,982, forward strand.
GTTATAAATTCTATTTAATTTTTAATTTAAAGATAACATAAGCTCATTCATACATTATAAATATAGTTTCCAGGAATGTCTTTTCATATCAATTCTAACCTTGGTCTTTTATCATGCCAATATCATCAGAGTGGTTGCTTAATTGCTCTTCTGTTTGCTTGGAATTGTTAATGTGTTCACTTACTGAAAGAGAACAAATACAGTTAAAGGAACACTATATCTCAGGAATATATATGTACGAACGGTTTAAAATAGCTATTTAGGCCCCTGGCCCTCCTTACCCCACTTGATTTACTAACCCTTTTTTCCAGCGCCCGGCCTGTCTCCTTGCAGCTGGCCCCCCACTCCCACTCCACCTCCTTGGCTGAAATTATTCAATTTGATGAGCTTAGCCAATCCAAGGCTTTCCTAAAGGAGAGCATCGGGAGACTATTGTGCATGCTGCTCCAATAAGCATCTTTGGAAATGTTCAGTGCCTCCATTGGCATTGCCAGTTGAGTAATGTTGGAAGTGCTAGCAAGGTCCCTGCTGGACATTTCCACAGTGAAGAAGATACAAACAAGTTGGCCAAATAGATCTGGATGTGAACCCAGGGACTAAGTTATAGCTGCATTCAAACAAAACAGGCTAACAAGTGTAATTGCTTCTTTTATGACTTCTTTTAAAAAGAAAATTAGCTGGTACATTAAATGACCTTTTTTCCAAACCAATGGTTTCCCCAGGATTTGCACTTTAATTTTCAACTGTTCTTTTATTTATGAGAGAACTTTAAAATGTTTCTTAACACAGTTAATGTCTCACCTTTATCATTCAAGAGTCTAAGATTGCTTTTGAGTTCTAACTGAGAAGATGCAGTTGGTGCTGTTTGAAAAAAGAAAAAAAACACAGACGCTGTTGAAGATATAAAAAATAATCCCATGCTTCTAAAACAACATGTCTACTAAACCTGTTATTATTAGGCAGAGACATCACAAAACATCATTCAGTAAGATTCTTCTGAATGCCATGTGATCACATTACAAAACATTAAAAGCCTTCAGCTGCCATCACTATTACTCAGAAAGCATTATAAGAAAAACAAAAAAGCATAGTTGGTGTGGCGGGACACCGCCACTAAGTACCATGCCTACTGAATATTCCTATGTTTTGGCCTTGTATTTTGTGTTCCCAATGTTTATTCACATGATTTTCCCGTGTACTCTGTTTCCCACATGTATCTATATGTAATTGTGTTGTATTTGTGTGTTTCAACTGCTCCCCTTTCGGGAGAGCTCATCCGAACAGGTTCTGTTAGGCTCCCGAATGGGGACCACCCCGACACCTCATTTACAATGTCTATTTAGAACGTTCACACCTCATAATGAGGTGTGACAACCAGAAACCGCAAATGAAATTAGTGGTGCGTGCTTCCCTGGGTGGCTGCCGGTTTGCATAACTGAACGCCAACCAGGGGCAGCATTCGTATGCCGAACCAGGTCCTCGTGTCGGGGATCGTCCTAACCACTCCCAGCAGAGCTATGGTCACTGTTTCCTTCTGCCCGGGAGCTGCGAGGCTAGGTTAGCAGCTGCCCAAGAGAGCGCGCTCTCCGGTGGATACCTTAGTGGGGATATCCACCGGAGAGAGGGACGCGTGCCAGAAGAGAATCTCTGGAGCTGTGAGTCAGCCTCACGGCCGCAGAGTCCTGCTGGCCGCATGGAAATCCATGTGGACCAATGCGAAAGGGGGTGCCCATTCAAGCTGGGTTTGCGCCATTCTCCTGATTGGTCGGCACGAACACTGGGCACTGATTGGTCGCTGCAAGGTGAAGACAACCAGTTAGAGAGGCAGCGCTCTTTTAAACAGGGTTTCATGCCCTTTCTCTTGATTGGGCGGCAAAATCCTTCTCCTGCCTGAGCGATGATTGGTGTAACTGAGTTTCGCGCCCTTTCGTCTGATTGGGCAGCAAAACTCCTCTCCACCCTGCGAGCTGAATGGTGCAATTTGGTTTCCCGCCTTTCAGCAGATTGGTTAGGGCAGGAAGTTTGAATTCGCTGGACTAAACCAAGCAACTTCATGGAACTAATTTCGGGGATTTCTCAGGCTCTGTACATCCGATAGCCCCGCTATTTTCAGGGATCCTAGTGAGGACCCTGGGCTATGTAGTGATGTATGTTTCAACTCTGTAACCCCTTCCCTTCCCGGGGCACTGAGCCCCAAAAGTTACCCCCGTATGGTATATGTTTTAACCCCTTAACGCCGTTGCGGCGGCATAGAACACCGTAACGGCTTTCAGCCCCAGGAGCTGAAATATACTCATATCCGCCACGATCCTCTTTGGTATGGCTGCCTGACAGCCCAGGCAGCTCTCCCCAGGCAAATCACATGAGCGATCACATGGCCCCCTATAGCTGGCTGTGGATCTGCCAGCATGGGGGACTGTCTGAAATGTCAGACAGTCCCCCTGCTGGTGGGAAGTATTAAAAAAAAAATGTTAAAATAAATTAAATGCATTTTTATAAACATATAAAATATATATAATATATATACATCTTATATATATGTAACGTCATACGTAATATATTTTAATATTAATATAAGTACATATATTAGTATTAAAATACACTTAGAATGACGTTACATATATATAAGATATATATATTATATATATATATATATATATATAATACATCTATATATTTTATATTTATATATACACATATAATTACAATAATAAATAAAATAAATAAATAAAATATTTTAAAAAAATTTAAATAAATTATATATACATATGTATTTTCATTCTAACTGTATTTTGTTTTTTAATATATATATATATTGGTAACAAAATACACTTAGAATGGCATTCTATATCTATCTATATATAAAATACAAATAACCGCAGAGATATATATACAGATAAATATATATCATTACATAAATAACTACATAAGTGTACATGTAGTCTTTAAATACATTTATATATGTATATATATTAAAATTCTACGTGTATATTTAAGTAATATTTTAACATAATTATGTGATTTAATTAGTTAAAATTTGATTGACATGCCTGACAACCCAGGCAAAAAGTGCAGAGAATTTGAATTGCAAGCACTATATTTAGCCCTGTAACTTTCCAAGACACCATAAAACCTGTACATAGGGGGGGTACTGTTTTACTGGGGAGACTTCACTGAACACAAATATTAGTGTTTCAAAATGGTAACTTGTATTACAACAATGATATTTTTAGTAAAAATTTAGTTTTTTTGCATTTTTCACACATGAACGGCACGATATTATTGTTGTAATACCAGTTACCATTTTAAAACACTAATATTTGTGTTCAGCAAAGTCTCCTGAGTAAAACAGTGCCGCCCATGTACAGGTTTTATGGTGTTTTGGAAAGTTAGAGAGTCAAATTTAAGGCTTGCATTTAATTTTTTTCACATTAAAATTTGCCAGATTGGTTATGTTGCCTTTTGAGACCGTATGGTAGCCCAGGAATAAGAATTACCCCCATGATGATGTACCATTTGCAAAAGTAGACAACCCAAGGTATTGCAAATGGGGTATGTCCAGTCATTTTTAGTAGCCACTTAGTTACAAACACTGGCCAAATATTAGTTTTTTGCTTTTTTCACACAAAAACAAATATGAACGCTAACTTTGGCCAGTGTTTCTGACTAAGTGGCTACTACAAAAGACTGGACATACCCCACTTGCAATACCTTGGATAATCTACTTTTGTAAATGGTATGCCATCATAGGGGTAAATCTCATTCCTGGGCTACCACACAGTCTCAAAGGTAACATTACTTATCTGGCAAATTTCAATGTGAAAAAACAGAAAAATGGAATGTGCTATATTTGACCCTTTAACTTTCCAAAACACTGTAAAAACTGTTAATGGGGGTACTGTTGTACTCGTGAGACTTTGCTGAATCCAAATATGTGCTTTTTCTTGCAGTAAAAGCTAACAGTATTATGACATTTACAGCTAAAATGTGAGGCGGAACTACAATTTTTTAAAAAAAATGTAAAATTTCTCACAGTTTTTTTGATTTTATTCATAATAAATTATGTTTCATATATAAATATTTGACATGAAATGAAAGCCCTGTTTCTCCTGAACAAAATATATATAATAAGTGTGCTTGCATGTAATATGAAAGAGGTGAATTACGGTTGAACAGACATATAGCGCAAATTCCAGTTTTTGTTTAAATTTTGTTTTGATCAGAACGTGTACTATTGACTCCGTCCTGAAGGGGTTAATGTGTGTCCCTGTGTACTGTTGGTATCTCCCAGAGTTATCTGTAACCCAGCCCCCTACTGCCTGGGATTGTGTTATGTTGAATGGAGACCCCCTGAGGGGGTCTGTGCATAAAGGAAGCCTGTTTCCAATAAAGATTGCCAGTGTTTTAACCTCCACAACTGTGTCTCGTCTGGTTACTGGTGGGAAGGAAGATTTAACCCCTGTGTCTGCTGTTCCAGTTTGAAGGGGATGCAGCGGGGAAGTCCGGGTTCCCCTACCCGTTTTCCCTGGTTCCAGCTAGGAAGCAACCACTCTGGTGGAGTTACCCAGCCGGGGTACAGGGTGCTCCGCTACAGATGGTACAGAAAGGGAATATTAAATGACAAGGTGGATGGAGAAACACAACATTTATATTCAACCATCTGCTAGATTGTCACAAATTACTAATAACAAATCACTAGTGGTTTCTTTAAAGTAATACTGTGATAAAATAAATACAAGAAAATCTAGTATTGGACGGCTAGATTTGTGTATGCAGGATCAGAAGAACCATTACGAATTGTTAATAGCTAGCTATGTAAATGAATTGAAGCACACAGAAATCCTGCAGAAAAATCAGTTGATGGCAGTCATGACATAATAAAACATGGTGAGTCTGGTAAATCTAACCTTGAAATTGTAACGCTAACATCGGGGATAGGGAGAGCTAGCTGTGTCACGACAGTGACCCCTTCAAACAGAGTGAAACCCAGAGGAAGACGTATACCGGACTTTAGAATGGCCGGACTTGCGCCTGAGAGTAGTCAAAGGGATAGCCAGAGGTCAAGGGAATACAGAAGATGGGCACACGATAATCCAAGCCAAAACAATAGGAAACCAGAGAACAGGATAGTCAGAGTGTAAGCCAAGAGTCAGATACCAAAAAGACAATCAGAAATAAAGAGCGCTAGGGGACTCAAACAAGAACCACACTAGGGCGCCTAACAAGTGCCAAGGTTGCCTTTTTATAGTGTGGGATCTTTAGCTTTAAAGCCACGCCCCCAAAAGGTCCGGGAGCGTGGCCACATTTGAATTTTGGCGGCACTAGTTTGCTGATGTTGGCGCACATGCGCCGCGTCATAAAAATGGGCATGTTCCAAGCGTCCGGTGTCAGAAGGACTGAGCCGCCTCCCGAAATTATGGGAGGAGAACGCCGCGCTGCGCGGGTCCGGCGGGGAAATGTAATTGATCGTTACAAGCTGGTGTTGATGGAGGTCAGTGTTATATATGCTGAGAGAGCAGATAGAAAAGATAAGTGAAGAATAATGAAGAAAACCGAGGATAGACTGGTGGAAAAATAAAGTGTGTACTCAATCAATTGTTCATATTATGACCAAAAGTGATAACTGTCTATTCAACCCTAAACTAAGACAGGGAGTCCGAATCAAAGGTGATTTTTAAAGCCACCTCCTCTAGATTAACACAGGATGTGAAGAATTTTCTGTAATGGGAAGAATTGTATTAACATTCGATACTTATCTCTAGGACTGATGCCTTTTAATTTATTGACCACAAGCTTTGCAAATTGAAAACAGCATCAGTTATACAGTTTTAACAATTGCTCCTTGTGTGGTATCTGTACTTACTCTTGTATAAGACATATATGAATAGTCCAAGGATCAGTAAGAAACAGATTGCCAGTAGAATGTATGGCAGACAGAAGGGACGTTTAGTTTGGTTATACTTCCCTGAATCTGGAAATAGATAAATTAAGGAAAAATTATTAAACTGGATTCACAGGTGGACATATAATACAGCAGTCGTAGTGTATTTAGGATTTGTGCTGCCCTAGGCACCCCTCCCCCCAATTTAAATTTTCCCCACCCCTTCCTGTCAAGGCCGCACCTTGACTGACAGACGCACACTAACTGACAGACGCACACACTCACTGACAGACACATACACTCATTGACAGACACACACTCTCATATACACTGACAAACAATGACATATACACACACTATTACTTGGACACACACTGACAGACGCACACTCTCACTGACAGACGCATGCACTTACTGACAGACGCACGCACTCACTGACAGACAACACACACACATTCACTCACATAGACACACACACTTGTAGACACATACTTACAGACATACACACTTACAGACACACACACATACACACTTACAGACACACAAACACAGACACACTTGCAGACACATACACACATACACATTTCACTGACAGACGCACACTCTCACTGACAGATGCACGCACACATTCACTCACATTCACATAGACACACACACTTACAGACACACACTTACAGACACACACACATTCACTTACAGACACACACACATACATTCATTTACAGACACATACACACATACACATTTCTCCCAACACTCACAATTATTATTTTTTTAAATTTTATTTTAAATCCACCCAGCCTCCCTGGGAGAGCTGGAGTGGATTCCTTACCTGTCCAGTAGGGCTGCTGGTCAGGCAGGCAGAGTAGGCGGTGAGGGAGCTCTGATTTTCCTGATCAGCTCCCTCGCGCGCCGCTTAATGATGCCGGGAGCCAGTCTAATGTTATATTCCGTCTCCCGGCTTCATTAAACGGCGCGGAGGGAGCTGAGCAGGAAGAGCTCAGGTGAGTATGCTCCCTCATTGCCCGCTGCCAGCCTCGGGGGGCTCAAAGGTGACCAGCCGGCCAGCTCTTGAGCCCCCCAAGACACGAGGCAAGCAAGGGATCTGCCTGGGCATTTGGGGGCGGCTTTTTTTGCCGCCCCCTGCAAAGTGCCACCCAAGGCAGATGCCTTGTTTGCCCCGCGGAAGACACGTCCCTGACTGTCAGCCTCTGGAATATAATGAATGTGATAATGCATTAGTCTTTATGTCTTACTCGATTCCAGCTGATTGGGAGTCTATGCACATACTGCATAATATTACACATTACACATCTGTTGGGTTAGCCATAAGTACCTTAAGTACCTTGCTGACCCACATTTAACAATCCTATTTTTACTAGCAGATATATTTGTATTTCTCTTTAAAATTTAGGCTATTTATTAACATAATTAAATAATTATATGTAGGTGTGCTTATAAAAAAATAATATTAATTAGATAATAATAAAATATATATGTATTTGTCACAATACATCTCCTTTTACACACAATATGTCAGTTTTATACTGTGCTTGTAATTGTATTACCTTGCTTGTACTATTAATTGAGAATGTAATAGTAAAGACAAATCGTTTTCTGTATTGGATCTTTAACATTTCACTTTAAGAGCTTTGTTGCCTTTTAATTATTGCACCAAGAGCTGTATTTGATGTTTTTTTTTTTTAAATAAGCTTTTTGGTGAATGACTAACTATCCATTGTGATCTTGATAACGTCCTAGAATCAGGAGGAAACACATCAACCTATTAATCATGTTCTATTATTTTTATATACCAGTAAATTATTGAATTTTCAGTTGCTTAAACTCAGTTATAGCTCAAAGGACTCCCCTATAGAGCATTTCATTGGTGCAGCGCAGTTTACCATTAAACCCTGGAAAAGGAGAGAGGATATCAACATGGGTAGTGGGACACTATAGCGTTAGGAATACATATTTATATTCTTATTGCAATAATGTTTCTTTAAGTTTTTCAATAAACTTTATTCAACAGTGGAGCTCAGTGCTGTGAAAGTGAATTTCAAATTTAAGGTCAAAATAGCAAAAATTGGAACATATTATCTCAACTATGCTTCCTGTAATGCTAATTTGGCTTTCAATTTGAAATTCACTTTGAATTTACATTTTATTTTCTCTTTAGTAAATATCCCGGTGGGTTATTCACAAAGGTGAAAAAATAGACTGTTTCCAGTTCAGCTAATTCTTACCTCAAATATGTCATCTACATTAAAGTCTCTCGAGTGACAAACCCTGTCAATGGGAATTCAGGTGAATGGCAAAGGCGATTGTATACTTTAAGCTTGGCTTATCTCCAACACTTTTCCAGATTGACTGTTTATGAAGATTTGACAAGAGAATTACAATCCAAATTTCCTTTTTAGTAACTACATACTGCAGGATTTATACTGACAGACCATCTTGAAGTAGAAGCAAATAAAAATTGTTACCTTCAAACAGCATACGCTGGTTGGCTTTTTCATTGCATATGCTGCAGTCTGAGTCCATGGTTGGATTGAAATGCTTACTCACTAAATTTTCTTGTTTTTAAGTCCAAAATGACTACACAGAAAGGAAACTAGTGAGATAAAATCCTGCTCACGTGAGTATTTAAAATGTTTTGCAAAGATTCCAGCTTGATGTTGACTCTGAGCATACATACCTCACCTTGTGATTGGCTCTGGCAGGAGATACTGATACAGTATATGATGTATTACACTGTGATTTTATACTATAAGAGATAATATCTATGTAACTTTAAGGTTCATTTCTTCTATGCGAATTGCTCATTTACATGAAACATGAACATTATTGATATAGAAATACAGTCAGGTCCATAAATATTGGGACATCGACACAATTCTAATCTTTTTGGTTCCATACACCACCTCAATGAATTTGAAATGAAACAAACAGGATGTGCTTTAACTGCAGACTTTCAGCTTTAATTTGAGGGTATTTACATCCACATCAGGTGAACAGTGTAGGAATTATAACAGTTTGTATTTACGAGGTGTGGGTAGTCCATATGTCGATAGTTGTTGCCGGCTGTGAACGTGCCCTCCAGATGCAAGTGTGGCATGTTTACTTGAGAGGCACAGAGGTAGACTCTTCAGCCGATGCCCAGTGCATGGACATGTCTCTTTTCGTCAGCGTTGGTCTCCTTGAAGGTGTCCCCGAGCCCAGCTCCAGTGGTGTTCAGTGGGGTGTTCAGCCATGCAACTCCACGGTTTGCAGCTGTGACTTGGAAGAATGGAGGTGAGCTTTGCTGGACGCTGGTTCCGGATCCGTTGAGTAGCTTATGTGGGAGGCTGGTTTGGTAGTCTCGTTCTCGTGAGTGTGGGGACCAGTGTGGTCGCTCCTGCAGCATGATGGCGTTTTCCACCCGTGGGCTCGTCGATGTTTGCAGGGTCTGGCTGTCGTTCTTGTAGTGGATACCTATAATGGCGCCGCCGGGTCACTGGACGGAGCCATGTGGCCACTAGTTTCACCGCCAGACGATGAGCCATTCCACGGTCGCTCAGCATGGTCCAGAGGCTCACGCAGAATAGGTCGAATTCCCCCAGGGGGTTCGAGGTTGGTTGAGTGTGTGTGCTTTGTTTTTGGGGCCTTCATTGGGCAGCCATCTTAGCTGCTTCCCAGTGACCCGATGAGTGCTGGTGCTGTTCCGGCTGTGTTGGACAGTCACTTCTGTAGTTGATTCGCTGTGTTCCAGGCTTTAGTTGCTGGGATATCCCTCTCCGGTGTGGGGGGGGAGGAAATATATCGGGGAGACCTCCAGGTAAGTAGTTGTAGTCTATCGCTTTGTCTGGGTAGGCCTCTAGTAGGCCTCTGGTCGATCTCCGGTTTGGAGCCTCGGATTTTGGTCGGGATGCTTGTTGCTTGGTTCTGCAGTGTTAGGGCTCCCTTCTTCAGGTCACCTAGTTGACAATTTGGTGAGTTTGTGCCCTGATTCTGGCCGTTTGAGAGAGCTTTTGCACGGAGCTCATCTCCAGTGCGACCGCTCAGCATGGCAGCTTACCTCTGCCCCCCCAACTCCATCTTTTTAAAGATGCTTTTTATCGGTATAGCCTAGCTTTTTGCATAGAGGTATTACAACTCTGTAGCTAAACCAAGATGCCTGGAAGCAGTGCAATCAGAGGACAGGTCCTTTGACACTGCCATTGGGCTCTTAAAAAGTGGCATGCTGAGACACTGTTTCAAAAGGAACTGGATGACCTCTTTATTTTTAAACTGAGAATAACCTCCTAAATCCAACATTTAACATATTGTGAGGCATTCAAACAGTGCTTAAAGGGACACTCCAGGCACCTAGACCACTTGTGCCCATTGGAGTGGTCTGGCTGCCAACTCCCACTACCCTTAACCCTGCAACTGTAATTATTGCAGTTTTCATAAACTGCAATAATTACCTTGCAGGGTTAAGTTCTCCCCTAGTGGTTGTCTACTAGACAGCCAATAGAGGGCACTTCCTGGTCCATAGCACAGAAAACCTGTGCTATAGCATCGCTGGACGTCCTCACGCTGTGTGAGGACCTCCAGCGTCGTTAAAATCCACATAGGAAAGCATTGAAAAGCATTGCCGCACATGCGCATTAGGTCTCCCCAGCCGGCGGGCGGGATCAGAGCCCCTTCAGCAACCGGGGGTGGGAGGGTGAGGGGACCTGCAGTGCCAGGAAAATTGATTGTTTTGTTGGGTTTTATTATATATGCATAAACATATAATAAAACCCAAAGGCAGCAATGGAATACAATTGAATACATAATTGTTACACAAGGGACAATCAGGGGAAACATATAAAATCTAAATTCAACAGCATTTTTTTATGAATTTTATAAAATATGCAAATCATTGTATCATATACATAGCCAAGCTTTAATAAATAAATATGGCTGCATTAAAGTTTATGGTCTTTGGGATTTAGATTTTTTAAATTATCACACAGAATGTAATCTGATAACAAACTTACCTGGTCCATGCGCCTGCACTGCTCCCCTCATCAGGTCGAGCAAGCCGAGCATTCCACATGCCGCACTGCTCCCCTCATCAGACCGAGCAAGCCGCACATTCCACACGCCGCACTGCTCCCCTCAGCAGTTTGCACGGACTGAACGCTCCACATGGCCACGCGACCTGGAATGGGAAAAAGCAACTTGCACTATACTTACCATTTGGCAATAACGGACCACTTCTCCTCCTTTTTTTGCATGGACCAAATACATCTGACAGCCCTGCTTCCCATGAATTAAGTCAGACACTGCCCACTTGATTGGCACGTCCTTATATAGTTTGAAGTACGTGACATAACACCCACCCTTAAAGTGACCAGGTAATCTAGGAGACCCTATTATTATACATTTTGGAGTTAAAGAGATGACATGGACCAATCAGAAAGTTTTGGCCCTTATTCAGTGCACTATCGTGGTTTTTACCTCGATATGTTTTATGTATATAGTAAGTCTCTCTTGATATTCTGATATTTACCTTGGCTTGTATTTTTCTTCATGTATTTCTTTTTTTTTCTTGCATGCCAGTTTCAGACGATGAGGACAGTGGGGACATCAGTAGTCAATGCTAGATTAGTTGAGCATACTAAATAATAAATAATCCAAACAATATATGTTTTTCCATCCAGCTAGAGAAGCAAGATGACAACTGCCCTGTTTAGGTCTTCAAATCTTGAGTGTCTTCATATCATGTTGAAGGGGAAAGACAGGTGGAGCTGGTTGCGACAGGGCTTCCGTACTCTGACTGAGTACCCATCAGGTCAGCTTCCTAGCTGCTCCAGGGACCCTGGAACTCTTCAGCAGAGATAACTCATTCCAGGTAGGTATTGTCCCCTTTGCATTTGCCTCATTAGCTCCTTTCCCTGGCAGATATTCATACCTCCGCCTGCACTGTGGCCAGCTACTGCCTTTACAAAGGCACTCGGATGGAAAAGGGAGAGAGACATTTATAGGGGGAGAGAGACATGGATGGGGGAAGAGAGACATGGATGGGCGAGAGACATGGAATGAAGGGGAACAGAGACATGGAAAGAAGGGGGAAAGATGAGACGTGGATGGAAGGGAGGTAGAAGCAAGCAGAGTGGAGTGTGCAGTCACACCTTACTCTGCCTGGAGATTGCAGAGATCGAGCGGAGTGGACAGTGCAGCTACCAACCTGGCTGAGACTACAGTTTGCAGAAGGACTGAGGGAGCTAGCAGAGCGGACACTCCAGATAGTGGCGTTACTACTGAGATAGTAAGTAACTTGAGGTGAAGCTTTTGAGTGAATTCTCTATGTTTACCCAGGATTACATATTGTTTGCATGAAAATGATTCAAGTAATTTTAGTTTGTGTTGATCTAGGTCAAACTCTTTGTTATTTTTTTATTTTTTTGCGTCCCACATAAACTTAAGCCGTGTTTATTTGGCCTGAGTTAGCCTTTGAGTTTGAAATGTTTGCCCTAAAAGATTGACCACATGCTGTTTATGAAGTGTATACAGGGAGTGCAGAATTATTAGGCAAATGAGTATTTTGACCACATCATCCTCTTTATGCATGTTGTCTTACTCCAAGCTGTATAGGCTCGAAAGCCTACTACCAATTAAGCATATTAGGTGATGTGCATCTCTGTAATGAGAAGGGGTGTGGTCTAATGACATCAACACCATATATCAGGTGTGCATAATTATTAGGCAACTTCCTTTCCTTTGGCAAAATGGGTCAAAAGAAGGACTTGACAGGCTCAGAAAAGTCAAAAATAGTGAGATATCTTGCAGAGGGATGCAGCACTCTTTAAATTGCAAAGCTTCTGAAGCGTGATCATCGAACAATCAAGCGTTTCATTCAAAATAGTCAACAGGGTCGCAAGAAGCTTGTGGAAAAACCAAGGCGCAAAATAACTGCCCATGAACTGAGAAAAGTCAAGCCTGCAGCTGCCACGATGCCACTTGCCACCAGTTTGGCCATATTTCAGAGCTGCAACATCACTGGAGTGCCCAAAAGCACAAGGTGTGCAATACTCAGAGACATGGCTAAGGTAAGAAAGGCTGAAAGACGACCACCACTGAACAAGACACACAAGCTGAAACGTCAAGACTGGCCAAGAAATATCTCAAGACTGATTTTTCTAAGGTTTTATGGACTGATGAAATGAGAGTGAGTCTTGATGGGCCAGATGGATGGGCCCGCGGCTGGATTGGTAAAGGGCAGAGAGCTCCAGTCCGACTCAGACGCCAGCAAGGTGGAGGTGGAGTACTGGTTTGGGCTGGTATCATCAAAGATGAGCTTGTGGGCCTTTTCGGGTTGAGGATGGAGTCAAGCTCAACTCCCAGTCCTACTGCCAGTTCCTGGAAGACACCTTCTTCAAGTAGTGGTACAGGAAGAAGTCTGCATCCTTCAAGAAAAACATGATTTTCATGCAGGACAATGCTCCATCACACAAGTACTCCACAGCGTGGCTGGCAAGAAAGGGTATAAAAGAAGAAAATCTAATGACATGGCCTCCTTGTTCACCTGATCTGAACCCCATTGAGAACCCGTGGTCCATCATCAAATGTGAGATTTACAAGGAGGGAAAACAGTACACCTCTCTGAACAGTGTCTGGGAGGTTGTGGTTGCTGCTGCACGCAATGTTGATGGTGAACAGATCAAAACACTGACAGAATCCATGGATGGCAGGCTTTTGAGTGTCCTTGCAAAGAAAGGTGGCTATATTGGTCACTGATTTGTTTTTGTTTTGTTTTTAAATGTCAGAAATGTATATTTGTGAATGTTGAGATGTTATATTGGTTTCACTGGTAATAATAAATAAATGAAATGGGTATATATTTGTTTTTTGTTAAGTTGCCTAATAATTATGCACAGTAATAGTCACCTGCACACACAGATATCCCCCTAACATAGCTAAAACTAAAACAAACTAAAAACTACTTCCAAAAATATTCAGCTTTGATATTAATGAGTTTTTTGGGTTCATTGAGAACATGGTTGTTGTTCAATAATAAAATTAATCCTCAAAAATACAACTTGCCTAATAATTCTGCACTCCACAATATGTATTGTACACTGCTTATTGTATCGTTTGATGTAATTTTTCTTTTATTCTTTTAATAGATGACTTTGTTTTGAAACTGTTAAAGAAAATTGTTGTCATTCTCTCTGTGTTTACTATGTTGGAGGAAATGGATTTTGCTGAGTATTTTGTTTCCTCTTTGAAAAATGTTGATGTGGAATAATATGAAAAATGCTGACATAGATGATATATTTCACTTATTTTAGCCGATCCCCTCCCAATGACATGTATGAACAGACTAATTTTCATTTTGCATTAAAATGATTAAAGTATTTTAATGATATCTCCTTCTCTTCTCAAATCTAAGAAGTACCTCTTGGTCCAAACACTGCCTGGCTCCTAGTTCTCTTACCCACTGTACTGACCAATAGAGCAGTGTTTCCCAACCCAGTCCTTAAGGCACACCTACCAGTCCAGGATTTAGGGATTACCCAGTTGTGTCTAAGGTGTTTTTTTTCTTCTTTGTAAAAACACCTTAGACACAACTGGGTAATCCCTAAATCCTGGACTGGTAGGTGTGCCTTGAGGACTGGGTTGGGAAACACTGCAATAGAGAAACACGGGTAGCTAAATTACACTATCTGCTCAATCCAGTGGTGGTAACCAAGGCCTGGGAAGCGAAGAACAATATTTTGCAAAGAATTAGACTCTTCAAGTCTTAAGCTCCACCATGTGACTGGGAAGTATAGAAGCATTTTATATGAGGGAACTTTATCAAGGTAGGAAATCAGAAGAAATAATTATACACCAGTGAGATGGTTGAACTAATGGATCTACAAGCAACCCATAAACAGTCACCCTCCGATTGTGACTACAGAGACATAGCGACAATCCAAATGTAAACTAGAAATAGCACTCTAGTATATTTCAGTAGATGCAAAGCTTGTGCTATGTTTAGAAAATGAAAACATCAGGATATTTCTACACTCTCCTAAATGAAATCACTAGAGATTTTCACACTGATTATACTTCCCGTTATAAGAGGGCAAACCCTATTATGCAAGCCTCCTGAGTGCTGAATTGGACGTAAGAGACATCCTAGTACCACTATCCTAAAGCTGAATACTAACAGTGGTGACATCTGTGGTGGTGGTGGTGGAGGTAGCAGTGGCAGAAATATCCTCATGGCTGGGGATGGTGGATTGGGGAACACAACCCCTACGCTCCCTTAATTTC
The DNA here is from genome assembly GCA_933207985.1 of Pelobates cultripes. Classification (NCBI taxonomy): domain Eukaryota; kingdom Metazoa; phylum Chordata; class Amphibia; order Anura; family Pelobatidae; genus Pelobates; species Pelobates cultripes. The sequence continues at coordinate 53,886,136 of OW240914.1, forward strand.
TTCTTATGATTAGGATATGTAAAAGAAACAGTGTGCCTAGTCCCTGACTTTGAACCCAGATCTGAACCTGCTACTTCATCTGTTCTTTCTCCATGCTACCAGGGACCTCAAGAAGCAACCTGGTCCTTTATGGCTGTTTGCCTAGCAGCCCGACTTCTTCAGTGATATCTCCAAACCATCAGTCAGCTACTGGATAATGCAATGAAAGCTCTTTCCACCTTCCACCTACACACTAGACAAGACTGAGTGCAGGGACAAGACAATACTGTTTTATTATATAAAGGCACTTTTTTGATTCATTGCAAGGTGTTACACAAAGGCAAAAGGAACGTGTAAAACCATGTGTGGACCTAGTGGAAGACTGCAGTGACACAGTAGGAGCCAATCAGAGTGCTGAGCACATTATCCATTTGGTGGGTTTTACTGAGTCTTTGGTGATAAACCTGTTAAATATACATGCCCAGATGTTTTCACTGAGATATTCTGAATACATTAACCTTTCAGGGTTGGAGAGTGTTTTCCCTCACAAGGGGTCCATAGTCTCTGCATAAGAGACTACCTTGGTAGCCTGCCAAGGTTCTGCTAGAATCACAGGTTGTAACATTAATGATGGTGGGTTTGTTTTTTTTTTTTTTTATTATTATTATTATTATTATTATTATTATTAATAAGATATACTGGGATATGAATGTGTATTATGTACAGTAACACAACTTTATTAAGCACAAATAGATGTCTGTGTTGAAAAGTGAGTTGCTGCTTGGTGAGTTCACTAGAACTGTATTATTATTATTATTATTATTATTATTATTATTGCCATTTATATAGTGCCAACAGATTCTGTAGCGCTTTACAATAACTATAAATAGGACAATTACAAGAAAATTTACAGGAACGATAGGTTGAAGAGGACCTTGCTCAAACGAGCTTACAGTCTATAGTAGGTGGGGTATAAAACACATTAGGACAGGAAATAGCAATCAAATAAGTTGGGAGTGAAGCAGAACTGGAGGAGAGAGTAGAGTGCTGCCCTTTAGGAGAGAGCAAGAGACAGGTATGCAAGGTAGAGGTTACTCTGGGAGGCCATAAGTTTACCTAAAGAGATGGGTTTTAAGACACTTTTTAAATGATTGAAGACTAGGAGAGAGTCTGATGGCAGTAGGGAGGCTATTCCATAGGAAAGGAGCTGCCCGCGAAAAGTCCTGCAAGCGTGAGTTGGCCGTACGGGGGCTAGCAAAAGACAGGCAGAGAGGAGAGACCGAGAGCATACTTATGGATCTGTGAAGAAATATAAAGCACTGAACAATTCTAGCCCCTTTTATAGGTATGGGTTAGCACTTTGAATTGACTCCTATAGGATACAGGAAGCCAATGTGAGGACTGACAGAGGGGTGAGGTGTAAGAGGACCGACTAGAGAGGAAATTCAGTCTGGCGGCAGTATTCATTACAGACTGTAGCAGGGCAATACGGCATTTGGAAAGACCAATTAGGAGAGGGTTACAATAATCCATGCGGGAAATTACTCGAGCATGGACAAGCTCCTTGGTAGCATCTTGTGTAAGATAGGGGCTATGGTTTTAAGATGGATTCTACAGGATTTGGCAACATACTGGATGAGAGGCTCAAAGGTGAGGCCAGAATCAAGTATGATGCCAAGACAGCGCGCTTGCAAGGATGGACTTATGTGAATACAACTAACTTATTTATTTATTTTATTTATTTATAAAATATTTTACCAGGAAAGATACATTGAGATTTCTCTTGTTTTCAAGTATGTCCTGGGTCCACAAAACATTGCATTGATACATTATGGTACAATAAAATACAAAAACAATATTAATACACAATATATACAAAATTTAACATAGAACATGTAGGAAATATATAATCAACCACTTGAAGGGAGAGCGGAAGAGGAGGATCAGTATAAGGAGGAGGAAAGACAAGGAGCTCTGTTTAAGAGAGGTTGAGTTTCAGAAAGCGGGAAGACATCCAGTCAGAGATGGAAGAAAGGCAAGCAGTGACATTGCAGGACAGCAGGGGAGAGGTCCGAGGAGGAGAGATATAGCTGGGTATCATCAGCGTACAGGTGGTAGTGGAATCCAAATTAGGTAATAAGTTTGCCAAGAGAGGCAGTATAAAGAGAAAATAGAAGGGGATAAAGGACAGAGCCTTGGGGGACTCCAACCAAGACAGGATGGAGGATATATCAGTAGAAAAGGAGACACTGAATGTTGGGAGAGATAAGAGGAAAACCACAAGAGGACAGAGTCACAGAGACAGAGTGTTTGAAGAGTTTGAAGAAGGAGAGCATGATCAACGGTGTCAAAGGCAGCAGAGAGGAGATCAAGAAGAATTAGTATGGAGTAGTGCCCTTTGGATTTAGCTGCGATTAGGTCGTTAGTGACTTTGACAAGAGCAGTCTCAGTAGAGTGGAGAGGGTGGAAGCCAGATTGAAGAGGGTCAAGGAGAGAGTTGAATTGAGGAAGTGAGACACACATGGGTAAAGACAAGTCTTTCCAGAAACTTTGAGGAAAAAGGGAGCAGGGATATGGAATGATAGTTAGAGGGGGAGTATAAGTACTACAGTGGCATGTTTAAGGTCAGCAGGGACAATGCTAGAAGAGAGAGAACAGTTAAAGATGTGTGTTAAGGAAGGCACAAGAGAGGGGGAGAGAGATTTGATAAGGTGAGATGGGACAGGATTGAGCGGACAAGTGGTGGGGCAATAGTAAAGGAGAAGCACAACCACCTCTTGTTCAGTAGCCAGGGAGAAAGTCTGAAGGGTAGGGAAGGCATGATCAACTTGTGGTTGAGAAAGAGAATGGCAAGGTGGGAAGAATTATTTCCTTAGCTGTTCATTCTTGTCGGTAAAGTAGCATGCAAAGCTGTAAGGTTAGTTTTGGGGGTGGCCACAGCAGGGCGAAGAAGAGAGTTAAAGGTGTCCAAGAGATGCCTGGGATTGCTGGAGAATGAACTAATGAGAGAGGAAAAGTATGACTGTTTGGCAAGGGCAAGGACTGAGCTGTATGAACACAATATGAATCTATAATGGAGAAAGTCTGCCAGGGTGCGAGACTTCCTCCAGGAGTGTTCAGCACAACGGGAGCATCTTTGCAGGTAGCGTGTTGATTTAGTATGCCACAGTTGGGGGCGTGTCCTCCTCAAGGTGCATGTTTGGAGCGGAGCTGCAGCGTTCAAGGCAGAGGTGAGGGTTGTGTTATCAGGGCCAGACAGGGGATACAAAGCAGCCCAGGAAAAAAAATCTATGCCAGCCCCACAACACGGCGTGGGAAAAAAAATGTGAGTAAAAACACGATTTCTAAACACACACAGGCACACACACCATGACAGACACACACATATACCATGACAGATGATAGACACACACACACCCCGTGACAGATGACAGACCATGACAGACACACACATACCATGACAGACACACACATATCATGACAGACACACACACACCTTGACAGACACACAAATACCATGACAGACACACACACACACACATTGACAGACACATACACACCATGACACAGACACACACACCATGACACAGACACACAATAAAGACCACCAAAGGATAAAGATGCAGGGGTAGCAGTGTCAGAGGGGGAGAGCTATGTTTCTCTTAGGGCTAGTAAATCTAGGGAACGAGAGATGAAGAGGTCGTGGACAGCAGTGGGTTTTGTAATATTGCAAACAGAGCGTGCATTCCAGAGGGCAGTATTGAAGGAGGATTTTGAGGAAGAGTAACAAGAGATGGGTATGAGATTGGTGTGGTTCCTTGAGTTAGTACGTGGTGGGTTTGCAGAGATGGGACTGGGGTTTGGAGAGACATCACGAGCTGCTAGGAGCAGAAGGATCGAAAAGAAGTGAAGTTGGGAGGAGGATTTGAAAGTTTTGTAGGCTGGAAATGTATATGTAGAGTGCATGGGATGAACAGAGAGTTGAGTAAAGTGGAAGTAATGAAGATGGTGTTGCCAGGGACAGGTGAGCAGAAGGATAGGGATATTTTAGTAATGAGTGAAGTTATTGTGAAAGTGAAAAATAGAAGGGAGAACATTATTTAGAGTAAATGTGTTATATAGATGTGAAAAATTACATATGCACATATATAATCATAGACATATATATATATATATATATATATATATATATATATATTTATATATATATACACACATATACCTATGAGTGTTTAAACCATGGTTAAGGATGCAGTTGGTTAACAGAGGAATTTCAGGTGAGGAGAGTTTTAGTGACTTGGTGTGTTTTGAAAACCAGTAGTGAGAATATAGGGAGGGAGGTGGAATAGAACACGATTTTAAATCAAGAAATTAAGGGAAGCCATATGAAGTACATGTAATTCTTGAATAGATCTTCAAGAGATAATACCTCTGCTTAGGCTTTTCTGCAGAGCCTGGTTGCTTGTGAGTACTGGGTGTTGATAATAAATGCTGTTATTAGGGGCCAGTCTCTGCTTAGGCTTTTCTGCAGAGCCTGGTTGCTTGTGAGTACTGGGTGTTGATAATAAATGCTGTTATTAGGGGCCCAGTCTCTGCTTAGGCTTTTCTGCAGAGCCTGGTTGCTTGTGAGTACTGGGTGTTGATATTCAATGCTGTTATTAGGGGCCCAGTCTCTGCTTAGGCTTTTCTGCAGAGCCTGGTTGCTTGTGAGTACTGGGTGTTGATATTCAATGCTGTTATTAGGGGCCCAGTCTCTGCTTAGGCTTTTCTGCAGAGCTTGGTTGCTTGTGAGTACTGGGTGTTGATATTCAATGCTGTTATTAGGGGCCCAGTCTCTGCTTAGGCTTTTCTGCAGAGCCTGGTTGCTTGTGAGTACTGGGTGTTGATATTCAATGCTGTTATTAGGGGCCCAGTCTCTGCTTAGGCTTTTCTGCAGAGCTTGGTTGCTTGCGAGTACTGGGTGTTGATATTCAATGCTGTTATTAGGGGTTGTGTTGCTTTGAGTAGCTATTTAAATAATATAATTGTAGTCTCCTTGTGTTTACATAAAAAAAAAAGCTAAATGTGATAATGCTACAGAAGAAAGGCAATATAAGAGAGAATCCCTTATGTTATGTCTTTAAAGCACATCTTTAAGGTATTACTTTCAAATACTAAATGGACAAATAAAGTAAACAGAGTGCAGGTGAGGAGTCCGGATACAAGTCAAGGGCTCATGAGCTGCACCACTGTAACCACCTAATAGGGAGCTCCAATGACGGGGTAACCTTCCAAAATATGTACCTACTAATATGTACCTCATATTACCTACTTTCAAATACTGTGAGCCATAGAAAATAATGTGTTATTCTCACGAATACCACTAGATGTCACTGCTGTGTACAAGTTACTGATTAGCCATTTTCCAAATTTAGGCATGACACATTATTAGGCAGGGAATATATTATTGAAGCAATGAACGTAGTGTTTAAAACAGCACATTGATATTAATCATGGTAGGGCAGATATTATTATTGTATCTGAGCATGTATTGCAGATTTTTTTATATGTAATTTTAATCAATCAGATCCTGAAAATATCTGACAATCTTTACTTCAACAATAAACTGATAACATTTACAACATTTACAAAGTTCAATACATTAAACTGCATATTTGTCATAAACAAGTTTGTAATAAGTAATTGTTTTAAAAAAAAAAAAAAAAAGTTAGCAGAGGATGGTTTCGATCCATCGACCTCTGGGTTATGGGCCCAGCACGCTTCCGCTGCGCCACTCTGCTGACATAATGCTAAGACAGTGTTAATGTGTTTACAATGAGCATAAGGATATTGTCTGATCTTTATCGTACTTCTATAGAATCATTTAATGTATTCTTTATGTAATCCATGTGTCTGCTTCCTTGCCTATAGTTACTATAGGCATGCAGTCTCTTCTTACCGTTATAGGTGACCATCAGTCAGAATATATGCAGTATGTTGGCTAATCATGCACTCATATATGCCTTGCTCTTCTGTGTGTACAGCTGTAAATCACCTGAGTTTCCAGTGAATATGTAAAAGATAGGGATAAAACAATAGATGCGGTAAATGTTGTAGTTTGGACACAAATTTATATGTACGTATTTATAGTCATATTTTATTTTATGTTACTGTAGGTCAGCCGAGAACTGGGTAACCCTCACATATCCGGTATGCAGGGCCAGCCCAAGACATTGTGCTTCCTGGGTCCAAGGATGAAATGCTAACCCACTCTCACGAAAACCCCACCCACAAAAACATGTCCTCATCCATTATGTCCTGGAGTGTGTATAGTATGCAGTCAGTGGCATGCCTACCACAGTCACAAGGGTCGCAGCTCCAGGGTGCTCTCCGCAGCTGTGACCCCTGCGACCGTGGGCCACCGTCATAACATCAGGGCCGATGCCAGGGACCTGATGGGCTGCCGGCTGACGGGCATGAAGAGGCGCAATGCACAGCGCTCCCCTCTTGCTGGTCACAGAATGTAGCATGACCGAGCAGACTGCGGTCTAACAGGAAGTGCTCCCAGTGACAGTACTTCCTGTTAGATCAGGTACCGTTGGCAGCTCGGAGTTGAGCAGGTATAAGAGGGGGGTTGTGGAGAGATACATGCAGGGCTTGGGGGATCTAGGCAAATAAGAAATGGAGGGGTGTGGCGGATGAGATACATGAGGACTTGGGGGGGAATGAGACACATGGGGGGATGAGATACATGGGGGAATGATGGAATGAGACACATGGAGGGAGTGCAGGGGGGAATGAGATGCCTTTGGGGGACAATGAGACACATGGAGGCTCTGGAGGAAATGAGACATATGGAGGAGCTGGGAGGGAGAATGAGACACGAGGAGGGTCTGAGGGGGGAATAAGACACATAGAGGGGCTGGAGAGGAGATTGAGACACATGGATGGGCTGTGGGGGGAATGAGGGTTGCCAAGTCAATTACGCATCTGTATGCAGTGTGTGTAGTGAATGCATTGTGTGTGTGGTTGTGTGGAGTGGAGTGTGTGTTTGTGTAGTGGATACAGGGTGTGTTTGTGTAGTGAGTTAGGATAAAATATATTATTTTAGTGTTGGAAAAAATATATTATTTTAGATTTTTTAATATTTATTCAAGAATATATATTTTTTGCACTATTTTAAGGTGGGAATTAACTGGAGTTTGACTGATACAGGAGATGCCCTGTTTGCAAGAGTTTACAAACTAGATAATTTGAACATGCATACTTTCTTCTTTTCTCTTCTGTGTCATTGAGATAAGAACACACACAGGGAGTTACTCTTATATGGCAATACAAATAGTGACCAAGAGAGAACACAGATATTGTTTAAATGCACACTGGGGTTATGTATATATAAATTATTATTCTCTATAAAGCACCAACAAATTCCGAAGCACTTTACAAATATATGTGAAATTCTGCGGCAGAACTTTAAAAATGGGACTGGAACATTCTATGATGATTTCTATACTTTTAAGAATTTTCCCAGGATTTACAATTTTTTTACAAAGTGTTTTACACAAAAAAAACCCAAAAAAGGAACAATTATTTAAATAATATATGCAAAGATGTAACATGCAAATTAGTACAAGTGCTGTGGGAAGGGTGAGCAGTTTTTTGAAAATTGATTGGGCTTAGTATATTTCCTGGTAGTCTGGTAGCACAGTATGTTTGTACAATGAAGAGCTGGCAATGTCGAATTATCGATAATGCTAGTGTACTTAGCTGTACGTTGACCCAGATACTGGGTACACTATACGGACAACAGCAGTCTGATTTAGTATACGGTGCAGAGATTGCTGCTGTCATCGCAGCTGATGAATGCCACCTATCGGTATCCTTTCCACGTCACTGTTGCAGTGGTGGCTCTAGTGAGCAACAAGCAGGACAACTAGCTGGCGAGATAACGCTAACCGTATGTGCCTGCCGCGTTCAGGCACGGTCAACTAATAGCTTTGGGCATGTGCACTGAGATGCAGAGAAGTAGGTACCGTAACTGTTTGATTGTTCCAAGATCTTTACCTATAAATTATAGGTTTTAAATTATAAAAATCACAGAATTTCATAGCCCCAAGTTTTACCCTCGACTTATCCATGAGTCATAGCATATTTCACAATTGTTGGTCAAAAAACTGCACTTGACTTGTAGACGAGATCGACTTATAGACGAGTATATACGGTAGATATATCCATTCTTGTCATCAAAGAGTGAAAATACATTTCTGTGGCATAAAATGTAAGAACCAGCCTAAACTTTTGAACTTACCACCGTAAAAGATGGTTTCATTTGATAGGGATCCCTTCCTGCTAACTCAAGTTCTTTGGACCGGTTTTCTTGTATTTTCTGAGCACCACCTTTCTCTTTAAATGTTGTTTTACTCTCCATTTTTATTAATATGAAACCAACTGTAAAAATTATTGAACACCAAAACATGACAATGAGTTACATAAAACCAGCAAACATTTACTAACGTAGTGATTTAACTCCTAAATAGCAGATAATTGAGCAGTGAGACTGCAGGTGCATGATCTATATGCAAGAACTGCTCCATTAAGCTAAAGTTGTTGTTTTATTGACTATAGTGTCTTGCACTTATCCACATTAAATGTCAGTTGCCACAGCTCTGACCATTTTCCTAGTTTTTCTAAATCATTTGCCATTTGGCTTATCCCTCCTTTAACATCAACCCTGTTGCAAATTTTAGTATCATCAGCAAAAAGACATACCTTACCATCAAGACCTTCTGCAATATCACTAAAAACATTAAATAGAATGGGCCCAAGTACAGATCCCTGTGGTACCCCACTGGTAACTAGACCTTGCTTTGAATATACTCCGTTGACTACAACCCTCTGTTGCCTGTCACTCAGCCACTGCCTTACCCATTCGACAATATTGGAATCCAAACTTAAAGATTGCAGTTTATTGATAAGCCTTCTATGTGCAACAGTGTCAAAAGCCTTACTGAAATCTAGGTAAGCAATGTCTACTGCACCACCCTGATCTATTATTTTAGTTACCCAATCAAAAAAATCAATAAGATTAGTTTGGTATGATCTCCCTGAAGTAAACCCATGTTTACCCACCGATCGGGATCCCAGGAGAGGACGATCGTTAAGGCATAACAACCTAACTGCGGTAAAAGGGTTAATATGTTACTATTATTTTTTGTCATTAACCGTGTTAATTAATAGATTTACACTGTGTTACAAACATTCAGAATCATGTGTATACCATACAGGACTATGAAAGGAAAGTCTGAGTACACATGTCATTGTGCAATATTTCTTTACAGCTGAGTGCTATGAGCAATCCATTATTATCATGGAAGAATGACTTTATTTTGGACATGGTAGAGCCGCAAAGTTACCCATGGCCATCTAGTAGAGGCTGAATATACCCATAAGATTTGTCTGATATTTCAGTATAAGGATGGAAGAGCTATTTATCACTCCATGGAGTGATTGTATAATGGGTATGAGCTGTCATTGAAATTCAGGCTATGATTTGAGTAGTGGTGAAGTACCAAGTTGCTGCAGTATCTCATTGAGGACGCTGGTGGCACAGAAAAAGAATGGCTGCTGTTGCAGGTTCAGATCTTGATACAAAGTTGGGAACCAGACACGCTGATTCTGTTACATAATGCATGAAAGAGCAGAGTTACATTTAAGAGGAAAATAATATGGATGTCCACAATTGAACTTGAGTTTAGAGATGCTTTGGTGGTGTTTTGAAATGGACAGCCACATTGGAGAGAGTAAAGTATTAAAGAGGATTCCATTTGGATTATTCTTGCTTTAATAATAAATGTAGTATGTATAATTTCCATTCTGAAGGGCAGCAGTTTTAATGTAGAATTGGTGTGTATCCAGAAAAACCTGGTAGATCTATAAACCCTACTTGTCCGAGCTGCACTTTTACATTCTTTACCTGCTCCACATATTTTACAGTACCTGAGTGAGGTATTATGCAATTATGTGATTTCAAGGTAAATGCCATCCTCACAGCAAAGCAAACCAAGATTTTACAAAAAAGGCTACATATTCAGTGCAATAACCAAAGCAATTTGAACCAAAAAAAAAAATCTATGCTAATCTTTTATTTTTAATTTCATTAAAAAACATCACATTTCCACTCTTTCCTGTATTGCGGTTAGTGATACATTCTTCTTAAAATTCTGATTCATTCTAGGCGGTGATTAAAAAAGTTAAATGATTTCATATCTAGTTACTTCTAGCAAAACACTCCTTAAACTATTTAGATATTTAGATCAATTTTTAAGTCGAATTTTACATGATAAATTTTGTTTCATGATTATTATATCTACACAATAAAATATTTATTGGATGCATGCAATACTGGCATATTGTTGGCAGTGGTCAGTGGTCAGCTTAGCTTCTTTTCACAAATGGCAAAACAATCCTCATATGTGCAGTGCACATCATTCCACTCGCCATTAAGCCACATGTGAGCACAGTCTTCGTTATACTCATAGTCATTAGGTTCTCCTTTTCTCCAGTTCCTATAGAAAAGAATGATAAGAATCAATAAAGATCAACGCGGAGCCAAAACTAACAAATCAAATTAAGGGATTTTTTACACCATTTACACATCCAGCTTTATTGATATCCATCCATTTTGGAGCATGAAATGTTAACTAGTTACTTTATGATTTACATATGTAGTAAGTTTTTAAGGAACAAAAGTTCAGACAGTGTGGGACCTAGGCAAAACACACCATGCTAGAAGTGCCTTTAGAACATTCTGTTCTACTCGTTGTAACAGCAATACAGCTAAATATTCCATGTTATTTTCTGATGTGTTATGTTACCTTCACTTTTAAGGGTTGGTTTGAGTGTTTTAATACCTTCCCTTTCAAAAATGCCATTTCCGGTCACCTATACAAATTTAAAATGTAGCCACAATTCCTCCACCTGACATGGATAGCTATATCTAAAAAACTAAAAGAGGTGCTGTACCTGGTGACAGGAATGCACCAATCTTGCATTGAGGGGGCTCCTACGTAAGATCTATCAAATGACACCCGGCATATGAGGGAGCTCCCTCAGGAAGATTAGCACTTAATGGAAACATGTGAGCAGCCATTGGAAACAATGATGGAGATTCACAGCCTGGGACATTTATCAAAACTTGTGATTTTAAATATCAGACAAAGGAATCTCGATACAATGGGGAAGTGCACAGTGCAGTGTTTCACTGGTTGATTTGTGTTTGCTGTATAAACAAAACATGTATACAAAACCCTTTGTGTTCCACAATTCATCAGTTCTGTTTCCCACTTAAACAAGTGTTTGGCTGGTATTTGTGGAGGAATTGGAAGCTCTTTCTCTCTCTCTGGAAGATCCTTTGTACCTCTAGTCTAGTGTTGCTATAATGAAAGGCTCAATGCTATATAGTCCTCTTAGCAGAAGAGATGAACGCTGGGTAGAAAAGGACTCGATCCCAAGCCAGGGGACTAATCCTCCTGTGTCCACTACGCTCTTAATAATTCAAATGTAAATAGTTAAAATACTTATAAAATTAAAATAAATTTTAATTTTAATACTCCTGGTGGGCAAAAACAAGACTAAAATGTATAGAATTGTGACAGCTATTATTAAGCTGAGATTGGTATGCGAAGGGGGTGAAATTGTTAGTAGTGTACATTTTAATTATAATCCTACTTGGCAGCACTAACAGAAGATTAAAGTAATTAGTGATTGGGCAGCTATGGCTTGCCCACCGCCCTGCAAGCACAAATCTAAAACAAAATAAGAAAAACTGTAAAAGAAGAAATTTTCATGTTTATTAATTATTCTACTAATTCTTAGTAATTTCCTAAGTCTTCTTTTTTTCTATATTTCTTTGAACTCAAAAAAGGTCACCTGATGCAACTTAATAAAATAAAATGATCCCCAAAAATGTGTGGAAAAACAAAAGCATGATGTCCCAGAAACAAAAAAACCTATGTGAGCACACTGAGGGCCCCATGCATTCAAAGTTGAATATCAGTTAGAGCTCTTTGATTGGTTAACGTGGTAGCCAAGTCTCTGACAGCTGACATCTCTCTGAAATCAAGTCTTGCCTATTTCTGGCCATGGCATATGCCTTCTCTAGAACTATTTAGTGCCTACACATTGCCCATGGGTGGGGGAGGGAGGACCAGTGGCAGGTCCTCCTTATTTATTTACAGACCACATCTCACTGCTAGTGGTGTGTAGCTTTAGTGATTGGGCAGCCATAGCTACCCAGTTGCTTATTACTGAGCAATGGTGGGAGGGAAATAAAAGTTACCCCAATATTAATATTGTATATGCCCCATCCCATCTAGACAAAAAGTTGATGTTTAGTTAATAACTCTGTAACAATATTATTGTAGCACATGCTCGTTTCAATCGGGCTGCTAATGTTTTGCTTGCTCTATTTCCTTGTGCGTAGTATGTAGCTTTGAGTTTGCGTAAATTAAAGCCTACTCGTTGCAGCGTGTGTAGTCTAATTTTTTTCTGCTACTTCTTTAATGCTTTTTTGTATTGCTTCTGTTGGGTGCGTTTTGTTTTTGTTTGTGAGGTCTATTAATTGTTTGTTCCATTCTACTCATTGGGCTTGATTAATTTGTTTCAGGTGTGTTGCTCGTTTTAGTAAAAGTCCTCTAATCACTGCTTTGTGTGCTTGCCATAAGGTGCATGCTGATGTATTTCCCGTGTCGTTGAGTGTGAAAAATTCTGTTATGGCGTCTTCTATTTGGTTGGAGAAGGGTATGTTTGTCAGTAGTGATTCATTGAGTCTCCAGGGGCTCTTATGTTTGTAATCGTAGTTGTCTTTAAGGGTCAGTGTTAGTGGGGCATGGTCCGACCATGTAATTTGGCCGATAGAGCAGTCCAGAACCTGATCTAAGTGTAGGCTTTCCATGTGGAATGTATCTATCTTGGTGTACATATTATGTGTAGTTGAGTGGTACGTGTAATCCTTTTCATGAGGGTGCAGGACTGGCCAAACGTCATACAGTTTGTTGCTGTCTAATAATTTAAGATATGATGCACATGTTTTACGTTGTTTTGTTTGCACCGCTCTGGCAGCGCAGGATGTTGTGTCGCTGTTGGGGTCTATGATATGGTTAAAATCCCCACATAGGACCAGTATTCCCTCCTGTATTGGTCGTAATATGGTTAGGATTTTGTGTAGGAAATCCCTTTGGTTCATATTAGGGGCATATACATTTTCTAGGGTGTATTTAGCGTTGTTGATGGTGCATATTATTATCATGTATCTTCCCTCCTTGTCTATCTGTGAATGGTGGTGCTGGAAGGATACTGTGTTGCTAATCAGTATTGATGTCCCTTTTGTTTTTTTCCCTGATGTGGCATGATATTGGTGCGGGTATAACGATGGTTTTAGGGTCGGTGGCAGTTTAAAATGTGTTTCCTGAAGACAGACTACGTCAGGCTGGTCTCTCTTAAGGTCTCGGAAGAGGCAATGCCGCTTATATGGGGTGTTCAACCCTCTTACATTATAGCTTTGTACTTTCATACTTTAGGTCAGTATCTTGAGACGCTAGACTCTGTTTGTGTGATCTTTGTGTGGGGTGGGTTGAGCTAGTAGCTGGTGGTGAGTTAGTTTTGTCTTCACAGTGCTGGGCAGCATTGTGGGCTTGAGTGTTTTGTTTAGTGGTAGTAGGGACAGTCCGCGCTTGGCGGTTGGTGGGCTCTGAGGTTGGCATGTTGTTCAGGTGGGTGTTTCCGTCTTGTTCGGTAGACACATCTGTCTCTCGGGGTAATGTTGAAGGGGGGGGTTAGGGAGGGGGTTTTGGTGGGGTCATACTGTGAGGGTATGAACCGTAAAAGAGTTAAAACTATAGCCCATTGGTGGGCTTTGGTTCCGACTATCGGTACCATTGAGAGCGTGGTTATTCTAAAGGAAAGAACAGTAGTAAGATTGGCCATTATCAATTTGTTGTGACCAATGGTGGTTTGGAGGTGTTCCTCTCGGCAACTGTCGGCCCTGCGGTGGGGCAGTGGAGAGCAGTTACGCTGGACTGCTGTTGTCTCTTGGGTTCAACCTACTTACATTATAGTAGTGTAACATTGGGTGTTTTTTTTTATTGTTTTTTTTTATATTATTATTATTGACTGCAGCTGGGGGTGTTGTACAAATGGTGTTATCTCGGGAATATTAAGGACAAACAGAGAGTATACGTTTATACACTTTTTTTGTGTGTGTGTTTTGTGGGGATCTCAGGTGCCCCCTATTTGCTATCCGATTACTGTGCCAACTTTTTTCTCTTCTCGTGTTACTGGGGGACGGTGCATTCCCCTGATGGAAAGCTCCTATTGGGGTCACTCTGTGTGGCGCTGAGTAGTGCAGGACTGTGGTTGCTGCCTGGTGTGGTGTATTGATCCGGTTGTCTAAGGTGTGTGGGAGATTGTGATGGTTGCATTGTGGTTTTGTTGTAGTATGACGTTATCAATGTAGTCTACTCCTATTCTCTAATATTTGTATGTCTCCTTGGGGGTTTCGTGGGGGGTAGGGTTTAGTGTGAGTGGGACTATCCTATTCACATATATGCTAAATTAGCAAACTATTCCACATACATTGTTCCAAATAACCTGAACAGTCATATTGCAATACATTATAAACACAGTTACCTTTCCCCGTGATAACTCCCCGCTCCCCCCAAACTCCCCCAGGCGTAGCTGCTTTTCATGGGCGGTGTTGCGTCTTTCGCTGGATGTTCCCTGCAGCCACCTAGTATCTGTTCCCAGTTATTCTAAGGCTAGTTGCCTCCCATCAGGCTTCAGCTGTGAGTTCATGTGGTAGCGTAGTGTGTCGATTTGTACCGCATTATTGTCCCAAAGGTTGGCATGTTTGGTGTTTTGCTAGTCCCCAATATGAATGCTCTGTGCATGTTGTGAATGAGTGTGCTTTGCGTATGTGTGAAACGCTGCCGGTGTTGTGAGGCAGCGTGAGGGGTTGTAGTACCATATTCACCTTCCTTGAGATCAATAGTCCTTTCTTGTGGCACTTTCAGTCCCGTTCTCTGTTATTTGTGGATTGTGTGAGTATCTTATGGCATCTCACACCATTTCCGATGCTTGCTAAGTTCCCAAGTGTGTTACCCCTCCGTCAGGGCCGAAGGGCTCCAGTTTTAGTTGCGGGTTCTTTTCCATTCGGCTGGAAGCTTGCTCGGTTGTGGGTCGTTGCCACTTCTTGTCTGGTTTTGGGGTTGTATGCCCCATTTCTGTAGGGTTTTCCGTCCATCCGCCAGGGAGGTGATGACATGCATAGCTCCATTTTTGTGTATTAGGAGACGGACTGGGTGACCCCAGCGGTAAGGTACCTCATGGAGCCGAAGTGCGTCCGTTATTTCTTTATATTCCTTCCTTTTTTTCAAAGTTTGGGCAGAGAGGTCTGCATAGAGTTGGATGGAATTGTATTGGGCTGGAAGATCTTTGCGGAGCCTAGATGCCCTCATCAATGCTTCTTTCGCATGATAATAGTGGAGATGCGTCAGTACATCTCTCGGCTCTTCTGCTGGAAGGAAGCTTGGTTTGGCGACTCTGTGCGCTCTATCCAAGAGCAAGACATCTGCTGGGAGGTCAGGAGCTAGTGTTTTAAAGTAAGCCGTGAGGTACGCCGCTATTTCGGGCTGCTTCACCGTCTCAGGGATCCCCCAATTCGTATGTTCTGTCTCCTCGATCTATCTTCTAGGTCCATGATTTTATTTTGGCAGGACTCCAGCGCCTGTTCCAGGTGGTGAACATGATCAGCCATGTCGTTGTGTGCGTCTGCATACTCGCCCATGCGGATCTCCATGCGGGCTGTTCTGTCACCCAGCTCCTGCACGTCTTTTCTTAAGTCTGAAATTGACTTGTTGAGGTTGTGCAGCAGTTTATCAGACATTTCTCCTAGGCATGCTTGGAGTATATCCTGTGTAACCGGTAGATCTCTTCCCACAGGGGAGTCCTGCAGCGGCAGCGTGTCGTCGCCATCTTGGCTTTGATCTCCTGCGCTCTGAGTCTTGGGTGGTTGATTGCGGGCGGAAAAGAACCCGCTTTTGTCGTTTTTTGGGGGATCTTCTTCCCCTTGGTTTGAGCCATGCTTGAGGTTTGGTTGTGGGGTTAATGCTGGTCACTGTTGCTAATAATGTCGCTGTATAGGCCAAAACAGAACGGAGCTAACCTCACATGCGTCCGTTCGCGCCGAGCGTTAAGCCACGCCCCAAATTGTATTCATTATTAATTGTTTTTTGTTTTTTTTTTTAATTTGTATTTTTTATTAAGTTATAGTCAACGTGTACATTTATGCAATATATATGGTTATGCAGTATATATAGTTATGCCATATATTTAGTAATGAAATATCTTTAGTAATGCAAGAATATAGTTATGCAATATCTTTAGGAATGCAAGACATATAGTAATGCAGTATATTTAGTGATGCAGTCTGTATAATTATGCAATATGTTTAGTAATGCAATATCTCTAGTAATGCAATATCTCTAGTAATGCAATAATATAGTAACACAACAATATAGTTATGCAATATATTTAGTAATGCAAGACATATAGTAATGCAATATATTTAGTAATGCAGCCTGTATAATTATGCCATATCTCTAGCAATTCAATATCTCTGGCAATGCAATATCTCTAGTAATGCTATATCTCTAGTAATGCTGTATTATAGTGGTGCAACACATTTAGTGATGCAATATATTTAGTAATGCAATATATTAGTAATGCAGTGTATTTAGGTAGGCACATATGCAATGTGTTTAGGCAGCCGCTTTGTTTTATATAGGTGTGCTGGCACCGGGGTCTCTATGAGACTGTCCATTGAGAGTGTCTGCTTGATAAGTAATGGGGCATCAGTTACTTGTCATGTTTGCCTCTGTGTTTTAATTCAGGGTCGGTGGCTGATCTTTGGTGGGTCAGCAGGTTAAGTCAGTCTACCAAAGGGAGTCCCTGTTAGCATCAGTTTTCGTTCGGTCCTTCTTCTCTGATGGTCATGGTTCTGTGGCTCTGTGTGCTGGAGTCAGTCTCTTCACCTTGAAGCTGGATGGCTTGCTCTGTGTGTGGTTGTTCTCACTGGGACCCTCTGGTCTTTCGGGTCGCTTGGTGGGTGAGGGGGTTTCCCGTATCGGGGGCAGACCCACCTTTTGCAGGAAGGGCTCTGGATCATCTTCTGAGTCAGGATAATACTCTCTCCCTCTATTTCTGTTAAGAGGGTAACCTCCACTCCCCAGCGGTATCTTATTCCTGAGTCTCGCATTTTCTTGGCTATAGGTGCCAGCTTTCTTTTCTCCGTGAGAACGGTGAATGGTATGTCAGGGAATATTGCCACTTTGTGTCCTTCATTAAGGATTACCCCCATTTCTCTGGAACGTGCCATTATAACTGACCTTGTAGCTATATCCAGGGTCACCATGATGACATCCCTGGGTGCTCTGCTTGGGGCTGCCGCCAATTTCCTCACCCGGAATGCTGAGGAGAACCGCTGCCTGTCTTTACCTCCCCCCACACCCATATGTGCTATCAGCTTGTGGACATAGGGCATGAGCTGCTCATTGGTCACTGATTCAGAGATCCCTCAGAGACTGAGGTTTTTCCGCCAGTGCCTTGCCTCAATTGTGGTCACCGAGCGTCTCAGTTGTTGCACTTGAGAGGTGAGTTTTTCTAGGTGGGTGTCCCTGGCCTTTAGGTTATTTTCTCTGGCTGTCTCATGGTTTTCCAATGCCTGGACTTTTTGGCGCACCTCCCCTACCTCTCTCTGGACTTGCTTGAGGTTTGCTCCCCAGATTTTCCTCATTTCTGTGAGGAGTCTTTTTATGTCCCCTTTTGTGGAGGGTGTCTCGTCTTCCTCCGATTCAGATAGGCAAGATGGTGTTTCTGACCGGGGGGAAGGTATGGATTCCTCTTCGTCTTGCAAGGCCTCAGATGCCGCGTGTGTGTACGGCGCGAATCAGGCGCCATCTTTATGGCCTGTGAGTTTGTCGGCCACTCAAAAGGAGATTCTAATATCTGGCTGGTGGGGACCTACAGGTCCTTGAGCCTTCTTGTTTTTTCGTCCCATTGTCTCTGTTTCTATTATTATTTTCGTTGGTTATTCCCCATCTTAGGGGAGTAATTATAGGGCCTTTTTTTGCACTTTCACCGGTCAACGTGGAGACCTCTGAATCAGAGCCTGCATCTTTCAATATGTGGTCACTAGTTATGCTGATTAACCATAGTACTACAGATGTTAATTGAACACCCTTCCCGATGCCAACATTGTGAACCACACTAATGGTGTACAATTCTAATAGATATATACATGTGCCTGCAATATGTATTTTAGTTTGTGCACCTGTGCATTATGAAGGCCTGTATATAGTGTGTGTGTGTGTATAATATATGTAGAATGTTGTGGGTGGATATGTGCATTTGCATCATGTTAGTGGATAAATATATGTAATTAATCATTCACTAAAGTGAGAAATCAAAGTGAATGTCAAATTCAAGGTAAAAATAGCCTAACTAGAAAAATGATCTAATTCAGCTATGCTTCGAGTTCAGCTACTTTGACCATAAATTTTAAATTCACTTTAAATTTCCACTTTAGGGAATAATCTCGATTTGTTTAATTTCTCTTCTTTTCTGTATGTTTTCTTTGTGCTGACTGCCGGATGCACAGTGCAGATCTTATAATGATGACTGACAGGGAGTTAAGACGGAGGTAGCCAGTTGCAGGAGAAAGAGGTATGGAGTTCTACATTTTATTTTATTTTTTGTACTTCACAAATGCATTTTTACTAAGTATAGGAATGGACAAACATAATAATTAATATTCTGGGAAGTGACGGCTTCCATTTAATAAATGTAATAATAACGTGTTAGCTAAACGTTAAAAAATATTGTGCTTTTCAGATTTTAAGCAACAAGGCATTTTTGTAATTCAGGAAAACGTACTTGTATGATCTTTCATAGCCTGTTCCATCAACCCATGTCCACACACCTTCATCCTCAGTATCGCTCAAGCCTATCCAATATCGGTTAGTTTTATAACTGACCTTGGACATCAGGAAAAGCTGAAATAATATAAAATGTAAACCGAAACAATACAACAAAAACAATACATTTATAACCTACAGCGTCATAAACTAAGGTTACACAATCATTTCTGTTTAGTAAGCAGTTATGAAAATATTCTGACATAATTCCTATGTGATTATCTCTACATAGAATAATTGTCAAATCTCTGATTGTCAGTTGCAGGTAAACGTAACAGTTCTCATTTATATGAAATATAATTTATCTGTTGGTAGTATTACTTTAAATTTATATCGAGAACATTTTGGTGACTGGTTTACTCTAAACAGACCATTATAAACACTAGACTATTCAGTTCAAATAACAGAGCAGGAGATAAGAACTTCTAAAGTAAACACACTGTGATATAAGATCTGATTTAAATTAAAACCAATTTTCATGTTGGCTGTGTGACTCACAGCCATGGGAGCAGTGGCTTTTGATGCATAAATGGAAACAAAAGTTTTTTAACTCCTAAATGGCAGAGAGTTATGTAGTTATGTAGTGCTATTGTAGGGACATTATCTCTACACTAAAAGTGCTTCATTAAAGGAGCCGTGTATCATTAGAAATACGTATCTGTATTGATAACACTACAGTCCCGGTGCCTCTTGCCATTCAACCCCACCACATAATTAAGATAAAACTAAAATATACCAATTACTCACCTTATCTCCCGCACCAATGCTTACGATTCCTCCATAGAGATTCATTGTACTCAATGTATTCATTGTACTCATCAGCGCCTGAATTAAGTACTGGTATATTACTTCCTGGCTCTCATACCCAGAGTCATGGCTTGAAGACTCACTTTCAAGTTTTCTATTTAGTTTAATATAAGGTTTGGGAGATAGGACAGGGTGTCCTGCATTGAAGGCACTATAGCAACTTACATAGTTACATAGCTGAAAAGAGACTTGCGTCCATCAAGTTCAGCCTTCCTCACATATGTTTTTGCTGTTGATGCAAAAGAAGGCAAAAAACCCAGTCTGAAGCAATTCCAATTTTGCAACAAACTAGGAAAAGTCATTTTTGACCCCAAAATAGCAGTCAGGTATGTCCTTGGATCAAGCAGCTATTACCCCACTAATTAGAAATTACATCCCTGTATGGGTAATGAGATGACGTTGTTGAAGTGCCTACAATGTTCCTTTCAACTGAAGTTGTTTTGGTGCTAAGATTATCCATTTAAGCAGTCACAAATAACGTACACACTCCTAATGCATTTACAGTTACAAACATAATCATATTAAACCACACTTGATATGCCTTAACATTAAACCAAAGTCTATTTTGCTCACAGATGGAAATATGAAGATACGTAATTTGACAGAAATTAGGCATCACCTGCTCTTCCTGACTTGTGATTACAACAAGGTCACCTCCCTTGGATATGCATGTTGTCCGAGCCTTCATCCAGTTTGTCTTTGTAGAAGTGATGAAATAGCAGTGGCTTTTGAAATTTAGCCAGCTACTCTCACATGTTTCCTCTGATAAAAAGATAACGGAGAAAGTAATTTGTTTACAAAACAGAATCAGATAATTGTAGAAAGCCTGCTTACAACAAATGACCGATTTACTTTGAATGTGAAATTGTTAAGCATTACATTAAAATTTTTGTTCTGTAACCAGTAACCAGATTTCAAGCAGAAAGAAAACTTTTGATTACAGGGGGACACAGGGTATAGCTCCACCTTTTGTATATATATAAATCATGAACGTTGAGTAATCAAAAAACGTAATGCATATAAAAATCCATTAGTATCAGAAATGACAAACTATCAAAGAAGCTGCATATTTACCTACAGTTTCAACCTGTCAGAGGTATTATGGAAATTAAATAAAAAATGTATACTGTAAAGCCACTATTTAGCAGATGTGACTCCATTTTGTAACAGAAGGTAAAACACAAAGACACATTTTTTTTATTTTATTTCCTACTGGATTCACTGCATGACCAAACTGATTGCAATGCAGCTAATGTAAACAGTGATTAGAGATAAGACATCTCTTACACTTAGAGCTGTTAGAAACCAAAGTATTTGAACAAGGGCGGTTGAGAGCCTACGTGTATATATAGACCTATACACATATATCTATATATACTAACCATTTAATTATGTTCAATTATATACAAATAGTACCTACATTGATAATTTTAATGTATTCATAGATAGAACCTAATGAATAGATTTCATTGTTATTAAAACGAACATTAGCTGTGTGTAAAGGACATGTATATATCATGTGTTGTCACATAGTAATAGTACAGACATACTTAGTCCATACTATTGGACAGTGTAACTGAGAAAACCAGACCGAGTATAATTTTAAAAAAAGAGATTCTCCCTACCAGTAATTATTTTTACTTTTTAACCCCTTAAGGACACAACTTCTGGAATAAAAGGGAATCATGAAGGAATATTTCCGTCATGTGTCCTTAAGGAGTTAAATTATATTAGACCCCATTGAAAGAGTGAGTTGAACCAAAGTCCAGATGTGTCAAAAAGATACTTTATGGCATGAAAAGGAGACTGGTAGTCTACCAAAAAGGACTAATATCCCTTGAAGTGTGACAACCAGCCATGATGGATTGGCCATAGAGATAAGACTTTTTTTACTTAATTTTCAATCACAAATTTCAATTTTCAATTAGAAGGTACACCAAGCTAATCCCATTGTTCACTTTAAATTGGTGACATAAAGAATTTCAAGTGAAGGAATTCTTTTAAAATGAGAACACGACACTGTTAGAGGGTCGAATCCAAAGGTCGAATCCAAAGGGGGGATTCACTGGTCAGATGCAAGATTCAGAAATTGGGAATTCAGGAGATCATCAAGGCACCATCAGATCGGACAAGTGAAATACCACTATAACACTCTGATGAATCCAACTGAGCTTTGCCGGAACAGAATTATTCTATATTATCTATCTAAACGCTTACTTGCATTCACCATTTATGGGATTATATCTTCAAGCCTAAAGAATTTTCTACCAAGAAAACTGGTAAATATGCTGGTTTAATTAAATGTAATAAAATGTTAATTCTAATCCGAGATATACCTGGATAATGTTAATCAGATTTCAAACTTTTGAAATCATATTTAGCTGAGGGAATTATATATACATAATTAAAACCTCAGACTGCAGCTGGGGACCAATAATCATATATATATAATTCACTGGTAATTTGCCAAGTTTAACATATCAAGTTATTATCCAGATATTGACTTATCTGAATTTAGGGATAGTTAATATTTAATCAGAAAATATCTGCAGTGTGAAAATTTTGAAATACTCTTTTGGTTACTGGATGGAAGAAAGTATTAAGTTGACTATTTTTGTGAGGAACATTGTATATCTTTTTTGCAATGTTTAAGTGTTTAGTCTGTGAGAATTGTAGCCAGCAGTGAGTTAATTTTGTGTGTTGATTCTAACTACCAGTCAGCATCTAGTTTTTATGACTTGAAGCTGTGCTGCTAACTGTCAGGGATCCGCGGGCGGCTTGGAGGGGAGGCTGCACGCCACTTGCAGCACTCACCCTCAGTCAGTCGCCGTCCGCGGTCTCCCCTCGTCTCACCTGTCGGCGAGCGGCGTCTCCTCCCTGCCGCTCGCCACTCGCGTCCTCCACGCCCCCCAGCGGCAGCATGTATAACGCTGCACGCTGGGAGGTCACTAAATTATGTAAACGCCGGGGTCACGTGAGTGACCCGGCATTAAAGAAACAGTACCACAATCACAGTGGGAGGTATAGATATCCCCTACGGGTGATTGTTAATTCTGATTGGAAGTTATCCAATCAGAATTAAACCAAGGGTATTTATACTTACCTTTCCTGTCCCTCAGTGCCCTCTTGTGGTCTTGTGATACCTGTGGTGCTGTTCTCTCGTGTTGCTCTCTGGTTTCCGATTATTTGGCTCGTTATTCCGATTATCCTGTCTTCTCCACTCCTTTGACCTCGGCTTGTTTCTCGTTCTCCCGTTTTCTGGCTCCCTTTACTTGGCTTGTCTCCTGACTATTCTTAGCGTGCTTAGCCCGGCCACTCTAAGGACCGGTATAGCACCCTTCCTCTCTGTGACCTGTTAGCGTGTTAGGTTCCGGAATCGTGACACTAACGTTCTGTGTCACATTCTGTGTAAAGGAATTCTAAAGAACTCTGAAAGATTCCTGTAACATTGCTGAAGTATGCATCTATGTTAAAATAACTTAATTAAATTCTAGAGGAATTATTTGTAATTTTGCTTGTAACTCCTTTAAAAAAAAAAAATCTAACTTATGTAGCTAGACACTGTTCCTAAAAAGCTATCTGATTATTCATGTGTCTTGAAAACTGGGTACCTCCATCAATCGCTGCTTCCTAGTAATCCTTGAGTATCATAAGCACCGCACTGGACACCATAACCATCGTTAACCCCACAAACTGCCACAGCTTGGTTGGGGTCTCACTGTCCTCCACCCACCCTGTACCCAAGACCAGGATCCAGCTTCCAGTAGGTAGACCTCTCCTAGTCTAGAGAGCGAAGCGGGCTGCTCTTACAAGAGCAATCTTTGTGATCCAAAGGAGTATAGTGAGTATAGCAATCTCCAGAGTGAATAAAGCTCTCCAATCCCCCAAACATGAGCCTAGACTTCATGAAGGGTAAAACAAATCTGTTCAATGACAGCCAAAACTGGCCTTATATGCAGGTCCCAATGCAAGGGGAACTCTTCCCTGAGCGTATACTACAGTAAAAACATATACATGATTATATTGGCTCTCAGGTCCAAGACAATCCTATACAAAATAGGTCAATCCCTCCCCTATGCCTGGGAGATAATTGAGTCAAGCACTGTATTAAACTCAATTATCTCCAGGCATTAAAAAACATACATTTAAAAAAACAAAAAACAAACAAACCTTAAAACACATAAAATCCCCACAAAAGTTACATCCCTGATAGTCCTGATCTGGGTAACCAACAAATCAAAAAATCACTCAGATCAGTTCAGGGGTTCAGGAATTTCCCAGAAGTCATAATTTGACCGACAGCCCGCCTGCATGGTCCCATGCCCAAAACAGTTCCAGAGAATCAGGGCTTGCGGTCAGTCTAGTTCGGTAGTTTAAAAAACAAACAAACTACCAAACAGAGTTGTTGTATAATCCTTCTCTCACCACCAATACTTCCAATTGGTATCCTTTTGAGAGAAATCCACTCTGCGTTGTGTTTTTAATAGTGAATGTAATATCCCTGTGTAACCTCTTCCAAGAACTAACATATATCTTTATCCCCTTATCCAGATAAATATACGACTAGAACTACTAAGGTATTCTACCCGATATTACAAATAAACAGCCAACACCATAGTTCTTACCAGAGAGAAATCTTTACTTAGAATCTGCCCAATTCAATATTACAGAAGAAGAATGTTACAGAGTTATAGTATTACAGTTACAATACATTCATAACACTCATACATTCCATCTATCTAATAATATCTACTGTATTGTGTATGTGCTGTGGGATGTTATGTGCAGCATGTGTCTTACCAAACCTAATCTAATGTGATGTCAGTATCTTCTATTTTTAAAGGAATTGGTTCCCATGTTGTAAATAGCCAATTCCTCAGCTCAATTTGACATGGAAATGTGATTTCCTTTCCCAAGGCCCAAAGTGTTGTCTATCCTGTTATTTTATTTAAGTGTTAACTTTCCAAGCCATCCCTTTGTCTCTAACCCAATGTGTGTTTTCCTATATAGGGACTCCTTTGACCAGTTGATATGTAAATGTGATTGGTGCCTTTCAGGTGCTGTATCTTTCCAACTATCTAAACAGAAACTCCCTTTGAAGATAATTCCTGACCTCCCATACACACAGACTTAATCAAGCACATATTAAACAGATATATACATAATATTTTCCCCAACACTCCCCCACTTGAATAAGATCTAATAAGGAGATTATTCACATACAGCCCCACCTCCCACTCTGATTTCTGTACATTAAAAAAAAATTAAAAAAAAAAAATCAAAGGAAGACATAGACCCACACATATATTTTATATCCCTAAAATGGATGTGAGCTCTAATTTTTCCTGCTTTGTATGGATTTTTTTTAGTTCTTTCCTCCAACAGCAATATAAAATGAATAGAGAACAGATTAAAGCAAATTGTAGACAAACAAATATTACAGAAGCAGTTCTTAATCCTGGGTGTGTGTAAGTATTGTAGGGTATGCTCCACCAGGGCTCTTGAAAACTATTTGTTAAATCATTAAGGCTAGCTACATTTTCCTTCACCAGCTCTTGCAATTGCACAACCCTTCGATTATTTCTTTTAAATAATGTATCCAAATCTACATTAAGTGGTGGGATTTTCTTAAAAAGTGAGGGAGCCATTTTATTCCAATTTCCTAGATCTTCCTGTACCACGTCCATAGATCTTTGTGTGAGTTGGATATTGGCTCTTATGACCTCTTTGCCCACTTTCATGGAGCCATAGGTAAGATTAACACACCATCCTATTGGGGGTACCCTACATTGTATTGTTTGCTGCCACAGAACTGAAGATACTCCCAGTGCGCAGATCGTGGGACCCTGTCCGTGCACCACTCTTTTCCAACCATTTATGGGTTTGTGAAGGTGAACAGGGCAGCTCCCTGAGTTTTCCACCATGCACCCATCTGCCTGGACTAGTGGTTCTAGTACACAGGAACAAAGCCAAGCATTACCACGTCTGTCACAGCAACTGGGGTTGATAACTTTCCAGAACTGGTCTTCTTTTATTACTAAGCGAGTTTGTGGAAGGAATTGCTTTAAAACATTAGTGCGATTAGCCACTTCCAACTCACCAAACATAGTCATCTTATAAACAGGTACAGGCTGTTCTGTCCAAACTGGAATGTCAATTATTAATGGAATTACCTTTTTTCCTAATTTGCACTTATTGCACCAACTCTGCAGACCTTTAATTTTGGAAAGGACTACATTCTGACAATCTATGCCATATTCCCTAACCAGATCAAAGACTAGGGTAGAATTGATTATTCTGGGCCATTCCCCTCGTTTTATTTCTTGGAGGCCTAAATTTAGATGTTCGTCTAGTAAATTTCCAACTATACCACATACCATAGCTTTAGATACATTATTGTTATTAACTGATTCTCTGAGAGCATTCACAGATATATTAATCCACTGCAAATCTGCAGCAACGGTGTGAATGTTCTGTATCGTGACATCAGTTTCAGCTAGAGTGTTAAAATCCACTCGTCCCTCTTTAAGCATAATTTGCTGCAACCCATTAACATAATTTTGTTCTCGTGAGTTAAGACCCTCTATGTCTGCCCTATTCCAAATTGATGTTCCCAAACTGAGTCCTGAGATTATATCAGTACCCAGATCCCTTTTTTTCTCTCTCTCTAAACTTGAGCCCTTGTGTTGCATCCCAGAACAGATTAATATGTGCTTGAAATAAGTTATAGTATTACAAATTCCTGACCTCCCATACACACAGACTTAATCAAGCACATATTAAACAGATATATACATAATATTTTCCCCAACAAGAGTCAGTAGTCTTACCCTGGAGCTTGATCCCCTTGTTCGTGGGAAAGTTTCCACCGAACAGCGCCTTTCTATGTGTTGTAGAACTGAACGCAGGTGATGCTGGAATTCCAGCGGTGTTCATGAGTTTCTGTGTCTGTTTTCAGTTCCATGAGATTCATGCCCAAACACCGCTGCCTGTGTTCGCGGGAACAAGATGGCCGCCACCTTGTTGTAGTCCATAGGAATTGCCGTCACCCAGGCGAACATTTAGAACACTGCGGTGGAAATTGCTACAAAGTAGCAATTAGGCTTAACAAGCTCCAGGGTGGTCTCTGGTTCGTGCGACTGTTCCGTTCTCCAACCAAATATAAAATCCCACGAACCAAGTCTGTTCACATAGTTTTTTAAAGGGCCCATAGTTTTTTGGAAGCTGGCCAGCACGCCCCTCCAAGAACACTTGACGAGGCTCAGTTCGTCACACTAAGTATACTGATCCTACTGGGGGATCATTTCTATGTAGACTAACAACCTCATCATCCTCCAATGATTAAGAAATTATCTATGTTGTGGTTATTTGTTGCCATAATTGTTGACATATTTTATACTATTGTTATACCTAAATATTCATTGATTATTGTCATGCATGTTACATATTATTATTAATTATTTGTCACAATAAATTATATTTTTATAATCAGTTGTGATTAATGTGTGAAATACAAATCCTGTAATAAACGTACTCCAGGGTCTATAAGAGTTAAAATAGTGGGTAACTCTTTAACCCCTTAGTGACCAGACCATTTTTCAATTTTCTTACCATTAAGGACCATGGCTGTTTTTACATTTCTGCTGTGTTTGTGTTTAGCTGTAATTTTCCTCTTACTCATTTACTGTACCCACAAATATTATATACCATTTTTCTCGCCATTAAATGGTCTTTGTAAAGATACCATTATTTTCATCATATCATATAATTTACTATAGAATAAATTCTGAAATATGATGAAATCTTTTTTTAAAACACACTTTTTTCTATCTTTGACCCGCAAAATCTGTTACACATCTACCACCCCCCAAAAAACACCCATGCTAAATAGTTTCTAAATTTTGTCCTGAGTTTAGAAATACAATACATCTGTCAGGAATCCCTGAATAACCTTTCACATGTTTATATATTTTTTAAAAGAGGACAACCTAAGTTATTAAACTTGGGGTATTTTGACTCTTTTCATGCAACCATTTTACCACCAATCTACGCCAAATAGAAAAAATTTAAAAATTTAGATTTTTTTTGACACACATAGCAATTTAAGAATACATGTGAACTTTAAGAGTTACTGAGAACTTTAAGGGTACTGCCAAAGAACACCCCAATATGTGTTCAGCAACATCTCCTGAGTACAGTGGATACCACCCATGTATAGGTGTGTCGGTTCTCTGGGGGCTAAAAGACCTTATTTGGAGGGTAAGCATTCCAGTTTTCCAACTTGGAATTTTCACAACTGGTCATCATGCACCCATGTCCTATTTGGGACATTTTTGAAGCCGGCCAATGTAATAGCGTATTTCAAATGGTGGTATTTTAACACTTTCCATGCATTAATTCTACCACCTGTCTTTGTCAAACTTTTGGGTAGTAATTTTTCTGTTATTTTTCTCTCACATTGTGCTTTAGGCATGGATTCTCAGTTCCTGTTATGTGTTACTGACAAAGAACACACGTACCAGGTACGTCCAAAACGTTGACAACCATTTTTTGTCAGACGTTCCTGGTACGTCCGCGGTTGGGAAGGGGTTAAATCCATCAAAAAAATTATATTGATTTTAATAATTTTATAAAATATTATTGTTAATATTTATTACCCTGTAAATATACTTACAAACCAGGACCACCATCACATATGTAAAACATTATTGTAGCTGCTAATTACTAGTCATAAATTTACTGACCATAATTTAGTATTATTTAGTAAAGTATTTGCAGTATTTGCAGCTTGTTGATAAAGGATTGCAAAAAAAGCATAGAAATGAGTTGGGTAGCTGTATAAACCTAGTTTACAAATCAAGTAGTATTTTTGAATTCCTTTGCTTTGATTAATTTTGATGGACCAGAAGCAATAATTCCCACTCAAGCACCTGCAAAATATATATTCATTACTAGAAAGCTATGAGTGCCTTTCCATACATATTAGATTACAACTTACTGTAAGCAGTCTTTTCTAGTTGAATCACTTTTGAAGAAAGATCAGAAACTGCAACAGAGAACATGTATTGTTAAATTCAGTGTGCCTTCTAAACACTAAATTGTGAAATCAAACCGGTTTGAAATCTTTAGGATAAAATGGCCAAGCCACGATTATAAGGGAGTTGGAGATTTTCTAAATTAGCCATTGCAGACACTGGCACGCCTATCGTATCAGACTCACTTGTGGCTTTGGGCCATTTGGAGGTTACCTTCTGAGTTAGGTCCTCTAAACAATCCCTCAGTTCCAGCATGTAAGATAGGATTTGCATCCCATCCTCTCTTGTTTCCCCTTCCCAATGCTCTAAGATGAGATCTACGGGCCCCCTCACATACCTCCCATATAATAATTCTAACAGGGAGAACCCTGTCTATATCTTCGACACCTCAAGATAAGTGAACAGGAAATGAGGCAGGATTCACTCCCAATTGTTACAGTTGGTGATGAACATCGAGACATCTGTGTAACCTCAGTGGTGAACTGAGTACACCGAGCTGAAATGGTCTCTCTGGAGAACCCAACTTGAGCGAAAACTCTCATCAGGGCATCAGCTATCGTATCCACTTCACAGTAAGAATATACTTCTTGCTGGATGGACCAGGCTTGGCAAGGAGTCCTACAATATCAACTGTGACTTTGCTAAGCAGTTCCTCTATAATGGGCATTGAATGTAGTCAGGCTTTGGAGTTATCTCCTCTTGTCCCTACTTTCTGGCAGGTATCACAAGTTTGACAGTATTATCTGACATCCTCGGAGACACCTGGCCAGAAATAAGTCTGTATTACTCGATACCTAGGTGCCCGGCTAGGGGTTTGTCGATACCTAGGTGCCCGGCTAAGGGAATATCATGCCTAATCCTTAACAATTCTGCCCTATACTTTTGGATAACCACTAGCTGCCGTGTGAGCATCAGTGATGTCCCTTTTTACTGAAAATAGAGAATAGACCCAAGGCACACCACAAATTGCACATAAAAAATATTTTATTCATACAGTACAGTAGTAAACGTGACAAATGAGAAAGTGCAATAAACAGTGCAAGTAGGACGGAACAACTGTCCCAAAACCACTAGTAGTTAGAATAAAGTGCTATAGAATAAATGCATACACCCATATAATTTGGTTTACTGACCTAGAGCATGAGAAATAGTAGCCCCAACATTTTGACCCTCAAGACTTCCTCAGAAGTCCTGTAACTATAGATGCGAATACTGTCCCTTTTACTGCCTTTGCTGTCTCTAAGTATAAAAATCCCTGAGTCTCAGAGCAAAATGGTGCTTGATTCAACATTTAATTGATTGGGTTTAAACCATTTATTAACTGTTTAACCCCAAAAGTTAAGCTGGAGCCAAGGACCTTCTGGTACCAAAACAACTTAATTCGTGCACGGAGTATTTATTTAAA
Source organism: Pelobates cultripes (assembly GCA_933207985.1). Taxonomy (NCBI): domain Eukaryota; kingdom Metazoa; phylum Chordata; class Amphibia; order Anura; family Pelobatidae; genus Pelobates; species Pelobates cultripes. Next base: position 53,916,369 of record OW240914.1, read on the forward strand.
CCATTTTGACATAAGAGGTTTCTCTCAACATATTATACAATCTCAATTAATGTGAAACAGTAAGTGTAATAAAAAAGAAATCATTATTTTATGTGCAACAATAATTATAATAAAATTGAAGCCATGACTTAAGAAATAAATGTAACTCTTTTTTGGGCATTTTTTTTCACAGCTGGCTGCATCAATTATCAGTAATTTTTCTGTCGTAAGTGTTTTGTCCAATATTTCAACTGTACACCAAGGTGGTGTGTGAGGATTCAATTATGATATGTGTTTTCCTAGTTTGTATCATTGAAGAGATATTTCAACCACCATGACCGTGTCTGCGTTTTTAAGTGGTTATGGTGGTAAGAGTCTGGATGTGCAGTGTTTCAGCTTCAAACACTGTAGATCCAGAGATTTTTAATTGTGTGCCAGGGGCAAGTTGCATCCCCGGCACACGTGACTTAGTTAGCCTGTAACTCCAGGCTGCCAAATGTAAATTCTGTGCTTATTTTATGTCTGTTGTCAGCACTCACTGCATGCTGCCAACAGACCAAACAGCACCTGCAATGGAGAAGGTCTTGCCTCTATTCCCATCCACACTGATTGAAGCCTTCCTCCTCCCTATCCCCTCCAAAACATTTTTGTAACCCCCGATACTCCCTACTTTTCTATTCCCTACATTCGTTGGTGGGAACTGTGCACATACGCTCTGAGATTATAAAATCCTCCAGTCAAAGGCTTTTCTATGGACTTCAGCACAGCTTTTGTAATGTCAGATGGGGCGTGCTAAGCAGCACCGGGAGCTGGATGCCAAAAGGGCATTAGTCTATTCTACACAAAAAAGGGTTGGAGAAATCCTTTATGTGTGCTGTTATCATGTGGCCTATTTTATTAATTTGTGGCCTATTTAAATAATTGTTGGAAGTGTGCAGAAATGTACAAGGATTGAGTAGGGACCTGCTGAAATATTTGTCTCTTTTGACCGGCACAGGTGCAAACGTAAAAGTAAGGATGGCTATATTTTGTTTTGCATTGCTTTGTATGTACATGGTGTTGGAAAAGAAGGGGTTACAAACATCTTCCCCTTAACTGTTAAAAATATTGATCATTGTTTTCTAAAATCGCTTGGACAAAAAAACCACACAAACTTATTGCATTCAGTATTTAGCATTAAAGTTGAGACTAGCAATTTTGTTGAAGATGCTTGATTTGAAACATTAAGCATGAACAATTCGTTGGGAAATGGGTGTTTACACCACCTTTAGTCATTTATCACTATATTCCTCCTGTTGTACTATAATATTTAAGACACTATATGACTTACTATTCGACTTGAAGGAAACAATTTCTGTCTGAACTTTGCTGTCCGCTGTAGAGCCATAATTTTTAGCTGTCAAAAAAAAGTTACCATGTTAAAAGCGCAAAGAAATTATTATTTATATGCCAAACACCAACATGTCCACTGTATTGTATTGTAGGTTAGCTGATTCAAAGATACTCCGAAAGACCACGAAGACTTATTTTATCATTTAGGCCTTAGTTTAAATTTTGCCAAGATGAGCAATTTCTACTTCTAAGGGCTTTATGTTTTAATATTTTATTGAAATGTACACATTTCTTTGATAAATGATGTTCCATGGCAATCATGGCAGCATGCACCTTCATACAGCAAAATTCTGTGTCATCATTTGCCTTTGCAAAACTAGTGTGTTGCTACATTATCTTCACTTGTGAATTACAAATTAGTGAAAATAGTTTAGGGACTTAAAGGTATTAAAGATGCTTGTGTCCCTAGTCATTGTCCCTCTATTCAGTGTTAAACCATGTTCCAGCAGTTTAATGCTAAATAAGGGTCCTGGCTACAGCCCTGGCACTACTGGAGGTTTGGTTAAAGGGATACTGTAGGCATTAAAACAACTTTACATTAATTAAGCTGTTTTAGTTATAGATCATGTCCCTGCAGTCTCAATGCTCAATTATCTGTCATTTGTGAATTAAATCACTTTGTTTATGCAGCCCTGGCCACACCTGCCTGCATGTGACTTGCAATACCTTCCAAACACTTCCTGCAAAGAGAGATCTAATGTTAAACTTAATTTATTGAAAAGTATGTTTAATTTAGAATTTTTATCTCCTGCTGGGTAATAGTCTTCAAGACCAAGCAGGTAACTCCTGTGTTGATTAAAGTTACATTTTAATACAACACAGGAGGCTTCAAATTTGCAATACATTTCTTTACTGAAACCTCTACGCAGCAAACAAAGTGAAAAAAAATAAGAAATTAACCAATTAGAAACCAGTAGTATACTGCTGTCTCCCTGGTGAGTCTGCTCCAATACTGTGGGCTTGGGCCTTGATTGTGTTGGTGACTACACTGTGGTGGTCTCAACCTTGGTTCCCAGGCCTGCTGGAATTGTCTGCAGCAGACCTCTCCTCCTTTCTCATATCCTGCTGTTTTTTTTACTGGATCCTGCAAGGAATTCACACCTGTTAATCCTCCAGGTACTCATGCCTCTGGTTGCTTGTTCCATTTCTGGGGTTCCTGGGATATGTCAGGATATGTGACAGCTCAAGAGTTACTATGGGACTCCTGAACTCTGGATACCCGCAGGGTAATCCTCTCCGCATGGCGCATCTGGCAATGCTGGTGCAGTCAGTTGTGGGTCAAATGTAGGGTAGGCCTAATGCATTTGACTCCATCAGCAGGGAGGCTCAGGGAGCTGCTACAGGGAAGCTCAATCAAGCGAGGGTGATAGGTCATACGTCTCCATAACCCCGGAGGCCACAGAAATCATTGTCTCTTCCACAAGTGAGAGCAGAGCACTAACATTGCTACCACTCACGTCTCAAAGGGACATTGCTGCCATCCTACCTGGTGGTTGGAGATTCCTCTGTGCAACCATTGTTACTGCAGCATGTGAGTCTCTCAACATCCACGTCTGTCTGTTTCCAACTGAGCCTTCAGCTGTTTGGCTTCCTGCTATTTTTTTGGGACTGTTTTCTGCCTTTGAGGTGAATAGGCTGACCTTGGATCCGTGTCTAAAACTGTATTTCAGGCATCCAACCCTGCTTTAAATTTTACACATAACAGTAGCCACGTAACCCAGGTCTGCTTATGATTTACTCTTTGTTGTTTTATTTGTGTTTTATGTATTAAGCATTCACTTTGTCCAAAAACCCCTTGTTCCTGTTGGCTATCATTTAACTGCTCTGTAATGTATGTTACCTACTTTTTCCATGGCATGTCATTTTGAACATTGTGATGCATTTGTTTTGGAACAAGTCAGCAAATATTTTAAAAAATAATGCTCTTTAAGCTCTTTTTCAGGAAGTGGTTAGGGAGGTTATGTGATAACAGTTAAGAGAAGAGTTTCTAGGGCTGCATAAACAGAGTGATTTAACTCCTAAATGGCAGAAGATTGAGCAGTGAGACTGCAGGGCATTATCTATATAACACAACCACTTCACTAAGCTAAAGTAGTTTTAGTGTTTAGAGTGTCCCTTTAAGAGCAGTATGTTTTTACATTATTGTCCTTGTATGCACAAGGATATCACAAGGATCCACGTCAAAAAGTCAACTTTACACATATGTAATGTTATACTTAGTGGTATCATGCACAATGGCTTGTCCTTACTTTGCAACATGGTGGGGTAATGAAACAGGTACTGGCAAATAGCAAGGCACAATATATTATGTGATTTGGTAAGTAGAGTGTGCAGCATAGGTAAAGGAAAGTCTTCTTAAACCAGGTTACGTCTGATGATGACCATTCTTTATGCAATCCCAAGTGACCTAAGTGGATAATTCTGTCACTTCCACAAAGTGTGTGGATGTAATTGGTTGGCACTTCTATCTGGGGGGCTTTGCAAAGTATAGTTAGAACCTGACTATCTGCTTATGTTGTGATCACAGACTATTTAATTTGTGAAGGATTTTAGAATGGGTGTGGGGCTCCCCAGGAATATGTGCTTTGGTATTTAGTATTAGTTTCTGTATGACATAAATATATTTTTTTTTGTTGAATTAAATAAAATCCTTGTGTACAGTTAAAGGACCACTATAGTGTCAGGAAAAAAACTTGTTTTCCTGGTACTATATAACCCTTAGGTCCCCCCCACCCTCAGGGCCCCCCTCCCGCTGGGCTGAAGGGGTTCCCTCGGCGCTGGTGACCTCTCCTCCCCCTCCGACATCAAAACTGCTATGTTTACATCTTAAGGGTTAAAACCTGGGGGACCTGGCACCCAGACCACTTCATTGAGCTGAAGTGGTCTTGGTGACTATAGTGGTCCTTTAATTTACAAATTTACACCACTGGCTAGAGCCATATAAATTATAGTACAATAGAACAGTTAATACAGTGCCTATTTTTGCAACACAAAAATAAGTTATATTAAAACTTACAGCTCGATAAAACCATTATGAAGAGAGTCAAGATCAATATATATGAAATTGTCATGAGTCCGTATGTAAGAAGCATTGGATATTTTTGATAATAAGGCCATATTCTTCCTGAAATAATAATAGAATTAGATGAATGCATATGATTTTTTTAAACTTCATGGCAATCCTTTGACATTATGTAAAAGTGTGGCATTAACGCTTAAGTCACTACGGAATTTGTTGGAGTTATATAAATGCCAATAATAATAATAAAAATATTAATAACAATAATGTACATTGTGTATATGTTTAATATCAAGTATTAGCCAGTATCTTCCTAAACATATGCTGTTAATGTCTTGTTCCTAAACAAGTAGAATTCACAAAAATCATTATTAAATTAAGAAATAAATACAAAGCTCATAAAAACTATATATCTTAAATTAAATACTTAAAACATTCTTTTTATATAATCTTATCTAGATGGCCTTATGAATCTTATTGATTAAAAATAAGCCAGTGACCACAATTCCCAGTAAATTGGTCACAAGTTTATTTTGACCCATATTTCTTCTAGTGGCGAAAGAAGGAGAGCTTATACAAGGGATGGGCATTGAAACATGTGTGGAAAGAGAAATGGGTTAATTTAGCCACACTCCCAGGAGCAATGAAAAAGACTAACTCTTGCTCACCCTCGGAACAAGGCCGAATAAATAGTATACAAAGAAGAGTCATGGATGATCGTGAGGATCCTAGATTGATATAAGTACAACAATTGGTTTGAACCTTAAAGGAGAAGATGTAGAGGAAAAAAGTAAAGTTGATCTCAATATGTAGATTCTTCAGGGTATCACACTCTATATCACATCAATGCAGGAAAATAATGTCACATTTATGTTCAGGAATATTAAAAAAGCCATTGATTTATATGCTCACATATGTTATACAGTTATTTGAAGAATCCTACAATATATACTGTTTTGTTTGTGTGGATAGAAATTGACAGGGAGAAGTCAATGTGAATTTCACCATTAATGCCAGAGTTACCAACCTGAATGCACAGCTAAGATAATTAAATGTGAAATTCACAGCATTTGTTCGCTTTAGTAAATACCCCTATAGGTATAGTAATTATTGACAGACCATGAGATATGACTCTGCAGCCAAGTATTAGTATGCTATTGAAAGATCAGTCGGTCTGTCTGTCTGTCTGTCCATCAAGGTAGAGACATACTAAGCCTGTTAATGTCATAATTTGGCAATTTAAAATATAGCAGCAAGCAGAAACTCACATGTAATTAACAATTCAAGAAAAGGCATAGTATTACCTGAGTACATCTTTCTGTTGTCAAATGATTCTGGAATAATGCTGTCTGAGTCCATGGTTTAGGGAAAAATGATTATTGTACTCTTTTATCATTCGTTAGAAAAATGATAAGTTGGAGAGGAAATGTTCAAAATACAAAACATGTTTGTCTAAATTTTGCTGCTTCTTTCACTAATCTTCCTGTAATCTATCATTTGTAACCATACAATGTCTTTATAACATTTCCTGTTAATCCCTTTTCTGTCTCTTTTTTCTTTTTTTCATGTGTATCTTCTTAATCACTTGACATTTGCACTGTCGTTATTCGGCATGTGCTATAAACTTTAACTTTAATAATACACGGACACGTTTAATACTGTTGGAGTATAACGTCCACAGCTTTATTAATATGAATAAATTAACATAATTAGGGTCATTGTCATAAATGACATTATTTATTATCCCCCCGCACAATCCCCTGACAATGACCCTACCACATGAACAATAATTAACATAATTAACATCAATTACCAATAAACTTGTAAACATCCGGCCTACCAACGAGGCCCCATATCATAATGATAACTGTAGGGGTGTACCCAGACACCCCTACACCCCCAGGTTCGTCGCCACCGAAGAGCTAGAACCTACCAACCATGACACCGTCTGGCCTACTTCAGCCTAGGCCCTGGCCTGTACAGTTCCAATTCCTTGATAACTTCCAACTTAACCACGCCCTGTTCCCGCCGCTGTGACAAAACGGGAAATTCACCTCAACACAGGGAGGGTGGGTGGGACAACTGACAGGTAAGTGAAGTTCTGATTAAAATGGCCACTCTCTAAGATGGCCGTTATTTCAACCCCCTTTGATCCCGCCCCCAAGCTCCATTAGCTTAAACCAACCCCTAACTGAATGCACCTGCCCACTCCTGGCTCTGTCAAGGCCCACTCCCCTTACTTCGTTGTTCCATGGGCTTCATGACATTTGCACTGTCGTTATTCGGCATGTGCTATAAACTTTAACTTTAATAATACACGGACACGTTTAATACTGTTGGAGTATAACGTCCACAGCTTTATTAATATGAATAAATTAACATAATTAGGGTCATTGTCATAAATGACATTATTTATTATCCCCCCGCACAATCCCCTGACAATGACCCTACCACATGAACAATAATTAACATAATTAACATCAATTACCAATAAACTTGTAAACATCCGGCCTACCAACGAGGCCCCATATCATAATGATAACTGTAGGGGTGTACCCAGACACCCCTACACCCCCAGGTTCGTCGCCACCGAAGAGCTAGAACCTACCAACCATGACACCGTCTGGCCTACTTCAGCCTAGGCCCTGGCCTGTACAGTTCCAATTCCTTGATAACTTCCAACTTAACCACGCCCTGTTCCGCCACAGCACTTGTCTTGACCCCTTAAGACCATGTGCGACCCCCACCACACTGAAACAGGGCTCGGGCTATGCCCTCCTGGAACCCCAAGTTCAGCAAGTCACACCCCACCTCTGACAGGTGTACTCCATCCCTCCTATAATAACCTGGCAACATGCCCTCCAGTTCCCGATGCCTCACCACTATTCCCCCCATCCTCTTAACAAATACTGCCATAGCTCTATTAACCTTCCCCCTGCATCGTGCCACCGCAGCAGGGTCCCTGGCGTGACGCCATGTAAAACGAGGCACCATCTCGGACCACACCACCACCACGTCAGGGACCAGCTCCCGTAGCCGATCCATGTCCCTCTTCATTCGCCGCAACAGTTCCCGTTGCGGAATCAGCCCTAAGTCATTCCCCCCACCGTGCACCACTACAACATCCGGAACCGGACCCTTGGACACTTTTGTAAATAAAACATTACTCAAGCTCTGCCAACTAAAACCTCGAAAACCAAACCATGATAAGACCGCCCGTTCCAGAGGAAAGCCCAGTTGTGTTCCTTGTCTCCGAACTGCGGCCCTCTTCTGTGCCCAATATACGAACGAGTGTCCCAGCAACCAAACATTCCAACCTGAAAAGAGACAAAATTAATTACACCGCAGAGCCAGTGTCCCCCAGTCCCGGCCATTTAACCCCTCAAAGCTCCACCATCCCGTCGGGCCTCACATACGAGCGAAACCGCACGGATTCCCACCGTCCGATCCTCTTGATCCGCTCGTCACCCAAACCCAAGCGTGCCGCCTCTGTAGCCGCACCGATACGGAACGAATGCGACCCGAATTGCGTGGGCTGCAGGCCCAGCTTCACTAAGCCCAAACGAAAAATCCTAATGAATTGAAACCGTGACAGCGCCGTGCCGTCAGCGTGCAGGAAAAAACAACCGCTAACGTTAGGACGGATCCCCAGGTACCCTGATCCGCAGGCCACCGGGCACAACCCTGACCCCGGCAACTCGAATAGCACCACGGAGCAGCCTTTGCCGAAAACATCAGTTTTCGATCGGCCCAACCTAATCTGCACGCGATCACTCTTAACTTCCACATCCTCGCGCTGCAAGCCACCAACTCCCACTTTGTTTGCGCTAACCAGCTCCCCGATCCGAAACGCCCCGAAAAACGCCCAGACAAACGCACCAGAAAAAAGGACCACCTCAAATGGCGAGGAACATAACTCCGGTAACTTTCCCACCAAACCTTGTAAGACCGCAAAAGACACCGGTCTCCTAACGTCCGTCGACGTCTTTCCCCTCCGAAAACCCCGAACCGCCTGTCGAACCAAGAAATGCTTTGTCAAATCTTCCCACCCATGGAATTTAAACCAGAAAGCCAAGGCGGACATATGCCTGTCCACCATGGCCGGCGAAGCCCCCTTTGCAAACAACCGGCACAACAACCATAGGAAGACATCCAGCCTATGGCCCTCCGAAAGGTCCCCACCTACCTCCTCAACCGTTTCCTCCCATTCCTTCCAAACCTTAGCATAGGATGACCACGTGCTCGGTGCCAAAGATTTCTTTATGTATTCCCCAAGCACGATGTCCCGAGTCGCCACATCTCGTCTGGGCAAGCCTGCCCGCATTCCCGTGCCTCTGGAGCCGCTTCCCGAAAACGATCCCACTGAAAACGAGAAAGCGCATCAGCCACCACATTTGAGAATCCCGGAATGTGCCTAGCCCTGAATACTAAATTGGAAGACATGCAGAGGAGCACCAAACGCCGCAGTAGGCATAAGACCGGAAGCGAAGATGCCGACAAACTGTTGATTGCCTGCACCACGGCCATATTGTCCGAATAAAACACGACTCGCTTGTTTGCTAGTTCAGCTCCCCACAATGCTACCGCAACCACTACAGGGAAGAGTTCCAAAAATGCCAGATTCTTGATCAATGGGCTCGCCCTCCATGCCTCGGGCCATGCCTCGGCACACCACCGTCCCGCAAAATAAGCCCCAAACCCCACGCTGCCCGAAGCGTCCGTAAACAGCCCCACTGCTTCCGAAGACACCACTTGCTCCCGAAAAAAGGCCTTGCCATTGAAGTCCCTCAAAAAACGATCCCACACCTCTAAGTCCGCCTTCATGTCCGCGGAAACCCTGATATAGTGTGACGGCATCCGTATCCCGCTCGTCGCCCGCGCCAATCGTCTACAGAAAACCCTCCCCATGGGTATGACCCTGCACACAAAGTTCAGGCTCCCTACCAGAGACTGCAATCCCCTCAGCGTCACCTTCCGTGCTCTCCCAATTGTGTGCACCAAGTCTTTCAGCTTGTGCAACTTGTCCTGTGGTAATCTACATTCCCCGATCTCCGAATCGATCTCCAAACCCAGAAAACTGAGACACGTGGCGGGTCCCACGGTCTTGTCCTCCGCCAAAGGAACCCCCATCGTCTGCGCTACCCATTGGAATACCCGTAGTATCTGCTTGCACCGGTCTGAGCCTCGAGGGCCGACACATAAGAAGTCGTCCAGGTAATGCACAACCGTGCCCCCCTCCGATTCCCGTCGCACTACCCATTCCAGAAAAGTGCTAAACTTCTCGAAATAGGCGCACGAGATGGAACAACCCATCGGCAAGCACAGATCCACAAAGAAGCCCCCTTCAAAACAACACCCCAAGAGGTGATGACATGACGGGTGTATGGGAAGCAGCCGAAACGCTGCCTCCACGTCCACCTTCGCCATCAGCGCTCCCCGCCCAGCTCTCCGTACCAACTCGACTGCCCTGTCGAATGATGTGTAAGATACTGAACAGAGTGCTGCGTCGATGTCATCATTCACCGATGACCCTTTAGGATACGATAAATGATGAATCAACCTAAACTTGCCAGCCTCTTTTTTGGGGACCACTCCAAGTGGGGATATCCGCAACTCCGCTATAGGAGGATACGGGAACGGCCCCGCCATCCTCCCCAAAAGGACCTCTTTGGCCAGCTTTTCCCGCACTACCTCCGGGCGTTCCCGCACCGATTTAAGATTGGCACAAACCGCCCCTGGTTCCTTAACCGTGAAGGGGATCACGAAGCCCTCCCTAAAACCCCGCCACAGGAACGCTGCATCCTCCTGGTTAGCGTATTGCCTTAGCCAAGGCAACATCGCGCCTAACCTCACTGGGGACGCCCCCAGTTGCAGCCGAGGTGGCCGCCACCCCTGCGGTTCCACCCCCTGCATTGAGCTTACCTTTCCTGAAGCATCTGCTGGCGCCGTGATTCCCTCCGCAGCCCGAACACTCGTGCCTAAATCGGCATGAAGTACCCCACTTGCATTGACCCTCGTTGTACGTCCAGCACAGGCCCTTCTTTTGTCCCGCTGGCACAGCCACGCCTGAGGCTGTCCCAGCTGCCCCGAGAAAGGGCGCAGCCTTCTGCGCCATCATAATCCTCATCCATAGCGGCAGGTCCATTTGGTCCCACCGCATGGTAGGGTTGGCCGCCAAGCGTTGCCGAAACTGCTCATCATATTTCCACCACGCTAGGCCCCCATACGTCCGATACGCATCGCCTATCCCATCCAAGTAGCAGAACAGTTGCGAACAGTTCCCTGGCCTTTTTTCCCCTATCACACTAGCCAGTATGCAGAACGCCCTCAGCCAATTCCCAAAAGTCTTCGGTATCTTGCGATACCTCCGCCTTTTTTCTTCTTCCTCCTTCTTGGCGTCCTTCTTATCCTCCTCCTTCAAGTCTAGGAATTCCTCCAAAGGGAGCAAAGAAAAAATTTCCATGAACTCCCCCTTCCAAATCTTTTCTTTGACCTCTAATTTCAGGTGACAACCTAGGGGGCCCGCAAAAGATATGTGTACGTTTTGACGTGCCGCGTCCGAAATGTCGCCACACCCGACCGCCGACTCAGCCCCCCCATCCGCCGCACCAGACGCCACTACCGCTTCGCTTACCTCGCCTCCGCTCGCCGGTTGGACCCCCGCCCTTATTGCCTTAACCGCCGTGTCAGGGGACCATACCTTACCGAACTGTAATGGTGATTCCCCCTTTCCTGACCATGCCTCCAATAGTGTTTTTAAATAGCCCAATAACTGTCCGGAGTGTTGTGCAGATATGGACTCACCGTTGGAGACCCCAGCCGTGCCAGGCCCCGGGGTTGCCGACCTTCCGTCCACCCGTTCAGGCTCCGGAGCATCCGGTTGACGCCGACTCCCATCCGCCTGATCCCTCCTCAGGACCGTAGGGGTAGCGCTCCGCGACCTGTAAGGAGAAGACAACCTGGGTAGTCTGTACTGCTGGGCCCCTACCCGTCCTTCCTCCCTACGCTCTTCTCTGCAATTCCAAGCTTCGCACCGCCTTGCCGGCCTAGCTTCCCTGCTCCTGGGGGCCCGCTGCTGTCCTAGCGCACTGTCACCCGAGGACCCAGATGCGCTGCGCCGCCTCCGCCCCCGCCCGTCCTTGGACGCGGACCTCCTTCTCCCCGCCCTGCAGCTGGTCCTGGAACCACTGCGCCTGCTATGCGATGGACTCCTGTCCCTGCTCCACTGCCGATCAGCTGACCTCCTGCTGCTGCCGGGCCTGGCGCCACCGCTGCGCCGCTCCCGTCTGTACTCCTCCCGCTCCCTGGTCCCGCTGCGGTGCCCCCCGTGAGAGCAGCCTGAGGGGCCCAACCTTCCACTGCTACTGCTCCTGACTTCCCTATCCCGCGCTGTACTGCGTGTGTCCCCTTTCTCCGCTGTACCTGGCCATCTGTTGGCCGCTGCGCCTGGCTCAGATGCCCCTTGCACCCCCTGGCAGCCCGCTGGAACCTCTGCCGCTCCCTGTCCGATCCTGCCGTCTTCCTGCCGCCCCTCCTCCCTATGCCTGGCACTGTCGCCCGTCCCGGCCACACCTAAGGCCGCCCGCGAGCTGGTCCCGCTGACCAGGCCACCCCTGGGTTGCTGGGGGGCCGCCTGCGCTGGAACATCCCGCGTCCCGCCCGCCCCCTGCCCCTCAGTGACCAGAGTAGACTCACCGGGACGCCTCACTGAAGTGCTGCCGACCACGTGTTCCTCCGCTCTCCCGGCCGCCATTCCCGCCGTGCTGGAGCCCTCCTCTGGGGTTCCTGTGCTGCCTGCCGCCATCTTGGATGGGGCGCGTTTACCAGCAGGCCCGCGCTTTGCGGCCGTCCTCGCCTGACCGGCACCGCGGCGCACCGGCGGCGCCGGCGCCGGCCGCTTCCCGGTGCTGTCCGACCCTCTTGCCTCCTGGCTGGGTGCCGACGGGCTCCTCCGCCGCCGTGGAGCGGGCGCCATGCCCGGACTCAAGCGCTGGGGCGGCCGTGCTCTTCGCGCCGTCCTGCGCTCCGCTGGAGCTGGAGGGGGAACTGCAGCCCCCAGTTGTTCATGCAGCCAGGCCAGCCCTCGGTCCTTCACTGCTGCTCTCACTCCTGCCAGGATCTCATCCAGGGAAGCCATGAACCTGCAGCAAAAGAAAAAGAGAAAAACCCCACAGACCTGACACAACTGACAGGTAAGTGAAGTTCTGATTAAAATGGCCACTCTCTAAGATGGCCGTTATTTCAACCCCCTTTGATCCCGCCCCCAAGCTCCATTAGCTTAAACCAACCCCTAACTGAATGCACCTGCCCACTCCTGGCTCTGTCAAGGCCCACTCCCCTTACTTCGTTGTTCCATGGGCTTCAAGACAGGGAATTGTCTGAAGGGGTTGGCATGAGACTCTTCAAAATACTTAAAGGGTTAATCTTAGCATCAAAGCCACTCTAGCTTGCTGTTGTGATTATGATGCATGGAGTACCCGGGCGCTGTTCCCTAGTATTGGAGTAAAACATTTTTAAACTGATTCTTTTACTTGGGTCATACTGGGTGTATATATTTGTTATCCAAATCTTTCCTTCTTCAACTTCTATTCACCCTTACGATCCCAAGTAATTAGCCCTTGGTTTAACAAATTATCTCCCAGTGTTCCTGTTTTTTAATTAGGTGTTTTTGCTGATGGCATGACTTTTCTACAGAGAATTCTTTAGGTCTTAAGAAACCATAGAAAGCTATGTATGCCGTGGACTTTAACCCTTTTAAGGACCAAACTTCTGGAATAAAGGGGAATCATGACATGTCACACATGTCATGTGTCCTTAAGGGGTTAAACATGAAAACAGAACCGTTTTAATTGACATATTCATATGTAATGAACATTGCATTGTATAACATAAGTGCATTAGAGGAGTATGCTATAACGTTTAGAACTGTATAAGAAAGCATTTGAGCGTACAGCGGTCACCTGAAAAGCTAATTAACATGCATATCTTATATAAAAATAAACATACTATGGATTTAAGAAAACTTCTGCAGGGTGAAGCCGAACAGTAATAATACCGTACTTTAAGAATTTGTGTAGACTTAACCGCCATAGATACTATGCAGATTGTTTAGTGAACAATAATAACATAGGAAATTTAAACATGAGATTAAAGGAACCATGCAAATTCAAACATGAAATGCAGTACTAATGAGAACAAGGCTGTGATCAGCTGAAACAAACGAATTGAACACTCATTGCCTTATGCAAGCGTATAGTAAGAGGTGATGAAACGTACGAAAGATTGCACGAACGCGGGTCTATACGAAAGGTAACAGTGTATGTATAAACGTTTATGCATGAGATTTTTTAAACGAATGGACACAGAGATTTATACGAATTGGAACATGAGAAAGCTTACAAAAGGACTGCACGTAACGCGGGTTTTACACGAAAGGTAGCAACGTATGAATGAATGGTAACACATGTATTTTAGCCAAACGGGCTTTAACAGAAACTGACGAATTGGTTCTATGTGAGTAAACGAAAGTTTATACGAATGCCTGTTTATTTTAAGTAAATTTAAACGAACATGTGTTCTAGTGAAAGTACAGGGGTGCGTTTGTATGAAAAGAGTATAACTTACAGTTAGCCATTCATGCACTGGCTTTCTAGTTATACTCATGAACACAGAACTGAAAGAAAGTTTTGGCGACAGACTGCCGGCGGGCGGGAAAATTATGTCACAGTCCAGTGAACTGGAAGTAAACAGGAGCACTTCCGAGATCGTAGCCGACAGGTAAGCAGGGGCTTACTGAGTTTAATTAGGGTACATAGTGCCTCCCACAATTACAGGCTAAGCCTTCTATATATACAGTGAGTGCAGAATTATTAGGCAAGTTGTATTTTTGAGGATTAATTTTATTATTGAACAACAACCATGTTCTCAATGAACCCAAAAAACTCATTAATATCAAAGCTGAATATTTTTGGAAGTAGTTTTTAGTTTGTTTTTAGTTATAGCTATGTTAGGGGGATATCTGTGTGTGCAGGTGACTATTACTGTGCATAATTATTAGGCAACTTAACAAAAAACAAATATATACCCATTTCAATTATTTATTATTACCAGTGAAACCAATATAACATCTCAACATTCACAAATATACATTTCTGACATTCAAAAACAAAACAAAAACAAATCAGTGACCAATATAGCCACCTTTCTTTGCAAGGACACTCAAAAGCCTGCCATCCATGGATTCTGTCAGTGTTTTGATCTGTTCACCATCAACATTGCGTGCAGCAGCAACCACAGCCTCCCAGACACTGTTCAGAGAGGTGTACTGTTTTCCCTCCTTGTAAATCTCACATTTGATGATGGACCACAGGTTCTCAATGGGGTTCAGATCAGGTGAACAAGGAGGCCATGTCATTAGATTTTCTTCTTTTATACCCTTTCTTGCCAGCCACGCTGTGGAGTACTTGGACGCGTGTGATGGAGCATTGTCCTGCATGAAAATCATGTTTTTCTTGAAGGATGCAGACTTCTTCCTGTACCACTGCTTGAAGAAGGTGTCTTCCAGGAACTGGCAGTAGGACTGGGAGTTGAGCTTGACTCCATCCTCAACCCGAAAAGGCCCCACAAGCTCATCTTTGATGATACCAGCCCAAACCAGTACTCCACCTCCACCTTGCTGGCGTCTGAGTCGGACTGGAGCTCTCTGCCCTTTACCAATCCAGCCACGGGCCCATCCATCTGGCCCATCAAGACTCACTCTCATTTCATCAGTCCATAAAACCTTAGAAAAATCAGTCTTGAGATATTTCTTGGCCCAGTCTTGACGTTTCAGCTTGTGTGTCTTGTTCAGTGGTGGTCGTCTTTCAGCCTTTCTTACCTTGGCCATGTCTCTGAGTATTGCACACCTTGTGCTTTTGGGCACTCCAGTGATGTTGCAGCTCTGAAATATGGCCAAACTGGTGGCAAGTGGCATCGTGGCAGCTGCACGCTTGACTTTTCTCAGTTCATGGGCAGTTATTTTGCGCCTTGGTTTTTCCACACGCTTCTTGCGACCCTGTTGACTATTTTGAATGAAACGCTTGATTGTTCGATGATCACGCTTCAGAAGCTTTGCAATTTTAAGAGTGCTGCATCCCTCTGCAAGATATCTCACTATTTTTGACTTTTCTGAGCCTGTCAAGTCCTTCTTTTGACCCATTTTGCCAAAGGAAAGGAAGTTGCCTAATAATTATGCACACCTGATATAGGGTGTTGATGTCATTAGACCACACCCCTTCTCATTACAGAGATGCACATCACCTAATATGCTTAATTGGTAGTAGGCTTTCGAGCCTATACAGCTTGGAGTAAGACAACATGCATAAAGAGGATGATGTGGTCAAAATACTCATTTGCCTAATAATTCTGCCCTCCCTGTATATATATATTTATTTATTAGGTGTTTATATATTACTCAATTATCTAGGGTGGCAACACATAGCCGTACATACTACATGTGACAATACATGGCGCTGTGACCTATGGGACTGGCATAGATTTTTTTCCAGGGCTGCTTTGTATCACCAGTCCGGCCCTGGATGACTGGATGGGGTTACCATGGTTCTGTTAAGGAACCCATGTTAAGGGTCTGTGCATAAGTGTGCAGTTTAACCAAGTCTTGGCTGATGTTTGGGTTAGCTGCTATGTACTAGTCCCCAAATGCTAGTCCTTGTCCAAAAATAAAGAACTGCATGATAGTTTCATTGGAAACTGTGTTTTCTGTCTGATTTATTCTGGGATCTCAGTCTTTGGACATGTTGGCTGGTTGCTTGGTCCCTAGATCCAGGGGAGGGCTGGCAGCCTTAGGCCTGGGGGGCAAAACCAGTCAAGTGGCCCTTTGCACCACCAAATCAGTGCAATGGTGCCCACCTTTTCCTGGTTTTATAACGGATATTGATGTTATGCTAATCAGTAGCTATTTGCCATACCCGCTCCTTCACGGCTCTGACTTTCAATGTTGTCAGAGCGCAGGCTGAGAATCTCTGAGCCTGTGCACTGACTCACTAACTGAGCGCCGGAACCACGAGGGAGATGCTATAATCTGACTGCACCTACTGCTGGTGCGCACCAGTGGACCACCAGCGAATCGTTTAAACTGAATATGCTGGTGTCCCCAACTTGTGAGCTGTGTTGTCCGCGGGGCGCCTCTATTGTGATGGCACCCTGCGTGACCGCATAGCGTGCACACCCCAACGGCTGGCCCTGCTGACACACACTGATGTTACTACTTAGAAATCCCTCAATATTAATACAGACATCAGAGTAAACACCAATAAACTGTGGAAAGAGAGCTGATCCCACCCAAATTTATAAAGATTTGCTTACTGGATTTGTTGTAAGATTAAATCATGCCTCCTCCTCTCTCTCTTCCATGCGCTGCTCTGTAAGCTGGGAGGAAGTGAAGAGTAATCACAATCTCCCAGCACAGTGGCACCTGTGGCTGCATGGGGAACAGCTATATTTGCCGCCCCCCGTGTGACATCACAATCCCCCACCTATATGAGCTGCCATACGAACTAACGCCAGTGCTGCCCACAGTGTGTGTTTACATTAAAAATCCTGCAGGGACCGGCTATAGACACCAGAACCACTTCATTAAACTCCAGTCGTTCTGGGGACTATAGTGTCCCTTTAATGTAATGTAAATTATAGATTAGTGTCACTAATAATAGACTAGATTGCCTACTTACAACCAAATGAGGATGATGATGGGCTGCAGTTTGGCTCCACTGGTATGGTGTAGAACAGGATCTCTGGAGGCTGTTTGCAACTGTGGTCACAAAATTCAATGTTCTGGGAGAATTGGAAGCAGCTCCATTTTTGGGGGGCCCCTTACACAGCTCAAGGTCTGGGCCCCAGGGCCTGACGGTGAGTATGCCCACAAGGCCCACTCATAAGTCCACTTATATGTTCCACCCACCCATGAGTTCGCTCACAGGGAGTGGAGTGTGTAGGGGATGTGTCATGTGTTATTGTAGAGGATCTAATATGTGTGCTTATGGTATGTAGTGTATAGGGATACCAGTTTGTGCAGGTGATGCAGTGTGTTTGTGTGTAGTGGAAGCAGTGTGTATTTGTGTATAAGGGATGTATTGTGTGTTTCTGGTTGTGTGTAAGGGATGCATTGTGTGAATCTGTGTTTGTATGCATAAGGGATGCAAGGTGTGTGTCTGTAATTGTGTGCATTGAGTGTGTGTTAGTGATGCATTGTGTTTCTGTGTGTATGTAAGAAAAGCAGTGTGTGTGTGTGTTTGCATTATGTGTTTCTGTGTATGTGTGCAAAGGATGCATTGTCTTTGTGTGTAAGTGTTGCATTGTGTGTGTGTAATGGATGCATTGTGTGTTTCTCTGTGTGTAAGGGAAGCATGTTGTGTTTCTGTGTATGTATAGGGATGCATTGTGGGTGTGTGTGCGCGTAGTGTCCTCTCCTCCCTGTGTCCTCCTCACCTCCCCCTCCCTGTGTTCTTCTCAGTCCCCCCTTCTCCTCACTCTTACTCCCCCTCCTCCTCCTTCTGTTACTCCCCCCATCTTTACCCCCCTTCACTTTCCTCCCCTTCTTTCTCCCCATCTTCACTTACTCCCCCATCTTCACTTACTTCCCCCTTCATTTACACCCCCATCTTCCACTTACACTTACATCCCCTATCTTCACTTACTCCCCCTCCTTCACTTACTCCCCCCACCATCTTCCGCCTCCCCATCTTCACTTACTCCCCTTTCTTCACTTACACCCCATCCTTCATTTACACCTCCCTCCTTCATTAACACCCCCCTATCTTCATACACCCCTATCTTCACTTATCTCCCCTCCTTCACTTACTCCCCCAATCTTCACTTACACACCTATCTTCGCCTCCCCCCCTCCTTCACTTACTCCCCCATCACTTGCTCCCCCATCTTCACTTACTCCCCCCGCTTTTATTCCGCCCTCTTTAATCTTCACTTACACCCCATCCTTCATTGTAACACCCCTCCTTCATTAACACCCCCATCTTCACTTACTCTTCCCCTTCGCCTCCCCATCTTCCTTGCTCCCCCCCTCCTTCATTTTACACCCCATCTTCGCCTCCCCCTCCCTTACTCCCCCCTCCTTCACTTGCTCCCTCCCCCTCCCTCCCCCTCCTCTTCGCCTCCCTCCTTCGCCTCCACCTAACTACTCCCTCCCCTTACTCCCCGCTGCAGCACTTGCCCCCTTAACACTGCCTCCCTCCCTTCGCCTCCCCCCTCCTCACCTCTCCCTTGCCCTCCCCTGTAACGTGGCCGAGCTGCTTGCTGGTCCGCGGTGTCCGGCCGGACTGATAGGAAGGCGCACACTGAGTGTGCACTTCCTGTCAGTCCGGCCGGTTACAGGAAGCAGAAGCTCCGTGCGGAACAGGAGTTTCTGTTTCCTGTAACCGGCCGGACTGACAGGAGTGCACACTCAGCGTGCGCCTTCCTATCAGTCCGGCCGGCACCGCGGACCAGCGAGCAGCCCAGCCACGCTACAGGGGAGGGCAAGGGAGGAGCAGCCGCAGCCGCCTGAGGCTCTTCACAGAGCGCTCAGGCGGCTGCAGCATTTAAAGGGCCGGCCCTGCAGCGGCCGGTCATAACAGAATTTAGGGCGGCCTGGGGGGCAATTGCCTCCCTGCCACCAGCCCAGCCCGCCCCTGCCTAGATCCCAGGACAAGTCAAAATCGCTAGGCCTGAGAGCCACAAGTGCCTTTTAAAGGCAGTAACAGATAACAGTCCAGGCAAAGGTGCGGATACCTTCCTGGAAAAAGGCAGAGGGGACGAATCCTGCCTCGAAGAAGAGAGCTGCAGCCTGGTCAGATGAAAAAAATTTTGAGAGACCCCAGTCAAGCTTCGGCAACTGGGGCTGAAGCATTGCAGGGTCCCTGGCAGAGGTACTTAGTTGGAGCACGGGAGCTCCGTCACAGGTACTTAAAGGATCACTATAGTGTCAGGAAAACAAAGCGGTTTTGCTGACACTATAGTGCCCAAAGGGTGCCCCCACCCTCAGGGTCCCCCTGCCGTGGCGCTGAGGGTGCTAAAACCCCTTCAGCATCTTACCTTAATCCAGCGACTGGATCCCTCGGCGCTGGTGACCTCTCCTCCCCCGCCGAAGGTCAGCTCCCGAGTGAAGCAGAAAGAGCATGCGCTGCAAGGGCCGCGCTCGCATTCAAACAGTCCATAGAAAAGCATTTCTCAATGCTTTCTTATGGACGTTCTGCACGCTGGATGCGAATTTCGCATCCAACGTCGCAGATGCACCTCTAGTGGCTGTCAGGAAGACAGCCACTAGAGGTTGGATTAACCCTGCAATGAAACTCTGAAACTGCTTTGTTTACATTTGAAGGGTTAAAAAACCTGAGGGATTTGCCACCCAGGCCACTTCATTGAGCTGAAGTGGTCTGGGTGACTATACTGTCCCTTTAATTAACTTGTAGTGTTCTTTTAATGAAAATGTCAAATTAAAAGCAATGAATTGTATATAGCACAAACCAACATTCACAATTATTTTCTCTTTCACAAAATAAAGACTGATTCATCCACATAGATCACAATTTATTTTTTTATATACGGTATATATATAAAGGACTGTAAATTGTTTTTCTTTTTATACTAGTATTTGTAATTAGATTACAGTACACAGGTGTTGAAATTATGAAATGAGAAAAAAGAGAATGCAAATTTGGTTAACCAAGCTTTTTTTCACATATGGCAAAACACTTATCAAAGGTGCATTGAACAGTTTCCCACTCGCTATTAGTCCATGAGAAGGCACAATTTTTAGTAAAACCTCCACGATCACTTCTTGGCTCTCCCTTCTTCCAAGATCTATAGAAAGAAGTTATAAAAATCATATTGTAGTGGAGTGCATAACATAGAAAACAGTAATATGCAGGTAGTCTTGGACTTTCATTAACCTGACTTACAACAATTCTTGCCTACTCCTTGGCAGTTCTATATACCCATAGGGTTATATCAACCAAAGAAGAGTTTTTTCCTAAAACCAGAATAGCATTGCTGTGCTGCTTCCCCCCTCCCCCAAAACTAAAAAAATAAAGCTAAAATGTACCTCAATTCCAGCACCAAGGCCAAGTTCTCCCTGCAGCCTGATCCTCATTCACTGATGTCTCACTCCCTTGCTGGAGGTGGAGTAATGTCAAGTAGGATGAGCTGAATGGAAAACATGGAAGGCACAGAGGGGGTACCCCCAGGGCCGATCCTGGCAGATGCGGATCGCTCAGGTGCTCTGTATATGGGCGGAGTGTTCAGCACTAGACTCTGCCCCTCAGGTAGATTCTGCCCCAGGAGGGAAAAGGGGATCTACTTGAGGGGGTGAAGCTTAGTGCTGAACACCCCACATATCTGTTACTCCTGTGTCTGTCTCCCTCCAAGTCAACGGTGCTACCATCAGCTCCACCACACAGGCTCGCTGCCTAGGTGTTCTCTTTGACTCCGACCTCTCCTTCAAGCCTCATGTTCAATCTATCGCCAAATCCTGTCATTTCCAACTCAAAAACATTGCGCGCATCCGCACCTACTTAACGCCAGATGCGACTAAGGTGTTGGTCCATTCCACTGTCCTTTCTCGCCTTGACTACTGTAATCCGCTTCTCAGTGGTCTTATGTGCTCCCAACTTGCGCCGTTACAGTCCATAATGAATGCGGCGGCAAAGCTCATCTTCCTGTCCGCCCGCACCTCCCATGCCTCACCCTTCTGTCAGTCCCTACATTGGCTTCCTATAAAATATAGAGCTCAATTTAAAATTCTGGTTCTTGCTTTCAAATCTCTACATAATGCTGCTCCCACCTATCTATTCTCCTTATACACAAGTATGTCCCGTCTAGGCCCTTACGATCTGCTGAAGACTTACGTCTATCTTCTGTCCGTACTCCCACCTCTGATGCTCGCCTTCAAGATTTCTCGAGGGCTGCACCGTTCCTGTGGAACTCGCTTCCCTCCTCCCTTAGATGCTCACCCAGTCTCCACTCCTTCAAAAAATCGTTAAAAACCCACTCCTTCATAAAAGCGTATCCATTAAACTGTTAATAGCTCCTGACTGATTCCTGTTCTGCAACTGTCACTAGTCTAATACTATCCTTACCTTTTTGTGTCATTTTACCCCACTCCCTCTAGCATGTAAGCTCATTGAGCAGGGCCCTCAACCCCTCTGTTCCTGTGTGTCCAACTTGTCTGGTTACAACTACATGTCTGTTCGTCCACCCATTGTAAAGCGGAATTTGACGGCGCTCTATAAATATCATAATAATAATAATATCTAAAGAGCATCTGGGTGGTCCGCACCTCCTCTGGGATCGGCTCTGGGTACTGCCATTTTAAGCCTGTCACCAGCATGTTGTGTGTTTTGATGTCAGAAGTCCAATATGCACAGAATTATCATTACCTGGCTAATGACGTTGCCGGAAGTGAATTTATACCTCTGGCAGCAACGGAGTTAAGGCCTGTATGTAGCTTTCATAATGAATTGCTGCAAACATACACTCTAGGTACCAACAATACTTGAAATCACTGTAACCCTTTAAATTGGGAGTATTAACATAATGGAGAAATACTAATAGAATTAGTATTACTAATAATAATAATAACAGAACAATAGTAATAATAACAGAATAACAAAGTTGGATACAATTTCACATTTGTCTGTTTAGCCAAACCTTTGCAATCTTCTCACTGACAGGGAGCCATTTTCCATGTTAAAGCAATCAATACATTTCAACAAAAGCCAAAGCAATCACAATCTCTCCAAAAAAGATATTACCATTGTTTTCATTTAAATTATTCATTAACTTAGAAACACGTACGTGTATGATGCTCCGTAGTTTGTTGCATCCACCCATTTCCATTGCTTTCCTATGTCTATACTTAAACCTATCCAAAAACGGTCATTCTTAAAGAGCGTATTAGACATTAGGAAATTCTAAGACAAAAAGATAAAAGGGGAAATACAAAGAGCATTAAATATGTATTCATTAACACAAGTTGGCTAAGCATAACAATGCATGCCCTACAATAAATACATATGCAGTTTAGTAAAAATGTGTAAAAAAGTGACTGTATATTTTAGCGTTCCAAGATACATGATAACCAAGGCATCTTAATGTGTTAATAGAATCCACAAGGTTGAATAATCAATATTTCCTATTTTAGTGGAATGCAATCATTTCAGATTACATCCTCACTTATCTGTCCTGGGACAAAAATAATGCATGCTATCCGGACATATAACAATAAGTTGGTCAAAATAAACAAACTAAGAATGAGAGTAGTGTGAATGAAGATACAGAGGGTTTTTCATTCCGTATAATGGATTGACTATAGCTGGTGAGGTGCAGTTACTGTGTGAGTTCTAATAGAGACGTTAGACAAACAAAGTTGTCAGCAACTATTGGTTTTGTCACAGCCTTGACAATAAGACTGATGGCTGTTAGCTTACTGACCAGGTAATGGCTACAATTGTTTGTATAAATACAAAAAAACAAGTCCTGTGCTCTAAATCCCACTACTCTTGGGCAGCAACAACCATAGTACACATCTGCCCCAATACATACAGTGAAAAAAAAAGGGGAGAAGGGAAAAAAAGATGTTTACAATTTTTTTGTATGTATGCTAGCATAACAGTAATAGTACATACTAAATCTGGCACTACACTTACTTCCTTCTGAAACAGACTTTATGCAGATTGAATTGGTACTCAGTCTAAGAAATATAAATAGTCATTGTATACACTAATATGGCTTATGCTAATTATTTAGGCATATCTTGCAATGAGTTCATAATACAGTTTGAGCTGCCCTGGTTGGTGTTATCTATGAGTTCATAATAGAAGCTAAGCTGCCCTGGTTGGTGTTAGTTATGAGTTCATAATAGAAGCCAAGCTGCCCTGGTTGGTGTTAGTTAGGAGTTCATAATAGAAGCTAAGCTGCCCTGGTTGGTGTAAGTTAGGAGTTCATTATACAAGCCAAGCTGCCCTGGTTGGTGTTAGTTAGGAGTTCATTATACAAGCCAAGCTGCCCTGGTTGGTGTTAGTTAGGAGTTCATTATACAAGCCAAGCTGCCCTGGTTGGTGTTAGTTAGGAGTTCATTATACAAGCCAAGCTGCCCTGGTTGGTGTTAGTTAGGAGTTCATAATACAAGCCAAGCTGCCCTGGTTGGTGTTAGTTAGGAGTTCATAATAGAAGCTAAGCTGCCCTGGTTGGTGTTAGTTAGGAGTTCATAATAGAAGCCAAGCTGCCCTGGTTGGTGTTAGTTAGGAGTTCATAATACAAGCCCAGATGCCTTGGTTGGTGTTCATGTCATGTTAAGCAGAAGTACTCAATACTCAATACTTCAGCTCGAACTTTAGCACCAATTCCTACCAAGGAATGGTTAGAACAATTTACATTAACAAGGTATAGAAATGTCAGATTGACACTGTTTTGTCCCTCTTTCGGTATTTATATGTTGTTCTTTAAAAAAAATTAAAAAAAATAAATGGGTATTTACTCTCTTGGGGGCCATTGATATTTGGAGAACTAGAGATTTACAGTTATGCTTAAAAGTTTGCATACACTGGCAGAAATTGTGAACATTTGGCATTGATTTTGAAAATATGGCTGATCCTGCAAAAAAATTTCTTTAACTGAAGGATAGTGAGCATATGAAGCCATTTATTATAACATAGTTTTTTTACTCTTTTTTTAAATCATAATGATAACAAATCACTCAAATGGCCCTGATCAAAAGTTTACATACCCTTGAATGTTTGGCCTTGTTACAGACACACAAGGTGACACAAACAAGTTAAAATTGCAATTAAAGATTAAATTCCCACACCTGTGGCTTTTAAAATTCCAATTAGTGTCTGTGTATAAATAGTCAATGAGTTTGTTAGCTCTCACGTGGATGCACTGAGCAGGCTAGATACTGAGCCATGGGGAGCACAAAAGAACTGCCAAAAGATCTGCGTAACAAGGTACTAAAAAATGTATAAAGATGGAAAAGAATATAAGGAGATATCCTAAGCTTTGAAACTACCAGTCAGTACTGTTCAATCACTTATTAAGAAGTGGAAAATTGATCCTAAGCTAAGGTCAGGTAGACCAAGAAAGATTTCAGCCACAACTGCCAGAAGGATTGTTTGGGATACAAAGAAAAACCCACATGTAACATGAAATACAGGCTGCTCTGGAAAAAGATGGTGTGGTTTTTTCAAAGAGCACAATACGACAATACTTGAATAAAAATTAGCTGCATGGTTGAATTGCCAGAAATAAACCTTTACTGCACCAATGCCACAAAAAAGCCCAGCTACAATATGATGACAACACCTTGACATGCCTCACAGCTTCTGGCACACTGTAATTTGGAGTGACGAGACCAAAATAGAGCTTTTATGCCATGACAAATGGGCAGCTATACCACTTGCAAGAATTATAAACAACTATTACAAAAGACATCAAGCTGTCATTGATGCTAAATGGGGCAATACAAGGTATTAAGAACTAAAAGTATGCAGACTATTGAACAGGAGTCATTCCATTTTTTCTTTGTTGCCATGTTTTGTTTTATGATTGTGCCGTTCTGTTATAACCTACAGTTGAATGAATCCCATAAGAAATAAAAGAAATGTGTTTTGCCTGCTCACTCATGTTTTCTTTCAAAATGGTACATATATTACCAATATACCATTGGTACCTTCACTGCTTAGGAGTGTGCGATTCTCTAGAACAGTTATTAGCAACCCACTCTTCATAGTACAACATGCCAGGATTTATCAATTATATCATATCCTTCTGAGACCCAGCCCATTAACTTTTGTCCACTGTACTGGACATTTCATTCACATTCATCTCCTTTTATTATTCTGAGCTACTCTATCAATCCCTGCTCTATTGTAAAGAGGACATCTTGTGTTTTCCAGTAATGTCATGTGATAGGCTGGAATGCTGGGAACTTCCTCTATCGTTTAACCAAAAATGGATGGCATATTGGAAAACAATTTGTTCCCTGGTTTCAAGGAGTATATGGGCATACTGAGTAAACTGGATTTTGGATTGAAGACTGGGTTGAGAAGAACTTCTCTAGAAAATTTCATTCAACACAACCCTTGGTGACTTAACTCACTGGCCAGAAGACTTTAGGTCTAAATACCAGCATTTAGAGAAAATTGTGTAAAAAACATTTAACATTTTATCATGGTTAGACAAGGCAGTATCAGTGTATGTTAAAAAATGTTCAGGTCTTGGACAGAACGTTTGACATGTTAGTTCATTAAAGACAAATATATCACCTGCTCCTCTTGACTTGTGATTACAACAAGGTCACTTCCCTTTCCTAAGCACAGTGCCCGGGCATTGATCCAGTTAGATCTTTTGGTAATGATCTGGTAGCAGCTGTCGTTAAATTGAATCCAGGAGGTTTCACAGGCTGCCTCTAGAGGGAGACTCAGAGTTTATATGAATGCTATTGTAAAGAGAGGTAACACACAGGATAGTTTCCCTCTCCAACTCCCTCGCCAGATAGCCCATGTTATAGGTTATAACACAATATTAAAATATTATTCTGTAAATTCTGATTGAACCTTCTCATTTCTTGATAACCGTGTTGTTGTCTATAGCAAAAGTTATCACAAACAAAACATCTTAGTTTGGCCATTGAGTAATATGGGAAAAAGCCTGGTGGGTCACTGTGGCAAGCCCTGTGTTAATGCCCCCCATCTATTCATTAAAGAGTTGTTTCACTACCCCTGGCTCTGTTCCTAACCTCCCATGCTAAACACCAGAGAACGCCCTCTCCCTGGCAAGGACATTGGTTCCAGAGAGCCGCGAGGTCCATAGCGGCACCTTGTAGTAAAGCTCTGGCTCTGCCGTATCTACTCCCATTTCCCGGCCAACTTGACCCTCGAATTTACCCCACTTCCCAAACTGCCAGGAGAGCGCTATTTGGAGGGGAGGTACTATGGATTGGAAGGAACAATCGCTCCCTGACAGCCAGGTGGAGCCCCCCCTTTGTTTGTCAGCAGAAGCTCCCGATATTTAACTGACCAAAGAGACAATTGCCATGGAACTCGTTTCAGCATAGACGTTAACGGACGGTCAAATGGATCTGGGCGCTATTTTGCCAACTTGGAGATATATGATGTGTTCGGGTTTCTGCTTAGTTTTTTTGTGTTGTGTCCTCTGTATCCGGGGGAAAATTGGTTTAAGCCAGGGCTAACTCAATTATCTCCCAGACACAGAGGCACCAAGCCAGGCTTACCCTGGGATGAATAGATAACCCATGCTGGGAGTCCAGGTATGTAAGACTGCCTTTTCAATAAACAATAGTTGTACTCCCAGAACTATGTGTTGTCTAGTTACTGGGGGGAAAAAGTTTTACCACTCACCAGCGCTTCTAGCTACGAGAGGAAATAGCGGAGATACTCAGCTAGAATATTGGAGCTCCACTACAGTCCCAATGGCCATTAACCATGGCCAACAGGGGAGAATATAGGATATAGAATATAGGATAACTTTTCATTCTGGGTGTAGTCCTAACCTCTTCATGTTTTGTATAGATTTGGAGTTTTGAGACTTGTCACTTACTATATGAAATGCCTTCCATTTGATTCAGTTTTGATGTAAGCTGAGAAACTGCAAAAGAAGATAGTATCATTCATTTGGTTTCAAATTAATCGAAATCGTAAGCAGCATAGAAATTATAGAAAGTTCACATGTCACTTACGGTGGTTTTGGAAAGCATTGATTTCTCTCTGGATGTTTATGTTTGTCTCCAAACCATCAGGCTTAGCTGTCAGAAAATAACAGGATAATCGGTTTAGAAAGTATCTCAAACTACCTTAAAGGCACTTTTGCCTTTCAGCCAATTTGATGAGCTGTATTTAGCTACATCCTGCAACACAAGAGCCTGTAATTCAACAAAATTAACTCCTGGCACTGCTGCTTGTCAGCTCATCAAGCCCTAACCAGTGCTTCTTCCAGCTAGAATGGAATTCCAGCGGAAATATCCAGCCTGGATATAAAAGCTCCGCTACTCCCAAAATGAAAAAAAAAAAAGCATTATTAAATTAATGCATGTTTCAATTGGAGACATTTCAATTAAATTGTTAAAAAAAATTTTAAAAAAATGTTTTCCATTGTTATGTACCGTTAACAATGGGAAACAGCTGGGTAAATAGAAATAATCTTTTTTTTTTTTTTTTTTTTAATGCACTAGGTAGGTTTAATGATTTTGCTCCACAATTGCATCCTTCTATCCCTGTCTGAAAAACACGTTGTGATATTATAATGTTATCTCCTGTATTGTCTTTTCAAATATATCAACAAATCAATTGATATAAAGTCATACTGCATTAAATTATACCACTCTACTATAGATAAACAACTTGTTAACATAAGGATTTATTAAAAATGAATGGCATCTATAATAATACTTACATTTGGATAAGATAATTATGAAAAGAGCCAGAATCAGTATGTATAAAAATGCAATTAGTCCATAG
This sequence comes from Pelobates cultripes, assembly GCA_933207985.1. Lineage (NCBI taxonomy): Eukaryota > Metazoa > Chordata > Amphibia > Anura > Pelobatidae > Pelobates > Pelobates cultripes. The sequence continues at coordinate 53,944,284 of OW240914.1, forward strand.
GTAACTAAAACCATGGAATATTTTCTGTAGAAAGGGTATGCGCTACCTAAAACATAAACAGAAACATATTAGAACACGAGGTCTGTCTGGAAAGTATCCAGCCATGTAATATAAAAAATAGAGAAGAAGATAGATGCAAGATACAAGAAACATTGCACATTATTATTATTATTATTATTGCCATTTATATAGCGCCAACAGATTCCGTAGGACAATGATGCCTCAGTCCCCTTCAAAGTAGGCACCTTGAGACCTCACAAGGTTTTTCCAGCATCTCTTCCATTGTTCAAATTAAGCTGCAAAATTTTTGTTGGAATCACCAAAATATTTCTGTATTTATCTATTCATAAAATATTTTACCAGGACGGATACATTGCGATTTCTCTCATTTTTAAGTATGTCCTGGGTCCACAAAACATTGCATTGATACAACAGGGTACAGTAAAATACAAAAACAATATTAATACACAATATATTCAAAATTTAACATAGAACAGGTAAGAAATATATAGTCAACCATGACCATGATATATATAATCAACCATACATTCTGTTTTGAGATATGTAGAGAGGGATCTCTTAAAGTATTTTAGGCCTGGGGAAGATAGAACTCCTAAAATGTATTGTTATAGAAGCTTTCCTACTTTTTAGTGGTTGGCCAATAGAACTGTGTTCCCATGTTATCTACTGCCAAATAAACAGGGACTATAGGGCTTGAGGATGAGATTGGAGGTCATCTTCCTTCCTTGAGACTATGGACCCTTGGTTATGGCTGATACTATACTCTGCGGATTCTATAGCTACCCATCCAGCTTAAGATGGTTGGAACTTCCTAAATTGTGGAAACAAACATATTTTCTACTTTAAAATGTCCTACTGTCCTACTGGGCTTTATTCAAAAGGTTCCCTGCATATAACGACCTTCCTCTCTGTGGTACAATCAAATGCTTATCATAGAGAAACATTTGATTGGACGATTTCACAGAGTGCATGTACGTGGGGTGGGGGCGGGGAGTTGAGTCGGAATAGTTAAAAAAAATAATTGTTTAGTAGATATACCCAAAAATGAAAACATGTATTTAATTGTGCATTTTCATGTCTGCTTCCTTTTTAAGTCCTCCCCTTCTAACCCAACCTTTCAAGAAACAAAAACAAACACAATGCAATATCAATATAGAAAATTTGAAATATTGCAATATTCAGAAGCAAACTGATATATTCGATTTTTTAAACTCCTGCTGGCAAGTGTACCGTCTAAAAATATGCAATAAATTAAGTAAATAAAAAGGGAAAATAAATTTGGTTCAAATTAGGCAATGTTACAATATCGTGGATTGATCAAATTACAAGAAAAGCATTACCTGAGTACATTGTTGTATCGTAAAGCCTCTCATTAGCAATACTACGTTCTGAGTCCATAGTTGAAGTAGAAATGCTTACAGCTTTAACTCATTCTCTTAATAAAAAGATTAATTGGAGGAAATGATTAAACTTCTGTAAAAAGTGATACATTTGTTCTTGTAAGCTTCCTTCTGAATGTATCATTTTGCTTGATCATTTCCTGTTTTTCCATATATCCTCTCTGGTACACTTATTATTTTTCAATGAATATCCTAATATTCTAGTAGCTGTCGCTGTCTTTTCAAAATAGCACGTGTTCAAGGGACACTATTGTACATATTAATTATAGCTTAATGTTGTTGTTCTGGTGAGTATAGTCTGTCCCTGTAGGCTGTTCAATGTAAACGCTGCCTTTTCAGAGAAAATTCAGTGTTTATACTGCTGCCTAGGGACACCTCCAGTCAGAGCCAGCTCGTCCAAATACCGTGGTGGGGCCATAGCTCCAGGCGGCACACTGACATGTCAACATCTAACACCATCCAACGCATGGGTTGGAAATCTGTGTGAAGGTCCTGCCCATGCGGTGCCCTTAGAGCCACCCGATGAACATGTGCAATGAGGGGCTAGGTCGTGCAGTGCGGTGCTTTACCAGCGTGACCAGGCCCCTTCCTATCTGTAGAGAGAGCTGGGAGGAATATACTGAGACCGAGCTGTGCGGGATGAGGGGGCCATGAGGATGGGGCCTGACCAGGAGAGCAGCTCCCACCAGCCACAGCCAGCAAAAGGTAAGCAATTGTTGGGTGGCTTAATTTTTCAATGTGTGTAGTGTGCATCTCTGAGTGTGTAGTGTGTGTATCAAATCTCATAAAACAGTGAAATATGTGTGTATCTGTGTGCGTATAGTGTGTATCTGTATGTGTGTATTCGTGTGTAGTGTGTGTACCTGTGTGCGTGTAGTGTGTGTATCTGTAGGTCTGTGTATTTACATATGTGTCAGTGTGTTTATCTGTATGTCTGTGTGTCTGCAGGAGTATCAGTGTGTCTGTACATCTGTATGTGTGTCAGTATCTGCCTGAATGTCAGTACACTTACTGACACACATGCAGATGCACAGACACACATACAGTTGCACAGAAACACTGATACACATGCAGATATACAGACAGACTGATACAAACATTGCCACAAATGCAGATACATAGACAAACAGATACAATCACTGACACACAAAGATACAGACACACAGATACAAACACTGGCACACATGCATATATACAGACACAGTGTGTAGGTAAGTGTATTGGCTGCAGTGCAAACACAGACACATGCTACAACCCCAACACACTACATCCCCGGCACACATACAGACACACTACATCCCCAGCACACACACAGACACACACTGCATACCCAGGACACAAAGACACACACTTCATCACCAGCACACACTTAGACACACACTTCACTCACAGTACACACATAGGCACACACACACACTCACACACACATAGGGCACTACCATTACAGAAGTATATATGTTTTTTTTGGGAGGAGAGGAGCATTTTCATCCTTGGACACAGTCAGCACAATGTCTTGGGCCGACCCTGCCTCCAGTGGCAGTCACTCAGACTCAGACTGCATGGAAACGCTGTATATTCCTCATAGAGATGCATTGATGCAATATATCTCTATGGGGAGTTGATGCAATATATCTCTATGGGGAGATGCACATTGGCACGGCATTTGGCTCTGCCCCCTGCCTCCTCGGCTGAGATCATCAGCACTGACAATCTCAGCAAATCCAAAGCGTTCCCAATACAATGCACTATACTGCTAATGGTACTTGGAGTGTTTTTTTAACCACACATTTTCACAGACAGAATTACTGTTCAGTGGATTTATTTTTACAACTATTTTCTGTAAACTTTTTTGACTGCGTGTGTGAGAAATTCCCAGTATAATGTAGTCTGAGGTATTCAATCCACCACATCTGGCACCACCAATTATTCCACATTAAAGTTACTTATCACATTTCTAATGTTTGGTTTGAAAAACAATTAAACCTCCTGAACATATCTACGTGCTTTCATGGATTGGGATGCTCCCAAGATTGGCTGATTAGATACCTGTATAAATGAACAGGTGATGAAAGTAGTCACTGACTGATACTGTGTGATTTGTCATTCAAATCTCATAAAACAGTGAAATTTGTAGTTCTGCAAGTCTACCTTTTGGCCACCTCTAAATTAGTACTTTGAATAAAACCGATTATTTAGCACAATGTTGTTTTGCACATCCTACAGGAAGTAGAATTACTGATGCGGCGATTTTTTTTTTTTTTTTTTGAAAGCTTCTAGATTAATTGCATTCAACAGTTGCATATTTGGATATTAGTAATCTATTGTTTTCCTCTAACTTTGTTTCTCTGTGCACTCTGTTTTTAATCTTTCGAGATTATTTTCCTTTAGGAATTGTATCGGAGGTTTGGAGACCGGAAGATGTGGTTCCTATATTCATAGAGTTCCAAATCTTTGATCTTTGCCTGGACATTATAGGCACGAGAGCTTAAATTTTTTACTGGGGAAGTTATTTAAGGGATACTTTTCAGGAATTCATTGGGAAAAATATTTTTTATTAACAACAATCAGCGTGGTTTTATGAAACATAGGTCATATCAAACTGACTTAATTTCATTCTCAAAGAATCAAGAAGTAAATCAAGGTGTTGCAGTGGATATGATCTACTTGGATTTTGCCAAGGCATTCAATACAGTTCCACATAATAGAAATTGGTCTAGAAAAGTCTTGGTCTTGGGTAGAACATTATCTTAAAAATAGAGTATAGAAAGTAGTCATTAAAAGTACATTTTCAAACTGGATGTTTTATTCAACATATTTATAAATCATCTTGAAATGGGCACCAAATAAATGTATCAGTGTTTGCAGATGACGCAATACTAGGTAAGGTAATACAATGTGAGCAGGATATTACTTTGCTGCAGAGAGATTTAGATAGACTGAGGAACTGGGCACCCAAATGGCAGATGAATAGCAGGACGTACTTGAAATGTAATGTTAAATAAAAACCCCAAGCTAGAAAAAATTCTAGACAAGGATTATAGAGGGGGTTACGGAGGTAGCTTAGGGCATAGCCCTGGGGAATGAACAATAAGAAGAAAATAGAGAAGATGGTTAGCTCCAGATCCAAGGAGTCAATCCACTTTAATTTGTAGCTATAGTGATTAAATCAAAAGGACAGAGGACAGCAGACAGAGTCGAGAAAAAGCCAAGTATAATGGGAAAGCTCCCTAGCTAGTCGAGGGACTAAAGCCAAGTATAATATGAGGGATCCCTAGCTTGTTGACGGACTAAAGAATACTTCCCATGTCCCCCTCTAGCTCCCTGGGATAGACAAACAAACACCCCATTCCCTAGCTAAACAGCACGGACTCAGAAGAGCAGTCTACATAAGTAAGTGAAATTTAAAAATTGAAATAAGCACCGGAAGCCCGACGCGCATTTCGGCGGTAGCTCCGCCTTTCTCAAGGGCTGAATAGCCAGCTTTCACAGCGAGGCAGTTTATAAAGGTAAGTTTGTCCTGCCCTTCGATATGGGAGGGGTTATCATCAAAGTGGTCCCACCAATAGGATCATCAGGGCATTACCTCACAATTGAGGCAAAAGCACGCATGTCTAGAGACTTATAAATCTATGGCGGGGCGTTCGAGTGCGCATGTGTAGATAAACAATTTACTGACAACTTCACTCCCCGATACAGCACTAAAGTGTGCATGTATGAGCATTAAAACTTCTGACAGCCCAGTATTAGAATAAACCTAAAAAAAATATAGCATATATATATAGGAAGGGACGTCTGTCAGTATAATGTAAATGTAAAAAGATGGTTTGGAAAGACATAAGTGCATACTATAAATGCATAGCACTAGAAATATATATGGAGAAACCGATTAAAGGACCACTATAGTGCCAGGAAAACATACTCGTTTTCCTGGCACTATAGTGCCCTGAGGGTGCCCCCACCCTCAGGGACCCCCTCCCGCCCGGCTCTGGAAGGGGGAAAGGGGGAAAAACTTACCTTTTTCCAGCGCTGGGCGGAGAGCTCTCCTCCTTCTCTCCTCCTCCGTTCCTCCTCCTGGGCTGAATGCGCACGCGCGGCAAGAGCTCCAGAAATCCAGATCACTGGATAAAGTAAAAGGTGTGTATGTATGAATAGATACGGGTTTGGAAAATCCGATAATCAAAATAAAAATAAATATAAAACCAAAACCTACAGAGCTGATGGTGGACGTACCCATCCACTGGCACAGACGGAAATTAGATGAAGGGGGCAAAAGAGAATCCTTCATTGAGACCTAAAGGTTGGAGTGTCTTGAGTCTAAGATCCATTTAGATTCTCTCTGTCTTAAGATTTGATCATAGTTGCCACGTCTCTGTTCCCTCTTAACCAATTCCAATCCACAGAACCTAAGACCTTTTGAGTCACCTTGATGGTATTCCTTAAGGTGTATATAAATAGGTGTTTTGAGTCAATTTTTAGGGGACCTGACTTGTTCCTTAATTCGTTCTTTAAATGCACAGAACGTTTTTCCCACATATTTTTGGCCGCAGCTGCAAGTTAAAAGGTACACTAGGCCCGTTGTGTTACAGTTAAAGAAATGTTTAATTTTGACAGTGTATTGTCCCACACTATCACTGACGGTTTTGAATTCTCTCAAGATATATTTACAGGCCACACACCTGCCATACCCATAGGTGCCACATGGAGGGTTACCCAGCCACATGCTCCCTGGGTGTGGTTTAGGAGATAAGTGGCTTGAGACTAAAATGTCACGAATATTCCGGCCTCTTCTAGCCGTGATGTCAATACGCTGACCAAGAACATCTTTAAGGTGTACATCATTGAGGAGAATTAGCTAGAGAGTTCCTGACTTCCTTCCACCCTGAGTCGTATGTAGCAATCATACGGAAAGTTTTTTGTTGTTCAGGTGTGTCTTTTTTCACAGAGCGATCAGACAAAAGGTCACTTCTATCTGCCTCGAGGGCCCTCTTGTATGCCCTTTTGAGGCACCTGTTAGGGTAGCCTTTTTCCTTAAACTGTAGTCTGAGTTGTTGGGCCTTTACCTTAAAATCAGAAATATTACTACAATTCCTACGTAAACGTAGATATTGCCCCACCGGTATTCCCTGTTTCAAGGATCTTGGGTGGAAGCTCTCCCATTGTAATAGAGAGTTCGAGGCAGTGGGCTTCCTAAAAACAGTTGTTTGGAGTGTACCATCATCGTTAACGGTGATGGTGACATCCAAGAAATTAAGGGAGCGGCCTCCAAATTCATATGTAAGTCGGAGATTTTCATTGTTGATGTTCAAGAGTGAAAGTAGATCAGAGAATTCCTCTGGGGTACCCTGTCACACAACTATAATATCGTCGATATAACGACGCCACAAGAGTATCTTGGGTAAGTATTCTGTCAAGATGTTAGAAGATTTAATCTGGTGTTCCCACCAACCAAGGTGGAGGTTAGCATACAAGGGGGCACAAGCCGTCCTCATCGCAATCCCTCTGGTGGTAGAATTTGTTGTTAAACAGAAAGTAATTGTGTGACAGGATAAACCCCAGAAGACGCACAGTGAATGTCGTATGTGAGTCATCCTGTCCACCTCTTTGGTCCAGAAAGAACTTCACATGTTCCATGCCTCTGTCATAAGGAATAGAGGAATATAAAGATTCAACGTCCAGACTACATATACTAGCTGTATTTGGAAACTTCAGACTTGTGAGCAGATTGAGGGCTTGTTTGGAGTCCCTTATGTATAATGCCAAATTATACAACAAAGGGTCTCAGAATTTTGTCAATGTAAAGGCTACCATTCTGTGTGAGATTGTCCACCCCTGAAACAATGGGTCGACCTGGTGGGTCCTCCAAGGTTTTATGGACCTTAGGCAGGCAGTAGAAGGTTGCTTTTCTAGGGTGACGATTCAAGATGAACTCGTATTCGTCACCCGATAGCAACCCTCCACTGCAGCCGTCGTCCAGGATCTCCTTGTATTTGTGTAGAAATTCCATTGTGGGGTCTGATTTGAGAACCATGTTTGTCTCAGAATAGTCCAGTATTCACTGAGCCATATTTAAGTATTTATCCACACCCATTAGTACGATATTCCCCCCCTTGTCAGCCAGTTTGATGGTTATATTAGTGTCCTCTTGGAGTGATTTTAGGGCCAACTGTTCCTTCCTAGAGAGGTTATCGTTAGGATGGAAATTCAGAGACTTAAGGCTGATCTTCTCTATCTCACTTCTGGCTGCTTCCAGGAACAATTTAATGTTCGGAAATGAAGCCAGATTTGGGGTGTAACAGTTTTTAGGTTTGAGTTGGGTATGGTTCTGAGTCATATCCCTGTCGTTTTCATCAAGGAGGGACAAAAGGGTGGTCTTTATGTGTGAGGCCCAGGTCTCTGGCCTTCTTCTCTGTGCGCAAAGTATGGAACTTGTGTAATGCAAGTTTACATGCAAATAAGTGTAGATCCTTGATCCACACAAATTTATCAAAAGGTGGCATTGGCACAAAAGAGAGGCCCTTTTCTAGGATGCTACGATGATCAGAGCCCAAATCTCGAGAGGATAGGTTATGTACTTGTGACTTGGAAGTTATAGGTCTCGGCGGGAGGGTACTATCTAATACCGTCTTCTTCTCCCTCCTCCCCTGGGATTCCATGTTTGGTATCTTGTTCTTTGGCTGGGGAATTCTTCTTGATGACCTAATGCTAAAAAATTCACCCCTTTCTTGAGGATACCCTTTGGGTTGGTGCCTATTCCAGAAGTAGGAGTCTGCGGCTGGGACTCAAAGGGGTTCCATTGGCTTCCTGAATCAGTATCAGAGGAATCATAGTCAGAGGTTAAATTGTATTCCGAGGTACGTCTAGTACGACGGTTAAAAAATTTGTACACTTTCCCAGTCTGGTAGTTCTTTACGTCCCTTATAAATTATTGGTGTTTTCTGGTTTTAACTGACTTGATATTTGTCCAGATTCTGTTTTAATCTAGACTCCAGATAACCAAAGTTAGGATCATCCTGAAACTGCTTGATTTTACTAATCTCATCGTCTAGACTTGCATTTGTTACTTTAAGTTGTTCTTGATCAAATTTACAAATAATTTCCATAAACCTCCTCGAGCAAGTCCCTGCCGCCGACTCCCACTCTTTGATGAAATCAACATTTTCGGAGTAGGAGGAGGGGATATTGCGTACCATAAGTCCCCTAGGGATCATGTCTTTTTTTATGTAATTTTCTAAAGAAAATAGTGTTATTAATACTGTAATGGAAGCCTCCGTTTTAATTGATGGGCCCCAGAATCTAAATAGGGAGGAGAACACTACAGCATTAGGGATACATGCTTGTATTCATATCTATATAGTGTTCCTTTATTAGAAAGGTAAGAGTTTAAATTTCTCTGAATTCTGAAAATGTAATTATATTTTAAGTGCATTAGTTTATCTTCATAACCTTTATCTAAATAATGGCTTGATTTCTACTAATGCTCTGCTTTGATGCAACCCCTTTCCCTAGCAACTGGTGCAAATGCGCAAATCTGATTGGGAGATTTTGGTCTATCTCCCACTCAGATTTTTCTCATAGGGAAGCATTGACCATTCCCAATGAAAGGTTTCTTCAGCTTTTTATTGTTTGGGGGGGTTGGGGGAAGGGGTGTTCTTTTATACTGGCAAAACAGTTTCTTATTAGTTTACTAGTTCTTAACATATCCAGACTTTGTGGTTCCATTTGTAAAAATTACAATTATTTATATAGTGACAACATACTGGACTTCCTGATGGAGTAGTTAAAGTCCCAGACGTCGATCCCGGCATCTCAAGTCTTTCCTGGGTCCATCCAACACCGTGCTGCTCCACCACTGCTCGAACACTTGCCAGGAAGGCCTCCATGGAATCCACCTAGAAGACAAAAGACACCTACTAAACAGGTAAGGTAAGGTAGGCTGATTAGAAAAGGAGGAAATCTCTAAGACGGCCGCCATATATACCCCCTATAAGCCCATCCTTTTAAAACACCCCCCCACCCCCCATCTGCTTCCTATGCATGCCCCTAGCTCTGTCACGGCCAATTCCACCTACTATGCTGTTCCATGGGCTACAGACAGCCAAGCACAGTGAGAAAGGTGTCTCCTTGCCTCTGTAATGAACCTGGAAGAGAACAATACCCAAGTCCTGATTTGGGGGTCCTGTCTCGCCAACTCACTTTAGTTCCCTTATGTCTCGCATGAAACAGTGTGACCTCGATGTGGCGGAACCAACCTCGCCACCGGGCATTGGAGAAGCCTGTTTTCCTGCCTCCTGCCTTCTGACTATGGCCCCTGGGAGACTTTTCCCTGTGTAAGCATTATTTGGGCTTATTGGATTTTGAAACACTTTTTCTGCCACTTTGAATACATGAGAAGGTGTGCCCCTCCCCCATTTCCTGTCTATTGTTCTCCAGCAGGGCGTTGTCCCAGGGACACTGCCAGACCAGTTGGAACTTGTTGCTTAACTTTAACCCCATGGCGATTTGACTGTGTTTGTGGGATCTGAGCGCTGTTCGGATATAGTGAGCACTCAGTTCCAAGCTATCTGGGGATGTGGGTGTTCTGTTCAGTATGATAGGAATTATATATTTTTGTGTGTTTTTGCTGTTGTTGTAAATGGAGATATTTTCTGTATGCTGGAGATAATTGGCTTACCACACCCAAGCCATGCTTGCAGTCGGTCAAATGGGTCTTCCATCTATCTTTTGAACCACTGGATCAATTTGTATGATTGTGACACATGTTTGTATTTGGAGTATGCTGATTCTGAAAATGTAAGTGTGAATGTGATGTATACTTTTAAAGTTATGAATATTGGGTGAACTGTGTATTTTCCTGCCTGTGATAATTATGTTAGCCCATTGTGTTCAGTAATTGTATCACAGGCAGAGGGGAGGATTTCTGCTGGTATGAATGGGAGTGTTTAGCTGTGTTGTAATGTATTGATTGGTTTGTTCTTCAAAACCCTGTGGGCGGTACTATGTTTGTAAAATGGGCATAAAAGCAGAGTGTTTGATTAAAAGCTTTAGTTCTATTTGGAGTCCTGTCTCTTATTGGGGTAATTTGCTACAAGGGATTGCAATGCTCTGCATATTCCCTTGCTATAATCACTCCTAAGCTCTTTTTAAGAGCTTGTTCCTGTCTTGCGCTCTGAGGGACTCTACGGTGGTTATGGTGTCGGCTGGAGTGCTTGGAGCCCTCAGGAAGCGCTAGGAGCATCCATCAACGGAGGTACCCAGTCGGGGTGCCAGGTGATCCGTTACACTCGACATTAGATATGCTCCCACTGTGAAGTGGGCACTAGGACCATGCAGGGAGCTATAGTGCCAGGAATACAGCTTTGTATCCCTTTAATCACAATTGAGATCACGGACTAGTTATAGGATAAATCTCCTTCAGGGCTTGCAGTACATGTGAAGAAATTCATACTGTTTTCTATGTGGTTTTAAGGAGTTTCTTGTGTGCAGGGAATAATTAAGTTAATACCTGTGTTTCTGGGAGTTAATTAGCTTAGCTAACGATAACCCAATTATCTCCCAGACCCAGAGGCACCAGGGCAGGGTTTACTGTGTTTTCAATAGAGACCCCATGCTGGGGGTCTGTGTATATAAACCTGTGGTACACTGAATAAAAGCAGTTATTATTCACCCGTCACTAAATCTTGGCTAGTGTTTGGGTGAGCCAGCTTTCCAGCCATTTCCTGTGCAGGAGAACTTGATCACTTTGGAACTATAGCACAATATCCTGCTCTAGGGTGGGAGAGTTCCGGATAGACCTCCAGTCAAGCTGCGGCGACTGGGGCTGAAGCGCTCCGGGTGTCCTGGTTACAGCTAGGAAGCAAGCTTGGCGGAAGTACCCAGCTGGGGTACAAGGAGCTCTGTTACAGTATATGACAGAATTCATGACAACTTCAATGATGATAAATCCTCTAGGCCATAAGACAGCTAATAATTCCTATATCATCACAATATCATCCCCATATTTAATTTTTTTCTATCATATTCTTGTAAAATTCTGTTTTTGCTTTGAATCAGGCTTCAAATTCATGTTTTCCAAAAAGTTCCACTTTTGAATTGTCTGTCTAGTGTCCACCGAACATGGTCTCAAAGGGTTGTTTGGTCAACGATGTGCTTTTCTGCATGTGAGTTGAGTGCTAATATTTTTCTTTGGTTCGTGCCTTCAACATTACCTTACCTTAAGCTAGAGAGGCCTGCAGTTATGATGAAGTTGTATTGGCTGATTTTGTGAATTCCTGGATAAGTCATTTCCACTTCCTTTTGCAGAAATGAGCAGGCCACTCACAATAATTCCACAATTCCTCTTTTGGACTTTGGCTCACTAGAGTCCCAGAGCCTTGGTAACCCTTTCCACAATGATATGTATTTTATATTAACTACTGTGTTTAATTTCCTAATCTTTTTCAGATTTTTTTTTGATCTGCACAGTGTCTTGAGAGCTTTCAGCCTTCTCCACATTGATTGTAAAGTTCTAAATAAGTCAAGTTAAGAATAAATTGGCCTAATAGCAGTGAAGTTTGGGTTTTATCTACACTAACTAAATCCTGCGATCAGTACATTTTATTAACAAATACAAGTTGGTATTAAAAATAAATAATTTTTCTTAAATATATATACGTATCATTTAAAAACTTAATTCACCATTTATGTGGCGTCTCTTTTGTCATAAATAATTACATATATATCTTAATATTTGAAGTTACTTGCATACATATATATATATATGCTATTGTGTCACTAGCTCTGCCCCCAAAGTGGCAGATGTCCATGTATGTACGTAGTGGGGAATCGTGATGCAGCCTAGAACAAAATCCAACCCCATTCAACCCCCCCCAATAACGACAGACCACTTAGTATGGATGAAACAGGCCACAGCATTTATTATCACAAACTAAATTACTGCATAACACATCCATAATTTTATTTATTAAATCTCTTCTTTTCTGTAACCAAAACGTTAGACATAAATAAGCATAAATTAACATATATACATATATAACTCCACCCATAGTGTTATACAGTGACCCAACCGTCCTTGCCAATAAACATAGAGTGGTTCCTAATCACCACTCTCTCTCACCTCCCCCCTCGTCATAAAAATCATATATTTCCAATGCCTGCCATCAGCCGACTTTACCCACGCTCGATGGGCACGAGACCTCAGGCAACCTAAAGTTTAACCTTTGAAGCAGGGGAGGTTTGAGACCTTAAAAAACTTGTTCATCTCATTCCATATACTTAAACGTAACCTCAAACTCAATTGGCAAGGACATACCCCCGGCTAGCTGTGACGAAATATACTATAGGGTGGGCGGGAGGGAAGCTGTTTGCTGGCCCGAATCCCAAGTGGCACTGAGGTAAGACCTCCCCCACACTAACTTACACAGAACATAATCACACCCACAGACTCTTTCCCTACCAATCCCATGCATCTATCCCCACACTCCTACATGTGCCCTTGTCCGCTTAGCTGCGCTATCTCCCCAGGGCCTTGTATGTAGGTAGTGGGGAATCGTGATGCAGCCTAGAACAAAATCCAACCCCATTCAACCCCCCCCAATAACGACAGACCACTTAGTATGGATGAAACAGGCCACAGCATTTATTATCACAAACTAAATTACTGCATAACACATCCATAATTTTATTTATTAAATCTCTTCTTTTCTGTAACCAAAACGTTAGACATAAATAAGCATAAATTAACATATATACATATATAACTCCACCCATAGTGTTATACAGTGACCCAACCGTCCTTGCCAATAAACATAGAGTGGTTCCTAATCACCACTCTCTCTCACCTCCCCCCTCGTCATAAAATCATATCTTTCCAATGCCTGCCATCAGCCGACTTTACCCACGCTCGATGGGCACGAGACCTCAGGCAACCTAAAGTTTAACCTTTGAAGCAGGGGAGGTTTGAGACCTTAAAAAACTTGTTCATCTCATTCCATATACTTAAACGTAACCTCAAACTCAATTGGCAAGGACATACCCCCGCCACAACCCCGCTGTTTTACACCTAAAATCAGCGGGGGACCCCACCACAACCAGCCATGGCCTGTTCCACCACTTCTTGCAGCGCTAGATCAGCAGAGGCCAAGACCGACCTCCAGCAAGCGCACCCCACTCTACGAGAAAACCAGGCCACATTTGGCCAAACCCAAAAGGCGAACTGGAAGTGTTTATGTTTTATATATTCATTTTGCCAGTTATGTATTTAGTCATTTAGTTATGGCCACCACAAACCTAGAAACCCATCTAGTCTGATGACCGACGGCAGCGCACCAGGGCACTCACATTGCGGAGTGCACTGCCAACAGAAAAGGGGCGATAGGCACAGCCTAGCCCCTGAGAACCTCGGGGAAGAAACGTAATGCGTAACATGTCCAGATCGAAGAGAACCCAAGTCCTAAACCACCACCGGCCCATGTCATTCCACCCAGGGATGACAAAACCCTTGGTACCCCATGAGGCGGGGCAGCTGACCCTGTATGAGGAGGAGCCACACCCCTTTCACGTAGCCGGAGCCAGACCACCGAACCTCCGCCCCAGAAGGAGGAAGATCCAACCACTCGCCCCTGCCTCCCTTTCCAACTTACCCACGAAAACCCCGCCCTCCCCAGTCCGGGGGGGCGGGGGGGGGAGAACCGTAAACGCGGAGATAAATCCAAGCAGAGACCAGCAAGGCTAACCCAAGGAACCCACCACCCTGACTCCCACCATTCGAGCCCTCTGAGCCATCGGCGCAGGCACGCCCAGCCTGGCGGTGTCCTTAGCCGCCCCAACCAAATTAAATGCCCCTTGAAAACCCCACCATCCTTATCCAGGAGTCCGAGCCGCCAAGAGGAACACCCCAACTAAATGGACGCGGGGGTGGAAAACCCATCTCCGAGAACCAAACAGGGGAGGAGGCCGAACAATCCAAGGGACGGAACAGTACTCCCAATGAAAACAGGCCAATGACGGAACCCTGCACCGCCCCCGATCGGAACGGTATATTACAGACCATCCTGGAAACCCATTACAGCATGGCAGGAGCCCCAACTATCACCCCGTGCATCCCACCAACCCCAGGAGAATGCAGAAAGTCAAACCCGCGACATCCAAGAATTGAACAGATTCTATCGATGAAACAACCAAACTCAAACCAACCTACCCTTCCCAACGACAACAGCCATCGAGCTGCGAAACCTGAAGGAAGTCCGTTCCAACGCTCCCTCAACTCCACCAAAACACCCTCCCACTTGCCGACTACCGTAACATGAACGGGAAGCCGAGCCCCGCTAATCGCAGAAATCGCCCCCAACGCCCGCAATAGACGGAACCAAACATGTAGATGAGCAGACCAATCCCGGGACCCAAAAGGAAAAACGTACCCAACCGTCCCGAACACTCCAACCTTACTGGAGCGGGCCCCACGCCGCCCTAGAGATCGCCCACAGACCAGCTGCAGCAGACCGTCGGACCAAGGGACCACACCTCTACTGCCTTACAAATGGACCCCGTGACACCACCACCTGAAGTAGGCTCGATAATGAACAAGACAGAGCATCGGCCACCAAATCGGCAACAACCGGACAAAAACCTTGACCAGCCGCCTCTAGACTCAAATAGCACCGAGCCAGAGTACCAAAGTACCACCGGGGTATAGGGTACTGTCACATGTGAAAAACAGCCAGCAGCACCCCACGATGGTCCCCAAGGAAAACCCCCCCACCCGTTCGTGAGCCGGGTAACCCATGCCTACCATGCCACCGAGAGCCCAAATGGCCCAAAACCCCAAAACCTGCTGCGGCAGGCAAAACCGTTGGAAGCCAGCGGAAAGGACACAGGGGGCCAGATTGCACAAGCCAGTGGTAAAGGAGGCCCAGCAGGAACCCCCATACAGTCCCAAGGGCAACCCCAATAGGCAAAGCCCAGCGTACCCAAGAGAGACCACGGGTAGCGCAGCCGAAACCCACAACGCCCCTCCAAACCACCGACGCCTCCTGCCTGACGCCCCAAAACCGCAGCCAGGGGCACCTACGTTCCCCTTACAGGAATTGATCCCACTATCCAGGAGACAGGAGCACACATCCCGACCCACGGAGAAGGCCTGGGCCCCGGAACTCCGAAACTCCAAACAAAACACTACCCCAAGAAAAACACTGCAGCAGCAGAGTGCGCACATGCGACACTGACGGCCCCACACATAAGCGACATCGGGAGCAACTTACATGGAGGCACTTTAGCCACCTAATCCTGACCGTCAGAAACACAGCCCGGAAACCACACCTCGACGGGCGTACCGGCAGCCTCGTCAGCAAGGCCCCCAGGGCCCCGCAGCCCCACCCACGCAGACCACTGCGCCGAGCCACCAACTCAAACCCAGCCCTCGGAAGGAAACGACAACTGAGTAAAAAAGGAATCGGGGGATATCAACCCCGCTCCTCCATGGGCACCACATCCCAACGGGGGGACCCGCAGAGCGGACTCCAGGGGCACCGTAAACGAGCGGGAAGTAAGCTAGGCGAGCGTGCGTGGTAAACTGGACCCGCACCACCCGAAGGAGCTCTCACATGGACTGAGGGTCCCGCACCGAGAGCAACCAAGTCCCCAACCCAACAGATTGCAGAGAGGCACCAGGCGAGTCCTAAGTAAAACCAGAGGCTGAAGCCCATCCGGCCCCGGGCCAAGAAGGGTTGCAACGCCACGAAAGCGCAAAACGTACCTCCACCAACCCAGCTCCTCCCAGGGACGATATGCGTCCCGGAAGTGTCCTGACCGCAGAACCACGCAGCGCATTCTCGGGGAGCCCTCTCCCCGACCATGCTATCCAGAACACAGGGTGCATTTGAATATGCACCCTGGGGCGCAACCGACCACAGCATGCTCCCCATGACCCTCCTGGAGCCCCTAATGTCCCTCTTAGCCAAGGGACCCCCGTGGCAGGAGGGAACACACCTGTAATAAAGCCCCTTCCCCCATATGCTCCCTAGTAGTGCGCGCAAGCCAAGCGGGCCATATTAGCTCAGCAACACCCAGAGTCATGCGAACCTGGGAGGCACCGCCGGCGCTATCCGCTGCGCCAGACACTGGTACCTAACAAATGAGACATACTGAAAACGAAGGGGGGGAAAGCGCTGTCCTTGTACCCAGACTTT